>OX451737.1:335273780-336473780 GCA_948472305.1 Vicia faba
TGTTTTTGTTCATTATATGTAGTGTGATGAATTAGGGTAACAAAAACGACCTGAATCTTTTGGAATTATGGAGATTGAATGTGATTTTCTTGCTATATGATATCTTTCCAAAACTATCCAAATCATGTTATTTTTGCCTCAACTTGCCTTGATTCTATTTGATCTGATTAGGCCAGCTTAATTAGATTTGATTCTCATCAAAATTAGATCATCAAAACAATCTTTGATATTTTTTGTCATTTATTTGATTTAATGTGATTTTTAATAACTAAAAATCAAAATAAAATAAATAAATAGAGAAAATAATATATGGCTGCTGATTTGGATCGTGGACCATGTCCCTAACAAGATACAATCCTGAAATGCTATGCCCTTTTGACAAAAAAATGCATTTTTGAGCACATTTGACTTTTGGCAATTTTCCAAAAATGGTCAACTTTGACAATGCATATCTCTTCCAATTTTAACCCTAGAGAGGTGTTCTTGGACTTTCTAGAAATCTTAGGATGTTCCATAAACAACCCTTTGGCTATCATCTCAATTGGGTCTTCCATGTTCATGTAAGAAGCTTTGACCCAAAAGGTGTTTTGTTGACTTTTTAAAAGGACCTATAATGTAGAAATTCATATCTTTTATGAGTGCATTTTTTGAACTTGAGGGATGAATATGAGTTGTAGGAAATTGGATTCTCTTCAAAATGGGCCTTGTATGAGAAATTTCTGATAAAATATGAGAAAGTTATGCTTGGTCAAAGTTTGGTTGACTTTTCCTGAGAAACCCTAATTTAGCAACTTTTGAGTTTTGATGAATTAGGAGCATTCCTTGAGGAATCATGATCAACCCTTGATAAAATGATGGATATCACTTCAAAGTGTCGATGTTGACCAAAAATCTTGAAGTTTGACTGTATGTGGGCCACAATTGACTTTTGACCTAATATAGTTGATTTTCAAGCATCTGAGCAGTTGGCTGAGTAAACTTCTTGTGCAAGGCATGAAACTTGACATGGATGTTCTTAAGAACATATTAGGACCATGGAAGATATTTGAGGCCTCTGGAGTTCACTTTGATGAAAATGGAAATCCTAATTGGAGGTTCCTTGTCTTAGGAGAGAGTTTGTTTGGTCAACTCTTGGGCACCCTTGAGCAAGTTGAGGATCTCCATGAGCATATGTTAAGTAAATGAGAGGGCAAATTTTGGGGTACAACAACTGCCCCTGTTCAATCTTCTTAAACCTGAGGATGTAGATTGGCTATTCTGCCTTTCTTGATCTGAAGGTAGAAGATGATTGAACACTTAGAGTGCCCAAAAATTTGCACTCGCATGAAGTGATACTGATTGGTGATATCAGGAATGGGCTTACAGATACCATTTGGAAGTCGACAGTGAATAGTCAGAGATGGGCTTAAAGATGCCATCCAGAAAAGATATCGGTTACATAAGAGATTCCTTTGCGATAATTCTTGTACCTGTCGTTGAGGAGGACTTCACTGGGAAATGTTGATTTATGTCCTGGGAAATAGAGTATAGGATCTTCAGTTGTCCATTACTCTACTGGGGAATTAACTCCTGATTGAGGAAGTGGAAGTAAACTAAATATCTAGTCAGGGTCCAGACTACACAGTGACTTACTGGGGGATTGTGAAATTGACTGTATCTGGTCGGGTCCAGGTCTTACAGTGTTGTAAAATGTTATCTGGAGATAAGAGAGAAGGAACCTGGATAGTAGGGTTACTTCAGGATGAGAGCCTGGATAGTAGGGCTATGGGAAGGAACCTGGATAGTAGGGTTACTTTGGGATGGGAGCCTGTATAGTAGGGCTATGAGAAGGAACCTGGATAGTAGGGTTACTTCGGGATGAGAGCCTGGATAATAGGGCTATGAGAAGGAACCTGGATAGTAGGGTTACTTCGGGATGAGAGCCTGGGTAGTAGGGCTATGAGAAGGAACCTGGATAGTAGGGTTACTTCGGGATGAGAGCCTGGATAGTAGGGAAATGAGAAGGATTATGGATAGTAGGGTTACTTCGGGATGAGAGCCTAGATAGTAGAGATATGAGAAGGAACCTGGGTCGTAGGGTTACTTCGATATGAGAGCCTGGATAATAGGGCTATGAGAAGGAACCTGGGTCGTAGGGTTACTTCAAGATGAAAGTTTGGATAGTAGGGCTTATTTGAAGTGATAGTGTAGATTAGTTGACCAATTTAGTTTTGGGAACTGAGTTTTCATTAGTCGTCTGTGGAAGCGACCTATATAACTGCTGGATTGTTGAAGATAATTGTCTTTCCTGAAAAGATACCAGGGTTAATTATATGCAATGCATGAAATGCCTTGTGAGATGATGTTCTAAAAATAAATGAGATCCTGCTGTATATGATATGTATGTGCTTGTCATTATGTATGTACATGAAATGCTATTGGGGTATGACCGAGTATGAGAAAATAAATCTCTGACTGCTGCTAGAGAATATAGCATTCCTGACTGTTGTAGAGAATTGTGGTTCTTCTACTTCTGCCGGGGATGGTGAACGGGAATGACTATGCTGGAGATTTTCTCTTTGAATATTCTTTCAGGGAGAGATTCTGTTCGAGGATAACTCTGCGGGGAACAACTTGGAAAGTGAATTTTTGTAGCTGAATTAATGAGCTCTGTCGGGGATTGAGCTTCTGTATCCAGAGAAATAAACTCTACTTGGGAGATAAAATTTACTGACCCGCTCGCGATTATGAAATTTGGCTGGGGGATATAGCTTTCAGGTTTCTGAATGACCCTGGCTGGGGAGATTACTTCCTGTTTCGGGAAAAATGACATCAATGCCTTTGAATACTTTTACTCTATGGGAAGTGTATTGTACTGATGATTATGCTCCAAAGCTGTCTCTATCCCGGTACCTGCTGGGCAGAGTAACTGTCGGGTTTGACACTTCTTGTTTTTGCCCCTGTTTCTGGAATTACGAGTAATTGTCTTTTGTTTCTTATGTAAATATTTATGAGCAGCAATCATATTCAAATGCATATGTCAAGAATAAATCATTGGACGTTCTTGAAAAACAAAATAGAAAACAGAAAAACTCAAAGTTTCTTGTGAAAATGATTTTGTATTGATTTTTGAAGTTGACCTGTAATAGGCGTTTTCGTACAAGGAGGATGACACTCTAGTAAGAGAATGCCGCCGTAAAAATAGAAGCTATATAATTTTGTGTAAAATAAAATAGCTATGTGAAACAATCCCATTGAGTTCCAACTCTGCTATTGCCCTCATATCTTTGAGCGTCTCATTACTTTGCTACTTGGCCGAAGGTTGATTAGATTGATTGGTGCCGTCCGAGCTTGATAGTCGATACCGAAGTCTAGTCGCAAGATGATCCAATGGGACATAGTGATACACTTTACATCCCTGACTTTTTCCTGGACTGCCCTTTTGGGTTTTCAGTCCACCGAGATACCCTTTTTTGCCCAAGCCGCCCTTTCAGGTTTTCGACTTGCCGGGTGTACATATTTTTTTTGGTTTTCATCCCTAACTTTTGCCCGAATCCTTTTGGTTCACCGAGAAGACCTTATTTTTGCCTAGGCTAGTCAACCTAGCGGGTCTTTTAATTAGGAGTAGTATCTTTTCACTATGTCTGCATTGACAGGATGAGGAAGGTCGTCACCGTCCATGGTGGTTAGAATCATAGCTCCACCTGAGAAAATGTTTTTAACCACAAATGGCCCTTCGTATGTGGGGGTCCATTTGCCCCTGGGATCACCTTGCGGCAGTGTGATGCGCTTGATCACTAGATCCCCGACTTGATATTCTTGACGTCTGACTTTCTTATTAAAAGCCTTGATCATTCGCTTCTGATATGTCTGACCATGACATATAGCAGTAAGTCTCTTCTCATCGATTAGATTTAGCTTATCAAGTCGAGTTTGGATTCAGTTGTCTTCGTTCAAACCTGTATCCTTTATAATCCTGAGAGAAGGTATATGGACTTTGATGTGTAGGACTACCTCCATGCCATATACCAGAGAGTAGGGTGTTGCCCCTGTCGACGTCCGTGTTGAGGTATGGTATCCATGAAGAGCAAATGGTAATATCCCATGCCAGTCTTTGTACGTCACCGTCATCTTTTGTACATTTTCTTGATGTTTTTGTTAGCCGCTTCAACAACGCCATTCATCTTCGGCCGGTAGGGAGAACATTTATGATGCTGTATCTTGAACTGTTTACAGAGCTCGGTGATCATTGTGTTGTTGAGATTCATACCATTGTCAGTAATAATTCTCTCTGGAACACCATACCGACAGATTAGATTATGTCAGATAAACCGCGCCACAATGTTCTTGGTCACAGTAGCAAAAGAGGCTGCCTCAACCCACTTCGTGAAGTAATCAATGGCTACTAGAATGAAGCGATGTCCATTGGAAGCAGTGGGCCTGATTTCTCCGATCATGTCAATGCCCCACATTGCAAAGCGCCACGGAGCTGTCAAGATGTTCAAGGGAACCAGAGGCATATGCACCTTATCAGCGTAGATTTGGCACTTATGACAAGTTCGGGAGTGCTGATAACAATCGGCTTCCATAGTGGACCAGTAATATCCTACCCGTAGGATCTTCTTAGCCATAGTATGTCCACTAGAATGGGTTCCGAAGGTACCTTCATGTATATCTGTCATGATCCTCTCTGCTTCGCTCTTTTCTACACACCGTAGTAATGTAGAGTCATGATTGCGCTTATAGAGGATTCCATTACTGAGGAAGAACTTTGTAGCGAACCTTCTCAGAAACTTCTTATCACTGGAAGATGCCCCTTCGGGATACTCTTGAGCCTCGAGATACCTTTTGACTTCATGAAACCAGGGTTTGTATGCCACCTCTTCAGTATCAATTTCATAGCAATGTGCTGGTTCATCCAACCTCTCAATGGTGATTTGGGGAGCTTCATTGTCCCACCTGACTTTGAACGTAGAAGACATGGTAGCTAGCGCGTCCTCTAACTGGTTCTCCTCTCGCGGGAAATGTTAAAAAGTTACCTCCTCAAAGTGTGGGAGCAATGTCAACACGTACTCTTTTTATGGGATGAGATTCGGATGCTTTGTATCCCATTCGCCTTTAATCTGACTTATTACCAAGGCTGAATCCCCGAAAACGTCCAAGAACTTGATCCTGAGGTCAATAGCGGCCTTGAGACCCATGATATAGGTCGATGAAAAAAATCAGGACCAATGACATGATAAAAGAGGTTTTTCTTTTGAATGTTTCAATCATGAATGATGTTTGGTTATCTGTGAATTATAGCATGACTTTGAACTAATTGCTTACAAAAAGTTTAATTTACTACTTTATAGATAAAACATGTCAATGAAAGTCAAGAATCAAAGAAGCCTAACCAAGTAATATGTGTGCAACCTCATGTTTTACATAAATAATAAGAGTGGACATGTATACTAACTGTGTGGATTTTGCATCATTCATGTTATTACTTGTAATATTTGAAGTCATGAATATGATCAAGACATTGTTTGTTATTGAGTGAAAAACTAATTTACCAAAAAAGCCTATATTTTGATGGTGTGATCCTTTGACAATCCCTTTGGGCGTAAAAATTAAAAATTTGTTCTTTTAGCATTACAACCCTTAGTCAATACTTAAAAGAAAAACAATGGTCACCATCTTGTCTTAAGAATTAGATAGCCCTTAAAAATGTAAGGGTATGTCAAATAATAAAATTTGAGAAGAAAGGAAAAGTTTTTGAAAAGAAAATCAAGTAATAACCATGAAAAGAAATAAAAAAATATGCTTTGAAAAAAATAAAGAAAAACAAAAGAAAATAAAAGAAATCAAATATCAAAGCATACAAGAGAAAGTCACCAAAAAGAAAGTGTTGTAAAGTGGAAAGTAAACAAAAGAGACTTTTTGAAAAATTAAATGACATACAAAAAAGTTTTTGCTCTCTTATCTTACTTTTAAATCTAAAGAAAAACCAATATTTTTTAAAGGCCAGCCACGTTACAATCAAAAGAAAGACCATATTGACTCATGACTGATTATGTATCTTGTGGTACTATTTAAATAAAATGCAAAATATTTCTATAGTTTATGAATGGTCCAACAATGAGGGAAACATTAACCGTTTTGTGAGATAATTAGAGAAAACATGACTCTAATGAATAATTGACTATTGATCTAGACATGTCTGAAATCTTAGTTTGGTAAAAGAAAATTTTTCATCTTCATACTATTGTTTGACGATAATTATAAATTTTAATTATGAACTTGCATTGTAAATAAAATCATGTCATAAAACGATGATTTTTCAAAAGTTCCTGGTCGAGTCATTAAACTTCTTATGAAATATGCATTTAGAATTTATTCCAAACCATTTGAATGGATTTTGTCTGAGGACAAACAAAAGGATAAGTTAGGGAGATTTAATAAGTGCCAAAAATATGTTAAATACTTAAGCACTTTTATTTTACAAGCGATCAATGAAAAACCATCAATTAATTAATGAGAAGTGATAAAATACTTGTTTGGACATTTTAACTGTATATTGACTAAAACATGTAAAAAGGTCTAAGAGATTACCAAAACAACACTAAGACCATGCCAAAGTACTTTCCTAACAACAAAGGCTTGTTAAGCCAAGAATATATTCACAGTTAGTAAGAAAAGACGACAAAAGAAGACTTCATGGCCAAGTAACTTCAAGGTTAAGCAATTAACCTTGTTAGGCCAAGAACACATACACGCTTAGTGAGCAAAGAAGGTTCATGACTTCAGGGCTAAATTACTTCAAGGTAAAGGAAGGATTTGTGCGCTAAGAGAGCGTGGGCGGTGCACTTTTCTAGCTAAGGAGTCAAATTAAGTTGGGGGTGAGCTAGCATTGCTTAGCAAGGAAGAAAGTAAATGCACTAAGAGATCGTGAGCAGTTTGCTTAGCAAGCCTACCATTTTAAACTCTATAAATAGGGGTTTCATTCAATGCAAATGGGAGGATGGTGGATTTGAGGTAGTTCACATGGAAATTTAGGTTAAACACCACAAGTCACAACAAGAGAGAAAATTTGAAAAGATTAAGGGTGGAAGCACTGTTCAAGGAATCATTGTAGATGTTGCTCAAATTATTTCTTCTAGGGCTTAATTGTAAAGTTACAATGAGTAAGTGTAGCTAATTTTATCTTTTGTTGGTATTAGATATAGTTTTCCTAATACTCAAGTTTTGACCTCAACCATGGTGTTCTATGTAATTCTTCTTAAGTTTTAATATTGCTGAATTATTTGTTCTTAATGCTTGTTTTGGATTAGCTACCTGTAGTGGTAGAAATGTTTAAGACTGAGCCATTGGATTGACTAGACTTATACATATCAAAATAAAAACCGCCATCGCGCTTTATTGTTTCCAAAGGAATGGGAAAAGAGCGAGTAACCAAAAAGAGAGGGGGAAAGATTCTAGGTAAGGGGGTTGGTTATGCAAATGGATGGTATTAGCACCCTAAACATCTACGGTACTCCGCAGGAACCTCTTTGAAAAATCTGTATATTTTGGCTATAAAATATTGTGTAAAAAATAGATGGTGGAGGTGAGAAAAGAAATATATATATATATATATATATATATATATATATATATATATATATATATATATATATATATATATATATATATATATATATATATATATATATATATATATATATATATATATATATATATATATATATATATATATATATATATATATATATATATATATATATATATATATATAATGATTTTTGCACCCGCCGCGGTTGCGAACCTTTAGTGACTGCGTACCACCTTTCATGCAATAGGGGATCAGGGTACACGTAGTTCATCTTTAAAAATTTTAAAACACAAGTATGTTGGTTAATTTTATGAGATAAGACATCATTGTCATTGTCCGTGTGGAAAACATACTTACTACCCACAATTATGAGAAAGGAGAATTTGCATCATCTCAAAGTGGAGGATATGGCTTGGATTTTAAAATTAACAATGCCTCACTCAACACCCAAGTGGAAAATATCTCTCTTCACTATATATTGTAGAAGTATAGTTGCTTGCATCACTACAAAGGTTGACAAGAGTCTAATCTTTTGAGAAAAGTTTTAAAATAAAAAGGCAAAGTGGCAAAATGGTTTGAAATGAGATTGATTGACTTTTAGTCTTCTCACAAAAAATGTCAAGGTGTTATTAAGTTGATTAAAGTTTATTTATGAAAATGTTTTGAAAATGCATGGACATAAGTCCTAGTTTATTATGAAAGTGGTTCAAGTTTAGAAACAAGAAGAGTTTTCAAAAGGAGGAAGAAGATTTTTGAAATTAAATAAGATGGGAGGAGATGAAGAGACTATCCTAAAGCATAAGGTGAAAGATAGGGATAAGAACCATCTAACCAACAAGAAGCCAATACTTGACATTAAGAGTCAAGATAGAATTCTCATTCTTTAGATTGAAACCAAACAAGCAAAGATATTAGACCTCTTGAGAGAATCAAACTTCAAGTGTATTAAGTCTTCACAAAAATTGGGCAGAATAACAGTTGTATATGGGTGAATTCCAGATTACAAATAAAGTATGTAATCACAATAACATGAACATAAAAAAAACAAACAACCCAATGTATTGGGTTAAACCTCAAGAACTCCAGACAAAATATCAATTGAGGTCACAAGGTCTCCAACATAGGATAATGTTTCTAATCCTAAGTCCGAGAAGTCAAATACTCCATAATGCAAAGGGTAGTAACCAAATAGTCCAAGTATCGTTAAAGTTTTTTATGGTTCATGTTGATTATTAAGTGTCTTAAAAAAGAAAATAAAAGCTCAAGTGAGCAAAATAAAAATGATAAGAATATAAAGGGGCTCAAGTGAGAAAATATGAAAAATAGCATTAAATGTAAATGCTAAAGTAAATCGTGCATAAAATAAAAGAGCATATAATAAAAACACAAAATAAAGTCAATTATTAGTAATTAGTAGTTAGTTGGATGACCATCTTGAAACTTGTATTTGGAACTCATTAGAGGATTGGTAGAACCAAAGCCTCCACACAACAAGTTGCATTTGCTTTTTGTCAAGTATATCATCCATTTTGGAATCCTCAAAAATAACATTTAATGATCAACGATGTTTAAGTGATGTAGATCCATTAGAGGATTGGTAGAACCAAAGCCTCCACACAATGAATCTCAAGGTTATTGGATCAAAGAGATCAAATTAACATACTTGGGCTTGTAAATATAGGTTTGAGCCACAAATGATCATTTATTCGAATTGAGACAAAATTTAGCTCTATGTTAAGCAATCATAAGTGGACTTATATAGAAGTCGCACCTATTTTGAGGCCGGTCAATAGCAATCTATGCACCATTTGTTTTGAGACATGATATAGAGATCATGCTCCAATAACACTTAGTGCAATAAGAAAGGGATGAGATGAAGAAGGGTGGGAAAGAATATATAAACCATATTTGGATTAAAATTTAATCAAACTATTATTAAAATTGTTCATCTATTTTTATGGAGTTAGACTCAACACCATGGATCCAATGATGTCAACAAAGTTCATGATAAAAAATTCAACCCAAGATCAGCCAGAAAATTATCACAAAATAATATTACATTTAATATATATCTTGAAAAGGGTTTAAAAATGAATAAAAATGAAAATAAAGGAAAAAAATATCAACTATATTCAAATTGATTCATAAAAAAGAAATAAGATCATAGAAAAATCAGAAATAGACTTCAATATTTTTATAAAATTTTTGGTGATTTTTTAAATTCAGAAACTATTTTTAAACTAATTAAAATTTCTCAAACAAATAGAAAATAGATCAAAAAATAGTAAATATCAATATTAAATTCCATAATATTTTCAAAAAGTCAGAAATATGTAAAATGATATTTATGAAATGTTTTAAAATTAAAAAAATGTCAGAACGTATTTTTAAAGTAATTAAAAGAAAGCAAATAATGCAAAAAATATAAAAAATATCAAATATCAAATATCAAAATAAAAATGTGAAAAAATTGTCATAAGATCAAAAATAATTCTAAGTATTTTTATGAAATTTTTCATAATTTTTGGATAAAAAATAAAAGAGTTATGAATTTTTGAAAATTAAATCAATTAAAATATAAAATCAGAAAATAAAATAAAACCAAAAAGATGTGGGCCATCAGATCATAGTCAAAATGCGTTAGTAAGCTTATCTAATGGACCAGATGCGCAGTGCTTAATATGGACCTTAGTGAGATACGTATAGGATCAGAAAAAAGACTACCAATGAAATTAAAACGTTTGACACGTTATTATTGGTTGAGACGAGACATGTCATCGTCTTCAACCTCCAGACGCCCTACAATGGATATTTTGTGAGATCCTTCAAATGGAAAAATTAGGATCCCGGACTAGTATCATTGGATTCGTCTCTTCAAGACGATCCTAACATCACCATTGCGCCAAATTTATATAAGGTATGCAAAGAGATATGAATCAAAAACCTAGAAAATAGCGATCACCTTCAATTTGAGATTTATCTCTCAATTCTGAATGGATTTAAAAATTGTAAGAAGCACAAGAATCAGGGCAATGAGAGCTTCACAATGATATCAAAGTTTGGAAGAATTGATGGAGAAATCTACCTATTGAAGTTCAGTTACAGAGCTCTGTAAATGGACTTGGTCAGATCAATTCAGAAGGTTTCAAGGCTCAACTCTTCTTCTGTTAGCTTCAGGGAAGATCAATGAAGGTGAATTGATAGAAAAATGGATTGAATAAGGCTTGAACAATGATTTCGAAGTTGCAGAAAAGTGAGTTATGGAGCCAGTTTGGCAGGGTGATTTTGGTTGTTCAAGCTTGAGAAAATGAATGGGATAGCTCATGTATTTATAGGAGAAGCAAATGGGATCAAAAGGAAGGGTGAATGATGTAATTTGGAGGGAATTCGTGTGGGTCTGCATCATGAAGAAAATGTGACTTCTCTTTTGTCAAAACTCATCCAAAACGTGCATTTTAATGCACTGATCCACTTGGGAAAGTTGGCTAATCATGTTTAGACCCAAAACGCTTGCTAATTTGAGGGTTAGAAGTTGTAACATGAAATTCAAATTCTGACTTGTGATGAAACTTCAATTCCAAGTTACCACTTTTGAAACAATGGAATTCTCAACTCAAGGGGTCTTAAGGCATGGTTCTTGATGCTTTAGAAAGATGAGATTACAAGCTTTTCAATGGGAAAAGAATGGAATCAAATGGATGTTTGAGCTGAAAGTTGCAATGAGTCAAAGTTGGGAAAAATAAGTTGACTTTCCATACTTAGAAATATTTCAAGTTTTTATTCAAAAGTGACCTATAATGTCTTGCATCCAAACATGGCCTTACTATTGGAATTTTCTCTTGACCAAAAAAGATGGCATGAAATAGACCTCTTGAATGACATTTTGAAACTTGAACCATTCAAAATCTCCAAAAATTGAGAGAGTTATGAATTGTTGAAGTTGGCAAAAAAATCATGAAATAACCGATAATATTTTGTAACCTTAAGGCATCCTTCATCCATTTTATCACTTTGCACATAAAATAAGGAATAAATTTAACATCCTCAATATAATTATGGAAAAATAGTAGGCTCAAGGTGATAAAAATTGACCAAGTTATGATCATTTGAAGTCACACATGGGAAGTTGGGGGTTCATCTGGAGGACTTGTAATCTTTCTTCATCATCAAGTTTCTTCCACATGAAAACTCATTGAAACTTTTGAAGTGATTTTTTAATAATCCTTTAAAGAGAATCATGTTTTTGGAATCACTCAAAAATACCAAAATATGAGCAAGAGATATTTCTTTGAAGTTTAAAACCCTAGCTCCTAGATCAAGAAAATGCTTTGAAGAACTTTGACAGTATTAAACAACCTTCTTGTACCAACACTTTTGATTTGTAGATAGAAGTTGTTGAGGATGATAATGAGAACTAATAGCAACCAAAACCACTTCCATATCTTGATAATTGAGAGAAATATGCACTTGTGACCAATGGGAACAAGGTCTTGTCCAACCATGACAACTTCTTCAATCAACTCCTTGTACTTTTGAATCAATATTGATAAATTTGAAATATGGTGAACCAAAATAAACTTTTCCATTCCATTTCTTCCAAAACAACTTCAATGGTGAAGTTTGAATTTCTCAAGCTTTATTGACTAGGGCATGGAAATAAACTCATTAACCCATGGATCAACTTGCTAAGACACATTGCCTTTACCTACATTATTAACAAGTAAGACAAACCAACATTGCATTTAATTAATTAAAAGGAAAGTCAAAATAAAAACAAGTCAAGGTGCTTGATGATTCCTCAAAGAGAAAAGCTAAAGATAGGGAGGAGAACCAAAAGCCCTAATATGATCTTGTTATGATTATGAATGCATATGAACAACTTCAAAGGAACACAAAACACCACTGGGGATGTAGAAAAGGAAATAAGGATCAAAAGAGAAACCCGACCAGGAAAATAAATCATTGGTTAATCAAAAAGACCTAACTCTATTGGTGTAAGACCCAAAGAAGAGATAAGGTAGCATCAACTCAGTTAAAGAGGAGATACTACAGGATAAAAGTGATTGACAACCAACTGTGAACTATCAAACTCAATATTCGGAGGTGGAAGATCAAAAAGATAACGACTCATAGAGGATGGTAAAAGACAAAATGGTACACCATCTTTTACTGAAGGCGAAACTACCAACATTCACTGTAGGTAGAAAGAGAAAAGAATAATAACACCGACATTCACTGACGGTGAGCTACCAACGTTTACTGAAGGTAGAGAGACAAACATCGATGTTCACTGACGATGAACTACCAACTTTCACTGAAGGTAGAGAGAAAAGAAATATCATAACGCCGAAGTTAATTGACGGTGAACTACCAACATTCACTAAAGGTAGCAAAAAGATAACAATCACCAACGTTCACTGATGGTGAACTACCAACTTTCACTGAAGGTAGAGAGAAAAGAAATATCATAGCACCGATGTTCACTGACGGTGAACTACCAGCATTCACTGAAGGTAGCAAAAAGATAAAAATCACCAACGTTAACTGATGGTAGACTACCAACTTTCACTAAAGGTAGAGAGAAAATAAATATCATAGCACCAACGTTCACTAACGGTGAACTACCAACATTCACTGAAGGTAGCAAAAAGATAACAATCACCAACGTTCACTGATGGTGAACTACCAAATTTCACTGAAGGTAGAGAGAAAAGAAATATCATAGCACCAACGTTTAATGACGGTGAACTACCAACGTTCACTGAAGGTAGCAAAAAGATAACAATCACCAAAATTCACTGATGGTGAACTACCAACTTTCACTGAAGGTAGAGAGAAAATAAATATCATAGCACCGAAGTTCACTGACGGTGAACTACCAACATTCACTGAAGGTAGCAAAAAGATAATAATCACCAATGTTCACTGATGGTGAACTACCAACTTTCACTGAAGGTAGAGAGAAAAGAAATATCATAGCACCGACATTCACTGACGGTGAACTACCAACGTTCACTGAAGGTAGCAAAAAGATAACAATCACCAACGTTCAGTGATGGTGAACTACCAACTTTCACTGAAGGTAGAGAGAAAAGAAATATCATAGCACCGACGTTCACTGACGGTGAACTGCCAACGTTCACTGAAGGTAGCAAAAAGATAACAATCACCAACATTCACTGATGGTGAACTACCAACTTTCACTGAAGTTAGAGAGAAAAGAAATATCAAGTTTCACCAAAATTCTGGCGTTTCACCTAGAACAAGTCTCAACTTCTTCTTTAACTGAGGCATTCTGCCTGGAAAGGGTAATATATAAGCTGTCTCAAATAAAGAGACTACCACTTGCAAAGATTTCACAATGAACTATCTCTGCGATATTGAAAAGACTTGCCATCCACTGGAGTAATTTGACAACAAACTGCAAACTATCCACTCATAGAGAAGATAGAAAAAAAGTAACGTCGACTTTTACGGGGAAGTATAAGTTGCTCAAATAAAGAGACCTGCTACTTGTTGTTATAGGAAGGATTGTAAAAATAACTTTCTGGGGAAAGCAATATGGCTTCCTGGGGAAAGAAATATGACTTCCTGGGGAAAGCAATATGACATCATGGGGAAAGAAATACGCCTTCCTGGGGAATGAATCATGACTTCCTGGGGAATGAATCATGGCTTCCTGGGGAAATGCCAACATATTTCTGCTGAGGAGATAAAGTCTTCTCGTGCCAAAATAAATTCATATTCTCAAACCAATGCTCGAAGCTCGCAGAAATCCAAAGTAATAATATTGCTGGGAAATAAAGATTCAAACCAGAAATAAACTAGAGTGAAACAGTCAACCAAAAATATATCCTTTAAGAAATAAACTCAAGAGGGAAACCCAATCTATTTAAGCAAAGAGCTGTACAGGAAGGATAAAGCAAAAATCTTCCACGAGGGATAACTCAATGGGGAAATTGAAAGAATATACACTTTCTGCTTAAGGCCGACACTCTATTGGAGAGAGGACAACACAACTCTACAAAATAGGGTAATATGTCAACAAAATATTAACGAATGTAAATGAGCAATGATTTGCTAAATTAAACTATGCATGATGTATGTGTGAATGTATGAGTGTTATTATGTATATGCTGACAAAATAGACATATAATATAGGGAATAACCAGACAAAACCAACTCGGGTACAGTCAATACTCGGCTAAATCACATCCAAAATGAACATTCCATAAGAAAGTAAGCACCAAATGAGGAACATAATCCTATTGCATGGCTTAACTTCACTAGGAAAGAACACAATCCAGAAATAATCAAATCATAGCAACAACTCAGTATAGATACAGGGATATAACATCCTTCTCCAGGATTCATCGAGGAATAGCACACAGACTTCAATGGGGAAAACACATGTTTCACGGTTCGTAATCTTATTGGGGATTGCAATACTTATTTCAAATAAGGCAGATGGACACCATATTGGCAAAACATCAACTGAGGATTTCAAGTTGACTTCATTGGGGAAATATCATACAAACTTTACTAGGGGAGATAATGCCTCATTATCAATTGGAAATCTTGTGTTGACTTCATTGGGGAGGCCAACACCATATCGAAGAGGAAACTAAGATACATTCTTCAATATTGAGAGTAAGTATTGCACCAACTTCTCTGGGGAAAAAGTATTAAACCTCGTGGGGATAACAACTTGGAGAGTTAAGAAGTCAAACGTTACAGCAAGAAATCAATCTTATGGGAATTTTAAATCAAACCCAGCACTTGGCGGGTGAAAACCCAAAAAACTGACAAATGCCTTAACACTTCTTAAAAAAACATTGCCCTTGCCCGGTTATCGGGCAATCAAAAAAAATGCAAGTACTGTTGTTGTACCCCAAAATTTTCCCTCTCATTTCATCAACATTTCTCATCACAAGACTCTTGGAATTCAAGATCAAACTAGGGTTTGCTCTGCTCAAGACACCTCCTTGCACTGTTGACCTAAATTAGGGTTTGAGTTTGCACAAGGATGTTTTGACCTACAATGCCCAAAGTGACTTCAATATTTCATGTTGGGTTCACAAGTTTGTCCATACCAAGTTTCAAGCCTTGAATCAAATTTTTGCCCAGTCAATTGGACAGTTGACCTAGAAATCAGCTGTATTGAGAAAAAAGTCAACTGTGGCCAATTTATAGTCAAACCTCATGAATTTTGACCTACATCAACATTATGAACTCATATGAACCATTTGATCAAGTTTGGATCACAATTCCACAAGAATTTGATCAGACCACCAAAAGGGCAAAATGGTCATTTTTAGGGTTTTGACTGTGCAAAGGTGATTTTTGACTGTTTGACCTAGCCAATGGAAAAACAAGCTCAAACATGGACTCAAGGGATCAATGACATTATCTTTACCCATTCAACAAGTTCAAAAGATCTCAAATGAATAGGATTGACAGATGAATTTTTTCAGTAAACTGATCAAAATTTGACTGTACACTAAAAAGTCAAACTTTGACTTTTTGGTCAAAATCAAGTTCCAAGGTTCATTTTTCATCAAGACATGTCAAATTATGAAACTTGTTCATCAAGAAACCCAAACATGCAAATTAGGGTTTAAAATGAAAAAATTTCATAACTTAGAAATTTTCTAAGTTATGAAATTTTCTTATTTTTTCCTAACTTTACCCCACATTTTCACCAAGATGAAAATGGATTAAAACAAAACTTATAAAATTAAAGTTGTAGTCCATCACAAAGTCTACAACTTTGATTCACAAAGTTTTCTCAAAATAATCTTGGATCTCAAGTTAAGATTTTTGGAACAAGGGTACCTAAAACTTTTAACTTAGAGAAATTTTGCCCTAGTTTAGGCAGGATTTTGACCCATCTTCTTGGCCATTTTTCACATAGTTCAACTTGGATTTTCAAGTTGCATTTCAAAGATGGATTATAGTACGTGTTGCAAGATTTCCAAATTGTCCAAGAACTCCTCAAACACCTTTGTGGTTAGGGAGAATCAAATGCTTGAAGTTGGCAAAAACTCACTTTGCAACCATGGCCAATACATGTTCATACCACTTGCCAAATCTGACTAAACTAGCTTAGTGCACAATTACAGGCCTCTAAACCAATTCACACTCCATAATTGAATGCAAATCCACTGAGCTAATGATTTATCTTGGCCATTTGGACATTACACACAAAACTAATCCGTAATTAGAAAAAGGTACATTGCCATTTTTGAAAAGATATGCTTTATGTCAAACCATGATCTTTGAAGCATGGGGCCATATCTCTAAAGCAAAATCAAATCCACAAATTGCAAGTATCAAGGAGATTGTATACAGCATAATACATGACCGGTGCAGGCCTGTGAGAAAAAGTTACACTTTTCTGCTTCACAAAGAAGAAATTTGTCCAAATCCTCCCAACTCAAAAACCAGCCATAGTCAGCTTACAAAAACATTGCAAACAAGTTTCTCATACCATAACAAGTCATAAGCACGAGCCTTTCACCCCTAAAGCACCCTCATACTCCAAAACCCCATTTTCTTGCCAAACAGGGCCAGTTCTGCATTTTGCAAGCCACCATCAAATTCCTCGTGCGTTTTGTCGAAAACTACTTCAAACACATTCCAATCAACTTACCTGAGCTATCCAGACCATTCACAAGTTGCTGTAACTCCATTAACACACATTTCCATTTTTGTTTGGAAGCTTTGCAGGTTGAGTTTTGTAGCACGATTCAACCCACTTCAAAACAAACCAGGCATTGGGAAAGGTTCAGTGGACATCAGGCAAGCTCAAAAGAACCTCAAACATCATTGGAAGTTGCCGCATTGTCCAGCTCGAAGTCAACTGAAACAGGTATTTCATGAACTTCTATCTCTCTCTTTAGGAATAGTTAGACTTAGGTTTGTGAATGAAAGATGTTGTATTCATAGCCCTGAAACCATACATGTGCTTAGTTTTCATTTATATTAATCGTGCTAGGAGAATTTCATCCATGAACTTTTTGAAAAAACTAGGTTAGAAATTAGGGCCAGAGAAATTCTCTCTGGTCTTTGAGAATTAGCTTAAGTTTTTTATATGGTTAGATTCGTTGTTTGATGCTCTACAAGTTTCATGTTATGAGTTTTGTCAAAAAAGCACAGAATCAGGAGATACAAGTTTGTGTGGAAAACGCGCGTTTTGGTGTTTGAACAGAGGAAGAAGATGAAGTTCTTGGGCTGGGCCTGGTTATTTTTGCTTCTAACACTTGTTTTTTCAGCTTCACACCCCCCTGGCCCATTTCTTGTATTTTTATCATTTTTGCATTTTTATTTCATTTCTGATTTTGATATTTTATTTTTAAATATAAAAAAATGTCTAAAAAATATTTTCATAAATTTTTACATTTATTTGGTATTTATTTTAATTATTTCCACCATTTAATTGATTAAATACTTTATATTTATTTTGTTTAAACTAAAAAAATAATGTAAGAAATATTTTTATTTTCATTTATTATTTTTATTCACATTTGCAAATATTTTCTTGAAATATGTATATTTTTGTAAATAATTTATTTTATTTTTCACATATTTAACATATTTAATATATATATATACATATATATATATATATATATATATATATATATATATATATATATATATATATATATATATATATATATATATATATATATATATATATATATATATATATATATATATATATATATATATATATATATATATATATATATATATATATATACACACACACATATACTTTTGTTTTATTAAAAACTTAGAAATAAAACACAAAAATATTATCTTTTATTTTTATTATTATTTATATTAAAAAATACCTTTTTTTGGATAATATCTCATTTTTATACATGTTAATACATTTTGTACATAAATAATACATTATTTTTATTTTCTTAAGAAATTAGGGTTTTTTGCCCTAAAAACAAATAAATTAACTTTTTATTTAGTTCTTTACATTTCTTTACATAAAAAATACTTTTTGCATACATGAACAAATAAAAACCTTTTTTTTGCATAATACATTTTATTTAATATTTATTTATTGTATTTATTTAAATATTGTACATTTAAATATTATGCCTTGCAAATTCAATTTGGATGTAATAGTAATTAGGGTTTTATATTTCTTGCAAAATAATCCCCTATTTCAAATTTGTACCCCCTCCCTATATCATGTTGTAATAGTGTAGAATTTAAATTCTCGCACCTTTAAATGCTTTCAATTATGCCATGATTAGACTTAGGGTTTGTATGCAAAATCAAAACCAACAAATAGTTTGACCTAATCAAAGACAAAAATGCATGAAAAACAAACACAATGCACACTTGCACCCATAGGGTTACCATCCACTTGTTGCCTTCAAAAAATGGGCCATGATATGCATGTCAAGTACTTTGGCAAAACAAAAACAAAATAAAAGATCATAGTCCCTCGATGACGCTATCTGAGTTTCCTAAACAAAATGATCAAGTCCCTCAAGAAAATTGCCAAAAATACTTGACACTATTGCTATCATGGTCTATACGATGACCCGCGCCTGTCCCGTTTAACATCCTAACACAAGGTTGTTCACAAAATGCAATGGTGAAACAATGTTGTTAAAAGGGTTAAAAACATAAGAAATATCTTTGAGTAAAATAGGGTAGACGACTCTTAGTTACTTGATCAAAGCTTGCAAAAATATCCTTGTTATCTTCAAAACACACTTCACAACACTATTTCAAAACCCTACTTTCAAACATTGAAAACTTTTCAAAAGACAAAAACACCTTTGTATACATTCAAACAAGAATCATTACAAAGGTTGCCACAACGATGGCCTCTTTTCAAAATATCTTTCAAAACCACACACAAAGCACCATTTCAAATAATTGAAAAACAAATCAAGTGATCTAAGCAAGTAACTAAGAGCCCATGGATAACCATGGATAGAAAGGATGCTAATACCTTCCCTTTCTATAATCCACTCCCCGAACCCAAGAAAACATCTCAAAGGTCTTTCCTGTGCTTTTTGACCTTTCCTTAGGATAAAATAAAAAGTCGGTGGCGACTCTTGCTAAACCGAAACATTTGTGAACACAAACGCAAAATCCCAAGTCAGTTCTCCCACCGTATCACAGAACTGGCGACTCTGCTGGGGAAACTTTAAAAGTGGAGTAACCTTAGGTTTTAGATCACCTTTACATACTTACCTTGATTGCTTTGATTGCTTTACTTTTTGGGTTCCTTGTTTGGGTTTGTTTTAAATCCTACACCCGGATTTGGGAAACATTCATAGGTAAATAACAATACATTGTGGAAACTGTGTGGGGTATACCGACATGGTTGAAGCAATAGCTATATTAGTGCGACATATTTGTGAGTACCGGTAACCTTTGAGTCAATCAAAGAGAATACGGGGCCGCTGAGTGATGTCATAAAGCACTAATGAACTCTTAGAACCTTACTTGACCATCTTGGCCTTTTTAGGGGTAGTGAGATGACCGGCTTTGGTGCAGTCCGAAGTTGGTAGATACTCGATACTACACTCATTGAGGGTTGTTTTCTTGGAATATTTTGGTCGCTAGTTAAGTGGATAAACCAAAACAATGAACATAGAAAACAATCCAGTGATATTAAGCTCCTTAGAACCCGATTACTATTTATAGGACAGGTTTGAGCCAACTAAACTCAAGAGGGTATTTACCTATGAAACCTCATGCAAGCCTGAAACTAGGGTTTTGTGTGACTTGCTTGTACATGTGCTTATGCATACATCATGAACATCATAAAGCATCATATGCATCCACTAACCATTTCAAGGGTTTGGATCTTCATCTTTGTTCTTGTTTTGTAGGTCATGGAATCTCTTCGCAGGAAAACAATTCAAGTCAACCTTGTGAGAATCCCTCCTCAACTCAAGGAGCTCACTTCCAGGATTCCATAGAATTCTCTCTTCAGTGAAAGAAATGGTAGACTTCTCAACTTGGTCAACTCCAACATTGAAGAAGACATGGTGAAAGTTCTCTTCCAGTTCTTTGACCCCCTACACCACTGTTTCACACTCCCTGATTACTAACTAGTACCTACTTTGGAGGAATTTTCTCAACTCTTGAGAATTCCTATTCTTCATCAACTACCCTACAACGGTACGGAAAAAGAACCAAAGCCTGAAGATGTTGCTCAAGCATTACACTTGCAACCATCTGACATCAAGGGACATTGGGAAACCAGAAGTGGTGTCAAGGGTTTCTTGGAAAAGTTTCTGTTTGAGAAGGCACAAGACTGCTGGAATTCTCTAGATCTACAAGCCTTTGAAGAGATCGTGGCACTCCTTATCTATGGGTTGGTCTTGTTCCCAAACCTTGATCAACTTATAGATGTGAATGCTGTCAAGATTTTCATGTCCAGGAATCCTATACCTACATTGCTTGGGGACATCCTACACTCATTTTACACACAAACAATGAGGAAAAGAGGTGTTCTCATGTGCTGTACTCCTCTCCTAACAAGGTGGTTTATTTCTCACCTTCCACAATCAGTTTTGAAGAATGAGCAGGGTTTAAGGTGGTCCCAACTATTGATGACCCTCATACATTCTGATGTACATTGGTGTTCTCGGTCCAGAGAAAATGTCATCATCATTGATCGTTGTGGGGAATTCCCTAATGTCCCACTACTTGGCATTAGGGGAGGCATTACCTACAACCCTTGTTTAGCTCTAAGACAATTTGGATATGCTTGGAGGGATGGCCCTCATGACATGCTGATTCCTGACCTAGTTTTTGACTTCGACGACGATGTGCAAGGACTTCGACAAAGGTTCATCAGAGCTTGGAGGATGCCCAACAAAGTGGACAGTAAGACACTGGGGCACAAGAATTCCATCCCCCTTGAGCCTTATCTCAAGTGGTTACGAACCCGCGCTCAGAATCTTATGATGCCATACCCTCACATTCTCCCCTTGATCAAAGAGCTTGTTATGGAAGGAGAGGTTCCATACACCATCCTACATCCTGACATGCCAACATCATGGGAAGAAATGCAAAAGAGTTGGATCCAACTCAAGGAAGAAAGAAATAATTTTGAAGCCAGCTTCTATGCCAGTGAGAAGAAGGTTTTGGAGCTTACCCGCCGACTTCATGAGGAGGAAACTCTCAACACTTACATCGCACCAAAGAGGATGCGCAATGTCTTTTTACATTAAGAATTTTGTAATATTTTGCCCATGGGGCACTTATGTACTAACAATTTCTTCTTAATATGACGTGTGTTCCTTTTTGTTTGCAACAAATTTGAATTTCTGAATCCTTGAATGCATTACATGAATAACATATCATTCATCATATGCATAAACAGGTCTTCATACCAGGTTTCTTTATCTTTCTGCTGTTTATTTCAGCAAGATGGATTTGGAGCAGACGGTTAAGGATCTGCAAGCACATAATTCTCAATTTCAGCAACTCCTCATGACCTTAGCAAAGGGTCAAGAGGACCTCAAAGTACTGTTGGAGAAGAATAAAGAGAAAAAGAAGACAAGGCCCGTAGTAGCCACTTTTGGAAGAAGGTTTGAAAGCAACGCTAGAAAAGTTCTCGAGTTCCCATCAACGTCTGATGAAGGGGCTGGTAAAGGAAAAGGGGTTGCGGTACCGTCTGAATCTGAAGTTGAAGAGGAGGAAGAGGAAGAAGATGAAGATTACTCCGAACAGCAATATCCCCCGGCGGATGATAAATATAAAAATCTTGAGGATAGATTGGCAGCCATGGAGTTGCAGAGGGTACCTGGTTTAGATTTTGAAGAACTAGGGTTGGTCGTTGGGATCGTTATTCCTCCCAAGTTCAAAGTACCAACATTTTCTAAGTATGATGGTCTGTCCTGCCCAAAGATGCATCTGAGATCTTATGTCAGAAAGATCCAACCCCACTCATCTGATAAAGACCTCTGGGTACACTTTTTCCAAGACAGTTTGTCAGGCACAAAATTGGACTGGTTCTATTAACTCGAGAGATCAGAGGTTCACAATTGGGAAAACTTAGTTGCTGCTTTTTACCGTCAATACCAATACAATGCTGATTTGGCGCCCACTCGTACTCAGTTACAAAGTATGGGGATGGCTTATAATGAAGGATTTAAAGAGTATGCCTAGAAGTGGCGTGATCTGACTAGAAGGGTGCAGCCACCATTATCAGACAGAGAGTTAATTGACATGTTTTTGGGGACTCTATCTGGCCCTTTCTTCAATCATTTAATCAGGAGTTCTTCCGCAGGATTTACTGAACTAATTTTGACCGGCGAAAGGGTCGAGGCCGGTATTAAAAGTGGTAAGATCCAGAAAGATACCTCCGTGTCCACTGCTGTTAAGAAAGCCTTCCCAGCTAAGAAGGAAGCCTCTGCTGTTTATTCTCAGAAAATTTAGGGAAGAACCGAGCGTCTGCCAACTGTAGGGGTTGTGATGATTCAAAACTCTTCAAATGATCAACCTCGCGACAATCAGTCAAGACCTAATCAACAACGGGTAGAAAGGCCACAACGGTAGTTCACCCGAATCAACATGGCGCTAGTGCAAGTACTCCCTCATTTGTTAAAATTGAATCTAACCAGTTTGAAGGAAGCACCAAAGAACCCTAATACCTCCTCTCCATACTACCACTCCAATGCCAAGTGCGCCTACCACTCTGACAGTGTTGGGCACGATACCAATAATTGTTGGGAACTTAAGAACAAAATCCAGGACCTGATTGACGCCAAGGATGTAGAATTTGATGCTCCTGAGAAGCCCAATGTGATATCTGCTCCGATGCCCAAACACGGTCATAATGTTCATGTCGTTATGGAAGACCTTCATGTTACTGATTTTGCTGACCTTTTGACTCCTTTACTAGTGATTAAAGAGAATTTGATGAGAGCCGGGATATTCCCAGGTTGTGGGAAGGACTGTTACTTTTGTTTGAACATACGAGCTGACAGCCCAATGTTGAAATCAGGTGTCCAACGCTTGATGGATACCCAAGAGATACTCTTCCAAAAAAACCCTGTTGATACCTTCACTCCTGTTACCCCTGATACTTTTGCTACTTCAACCAACTATATTGAAATCATAACCATTTCCGACAATCCTCCCAAGGCTTGCAAAAGGCCTATCAGGATTACGCCCGACCCTAAATCTGTACCATTAAAAATCACCATGCCGGAACCTGTCCCGTATCAATCTAGCAAAATGATACCATGGAACTATGAAGGAGAAATATTCTATCATGGTATCAAACAGATTAAAGTAGTCTAAGAGATTTCTGAAGAAGAAAACCCTAATATAGGGAACATCGCGGGAACAAGCAAGATAACCCGCAACGGCCGGATCTTTTCTCCGGAGATTTCTCCCCCTCGAGCAGTTTTCGGACCCTCGAAAGCTTCTGCACCTGTTAGGTCATCTGTGCAAGACCCGGTAATTGAAGAATTGGATACTCCTGAAGTAAGACCATATGTTGATACTACCAATAAGGGTAAGGGGATACTAGAAGCGCCTGTCAGGACGAAGGCTCATGTTGTGGTTATCCCCGAAACCACCCAGAAAGAAATGAATGAAATCTTGAAAATAATCAGAAAGAGTGACTACGACGTCGTGGAACAGCTAGGGCAGACCCCTTCTAAAATTTCAATGTTGGCTCTTCTACTCTATTCTGAGGCCCATGCTAAGGCCCTGATCAAATTTTTGAAGGCAGCACATGTACCCCAAGAGACTTCGGCTGACCAGTTTCAGGAGTGTGTGGCTAGTCTTACTGCTGATAATGGCCTTGGCTTTTCCGATGCTGACTTGACTCCCAAAGGAAGGAAACACAACGATGCGCTACATGTCTCAGTTGAATGTAGGGGAACCACCCTCGCCCATGTCTTAGTTGATACTGGTTCTTCCTTGAATGTGCTGCCGAAGAAAGCGTTGGACCGTTTGGACTGCGAAGGATTGACCCTCAAACCTAGTAACATCGTTGTTAGGGCCTTTGATGGGTCCGAAAGAATGGTTCATGGAGAGGTTGACATTCTTATCAAAGTAGGCACATAAGTTTTCAACTCCACCTTTTATGTGATGGACATCCGTCCGTCATATTCGTGTTTGTTAGGAAGACCGTGGATCCATTATGCCGGGGCAGTTACCTCCTCTTTGCACCAAATGCTGAAATATCATATTAAGGGTAAGATTATAACAGTGCACAGCGAGTAAGAGTACATGATAAGTCATCTCAATTCCTTCCGCTATATGGAGTTGGATGGAGAGTTCATAGAAATGCCTTTCTAACATTTTGAGGAAGTTTCTCCTGAGGTAGCAGTTGCAAAGACAATGGTAGAGGTGCCTATCATTCCCAAGCATGTGCCTAGGATGGAATCTCTCAAGGACGCAGAGGCGGTGATCAAAGAAGGGAAGAGCACAGTATGGGGGCAATTGCCTGAATTTCCCCATAAGACGGACAAATTTGGACTAGGGTTTACAGCCAGAAGGCTATGCGTCGTTCCAAGACTGGAGGGCCACCTGTAAGGATCACTCACCATGGAATTAATACTGTAGAAGATGAAGATGAAGAGAACAACTTCGAAGATTGGATCTTTCCAACCGTCGAAGGGGGTCTAAGTAACTTGGAAGCAAAGGATTTTATTCCCATCACCTTTATCAACCAGTAATTTTATCTTTGAACAATTTCCTATTTGTTGGTCTGTAATAACTAAACAATTCGTACACTATTTTCACCTCATGCCTTGCCCGGGGCATGTAGGTCCATTTGTAAGGGCTTGATTTTCTTCATTATCATATGCCATGTTTTAATGAATCATTGGACGTCTTCATCTAAACTGTTGTGTTCATTTTCTTTCCTTTTGCATTTTATTTTGTTTAAGGATGGCTATCCCTTACACACACACACACACTCACAAATGCAGGTACCCATCCACTCCGGATTCCATGGGTGACTATTCTGCTTTAGCCTTCGATAACTCTGAAGATTTGGTCAATCATGCTGAGTACGAAGTTGACAGAGACTGTGAAGTGCCGGGAGAGTTAGCCAGACTTCTACAACAAGAAGAGAGGGTTATTCTGCCTCATGAAGAGTTGCTAGAAACCATCAACTTGGGGACAGAGGAAGACAGGAAAGAAGTAAAAGTGGGTGCCAACCTGGAACCAAGTGTCAAGGAGCGCTTAGTGCAGTTGTTGAACGAATATGTTGAAATCTTAGCCTGGTCTTATAAAGACATGCCGGGACTAGGCACAGATATCGTGGTTCACCGTCTCCCTACAAGAGAAGATTGTCCACCGATTAAGCAAAAGGTCCGCCGGATGAGGCCTGATATATCTGAGAAGATCAAAGCTGAGGTAATGAAGCAATTCAATGCTGGCTTTCTGGCTGTTACTTCCTATCCACAATGGGTTGCTAACATTGTGCCCGTGCCTAAGAAGGACGGCAAAGTCAGAATGTGTGTGGACTATCGGGACTTAATTAGGGCTAGCCCTAAAGACGATTTTCCACTGCCACATATTGACATCTTGGTTGACAACACAACTCAACACAAGTTTTTTCCTTCATGGGTGGATTCTCAGGATACAACCAGATCAAAATGGCCCCCGAGGACATGGAGAAAACTACTTTTGTCACGCAATGGGGTACCTTCTGCTACAAAGTGATGCCATTCAGACTGAAGAATGCAGGGGCAACCTATCAACGCACCATGGTGGCTTTGTTTCATGATATGATACATCATGAGATCGAAGTTTACGTAGACGACATGATAGCTCGATCACAGACAGGAAAACACCTTGATCATTTGCAAAAGCTGTTTTCCAGGTTGAAGGAGTATAAGCTCAGACTGAACCCAAGCAAGTGCACTTTTAGAGTTAGGTCTGGTAAACTTTTGGGATTTATTGTCAGCAACAAAGGCATTGAGGTTGATCCAGCTAAAGTAAAGGCTATATAAGAAATGCCCGCCCCCCGCACTGAAAAGGAGGTAAGAGGATTCTTGGGACGCTTAAACTATATCGCGAGGTTCATCTCTCACCTGACATCTACCTATGAGCCAATCTTCAAGCTGCTGAAGAAAGATCAGGTAGTTGAATGGAACAATGATTGTCAAGTTGCTTTTGATAAAATCAAGGAGTATTTACTAGAACCTCCTATCTTGATGCCACCCGTCGAAGGAAGGCCGTTAATCATGTATCTGACTGTTTTGGATATCTCAATGGGGTGCATGCTGGGCCAACATGACGAGTCTGGCCGAAAAGAGCATGCCATTTATTACCTTAGCAAAAAATTTACCGACTGTGAGACTCGCTACTCACTACTCGAGAAAACTTGATGCGCTTTGGTATGGGCTGCTCGCCGGCTAAGGCAGTATATGTTGACTCATACCACTCTGCTGATTTCCAAAATGGATCCTATCAAGTATATCTTCGAGAAGCCTGCTTTATCTGGAAGAATCGCTAGATGGAAAATGATCCTGACTGAGTATGATATCCAGTATACTACCCAAAAAGCTATAAAGGGGAGTGTACTAGTTGACCATCTAGCTCATCAAGCCGTCGAAGATTACCAATCTATGAGATTTGACTTCCCTGACGAGGACATCATGTCATTGGACAACATTAAAGGTAACAAACCGTATGACGGACCTGAACAAGGATCCCGATGGACCCTGTACTTTGATGGTGCTTCAAATGCATTTGGCAACGGTATCGGCACAGTACTCATTTCTCCAGAAGACTGCCATACACCTTTCACTGCCCGACTTTGCTTCAGCTGTACCAACAACATGGCTGAATATGAAGCTTGCATCTTTGGTCTCAAGGCTGCTATAGACTTGGGAATCAAATCTTTGGTCGTATTTGGGGACTCGGCTTTGTTTATCAGTTAAGTCAAAGGAGAGTGGGACACTAAACATCCTAATCTTATCCCATACAAAGAACATGTCTTGACGTTGTTGCCTCATTTCGAATATATTACCTTCGAACACTTCCCGTGAGAAGAAAATCAGTTAGCCGATGCTCTGGCTATAATGTCTTCCATGTTTAAACTCAACTGGGATAACGAGGCTCCCCAAATCACCATCGAGCGAATGGACGAACCTGCGCACTATCATGAGATTAATACCGAAGAAGTAGTGGAACCACCTTGGTTTCATGAAATCAAAAGGTATCTCCAGACTAGAGAATATCTTGAAGGAGCTTCAGTCAACGATAAAAATTTCTTAAGGAGATTTGCTGTCAAGTTCTTCCTAAGCAATGGCATTCTTTATAAGCGCAGCCATGATTGTGTTCTACTTCGTTGTGTGGACAAGGTTGAAGCAGAGTTGATCATGACCGAAATACATAGTGGCACATTTGGCACCCACTTGAGCGGACATACGATGGCTAAGAAGATTCTAAGGGCAGACTACTACTGGTCTACCATGGAAGTTGATTGTCATCAACATTCCCGTACCTGCCACAAATGCCAAGTCTACACCGACAAGGTACATATTCCTCCTGTTCCTCTCAATGTTATGACAGCTCCTTGGCCATTCACGATGTGGGGCATTGACATGATTGGAGAAATCAAGCCTACGACATCCAATGGACGTCGCTTCATCCTGGTGGCTATTGATTACTTCACCAAGTGGGTCGAGGAAGCTTCCTATGCCTCAGTTACAAAGAATGTGGTTGCCCGCTTCATCAAGCAGAACCTCATATGCCGGTATGGTATCCCCGACAGGATCATTACGGACAACGGTACAAATTTGAACAACACTATGATCACCGCTCTGTGCGAGCAGTTCAAGATTTATCATCACAATTCATCTCCCTATCGGCTGAAGATGAACGGTGTTGTTGAAGCCGCGAACAAAAACATCAAGAAGATCATTCAAAAGATGACAGTCACATACAAGGATTGGCATGAGATGTTACCGTTTTCTCTGCGTGGATATCGTACCACAACACGTACTTCAATAGGGGCAACCCTATTTTCTTTGGTATATGGCATGGAAGTTGTTCTACCTATGGAAGTTCAGATTCCTTCCTTGAGGATTATGAAGGATGTCGGTTTGAGTGAAGACGATTGGATTCAGACCCGGTTTGATCAACTTAACTTGATCGACGAGAAGCGACTTACTGCTGTTTGTCATGGTCAGACGTATCAAAAACGGATGATCAAGGCTTTCAATAAGAAAGTCAGACGTCAGGTATATCAAGTCGGAGATCTTGTAATCAAGCGGATCATCTTACCGCAAAGTGATCCCAGGGGCAAGTGGACTCCTACTTACGAAGGACCATTTGTAATCAAGAGGATCTTTTCTGGTGGGGCAATGATTCTGACCACCATGGACGGCGACGACTTGCCACACCCTGCGAACGCAGACATAGTCAAAAGATATTACGCATAAAATGACTCGACAAGTTGAAAACCCGAAAGGGCGACTTGGGCAAAAATGGGCATCCCGGTGAATCAAATACCCGAAAGGGCGGTTCAGGCAAAAATTAGGGATAAAAACAAAAAAATTGTACACCCGGCAAGTTGAAAACCCGAAAGGGCGGCTTGGGCAAAAAAGGGTTTCCCGGTGGATTGAAAACCCGAAAGGGCGGTCCAGGCAAAAGTTAGGGAATTAAAGCGTATGACTATGTCTCGTCAGATCACTTTAAGAACAATCTCTTCACCGACAAAGCTCCAAGCTACTGATCAATCCAGTCATCGGAGGACGAAGCAGCGAATGGACAAGATACTCAGAGTTCTGAAGGCTATAGCAGAATGGGAATCCCATGGAATTATTACACATAGCCATCTTTCTCTTGTATAAATTTTTCTCAATTTTTACGAGAACATTCTCTTACTAGGATGTCTGTCTCGTTTGTACAAAAATACTTACAAAAGTTAATACAAAGATACTTCAAAGTGCAGAAATTTGTTTACCTTTCTTTGCCTTTTTACACTTATGTTTTATTTGAAAACGTCCAATGTTTTTTTAAATAGGCATATGCATTTGAATATAATCACTGCTTACAAATAAAATGAAATTGAGAAAGGATAATTACTGATAGGTTGAAGGTGTAGGAAGATATCTTTGTGCCATTCCAAAAGAAATCCCCTGCAATACTTTGTTCAGATCCTCAACAAAGCTAAAACCTCGGAGTACATGTCCCCGGCGGAGTTAAGCTTCAAGATCCCCTGCGGAGCCAGTACATTCTAAAATTGGATTCCCCAGCTGAGTTAAGTTTCAAAGTTCCCACCAGAGTTCAAACTCCCGATCCCCAGTGGAGCCTGAAAACCCTGAAAAACCTATCCCCCCAGCGGAGCCAGAGTATTCTAAACCTTCTTCCCCAGCGAAGTCAAATTTCCAACTAGCAACCCCTGGTGGGAACTGTTCAACTTCCCCCAACTTCCCCAGTAGTTTGGCATACAACCCAAAGCTCTTGATTTCACCAGCCGAATAAACATTATCCCCATAGAGTTATCTCCTAGTAGATCGAAGATTCTCGATCCTGTTTCTCCAAGCAGAAACCTCCCAGGTTTTAATTCCCCAATAGAGATTTTTAGAGATTTTCCTTATGTCCCAGGAAAGTCATGAAAGATTCTCATTCCCCGCGGAAGTTGTCAGAACCCTTGTGAATCCCCACAAGTCACTAAGGATTTTCAATCCCCAGCACTGGTCCCAGGATTTCTCATTTCTCAAACAATCAGAGATTCTTTAATCCCTAAGCAGTCAGCAAGGATTTCTCATATTTAGCAATCAAAGATTTTTGAATCCTCAGCATTGGTCAAAGATTCACTTTCCCCGGCAGCAGTCAAGGATTGTATTGTCTCCAGTCATCAAGGATTTATTTTCCTCAGCAAGACATCTACTCAACTTACATGCACATCCATTACATTCATATATCATGAACATTGATGAAACACATTTCATTGCATCATACATATCATGCAACATAACTTTGTGTTTTAGCTAACTTTTTACCCTTTCCAGGATAAGATTAAAAGTCAATCGTTAACAATTATTCAGATACAATATGGATACACCCCAGACACGGCGGTCATTCTATTACTCATTCAGAACTCCAAGTCTAAATACAGTACGTATACACCCCAGACACGACGGTCATTCTACTACTCATTCAGACTTTAGCAATCCGATACAGACTAGATACGCTCCAAACACGGCAGCCATTCTATCTCTCATTCAGATTCAACTACAAGTTCAGATACTCTCCAAACACGGATGCCATTCTGGCCCTTTACACCAGCAGTTTGATTCTCTCCAGTGCAGTCGCCACGGAAATCATTCTGTCACTTATTCAAATCCCAGTTACAGTCCCAGATACACTCCAGACACGGAAGTCATTCTGCTACTCGTATAGATCTCAACTTCAGATACAGTCCAGATACGCTCCAGACACGGTTGCCATTCTGTCACTCATTCAGAACTTATCCCCAGCACACAGTTGCTCCATACACAAATGTTTCTCTGTTACCCATTCACAATATAGATACACTCCAGACACGGAGGTCATTCTGATATTCATTCAAAGTTCAAATACAGTTACAACTCAGATACGCTCCAGACACGGACGTCATTCTTTTGCTCATACAGACTTAGTCTCCAGATACAGTTCAAATGCATTCCAGACACGGATACCATTTTGATGCTCATTCTTATGACCTACAACATTGCAGTTCGACAAACATTCTTGGATGGAATCTTTAAGCCCATCTCCAGCAAGATTCTACCATCTCCAAATGGCATCTTTAAGCCTATTCCCTCATCTATTTTTTGACGAGTGCAAATTTACGGGCACTCTAGTGTCCAATCCTCTTTTACCTTCGAGTCACGAAAGGCAAACTTGCCAATCTAACTCTTATGGTTCAAGAAGATTAAACAGGGGCAACTGTTTTACCCCAAAATTTTCCCTCTCATTTCATCAACATTTCTCATCACAAGACTCTTGGAATTCAAGATCAAACTAGGGTTTACTCTGCTCAAGACACCTCCTTGCATTGTTGACCTAAATTAGGGTTTGAGTTTGCACAGGGATGTTTTGACCTAAAATCCCCAAAGTGACTTCCATATTTCATGTTGGGCTCACAAGTTTGTCCATACCAAGTTTCAAGCCTTGAATCAAATTTTTGCCCAGTCAATTGGACAGTTGACCTAGAAATCAGCTGTATTGGGGAAAAAGTCAACTGTGGCCAATTTACAGTCAAACCTCATGAATTTTGACCTACATCAACATTATGAACTCATATGAACCATTTGATCAAGTTTGGATCACAATTCCACAAGAAATTTGATCAGATCACCAAAAAGGCAAAATGGTCATTTTTAGGGTTTTGACTGTGCAAAGGTGATTTTTGACTGTTTGACCTAGCCAATGGAAAAACAAGCTCAAACATGGACTCAAGGGATCAATGACATTATCTTGACCCATTCAACAATTTCAAAAGATCTCAAATGCATAGGATTGACAAATGAATTTTTTCAGTAACTGATCAAAATTTGACTGTACACTGAAAAGTCAAACTTTGACTTTTTGGTCAAAATCAAGTGTCAAGGGTCATTTTTCATCAAGACATGTCAAATTATGAAACTTGTTCATCAAGAAACCCAAAAATGCAAATTAGGGTTTAAAATGAAAAAATTTCATAACTTAGAAATTTTCTAAGTTATGAAATTTTCTTATTTTTTCCTAACTTTACCCCACATTTTCACCAAGATGCAAATGGATTAAAACAAAACTTATAAAATGAAAGTTGTAGTCCATCACAAAGTCTACAAATTTGGTTCACAAAGTTTTCTTAAAAGAATCTTTGATCTCAAGTTATGATTTTTGGAACAAGGGTACCTAAAACTTTTAACAGAGAAATTTTGCCCTAGTTTAGGCAGGATTTTGACTCATCTTCTTGTCCATTTTTCACATAGTTCCACTTGTAGTTTCAAGTTTCATTTCAAAGATGGATTATAGTACATGTTTCAAGCTTTCCAAATTGTCCAAGAAATCCTCAAACACCTTTGTGGTTAGGGAGAATCGAATGCTTGAAGTTGGCAAAAACTCACTTTACAACCATGGCCAATACATGTTCATACCACTTGCCAAATCTGACCAAACTAGCTTAGTGCACAATTACAGGCATCTAAACCAATTCACACTCCATAATTGAATGAAAATCCACTGAGCTAATGCTTTATCTTGGCCATTTGGACATTACACACAAAACTAATTCGTAATTAGAAAAAGGTACATTGCCATTTTTGAAAAGATATGCTTTATGTCAAACCATGATCTTTGAAGCATGGGGCCATATCTCTAAAGCAAAATCAAATCCACAAATTGCAAGTATCAAGGAGATTGTATACAGCATAATACATGACCGGTGCAGGCCTGTGAGAAAAAGTAACACTTTTCTGCTTCACAAAGAAGAAATTTGTCCAAATCCTCCCAACTCAAAAACCAGCCATAGTCAGCTTACAAAAACATTGCAAACAAGTTTCTCATACCCTAACAAGTCATAAGCACGAGCCTTTCACCCCTAAAGCACCCTCATACTCAAAAACCCCATTTTCTTGCCAAACAGGGCCAGTTCTGCATTTTGCAAGCCACCATCAAATTCCTCGTGCGTTTTGTCGAAAACTACTTCAAACACATTCCAATCAACTTACCTGAGCTATCCAGACCATTCACAAGTTGCTGTAACTCCATTAACACACATTTCTATTTTTGTTTGGAAGCTTTGCAGGTTGAGTTCTGTAGCACGATTCAGCCCACTTCAAAACAAACCAAGCATTGGGAAAGGTTCAGTGGACATCAGGCAAGCTCAAAAGAACCTCAAACATCATTGGAAGTTGCTGCATTGTCCAGCTCGAAGTCAACTAAAACAGGTATTTCATGAACTTCTATCTCTCTATTTAGGAATAGTTAGACTTAGGTTTGTGAATGAAAGATGTTGTATTCATAGCCCTGAAACCATACATGTGCTTAGTTTTCATTTATATTAATCGTGCTAGGAGAATTTCATCCATGAACTTTCTGAAAAAACTAGGTTAGAAATTAGGGCCAGAGAAATTCTCTCTGGTCTTTGAGAATTAGCTTAAGTTTTTTATATGGTTAGATTCGTTGTTTGATGCTCTACAAGTTTCATGTTATGAGTTTTGTCAAAAAAGCACAAAATCAGGAGATACAAGTTTGTGTGGAAAACGCGCGTTTTGGTGTTTGAACAGAGGAAGAAGATGAAGTTCTTGGGCTGGGCCTGGTTATTTTTGCTTCTAACACTTGTTTTTTCAGCTTCACACTCCCCTGGCCCATTTCTTGTATTTTTTATCATTTTTGCATTTTTATTTCATTTCTGATTTTGATATTTTATTTTTAAATATAAAAAATGTCTAAAAAATATTTTCATAAATTTTTACATTTATTTGGTATTTATTTTAATTATTTCCACCATTTAATTGATTAAATACTTTATATTTATTTTGTTTAAACTAAAAAAATAATGTAAGAAATATTTTTATTTTCATTTATTATTTTTATTCACATTTGCAAATATTTTCTTGAAATATGTATATTTTTGTAAATAATTTATTTTATTTTTCACATATTTAACATATATATATATATATATATATATATATATATATATATATATATATATATATATATATATATATATATATATATATATATATATATATATATATATATATATATATATATATATATATATATATATATATATATATATATATATATATATATATATATACACACACACACACACACATATACTTTTGTTTTATTAAAAACTTAGAAATAAAACACAAAAATATTATCTTTTATTTTTATTATTATTTATATTAAAAAATACCTTTTTTTGGATAATATCTCATTTTTATACATGTTAATACATTTTGTACATAAATAATACATTATTTTTATTTTCTTAAGAAATTAGGGTTTTTTGCCCTAAAAACAAATAAATTAACTTTTTATTTAGTTCTTTACATTTCTTTACATAAAAAATACTTTTTGCATACATGAACAAATAAAAACTTTTTTTTTGCATAATACATTTTATTTAATATTTATTTATTGTATTTATTTAAATATTGTACATTTAAATATTATCCCTTGCAAATTCAATTTGGATGTAATAGTAATTAGGGTTTTATATTTCTTGCAAAATAATCCCCTATATCAAATTTGTACCCCCCTCCCTATATCATGTTGTAATAGTGTAGAATTTAAATTCTCGCACCTTTAAATGCTTTCAATTATGCCATGATTAGACTTAGGGTTTGTATGCAAAATCAAAACCAACAAATAGTTTGACCTAATCAAAGACAAAAATACATGAAAAACAAACACAATGCACACTTGCACCCCTAGGGTTACAATCCACTTGTTGCCTTCAAAAAATAGGCCATGATATGCATGTCAAGTACTTTGGCAAAATAAAAACAAAATAAAAGATCATAGTCCCTCGATGACGCTATCTGAGTTGCCTAAACAAAATGATCAAGTCCCTCAAGAAAATTGCCAAAAATACTTGACACTATTGCTATCATGGTCTATACGATGACCCGCGCCTGTCCTGTTTAACATCCTAACACAAGGTTGTTCACCAAATGCAATGGTGAAACAATATTGTTAAAAGGGTTAAAAACATAAGAAATATCTTTGAGTAAAATAGGGTAGACGACTCTTAGTTACTTGATCAAAGCTTGCAAAAATATCCTTGCTATCTTCAAAACACACTTCACAACACAATTTTAAAACCCTACTTTCAAACATTGATAACTTTTCAAAAGACAAAAACACCTTTGTATACATTCAAACAAGAATCATTACAAAGGTTGCCACAACGATGGCCTCTTTTCAAAACATCTTTTAAAACCACACACAAAGCACCATTTCAAACAATTGAAAAGCAAAGCAAGTGATCTAAGCAAGTAACTAAGAGCCCATGGATAACCATGGATAGAAAGGATGCTAATACCTTCCCTTTCTATAATCTACTCCCCGAACCCAAGAAAACATCTCAAAGGTCTTTCCTGTGCTTTTTGACCTTTCCTTAGGATAAAATAAAAAGTCGGTGGCGACTCTTGCTAAACCAAAACATTTGCGAACACAAACGCAAAATCCCAAGTCAGTTCTCCCACCATATCACAACTACCGAAAGGGAGATGCTTCGTAAATGAGTCAAATCTCAGCATGCACGGGGAGAAAAGACTTTTATCCAATAGGGAAGCATTCAATGGGGAATCTTGGATTGAGTCTTCATATCATGCAAACTTATTCCAACGAAAGATGCCCTGGGATAGCCTTCCTGGGGAATATAGAAGTCAACATTATAGAAAAAGGTGAAACTCATGGGGATTTTAAATTAAACCCAGCACTTGGCGGGTGAAAACCCAAAGGATTGACAACTATCTCAACACTTCTTAGAAAATATACTGCCCTGGTCTAGTTTCCTGGGAAATAAATACCAATAATAATGCCAATACTGCAGAAAGGGACACATCTTGCAAATAGTTCCATCTCAGCACACCAAGGGAACAAGACCTTCGTCATATGAGGGAAGACTTTGGTGGGGAATCGGGGATAGAGGCCTCAGACCATGAAAACCCAAAATAAAAATGAACCAAGACTTGACTGGGGACAATGGGATCACAAACCCAATACCATACCTTACGCCAATTGGTATCGTCTTCAATATACAAAAATCAGGTGCATACCAGCGAAAACGACCTGAGAAAACCCTCTTGGGGGAAACAAAACTTCCAAAATTACTAGAGTTCGTCCATTCCTGGGATCACCACTTTTGTTTTCCTCTTTAATCACAAAATCTAAATTAACAATAAGTTGTAAATTCTTTTTGAAAAACAATTTCGTTATTTAATCTTTTTTCTTTGAAAACTATTATCAATAATAAATGAAGTCTTTGTAAGCTGAATAAAAATAAGAAATACAAAGAATTGGGTAAAAGCTCAAATTTTATTGATAGAATGGTAGTATGCGAATGGCGAAACTCCACGGATGATTACAAATTTCGGAAAATGGTAATATATAATGGAAAAGATTTATTGAGATACAATGACCATTATTCCCTCTATCAACTTTGAAATTCTGAGCAGCAGATTCCGTTGAAGTACGGTTAGGATCCAAGAAGATTGTTGCTTCAATGATCAAGTCTTGTCTGATGTAGTTACTTGCCAAGAAAGTCCCTAACTTTTGCCTAAGCTGACCTTGTGGGTTTTCAACTTAGAGGGAAATTTTATTCTGTTTATGTCTCTAATTTTTGCCTAAACTGCCCTTTAGGGTTTTTGGCCTACCGAGACGCTCCTTTTTGCCTAAGCCATCCTTTCGGGTTTTCAACTTAGCGAGATGTTCTTTTATTTCTTTAGGCGAAGTATTTCTTGACTGCATCAGCATTCATGGGACGTGGGAACTCCTCGCCATCCATAGTTTCAAGAATTAATGCACTTCCAGAGAAGGCTTTCTTGACAACATATGGGCCTTCAAAATTGGGAGTCCACTTTCCCCTATAATAAGCGTTAAATGACATGATCTTCCTGAGCATGAGGTCGCCTTCTCTAAACTCATGAGGTTTGACCTTCTTATCAAAAGCTTTCTTCATTCTCTTCTGATATAACTGCCCATGACACAAAGTCATCATTCTCTTCTCTTCGATCAAATTGAATTGGTCAAACCTGTTCTAGACCCATTCAGCCTCTGACAACTTGGTTTCCATTATCACACGCAAAGAGGTAATCTCAACCTCGATTGGGAGAACCGCTTCCATTCCATACACAAGGGAGAACGAGGTTTCTCCTGTTGAAGTGAGGACAGATGTCCGATATCCATGTAAAGAAAAAGGGAGCATTTCATGCCAATCTTTATAAGTAACAACCATCTTCTGGATGATCTTTTTGATATTCTTATTAGCAGCTTCAACAGCCTCATTCATCTTCGGCATGTACGGAGATGAATTGTGATGGACAATCTTGAATCCTTTGCAAAGTTCTGTCATCATCTTGTTGTTCAGATTCGAGCCATTGTCAGTGATGATTCTTCTCGACACACCATACCAACATATAAGATTATTCTTAATGAAGCGCACTACCACCTGCTTAATAACATTATCATATGAAGCAGCTTCCACCCATTTGGTGAAGTAATCAATTGCTACCAAGATAAAATAGTGTCCATTCAAAGCTTTGGGTTCTATCATTCCAATCATGTCAATACCTCACATAGAGAAAGGCCGCGGGGAAGAAATAACATTGAGAAGTGTAGAAGGCATATGAATCTTGTCCGCATAAATCTGGAATTTATGGCACGTCTTTGCAAATTTGTAACAATCAGATTCCATTGTCAGCCAATAGTAACCTGCCCTTAGCATCTTTTTAGCCATCGAATGTCCATTGGCATGAGTGCCAAATAAACCTTCATGGATCTCATGCATCAACATGTCTGCTTCGTGTCTATCCACGCATTTGAGCAAGACCATATCATAATTTATCTTGTACAACACATTTTCACTGAGGAAGAAGTTTCCAGCCAATCTTCTTAATGTCTTTCTATCTTTATTCGGTGCACCAATCGGGTATTCCTGAGTCTGGAGAAAATGATTGATATCGTAATACCAAGGTTTCTCATTTGCTACCTCTTCTGTTGTAAACACATGAGCAGGCCTGTCCAGTCTCCGAACTATAATTCGAGGTATATCATTCCAAGTATTCACTTGATACATAGAAGCCACAGTTTCCAGAGCATCTGCCATTTGATTTTCGTCTCTGGGGATGTGATGAAATTCAACTTTATTAAAGAAGGGTAACAATCTTCTAGCATAATCTTTGTAAGGGATCAAGTCGGGGTGACGAGTATCCCACTCTCCTTTAATCTGATTTATTACCAAAGCTGAATCACCATACACATCTAGAATTTTAATTCTAAGATCAATAGCTTCCTCGAGACCCATGATGCAAGCCTCATATTCTTCCATATTATTAGTACAGTCAAATGTCAACCTTGCAGTAAAAGGAATGTGTGATCCATGTGGAGTGACAATCACAACACCAATTCCTTTACCATAAGCATTCACAGCTCCATCAAATATCATGCTCCAGCGAGATTCAGGATCAGGACCTTCCTCAGGAAATGGTTCATCACAATCTTTCACTTTAAGAAACATCACATCCTCATCGGGGAAATCATACATCACAGGCTGATAATCATCAACTGGTTGGTGAGCAAGATAATCTGCCAACACGCTGCTTTTAATAGCTTTTTGCGTGTGATATTCGATTTCATATTCAGAGAACAGCATCTTCCAGCGGGCAATTCTCCCAGTAAGAGAAGACTTTTCAAAAATGTACTTTATTGGATCCATTTTGGAGATCAACAAAGTAGTGTGATTCAACATATATTGCCGCAAACATTTTTCTGCCCAGGCCAGAGCACAACATGTCTTTTCCAGAATGGAATACTGTGACTCACAATCAATAAACTTTTTACTGAGATGATAAATGGCGTACTCTTTCTTCCTTGTTTCATCTTGTTGTCCCAGAATACAGCCCATGGAATTATCTAACACTGTCAGATACATAATAAAAGGTCTTCCTTCAATAGGAGGGAGCAAGATAGGAGGTTCAAGCAGATATTCTTTAATACTTTCAAATTCCCTTTGGAAATCATCTGTCCACACACAACCTTGATCTTTCTTTAACAACTTAAAGATCGGTTCACACGTTGCAGTAATGTGGGAAATAAATCTGGAAATATAATTCAAACGCCCGAGGAACCCTCTAACTTGCTTTTCAGCTCTTGGCGCTAGCATTTATTGAATTGCTTTTACTTTATCAGAGTCAACTTTAATCCCTCTATGGCTAATAATGAAACCCAACAGTTTCCCTGACCGAACACCGAAGGTAAATTTATTTGGATTCAAGCGGAGACGATACTTCCTCAAACGCTAAAACAACTTCAATAAATCTTCTACATGCCCTTCTTCAGTATGGGATTTAGCAATCATATCATCAACATATAACTCAATTTCCTTGTGCATCAGATCATGGAATAGGGTTGTTGTAGCCCTCTGGTAGTTGCACCAACGTTCTTCAACCCGAAGGGCATCACTCTGTAACAAAATATTCCCTAGGGTGTGATAAACGTTGTTTTTTCCATGTCCTCAAGATCCATCCTTATTTGATTATACCCATAAAATCCATCCATGAACGAGAAAATTTTGAATTTTGTTGTGCTATCCACTAACATATCAATGTGTGGCAATGGAAAATCATCTTTTGGACTAGCTTTATTTAGATCTCTATAATCTACGCACATGCAAACTTTTTCGTCTCTCTTCGGCAGTGGGACAATATTGGCAATCCACTGAGGGTACACTGATATCACAAGAAAATAGGCATTAATCTGCTTTAGAACTTCTTCTTTGATCTTCACTGTCATATCTGGGTGAGTTCTTCGCAACTTTAGTTTGATTGGCGGACACTCTGGCTACAGCGGCAAATGGTGCTCTACAATATCTGTATCTAGACCAGGCATATCTTGCTAAGACCAAGCAAAAATATCCACATACTCTTTCAACATCTCAATCAACATGCTCTTCACATCAGAATGCAGTAAGGCTCCAATCTTGACTTCCTTCAGATTTTTTTCTGAACCCAAATTGATTACTTCCAATGGCTCTTTATATGGCTGAATGGTATTCTCCTCGCGCTCAAGCAACCGTGAGACCTCTTCTAGAATATCATCATAGTATTCTTCTTCAACCCTATACACAGGACATTCAAAGTTGGGAGAGGATGCATGGTCATTGTATTCAACGGGTTTTTTAATTAATCTGCACATATGATTTATGATTGCTTTTAGAAACTGACGCATATAACAAGTGATCATGCATATTGAATTGCAGTTATTATTTATTTTGAAAGGTTTTTTCTGATTACCATTTTCCAAGAAAAAAAAGCCAAAAATAAAAACACAATTTGGGAAGCAAAGATAACTTTTATTATTTATTTTAAAAACCAAAGCAAGCAGATAATCCCATACAATGTCAATACTTTCACCTTGGGCAGAGTGAAAGTTTTTTTTCCAAAAAGATTAACAAAAAACAAATTACTTTGAAACATGTATGCAAGAGGGAACATCAATGGTGATCCAATTCTGAACCCTAACTCTGTGCGTCACGTAATTTGGCATTTATGGCTCTGCTTCATCTTCTATAATGGCATTAATATTGGAAATAGTTGGATGAAGATAACCCCCGCTAGGAAAGATGTCTTGATACTTGCCTGCAACAGACTTCAGCTTCATGCTCTTACCTTTATCATTCTTCACAGAGAACCCCAAGCCAGCTTTATTCTTGTTTACATGTGGATCAACAATTTGTCCCCATACTTCATTATGGCCATTACGCACAACCTGCTGAGCATCCTTAAACGAAGCCATAGAATTCTCATTTCCTCTTATATTATCAACAGATAAAGCTTGAAACTAGGTTCCAACAGCAACTTCATCCGCCTCCACAATGATGAAATAGGACAAATGAGATATCAATAATGCCTGTTCTCCATATATAATTATCACTTTTCCTTCACGCACAAACTTCAACTTTTGGTGTAAAGTCGAAGTGACAGCCCCTGCCTCATGTATCCATAGTCGTCCCAACAAGCAGCTGTAAGCGGGTATAATATCCATGACCTGGAAAGTAATCTGAAACAAATGTGGGCCTATATGAATAGGCAAGTACACTTCACCAATAACAGATTTCCTTGATCCATCAAACGCTTTCACAATAATGCCACTTGAGCGCATGGGCGTTCCTTGATATTTCAACTTCATAAGCGTGCTCCTTGGTATAACGTTCAATACGGATCCATTATCAATCAGCATATTGGATAATGAACCATTCTTGCAGTTCATTGAGATGTGTGTTGTACCCTAATTTTCCCCCCTAAGATCCCTTCATCATACCATGTTGATTCATTCACAACAAGATCATACTAGGATTCTTGGTTCCCCTCCCTATATTTAGCTTTCCCCTTTTGAGGAATCACCAAGCACCTTGACTTATGTTCTTTTGTGATCATGTATATTTTTTTTGTCTTGATTTCTTCTTTTAACTAAATAAAATGCAATGTTGGTTTGTCTTGCTTGTTATCTATGTAGGTAAAGGCAATGGGATTTAACAAGTTACCCCATGGGTTCATGAGTTTATTTCCATGCCCTAGCCAATAAAGCTTGAGAAGTTCAAATCTCACCATTGGATTGGGTTTGGAATAATTGGCATGGCAAGGTTGTTTTGGTTCATCATATTTCAAGGTTATCAAATTTGGTTGAAAAGCACAAGGGGTCGATTGAAGAAGTTGTCATGGTTGGACATGATTTTATTCCATTTGGTCACAAGTGCAAATTTCTCTCAATGTTCAAGATGTGGAAGTTGTTTTGGTGGCTATGAGTTCTCATTATCATCCTCAACAACTTCTATTTACAAATCATGTGTGTTGGTATAAGAAGTTTGTTCAAAATTATCAAAGTTCCTCAAAGCATTCTCTTGATCTAAGGAGCTAGGGTTTTGAAGTTCAAAGGAATATATCTTGCTCATCTTTTGGTATTTTTGAGTGATTCCAAATACATATTTATCTTCAAAGGGTTATCAATAAATCACTTCAAAAGTTTCAAGGAGTTTCCATGAGGAAGAGGCTTAATGAGGAAGAAAGATTACAAGTCCTCCAAATGAATCCCCAATTTTCCATGTGTGACTTCAAATGATCATAACTTTATCAATTTTTATCACCTTGAGCACATTATTTTTCCATAACGATCTTGAAGGTGTGAAATTTATGCTTTCTTTTATGTGCAAAGTGATAAAATGGATGAAAGTTTCCTTAAGGATGCAAAATATTATAGGTCATTTCATGATTTTTTGACAACTTCAACAATTCATAACTATCTCAATTTTTGGATATTTTGAATGGTTCAAGTTTCAAAATGTCATTCAAATGATCTACTTCATGCCATTTTTTTGGTCAAGAGAAAATTCCAAGTGGAAAGCCATGTTTGAATGCCGGACATTGTAGGTCATTTTTGAAGAAGAACTTGAAATATTTCTAAGTATGGAAAGTCAACTTTTTTTCTCCAACTTTAACTCAACACAACTTTCAGCTTAAGCATCCATTTAACTCCATTCTTTTTCCATTGCAAAGCTTGTAACCTCATCTTTCTAAAGCATCAAGAATCATGCCTTAAGACCCCTTGAGCTGAGAATGCCATTGTTTCAAAAGTGGTAACTTGGAATTGAAGTTTCATTGCAAGTCAGGATTTGAATTTCATGTTACAACCTCTAAACCTCAAATTAGCACAGGTTTTGGGTCTAAACATGATTATCCAACTTTCCCAAGTTGATTAGTACATCAAAACGCGCGCTTTGGATGAGTTTTGACAAAAGAGAAGTCACATTTTCCTCATGATGCAGACCCACACGAATTCCCTCCAAAATGTATCATTCACTCTTCCTTTTGATCCCATTTGCTTCTCCTATAAATACATGAACTATCCCATTAGTTTTCTCAAGCTTGGACAGCCAGAATCACCCTGCCAAACTTGTTCTACAACTCAGAATTCAGTAACTTCAAAATCCATTCTTAAGCCTTTTTCAAACCAATTTTTCCATCAATTCACCTTCCTTGATCTTCCCTAAAGCTAACCACATAATTACATTCAAGAATCGTGTCATATACTGCTCCATAGAAGTCCAGTTTCAGAGCTCTGCAACTCAACTTCAATAGGTAAATTCCTTCATTAATTCTTCAAAACTATTATATCATTGTGTTGTTCTCATTACCCTGGTTTTAGTCGCAATGCTTACCTTTTACTGGAAACACGTTTTGACCATGAAATTTCAAATCCCTTTTCAAAACTTTCCTTCCAAATTTCTTGAGCTACAGTTTATATAAATTTGGCGGGAGGGTGTGGTTGTCTTCGTCTTGAAGAGACGAAGCGAATGGCATAGATCTGAGCTTCTAATTTCACAGTTTGAGAGACCTGCAAATCACGTTGGTTGAAGATTGAAGATGATCTACGTGTCATCTTCTAACCAAAGATGGCACGCCACTTGTTATTTTTGAAAATCTGATTTATATTTGATAATGTACTTTATTCACTAATGACCATGATATACACAGCGCGCCAGATCCCTTATATTTGATTACTAACGCGTTTTGACTCTCATCCTATCGTCCACATATTTTTACTTTTATTTTCTTTTCTGATTTTTATATTTTAATTGTTTTAAATTTCAAAAAATCATAGAATATTCTTTTTAAGTCCAAAAAAAATGAAAAAATTATGAAAAAATATTTTGATTATTCTCTTTCTGATTTTTAGTTTTTCCCAATTTAATTTTGTGTTTTGGTATTTTTTATAAATTTACACTTTTTTTGAATTGTTTTAAATGTTTAAAAATACTTTTATACATTTTTAAATTCTGAAAAAATTATGGAGTGATCCAATGATATTGTGACAAACATTGGTGACCTTGTTTTATTTTTGTTCCTGACTTTACTATTTTTATCATTTTTTATTTATTTTACCCATTTCTTTTAATTTTAAAAATAGTTTCTGACTTTAAAAAATTACCAAAAAACTTGTAAAATTATTTGAGCCTTTTTCTGATTTTTCTATGGTCTTACTTTTTATTTCTTGATTAATTTTAACATAGTTGATATTTTTTCTCTTTATTTTCTATTTTTAAACATAATTTTTAAACCCTTTGTATATGTGATACGGTGGGAGAACTGACTTGAGTTTTTTGCGTTTGTATTTGCACTTGTTCGGTTGAGCAAGAGTCGCCACCAACTTTTTATTTTATCCTAAAGGAAAGGTTTAAAAAGCACAGGAAAAACCTTTTGAGATGTTTCGTGGGTTCGGGGGGTAGATTATGAAAAGGGGAGGTATTAGCACCCTTTTCATCCATGGTTACCCATGGGCTCTTAGTTACTTGGTTTTAGATCACTTGCCTTGATTTTTGATTGCTTGAAATTGTGGTGTGTGTGTGTGTTTTGAAAATGTTTTTTGAAGAAGATGCCTTGTCTTAGGCAACCATTGTAATGACTCGTGTTTGAGTGTTTCACAAAGGTGTGTATCTTTTCGAAAAGATGTTTCAAATGTTTTTTTGAAAATTTATTTTGAAAGTGTTTGTGGAGTGTAGTTTGAAAAGTAGGCAAGCGTTTTTGAAAGTTTGATCAAGTAACTAAGAGTTGTCTACCCATATTGTACTCAAAGGTTTTTCTCATGTTTTAAACCCTTTTAACAATTTTGTTCCATCATTATATTTGGTGGACAATCTTGCGTTTAGGATGTTTAACGGGACAGGCGCGGGTCATCGTATGGACCATGGATGCAATGGTGCCAAGTGTCTTTGGCAATTTGCTTGAAGGGACTATGATCATTTTTGATTAGGCGACTTTCGAAAGCGTCATCGAGGGACTATGATCATTTGATTTGTTTTTGCCAAAGAAACTCGGCGTGCAAGCATGGCCCATTTTGGAAGGCAACAAGCGGGATTACCCTAGGGGTGTAAGTGTGATTGTGTATTGATTTCATGTATTTGTCTTTGCATTAGGTTATCTAGCGTTTGGTTTTATGTACATACAAACCCTAGGTCTAACCATGGTATAATTCAAAATCGATAAATTGCGGGAATTTAAAGTCCTAAACTATTACAAATGAGTATCCGGGGATGGGGGTACAATTATTTACGAATGAGGGATGAGACTTATAGGAGAGTAGTATCCAAATAATTACAACCAAATCGAATGGCAATCGCAAATGTAATGTGTATCAAATGTACAAGATGAGCAAATGTAAATGCATCAATGTATTCGTGTATTGTGTATGTGTAAGTGTATGTGTATATGTAATTTATTTACAAGTTTGAGAAATGTTAACTTAATGAGAAAATTAAGTATTTGATTCAATTTAATTTTGTATTCTCGTATTTTGTTAATATGTACAAAGAAAATATTTTAAGAAAAGAAAATGTTCAAATTCTAAATATTAATGTCTTATATTAAAGAAAAGTATTTCTTATGTATTTACCAATTAGTGTATTTTAATTAATCTTTTTATGTACAAAGTTTTAACTAAAAAAATGTTTTTTAAGAAAAAATTAATGTTTTGCTGTATTTTAAATAATGTATTATATACAAAATTATAATTATGTTATATATAAAAAGGTATTGTTAATTAGAAATTAATGTAAAGAAAACAAAATTAATGTATTAAGTAAGTTATAAACAAAAAACGGTATATATTAGTTTGAATTATAAAAATAAATGATAAATAAAAATGTTAGTTTATAAGTGTTTAAAATAAAAATAAAGGAAAAAAATTGAATGGGCTAAAGAGGTTTAGGGCCCAAACAATAAACAATCAGAAGTGGAATGGGGGGTACGTTAGGAAAAAGGCAAATGGGCTTAGGCGCTTTAGGAAGGGGCAAGGCCCAGGTTTTGGACAGCAATTTTGTTTAGGGTTTTCTGAAGTTTGTTTCATTTTGGATGTTAGGGTTTGTGTTACAGAAGCGCGCCGTTTACTTCACTTCGTTCCTTTTCGTCTTCGTCCTTCTTGCCAAAGCTTACTGAATACAGCTCAGCCTTCGCCCATGGCCACCGGCGCCACCGTCCCTCCTTTTCCCTCAGTGGACCGCTCAGGCGATGCTTACAAGGTAGCGATTTCTGTCCCCATGTTTTAAGGTTTATATCAATTCCCTTTGCATGTTTTAGTTTCGTTTGTTGATTCTGATTAAGTGTTGTTGTGGTTATTTGAGGTGCGTGAAAGAAAAAGATGGAGGGATACTAACTTTGGAGACGGAGGATGGTGGACGTGGAGGCGCTCAGGAGGCCAAGGCGGAGGCTTGGTGATGACGCGCTTTGCTTGGAAACCCTGGTATCTTTATTTTTTGCCTCTTAGGGTTTGATGATGATCTTGAGAACCTTAGCTTTAATGTATTTTCCTCTTCTGCTGTTTGCTCGAGTGCTTTGCCCCTGAAACAAATTGCTTTTGTAAACTTCTTTTTCTCTTCTTCCTCTTTGGGCGCTTCTGTATGATGGCTTTGGTGCTTTTTATGCCTGAGTATATTTTGACAGTTGCCTCTCTTCTTCTCTAATTGCCTCGCTTTTGTATGCTGATATTAATGCTTGCCCCTGTATGATAACCCAGTGATGACAATGTTCTGAGGGTTATGTTGCCTTACTCTGAATTTCCCTGAATGTTTGATATGTTTGGTATTGATGCTTGCCTCTTCTGTGTTTGGTTGACTTGAAATGCTTTGGTGATGTGGTTGTTGGCCCGGTGATGAAAGTTTTCTGAGGGCCTTGTGGCTTGGTTATGATGTTTGTATTTTTAGGCTTGACAGGTTTTAGGCTATTACAGGTTTTGAGCTTTGGTTCAAAGTTTGACACAGTTTGGCATGGCTTTTTTGGGTTGGTTTCAGCAGGTTGAAAACTTTTATTTTGACAGGTTGGGACTTGGTGGTTCTGTTTGGTTTCAGCAGGTTCAAAGCTTTTGTTTTGACAGGTTGGGTTTACATGGTTTTGTCTTTTACAGGTTGAAGTATTAGGTGTTGGTGAGGTTTTGATATGTTGTTTCAGTTTTGAATGGTAAGGCCTGAGTTTGTTTAAGGCTTAGTGTGCTTCTGTTTGGCTTCAGCAGGGTAGAGGAAGTTTTTCATACAGTTTTTGTGAGGTTCTGATTTTTTGTAATATCTTTGTCTTCTATCTACTGTGTTATTAACAGTTTGGTTTTATATATCTCTTCTTCAAGCCTAAGCCTGTAAGCTCTGTACCTCTTTCACTCTCCTCTCTCTCTCTCTCTCCAGATTTTTAAGCATTTTAATATTGTTTAGAATCTGTCCTTTTTACTGAAAAAGCAACTGGTGGAAAATGATGACTTTGAATCTTTGCTTGCAATATTGGTTTGCTCTGCATACTTTATCTCTTCTTCCAGATTTTATGCTTCTTTATGTACTTCTTTGACAGTATTTTGTACTTTGATATCTTTCCATATCCTTTTGGACAGCTTTTGGATATCTTTGGCTTTGGGCAGCTCTAGTTAACTTTGGACTTAGTTTTGAAATTGTGACTTGCCGTTTTGGTTGCCCATTTGGATTTTGTTTGGCATTTTATGCAGTATGTTTTGACAAACTTTGGATTTGTGCAATTTAACTTTTATGCATTTTCATACTTTATTTTTGCAAGCATTTTTCATCCCTCTTTGTGAACCGGGAGAAATCTCGTGATTTGCAGAGAGGGCGAATTGATTCCGGCCAGTTGCTTTTAGTGATGAATCTGTTTTTTTTATCTGTCTGTCTTTAATTATTTTATCTGCTTTGACTTTTCTTTTGTTTCTTATTTTTTGCAGATAAAATCAAATGAAGCAGAGGGAGCAATGGATGGAAGATGAAGACTTAGGAATTAGGATAGTTTTATTTCATTTTAATTATTTGTAATAATATTATTAAATAACTGTAAATAAATTTAACAGTATTTAAATAATATCTATAACAAACAATTCAAAGTGAATAAACATCCTTTTTATCAGTTAATTCTTCTTTCAACTCAATGTTCATTTAATTATTTTGAATTTCTTAAATTAAAATAACCGGAAGTATCCAATTATTCTGACTTAGAAAAATAATTAATAAACATTGTGGCCTTATCATTGAATCAATAATAAACCTGGCGCTTCAAATATCCAATGCACAGTTAATCAAACCAATATCCAGATATTTATCTTTTTACTGATCAAATCAAACACTGTAGATTCTCAATTTAAGTACCTCAACTTTCATCTCATCTCCAATCAAATGCCTTAGCCTTTACTGATTAAACAAAACACTGCAAGTTCTTGATTCAAATGCCTCAATCCAAATCTCAGAGTAAACTGAAAAGAACTGTAAAATTAATTCTTTCTGTGCGCACAAACCCTAGTTCTTGATTACATGCCAGAGAAACGCCTGTCTGATCAAAACATGAGCCAACTCAACCAAACCCTAGCAATCTGCCTGAACTGCTTAAAAATCAACGAAAACCCTAATTTTGTCTGACTGATGAGTAAAATCTGTTTGACTGATTCTTACGCCAATCTGAAAAAAATCAGGAAACGCCCGAGGCTGTGATTTCTTGTGGAAAAATACGAGGGCAAATTTTGGGGTACAACAGTTGCCCCTGTCCAATCTTCTTGAACCTGAAGAGTTAGATTGGCAAGTTTGTCGTTCGCGACTTGAAGGTAAAAGGAGATTGGACACTAGAGTGCCCAAAAATTTTCACTCGGTGATGTGATGGTAGAGGGAATGGGCTTAAAGATGCCATTTGGTGATGTGACAGAATCTGGTCGGGGGATGGGCTTAGAGATGCCATCTGGAAATGGGCTTAAAGATGCCATTTGGAAGTGTAATGGATAGTCGTGGAGATGGGCTTACAGATGCCATCGGGAGGTGTGATGGAACTTTGTCGAGAATGGGCTTATATATGCCATTTAGAATTGTGTGTCGATCGCATAAGAGATTCTTTAGCGAGAACTTGTGTACTTGAGAAAGAAAGATAATTTCCTGGCTTGCTACCGGTTGATCTTCAAACTCTTCATACAGATATGCCCTGGCTGGATACAGGTATCGAATCTACAATCAAATGCTCACAGATATGCCCTGGCTGGATACAGGTATTGAATCTGGAATTAGTCGTCAACAGATATGCCCTGGCTGGATACAGGAATCAAATCTTCGAACTCTTCAGATATGCCCTGGCTAGATACAGGAATCGAATCTGGAATTTTTGTCTACAGATGTGCCCTGGCTGGATACAAGTATCGAATCTGGAATTGTCGTCTACAGATATGCCCTGGGTGGATACAGGTATCGAATCTGGAATTGTCGTCTACAGATATGCCCTGGATGGATACAGGTATCGAATCTGGAATTAGTTGCTCATAGATGTGTTCTGGCTAGATACAGGAATCAAATCTGGAATTGAAAAAGGTTGGTAGAGATAGCTTTCCCGGCTGGTGTAAGCCTCCGTCCTGAGAATGAAAGATAATTTCCTGGCCTGTTATAGGGGTTGATCTTCAAACTCTTCATGCAGATATGCGCTGTCTAGATACAGGTATCGAATCTACAATCAATCACTCACAAATATGCCCTGGCTAGATACAGGAATCGAATCTGGAATTGCGATAGTTGATAGTAATCATCCTTGGATTGACTTTTCCTGAAAAGGAAAAACATTAGTTGTATGCAATGTCTTGATGTTCATGATGTCATGATGCTCAAAATGAGATAGAGTTGTATGCACTTTATCATGTATGTGAGCAGGATGTATGAAATGTGAAATGTTTATGAATGTGTTTTCGTCTAGGAAAATAAATCCTTGACGAGTGCCGGGAACTTGTTGAATCCTGGGCTGATGTTGAAGAGTAGAGTTCTTCGCTTCCGCTGGGGATGATGGTTGAAAGAATAAATCGGTAGGAGAAGATGACTCCGTTGGGGAATAAATTTGTTGGAGAGATTACTCTGCGGGGAACTACTCTGTGGGAAGAGATACTTCGTTGAGGTTTCGATGAGAGCTCCGCTGGGGATTCCACTGATAAGTTATGTTAGGGAACTTGATGAACTCTGCTGGGGATAAAAGAATCTTGACTGCTGAGGGGAATTAGATTCTGTAAGGCTCTCTGGATGGGTATTACAAGAATCTTTTGAGTTTGAGAAAGAACCGGTGTAGGGTTTCCTGATTATGAGTCTGTGTAAAACTAACATCTTCCAACAGGTGATGAAGGAATTGTTGAACACTTTTGACATTCGAATGCCCTAAGTGGTGATGTAGATAATTTCCTGGCTTGTTACAGGTGTTAATCCATAATCAGTCGTCCATATATATTTTCCTGGCTTGTTACAGGTGTTGATCTGGAACTTTAAGAAAGGTGAGAGAATGGTAAACGTGTTTGGAGCACATCTAGACCGTATCTTCCAACAGGTGATGAAGGAATTGTTGAACACTTTTGACATTCGAATGCCCCAAGTGGTGATGTAGATAATTTCCTGGCTTGTTACAGGTGTTAATCCATAATCAGTCATCCACAAATATTTTCCTGGCTTGTTACAAGTGTTGATCTGGAACTTTAAGAAAGGTGACAGAATGGCAACTGTGTCTGGAGCACATCTGGACCGTATCTTCCAACAGGTGATGAAGGAATTGTTGAACACTTTTGACATTCGAATGCCCCAAGTGGTGATGTAGATAATTTCCTGGCTTGTTACAGGTGTTAATCCACAATCAATCGTCCACAGATATTTTCCTGGCTTGTTACAGGTGTTGATCTGGAACTTTAAGAAAGGTGACAGAATGGCAACCGTGTCTGGAGCACATCTGGACCGTATCTTCCAACAGGTGATGAAGGAATTGTTGAACACTTTTGACATTCGAATGCCCCAAGTGGTGATGTAGATAATTTCCTGGCTTGTTACAGGTGTTAATCCACAATCAGTCGTCCACAGATATTTTCCTGGCTTGTTACAGGTGTTGAATCTGGAACTGTTGTCTTCAGATATGCCCTGGCTGGATACAGGTATCGAATCTGGAAATTGTTGTCTTCAGATATGCCCTGGCTAGATACAGGTATCGAATCTGGAATTGCAAAAGGTTGGTAGAGATAGCTTTCCTGGCTGGATACAGGTGTAGACCTCTGACCTGAGAATGAAAGATAATTTCCTGGCCTGTTACAGGTTGATCTTCAAACTCTTCAAGCAGATATGCTCTGGCTAGATACAGAAATCGAATCTACAATCCATTACTCACAGATGTGCCCTGGCTAGATACAGGAATCTAATTTGGAATTGTGATAGTTATTCTGTTGGTGGTTGTAATTTCCAGCAGGTGGTGAAGGAATCTTCAGACACTTTTGACATTCGAATGCCCCAAGTGATGATGAAGGAGTCTTGAATCAGATTACTCTGCAAATTGAGATATTTTGCTGAAATCTTGACTGGACTGCCCCAGGTTAACTGAACTTTGAAAGATCTGTTGAAACCTTGACTGGACTGCCCCAAGTTAACTGAACTTTTGAAAGATCTGTTGACCTTAACTGGACTGCCCCAGGTGTGCTGGATGGTAACATGTCAATTCCCCTTGTTGATAGGAGACTTGTCGTTTGGAAGTGTCATCCTTTTGAAGTGATTTTAACTCACTGAGAGAGTTTTCGTTCCTCCGAACATTCGTTGTATGAATTTCTTCGCTGTCAAACAAAATCCAAATGTGAACAGTGATATTCAAACAATGCAAAGTTTATGTTTGTCTCGAAGTTTTTTTTTTTTAAATGCGTTTTTTAGCAGAAAACTTTTTATAAGACAGATCAACATATGATTTAGAGTAAAGCCTTACAGGAGTCAGGATACCTTTTGAACAGTATGCTTTCGAATTAACCCATGCTTCAATTAGGACTTTTGAAGGGTTGTGACGTGGCCTGGTTCACGGTTTAAGAAACAAAGGATAGAGGCTCAAAATATATTTGTACCCACCCGCTCTTCGTGATGTTCTTCAACCCTAAGCTCAGTTAATTGCGCGTCGCACTCTATTCGAGTTTGGAACGACCTTTTGGGTGATGGTTCACCAGTTGATTTTTGGGAGACAGTCATCATCTCCTTTTTCTTTTGCAACATTTTTCATGTTGTTGAGGATTTGTAATGACCTCTCTATTTTGATTTTGATTTGTTATCCCCTGACTTTTGCCTGACTGTCTCTGTTTTCGAGATCAACGTCAGCGGGATGCCCTAGCTTTCTTAAGCCTCCTTTATAGGTTTTAGCTTAGTGGGCTTTTCTCTTTTGAGAGATTGAATGCCTATGTGATAGGGAAACACCCTTGACTTTTGATAACAAAGGAATTCTTTCTTTTGTTTTTGACTTCGTTCGTTGTGTTACGAACTGAGAGTTTGCGACTTCAATGCGCATTTTCTTTTGAATCAACTGAGATACTACCCTGCCCCAGGTTTATATCAAAGGTTTCAATTTGTTTAGAACAGAAAACTCCTACTTCTTTGGCTCGAAGGGGTTGACTAGGGATTATCTTCCTTATAACTCCAGTGTTTGGGAATTGAAAGAAGTGCATGTACATCATCAGCAAGGTCTGTTCAAAAGCATACTGTATGTGATTGTGGTATTGTTTCGTCATCCTCCCTCTAAAGGCTCGCAACTTTTTATCAAGAGTTAAATATCATAAAGAAAGCATAAGAGTAGTGAAAACGAATGGATGAATTCAAGACAAACATATGCAATGCATTAATGAAACAGGAGTTTGACATTAACAGTTAATTGTTTGAATAACAAAAGAAATTACAACTTTGAAAATTCAAAATGAAGCAAAAGTCTCTCAGCTTTGAGCTTTGTCACTCCAGGTGGAGAACTCCTTAACGGAAGATTTTCATCTCGCCGTCTGGCATGAACCTCAGCACTCCAATGTCAATTAGATCCTGAATCTTGTTCTTCAAGGCCCAACAGTCGTCGATGTCGTGTCCCGGGCTGTAGGAGTGGTACACATAAAATGCGTCGGGATGATAGTTAGGAGCGGAGGTATTGGGTTTCCGGGTAGGCTCCCTTAAAGCAGTCAGATTGACCTCTAACAGGCGCTCTAGAATTAGAGATGACGGTATGTCAGTCTCCGTGAACTGTCTTCCCGACGTCTCTTGCTTACGCCGATTACCCCGTTGACGTTGGCGAGGTTGTTGTTGGGCTTGCGACCCTGAATCAAGCAAAGGAGCCTTCCCTTTGTCTTCTTGAGTGGATGGAGGTTTAGTGGTGACTTGCTCTTCAACCACATATGTTTGCCCCAGTTGGTTGTTCCGAAGCAGTTGGCTGACAAGAACTCTGAGTTCCTCCTATCTTTGAGACAAATCCTGGATGAGAGCCATCTGGCCCACCAGTTGCCCCATCACTTGGATCCTCAATGTTGCCAAATCAAACTGCAGTTCTTCCAACTGATCGCTCCTGGCACTGTTTGAATTCTCCAGGCCCTTCGTGAGGAGAGCTTTCATCTCTTCTTGCCCCAGAGACAAGTTCAAGAACATTTCCTGCAGCTGAGCAGTCTGGTCTTGGATATCCTTGACAGTCCTCTCTAGAGCCATCTCTTACTGAAATAAACAGTATGAGAGTAAGGAAACCTGAAAAAGAAAAACTGTCAAGATGCAATGCATTATATGTGGATGCATGCTTTCAAGGATCTCTTGGGGTAAACACAAGATAATGTTAGAGGTTGAACTTCGATCTTTGACTGGAGAACTCTGCACCTGTGGATGTCTTTCCACGAGAATCAAGCTCACCATGTCAAGTGGGTTATAGCCCCTGATTCAAGTTGTTGTACTTGATCTTTGATTGGAGAACCTTACACCGATGGATGTTTTTCCATAAGAATCAAGCTCACCATGTCAAGTGGGTCATAGCCCCTGATTCAAGTTGTTGCACTTGATCTTTGCTGGCATTTGCTTAGAGGAGGAAACCTCTTGCCCCTTGGCAGACGTCTGGTTCAACGTAACCCTGCATCAAAAGAACCCTCGAGATCCTTGAAATGGTTATTGAAAAATGCTATGGTATGATGTTATGATGTTATGTACATGTATGCAAGAGCAAGTGAGTGTATATACAGGCAAACATATTCACACAAATCAAACAAGTCCTTAGGTTTAGGCTTGCATGAGGTTCAGGTACTACCCTCTTTCAGTTTCGTTGGTTAAGACCTGTCCTATCAAAAGTAACCGGGTTCTAGAGGATCTCAATATCATTGACTACCCTCAATCGGTCATAACTCCAGCATCGCTATCTTTTCTTGCGGCCGGAACCATCGCGAGAGTTTAGCCTCAATGAGTGTAGCATACTGCTACTGTTCTATGGCCAAGTTGGGTCAATTTAGGGTTCTAAGGTCGGTTGGTGCTTAATGACTCCTTAGAAGACCCATATTCTCCTCGTTTCAACACAAGGAATATCGGTACAGACCAAGGCGCCACACCAACGTAGCCACTGCTTCACCCATGTCGGTATACGCCAGACAGGTCCCTCACAGATTATGCTATCTAAAAGGGTATTCCCCAGATCCGAGTTAGGATCTATGAAACTCCTATGCAAAGCCCACAAATATAAGAGCAAACAAAGCAAGCAATTTAAAACAAAAGGTGATCTAAACCCTAAGGTAACCCCGCTTTTAAGAAATCCCCAGCAGAGTCACCAGTTCTGTGATACGGTGGGAGAACTGACTTGAGTTTTTTGCGTTTGTATTCGCACTTGTTCGGTTGAGCAAGAGTCGCCACCGACTTTTTATTTTATCCTAAAGGAAAGGTTTAAAAAGCACAGGAAAAACCTTTTGAGATGTTTCGTGGGTTCGGGGGGTAGATTATGAAAAGGGAAGGTATTAGCACCCTTTTCATCCATGGTTATCCATGGGCTCTTAGTTACTTGGTTTTAGATCACTTGCCTTGATTTTTGATTGCTTGAAATTGTGGTGTGTGTGTGTGTTTTGAAAATGTTTTTTGAAGAAGATGCCTTGTCTTAGGCAACCATTGTAATGACTCGTGTTTGAGTGTTTCACAAAGGTGTGTATCTTTTCGAAAAGATGTTTCAAATGTTTTTTTGAAAATTTATTTTGAAAGTGTTTGTGGAGTGTGGTTTGAAAAGTAGGCAAGCGTTTTTGCAAGTTTGATCAAGTAACTAAGAGTTGTCTACCCCTATTGTACTCAAAGGTTTTTCTCATGTTTTAAACCCTTTTAACAATTTTGTTCCATCATTATATTTGGTGGACAATCTTGCGTTTAGGATGTTTAACGGGACAGGCGCGGGTCATCGTATGGACCATGGATGCAATGGTGCCAAGTGTCTTTGGCAATTTGCTTGAAGGGACTATGATCATTTTTGATTAGGCGACTTTCGAAAGCGTCATCGAGGGACTATGATCATTTGATTTGTTTTTGCCAAAGAAACTCGGCGTGCAAGCATGGCCCATTTTGGAAGGCAACAAGCGGGATTACCCTAGGGGTGTAAGTGTGATTGTGTATTGATTTCATGTATTTGTCTTTGTATTAGGTTATCTAGCATTTGGTTTTATGTACATACAAACCCTAGGTCTAACCATGGTATAATTCAAAAGCGATAAATTGCGGGAATTTAAAGTCCTAAACTATTACAACTGAGTATCCGGGGATGGGGGTACAATTATTTACGAATGGGGGATGAGACTTATAGGAGAGTAGTATCCAAATAATTACAACCAAATCGAATGGCAATCGCAAATGTAATGTGTATCAAATGTACAAGATGAGCAAATGTAAATGCATCAATGTATTCGTGTATTGTGTATGTGTAAGTGTATGTGTATATGTAATTTATTTACAAGTTTGAGAAATGTTAACTTAATGAGAAAATTAAGTATTTGATTTAATTTAATTTTGTATTCTTGTATTTTGTTAATATGTACAAAGAAAATATTTTAAGAAAAGAAAATGTTCAAATTCTAAATATTAATGTCTTATATTAAAGAAAAGTATTTCTTATGTATTTACCAATTAGTGTATTTTAATTAATCTTTTTATGTACAAAGTTTTAACTAAAAAAATGTTTTTTAAGAAAAAATTAATGTTTTGGTGTATTTTAAATAATGTATTATATACAAAATTATAATTATGTTATATATAAAAAGGTATTGTTAATTAGAAATTAATGTAAAGAAAACAAAATTAATGTATTAAGTAAGTTATAAACAAAAAATGGTATATATTAGTTTGAATCATAAAAATAAATGATAAATAAAAATGTTAGTTTATAAGTGTTTAAAATAAAAATACAGGAAAAAAATTGAATGGGCTAAAGAGGTTTAGGGCCCAAACAATAAACAATCAGAAGTGGAATGGGGGGTACGTTAGGAAAAAGGCAAATGGGCTTAGGCGCTTTAGAAAGGGGCAAGGCCCAGGTTTTGGACAACAATTTTGGTTAGGGTTTTCTGAAGTTTGTTTCATTTTGGATGTTAGGGTTTGTGTTACAGAAGCGCGCCGTTTACTTCACTTCGTTCCTTTTCGTCTTCGTCCTTCTTGCCAAAGCTTACTGAATATAGCTCAGCCTTCGCCCATGGCCACCGGCGCCACCGTCCCTCCTTTTCCCTCTGTGGACCGCTCAGGCGATGCTTACGAGGTAGCGATTTCTGTCCCCATGTTTTAAGGTTTATATCAATTCCCTTTGCATGTTTTAGTTTCGTTTGTTGATTCTGATTAAGTGTTGTTGTGGTTATTTGAGGTGCGTGAAAGAAAAAGATGGAGGGATACTAACTTTGGAGACGGAGGATGGTGAACGTGGAGGCGCTCAGGCGGCCAAGGCGGAGGCTTGGTGATGACGCGCTTTGCTTGGAAACCCTGGTATCTTTATTTTTTGCCTCTTAGGGTTTGATGATGATCTTGAGAACCTTAGCTTTAATGTTTTTTCCTCTTTTGCTGTTTGCTCGAGTGCTTTGCCCCTGAAACAAATTGCTTTTGTAAACTTCTTTTTCTCTTCTTCCTCTTTGGGCGCTTCTGTATGATGGCTTTGGTGCTTTTTATGCCTGAGTATATTTTGACAGTTGCCTCTCTTCTTCTCTAATTGCCTCGCTTTTGTATGCTGATATTAATGCTTGCCCCTGTATGATAACCCAGTGATGACAACGTTCTGAGGGTTATGTTGCATTACTCTGAATTGCCCTGAATGTTTGATATGTTTGGTATTGATGCTTGCCCCTTCTGTGTTTGGTTGACTTGAAATGCTTTAATGATGTGGTTGTTGGCCCGATGATGAAAGTTTTCTGAGGGCCTTGTGGCTTGGTTATGATGTTTGGATTTTTAGGCTTGACAGGTTTTAGGCTATTACAGGTTTTGAGCTTTGGTTCAAAGTTTGACACAGTTTGGCATGGCTTTTTTGGGTTGGTTTCAGCAGGTTGAAAACTTTTGTTTTGACAGGTTGGGACTTGGTGGTTCTGTTTGGTTTCAGCAGGTTCAAAGCTTTTGTTTTGACAGGTTGGGTTTACATGGTTTTGTCTTTTACAGGTTGAAGTATTGGGTGTTGGTGAGGTTTTGATATGTTGTTTCAGTTTTGAATGGTAAGGCCTGAGTTTGTTTGAGGCTTAGTGTGCTTCTGTTTGGCTTCAGCAGGGTGGAGGCAGTTTTTCATACAGTTTTTGTGAGGTTCTGATTTTTTGTAATATCTCTGTCTTCTATCTACTGTGTTATTAACAGTTTGGTTTTATATATCTCTTCTTCAAGCCTAAGCCTGTAAGCCCTGTACCTCTTTCACTCTTCTCTCTCTCTCTCCAGATTTTTAAGCATTTTAATATTGTTTAGAATCTGTCCTTTTTACTGAAAAAGCAACTGGTGGAAAATGATGACTTTGAATCTTTGCTTGCAATATTGGTTTGCTCTGCATACTTTATCTCTTCTTCCAGATTTTATGCTTCTTTGTGTACTTCTTTGACAGTATTTTGTACTTTGATATCTTTCCATATCCTTTTGGACAGCTTTTGGATATCTTTGGCTTTGGGCAGCTCTAGTTGACTTTGGACTTAGTTTTGAAATTGTGACTTTCCTTTTTGGTTGCCCATTTGGATTTTGTTTGGAATTTTATGCAGTATGTTTTGACAAACTTTGGATTTGTGCAATTTAACTTTTGTGCATTTTCATACTTTATTTTTGCAAGCATTTTTCATCCCTTTTTGTGAACCGGGAGAAATCTCGTGATTTGCAGAGAGGGCGAACTGATTCCGGCCAGTTGCTTTTAATGATGAATCTGTTTTTTTTATCTGTCTGTCTTTAATTATTTTATCTGCTTTGACTTTTCTTTTGTTTCTTATTTTTTGCAGATAAAATCAAATGAAGCAGAGGGAGCAATGGATAGAAGATGAAGACTTAGGAATTAGGATAGTTTTATTTCATTTCAATTATTTGTAATAATATTATTAAATAACTGTAAATAAATTTAACAGTATTTAAATAATATCTATAACAAACAATTCAAAGTGAATAAACATCCTTTTTATCAGTTAATTCTTCTTTCAACTCAATGTTCATTTAATTATTTTGAATTTCTTAAATTAAAATAACCGGAAGTATCCAATTATTCTGACTTAGAAAAATAATTAATAAACATTATGGCCTTGTCATTGAATCAATAATAAACCTGGCACTTCAAATATCCAATGCACAGTTAATCAAACCAATATCCAGATATTTATCTTTTTACTGATCAAATCAAACACTGTAGATTATCAATTTAAGTACCTCAGCTTTCATCTCATCTCCAATCAAATGCCTTAGCCTTTACTGATTAAACAAAACACTGCAAGTTCTTGATTCAAATGCCTCAATCCAAATCTCAGAGTAAACTGAAAAGAACTGTAAAATTAATTCTTTCTATGCGCACAAACCCTAGTTCTTAATTACATGCCAGAGAAACGCTGGTCTGATCAAAACCTGAGCCAACTCAACCAAACCCTAGCAATCTGCCTGAACTGCTTAAAAATCAATGAAAACCCTAATTTTGTCTGACTGATGAGTAAAATCTATTTGACTGATTCTTACGCCAATCTGAAAAAAATCAGGAAACGCCCGAGGCTGTGATTTCTTGTGGAAAAATACGAGGGCAAATTTTGGGGTACAACAGTATATATTAAAATGTAATATTATTTTGTGACTATTTTCTGGCTAATCTTGGGTTAAATTTTGGATCATGAACTTTATTAACATCATTGGATCCATGGTGTTGAGTTTAACTCCATAAAAATGGATGAATGATTTTAATAATAGTTTGATTAAATTTAATTCAAAAGTGGTTTGTATATTCTCTCCCATCCCTCTTCATCTCATCCCCTTCTTATTGCACTAAAGGTTGTTAGAGCATGTCTCTATATCATGTCTCAGAATAAATGGTGCATAGATTGCTATTGTCCGGCCTCAAAATAGGTGCGACTTCTATATAAGTCCACTTACGATTGTTTAACATAACGCTAAATTTTGTCTTGATTCGAATAAATGATCATTCGTGGCCCAAACTTATGTTTGCAAGCCTAAGTTTGTTAATTTAATCTCTTTGATCCAATAACCTTGAGATTCATTGTGTGGAGACTTTGGTTCTACCAATCCTCTAATGTATCTACAACACCTTTGGTCAACGCGGATCACTTAAACATCATTGATCATTAAATGGCACTTGTGAGAATTCCAAATGGATGATATACTTGACAAAAAGCAAATGCAACTTGTTGTGTGGAGGCTTTGGTTCTACCAATCCTCTAATGAGTTCCAAATTCAAGCTTCAATATGGTCATCCAACTAACCACTAATTATTTACTTGTTTACTTTATGCTTTTATTTTTTTATGCTTTATGTACCATTTACTTTTAGCATTTACATTTCATGTCATTTTCATCTTTGCTCATTTGAGCATTTACTTTCTTGTCATTTTTTATTTTGCTCACTTGAGCTTTTCTTTTCCTTTTTAAGATACTTAATAATCAACATAAACCCTAAAAAATATTTAATGGTATTTGGACTATTTGGTCACTATCCTTGGCATTATGGAGTATGGGACTTTTCTTGGACTTAGGATTAGAAACCTTGGCCTATCTTGGAGACCTTGTGATCTTATCTGATTATTTTGTCTGGAGTTCTTGAGGTTTACCTCAAGACATTGAGTTATTTGTTTGTTTTCGTGTTCGGGTTTTTTTGATTACACCCTTTGTTTGTAATATGGAATTCACCCGTATACAGCTGGTACTCTACCCAATTTTTGTGAAGACTTAATACACTTGAATTTTGGTTCTCTCAAGAGGTCTAGTTTTATTTTTGCTTGATCGGTTTCAATCTAAGGAATGGGAATTATATCTTGGCTCATAATGTCAAGTATTGGCTTCTTGTTGGTTAGATGGTTCTTATCCCTAGCTTTTACCTTATGATTTAGGATAGCCTCTTCTTCTCCTCCCATCTTCTTTAATTTCAAAAATCTTCTTCCTCCTTTTGAAAGCTCTTCTTGTTTTTAAACTTGAACCACTTTCATAATAAACTTGGACTTATGTCCATGCATTTTCAAAAAAATTTCATAAATAAACTCCAATCAACTTAATAATACCTTGACATTTTTTGTGAGAAGACTAAAAGTTAATCAATCTCATTTCAAACCATTTTGCCACTTTGGATTTTATCTAAAAACTTTTCTCAAAAAGATTGAACTCTTGTCAATCCTTGTAGTGATGCAAACAACTATACTTCTATAATATATAGTGAAGAGAGATATTTTCCACTTGGGTGTTGAGTGAGGCATTGTTGATTTTAAAATCCAAGTCATATCCTCCATTTTGAGATGATGCAAATTCTCCTTTCTCATAATTGTGGGTAGTAAGTATGTTTTCCACACGGACAATGACGATGATGTTTAATCTCATAAAATTAACCAACACATTTGTGTTTTAAATTCTTAAAAGAGGAACTACGTGTACCCTGATCTCCTATTGCACGAAAAGGTGGTACGTAGGCACTAAATGTTCGCAACCGCGACGGGTGCAAAAATTATAAAATAAATATATTTCTTTTTTCACCTCCACTATCCATTTTTATACAACATTTTTCATAGCAAAAATATACAGATTTCACAAAGAGGCTCCTGCAGAGTACCGTGGATGTTTAGGGTGCTAATACCTTCCCTTTGCATAACCAACCCCCTTACCTTGAATCTTTCCCCCCTCTTTTTGGGTTATTCGCTCTTTTCCCATTCCTTTGGAAACAATAAAGCGCGGTGGAGATTTTTTTTTTTATTTGTATAAAGTCTAGTCAACCCAATGGCTTAGTCTTAAACCTTTCTACTGCTAAAGAAAAATAGCGACTTCACTGGGGACAAATTAACCTCTTGCTGGTCCATCCCTAAGTGGGTTAAGCCTATCTTTGTTTATATTTGTATACGTGTTATTATTGTTTTTGTGTTATATGTTGTATATATGTTTGTCTGGATTTTCCTGGTTTTCAAGGTGCTTGGTGATTACTCATAAGTCCTATACCCAAACTTGGGCAAACTTTAAGATAGGACGGGCGGTATAGTCATGTTAATTTTGAGGGAGTAATCCCAAAAAGGAGGCGTGAGATCCCCCACTCAATGGGGCCCTTTTGACTGTAGTGTCGTTTACCGAGTAATCGGGAAGACATACTGCTTTCGACCTGGAAGCCTGCTGAAACTGAGGACCCTAGAATACCAAACCCATCTTGGCCTTTTAGGTGTAGTGCAGAAGCTATGACAGAGTAATTCGGAAATAGTTGTCACGCGATACTACGCTCAGACGAGTCTTTCTTGAGAATATTACTAATTACCCAATTAATCGGGAAGTTGGTAATATCCGAAGGAAGGATGTAAACTCTGGGAACCTCTAGAACCTTGTTCGGCAGGTGATAACTTTTAGACCAACACCTTATGGGTAGTACCTTTGACCTCATGCTCGTGACGTTGAACCTATGAACCCTATATGTGTGATCTTGTGTGTGATTGTTGCATCATGCATCCATGCACTCATAAGCATCTTTTAAAGAAACCATATTTCAAGGGATTTAAAGGTTGACCATTTGTGAATATCTCAGGTACTTTCTAACCATGGATTCTGGAAAGAGAAAGACCGGGAAATACAGTTTCAAGGATCCAAAGATAGATGAGTTGATTAGTCTAATTCCCAAGATCGAGTGTTCTGCAGACTTTTGGAAGAAGTATGGATCCATTATTCCTCTCATGAAGTTGAAGATGAAGGAGGGTATTCTCTCGACCTTGGTCCAGTTCTATGATTCGATGTATCATTACTTTACTTTTCCCGACTATCAGTTGATTCCAACACTAGATGAGTATTCTTATCTATTGAATTTACCTGTTACCGATCGTGTTCCTTTTACTGGTTTGGAGGGTGAGCCAAAACCACATGAGATTGCTTCTTTGATTCATCTGGGGAAATATGAGGTGGAAACCCATGTGACTACTAAAGGAGGAATTAGATGATTACCAACTCAGTTCTTGTTGGAGAAAGCTCGTTACTTTTCTAGAATGAAGAGTACAGTTGCTTTTGAGGCCATCTTTTCTCTGCTTGCTTACGGGTTGTTTTTATTTCCTAATGTGGACAAGTTTGTTGACATTAATGCTATCAGGATCTTCATGATTGGAAACCCAGTTCCTACATTGTTGGGTGATTCTAATTACTCTATTCATCTTCGGAATTCTTATCATGGGGTGATGATTAACTGTTGCATGCCTCTGTTGTACCGGTGGTTTATCTCTCATATGCCTCAGTCTGATGCTTTTTGGGATGTCAAGAAGGAACCCTATTGGGCTCCTAAGATCATGGCACTTACTCACTCGAACATTGATTGGTATCATCGAGCTTACCAGGATATAGAGATTATTGACAGTTGTGGTAGTTTCCCCAATGTACCTCTTCTTGGTACAAAGGGAGGAATTAACTATAACCTTGTTCTTGCACGGCGACAACTTGGTTATCCGATGAGGGATAAATAGAATAGTATTCATTTGAGTAGTTTCTTTCTGAAGGAAGGAGAAGACCATAGGGAAGCTAGGGAGTAGATTGCGAAGGCCTAGCGTCACATTCATAAGAAGAGTAGGAAGGATTTGGGGCCTAGGGGTGTTGTTTCTTTGGAGCCATATCTTCAGTGGGTCCGATCGAGAGCTATTTAGTTAAAGATGTCATATACCCGGGAGACACCCATGCCTGATCTATTTGTCAAGACCACTCCTCCCTTATTATATGATCTAGAAGAGCTGCAACTTGCTTTGGTTAGGATGCAACGGGAAAAGGATGCTTGGAAGAACAAATTCCAAACTTTGGAGAGTTCCTATAAAGCAGACTTGAAGGAGAAAGACGACTTGATTGAGATCCTTGAGAGTCGATCAGTAGAGTCTATGGAGAGGCAAGGGGATTTATTTTCTCCTAAGCCTCAATCTGGTGTTGATTACTCACTTCCTGATTCAGATGATTGGAAGGAGGTTTCCATCAGACATGCGGAAGAAAACCAGAGGTTGAAGGCTCAAATTGCCAGGCTCACGGGGAAGCTCCAGCGTATAGAGTGATCTCCATCAGTTCTATTTCTCAGGGTTTCAGATTTTATTTTCATCTTGTACTTGGGATCATTGAAACTTGTAATCCATTTTGGATTTGTTATAATAAAAATTTTCAGTATTTCAAACGTGTTATTACTCTGATATTTGCAATGTGTCTATAAATCTATAAATCCCTTGAAATATTAAATAACAAAGTAAAAATAATCATTTGCATTATATATCATGCATCATATTGCACATTTTTCTTACATTTGTTATGCATATCCAAGTGTATTACCAAGCTTCTTTACTTTGTTCAGCAAGATGACTCATCACTACAACACTCGGGCTAATTTCAGAAAGAAGATGGACAACTTAGAACAAGAGAATTGCGAGTTGCGCAAGGAAGTTTTTGCTTTGAAGGCCGGCATGGCCAATCTGACTACTCTGATGGAAGCTCTGGTGGCTGCTCAGAATTAGCCACCGAGTGTTCAACCTCAACCAACAAGGGTAACTACTGAAGCTCCGACTGTTCCCATATCTGCTACTCCAGTTGTTGTTCAGAATCGCATGCCCCAAGGTTATTCGTGGGGAATACCGGAGAATTTTGCACCTGAAGGTTTCAATCTTGGTCCTCAAGATACTCCAGTTGTTTAGACTATTGTTACTCCTGCACCTCCTGTGGTACATGTTCCTGCTACACCTCCTTCGGTGAATATGGTTCTGTTTGTTAATGATGATGTGTGTCGTCCTTTCCCTCCACCGAGTGAAGACTTGGGTCCTTATGACAGAATGGATGATTTTCAAGAGTAGTTTGACAAGATGCAAAGAGAGATGAAGGCCCTCAGGGGAAAAGAGCTATTTGGGCAGAATGTGAATGAGTTATGCTTGGTCCTGAATGTTAAGATACCTGCTAAGTTTAAAGTCCCTGAGTTTGAGAAGTATAAGGGCAACACTTGCCCTCGTGCTCATCTGGTGATGTACGTAAGGAGAATGGCTACCCATACTAATGATCAGCGTCTGTTGATTCACTTTTTCAAGATAGTTTGACCGGTGTTGCGCTGAAGTGGTATATGAGTTTGGACTGCGCCAATATCCATACTTTTAATGATTTAGGAGAAGTGTTCATCAAATAATAGAAGTACAATATGGACATGGCTCCTGACCGTGATCAACTCAGGGCCATGGTTCAGAAAGACAGGGAATCATTCAAAGAATATGCACAGAGATGGCGTGAGGTAGCCGCCCAGGTGATGACTAAGATTTTATTGAAGACGCTGGGTGCTTTCTACTACGAGAGGATGGTAGCAAGTGCGCCAAGTGACTTTACTGAAATGGTAGGAATGGGTATCCTCTTAGAAGAGGCTGTAAGAGAAGTCCGTTTAATGAAGAATGAAGGGTCTGGAGGTGCAAAGAAGCCATATTATGGGTTTACAAGAAGAAAGAAGGAGATGCAAATGCTTTTATACAAGATAGGGGGGTAAACACTCCTAGAAGGAATTATCAGCATCATCAACAAGTCGCCTCAGTTACTCCCGTTATGAATTCCGCTCCAACTATTGTTGCTTATCAGAGACCGTCCCAGCAGGGGAATCAAGGGTATAATCAAAGAAGGGAGAGTTATGACCCTATTCCCATAAGCTATACAGAGTTACTACCGACATTGATTCAGAAGAAGTTGGTTCATACCCGACCACCTCTTGTCGTACCATCATCATTGCCTTGGTATTACAAGGCAGACCAAACATATGCTTTTCATCAGGGAGCACCAGGGCATAATGTTGAGAATTGTTATCCTTTGAAGGCTGAGGTACAGAAATTGGTGAAGTCTGTTGTTCTATCTTTCAAGGAAGTGGGACCTAATGTGAAAGATAATCATCTACCCAAGCATGGGGGAGTAAACACTGTGAATATGGTAGTTGGTTGTCCAGGCGACTTCTAGATTTTTGATATTAATCTGGTTAGAGGAGATTTGGTGAAAATGCATGCAGACCTCTGTGAATTTAGCTACTATATGCATGACCATGCCGATTGTGCTATTTGCAGTACAGATATACAGGGTTGCGATAAGATAAAGGATGATTTATAAGAGATGATGGATGAGGGCCTAATCCATATAATAAGGCCTAGGGAAGAGTATGAAGAGGAAGTGAATATGGTTTCTGGATGTCTTGGAGAATTCAGAATTTTTGATGTAGAGTATATTAATGAGGACCTCGTGCAATTGCATGCTACTTTTTGTCACACGGCTGGTCAGGTGGAACACCAATATGGATCTTACCAAGTTTGTTGTCGAGACCCCTGAGGATGTTCAATCGCGATGAAGGGTGTTCAGTTGTTGTTAGACAATGGAACTATCAAGGCCACAAGTCAGAGGTATGATTACCATGAAGTTGATATGGTTGAGGTTTGTTTGACTGAAGAAGAGTCAGATGAAGAGTATGCCTCTGCAGATGAGTATTTCTCTTCAGACAAAGATTTGTTTTCCATAAATGACTTATTAATGAATGATTGTGTTGAAGAAAGGGTAAATGTCACTGTGCCTTGTTTTGGTGCACCCGTCCATTTTTAAGTTGAGTATCATAGCAAGCCAGTTGTTACCCCATTGGTGATTAGTTTGCCGGGTCCTATCCCCTAGAAGTCTGATAAGGTTGTGCCTTACAAATATAACGCTACAATATTAGAGGATGGAGTGAAAGTTCCCATCCAGCCAATGCCTGATGTTGGAAATATAGCTGAAAATAGCAGGGTGACCCGCAGCGGTCGTGTGTTTGCACCAGTTGTTCGAAGAGATGTTGGTGTTGGAAAGAAAATTGCTGAGAAAGATGAACCTAAGAAGGCTATGAGTGAGACTAGTGGAGCTACGTTAGAGAAATAAGTGGATGATATTTTGAAGATAATTAAGATGAGCGACTACAGAATTGTAGATCAGCTACTGCAGACTCCTTCAAAAGTATCTATCTTAGCTTTATTGATAAACTCCTCTCCTCACAAAGAATCCTTGATGAGGGTACTGGACCAAGCTTTTGTGGAGAGTGATATTCCAATAGACCAATTCAGCAGCGTAATAGGAAACATTACTTCATGTAATAACTTGAGTTTCTGCGATGATGAATTACCAGATGAAGGAAGGAATCACAACTTGGCCCTCCACATCTCTATGAACTACAAGAATGATTCACTATCCAATGCGCAGATTGATAATGGATCCACGTTGAATGTTATACCGAGGAGTATGCTTATGAAGTTGAAATATCAAGGAATGCCTATGCGCCCGAGTGGCATCATTGTGAAAGCGTTTGATGGATCAAGGAAATCTGTTATTGGTGAAGTGGACTTGCCTATTCATATATGACCACATTTGTTTCAGATAACTTTCTAGGTCATGGACATTGTTCCTGCTTATAGTTGTTTTCTAGGACGACCGTGGATACAGGAGGAAGGGGCTGTCACTTCAACTTTACACCAGAAGCTGAAGTTTGTACATGAAGGGAAAGTAGTGATCATAAATGGGGAGCAGGCATTGTTGATATCTCATTTGTCATCTTTCAGCATTGTAGAGGCGGATGAAGCTGCTGTTGGGACCCAGTTCCAAGCCTTATCCATTGACAACATAGGACGAAATGAGAACGCTATGGTTTCGCTTAAGGACACGCAACAGGTTGTGCGTAATGGTCATAGTGAATTTTGGGGACGAATTGTGGATCCACCTGTGAACAAGAATAGAACTGGCTTGGGGTTCTCTTCGAAGAATGTCAAAGGTAAGGGCATGAAGCCGAAGTCTGCTGCAGGAAGGTATCAAGACATTTTCCGTATCAGGGGTTACCTTCATCTGACTGTTTCCAGGAGTAATGCCATTGTGGAAGATGAAGCAGAGCAGAAAATGCTGAATTATGTGATGAACTGAGTTAGGGTTCAGAAATGGATCACCATTGATGTTCCCTCTTGCATACATGTTTCAAAGTAATTTGTTTTATTAATATTTTTGAAAAAGCTTTCACTCTGCCCAAGGTGGAAGCATTAATGTTGTAGGGCTTATCTGTTTGCTGTGACTTTTAAAATCAATAATAAAAGTTGTCTTTGCTTCCCAAATTATGTCTTTATTTTCTGCTTTTTCTTGGAAAATGGTAATCAGAAAAAAAACCTTTCAAAATAAATAATAACTGAAATTCAATCTGCATGATCACTTGATATATGTGTCAGTTTCTAAAAGCAATCACAAATCATATGTGCAGATTAATTAAAAAACCCGTTGAATACAATAACCTTGCACCCTCTCCCAACTTTGAATGTCCTGCGTATGGGGCTGAAGAAGATTATGATGAGATTCCAGAAGAGGTCTCACGGTTGCTTGAGCATGAGGAACATACCATTCATCCATATAAAGAGCCAATGGAAGTGATCAATTTGGGTTCAGAAGAAAATCCGAAGGAAGTCAAGATTGGAGCATTGTTGCATCCTGATGTGAAGAGCAGGTTGATTGAGCTGTTGAAAGAGTATGTGGATATTTTTGCTTGGTCTTATCAAGATATTCCTGGTCTAGATACATATATTATAGAGCATAGTTTGTTGTTGAAGCCAGAGTGTCCTCCAATTAAACAAAAGTTGAGAAGAACTCACCCAAATATAGCAGTAAAATTTAAAGAGGAGGTTCTAAAGCAGATTAATGCTGGTTTTCTTGTGACGTCAGTGTATCCTCAATGGATTTCCAATATTGTCCCATTACCGAAAAAAGACGAAAAGGTTCGCATGTGCGTAGATTACAGAGATCTAAATAAAGCTAGTCCAAAAGATGATTTTCCATTGCCACACATTGATATGTTAGTGGATAGCACAACAAAATTTAAGGTATTATCGTTCATGGATGGACTTTCCGGGTATAATCAAATAAGAATGGCTCTGGAGGACATGGAAAAAACAACGTTTATCACACCCTAGGGAACATTCTGTTACAGAGTGATGCCCTTCGGGTTGAAGAACGCTGGTGCAACGTACCAGAGGGCTATGACAACCCTATTCCATGATCTGATGCACAAGGAAATCAAAGAATATGTTGATGATATGATTGCCAAATCCCAGACTGGAGAAGGGAATGTAGAGGATTTGTTTAAGTTGTTTCAGTGGTTGAGGAAGTATCGTCTCCGCGTGAACCCAAATAAGTGTACCTTCAGTGTCTGATCTAGGAAATTGTTGGGTTTCATTGTTAGCCAGAAAGGAATTGAAGTTGACCCTGATAAATTCAAGGCTATTCAAGAGATGCCAGCACCAAGAACTGAGAAGCAAGTCATAGGTTTCCTCGGGCGTTTGAATTATATTTCTAGATTCATCTCCCACATGATTGTAACATGTGAACTGATCTTTAAGTTGTCAAAGAAAGATCAAGGTTGTGTGTGGACGGATGATTTCCAAAGGGCATTTGAAAGTATTAAAGAATATCTGCTTGAACCTCCTATCTTGCTCCCTCCTGTAGAAGGAAGACCATTGATTATGTATCTGACAGTGTTAGATAAATCCATGGGATGTATTCTGGGACAACAGGATGAAACAGGGAAGAAGGAGTTCGCCATTTATTATCTCAGTAAAAAATTCACTGATTATGAGTCGTGGTATTCCATGCTGGGAAAAACATGTTGTGCTTTGGCTTGGGAGGCAAAGTGTTTGCGGAAGTATATGTTGAATCACACTACTTGGTTGATCTCCAAAATGGATCCAATCAAGTACATTTTTGAAAAGCCTGCTCTTACTGGGAGAATTGCCCGCTGGCAGATGCTGTTATCTGAATATGATATCGAATACCGCACTCAAAAAGCTATTAAAATCAGTGTGTTGGCAGATTATCTTGCTCACCAACCAGTGGAGGATCCCCAATATGTAGAATATGAATTCCCCGATGAGGATGTGATGTTCCTGAAAGTGAAAGATTGTGATGAACCATTTCCTGAAGAAGGTTCTGACCCTGAATCTCGTTGGAGTATGATATTTGATGGAGCTGTGAATTCTTATGGTAAAGGAATTGGTGTTGTGATTGTCACTCCTCATGGATCGCACATTCCTTTTACTGCAAGGTTAACATTTGACTGTACTAATAATATGGCCGAATACGAGGCTTGCATCATGGGTCTCGAAGAAGCTATTGATCTCAGAATTAAAATTCTAGATGTGTATGGTGATTCAACTTTGGTAATAAATCAGATTAAAGGAGAATGGTATACTCGTCACCCAACTTGATCCCTTAAAAAGATTATGCTAAAAGATTATTACCCTTCTTCAATAAAGTTGAATTCCATCACATTCCTAGAGATGAAAATCAAATGGCGGATACTCTGGCTTCTATGTACCAAGTGAATACTTGGAATGATATACCCCGAATTACAGTTCGATGACTGGATAGGCCCGCTTATGTGTTTACAGCAGAGGAGGTAGCAGATGAAAAACCTTGGTATTATGATATCAAGCATTTTCCTCAGACTCAGGAATACCCGATTGGTGCGTCAAAGAAAGATAGAAAGACATTAAGAAGATTGGCAGGCAGTTTCTTCCTCAGTGAAAATGTGTTTTACAAGAGAAATTATGACATGGTCTTGCTCATATGCATGGATAGACACGAAGCAGACATGTTGATGCATGAGATTCATGAAGGTTCATTTGGCACTCATGCCAATGGTAATTCAATGGCTAAAAAGATGCTAAGGGCAGGTTACTATTGGCTGAAAATGGAGTCCGACTTTTATAAATTTGCAAAGAAGTGCCATAAATGCCAGATTTATGCAGACAAGGTCCATGTGCCTCCGACACTTCTCAATGTGATTTCCTCCCCTGGCCTTTCTCTATGTGGGGTATTGAAATGATTGGGATGATAGAACCCAAAGCTTCGAATGGACACCGTTTTATCTTAGTAAGCAATTGATTACTTCACCAAGTGGGTGGAGGCTACTTCATATGCCAATGTTACTAAGCAGGTGGTTGTGCGCTTCATTAAGAATAACCTTATATGTCGGTATGGTGTGCCGAGCAGAATCATCACTGATAATTGCTCGAATTTGAACAACAAGATGATGACAGAACTGTGCGAAGAATTTAAGATTGTCCATCACAATTCATCTCCATACAGGACAAAGATGAATGGGGCTGTTAAAGCTGCTAATAAGAATATCAAGAGAATTATCCAGAAAATGGTTGTTACTTATAAGGATTGGCATGAAATGCTCCCTTTTGCTCTACATGGATATCGAACAACTGTCGGCACTTCAACATGAGCAACCTCATTCTCCCTGGTGTATAGAATGGAAGTTGTACTCCCTGTCGAGGTTGAGATTCCCTCTTTGCGTGTGATAATGGAAACCAAATTGACAGAGGATGAATGGGTCCAGAACAGGTTTGACCAATTGAATTTGATTAAGGAGAACATAATGATAGCTTTATGTCATGGACAGTTATACAATAAAAGAATGAAGAAAGCTTTTTATAAAAAGGTCAAACCTCGTGAATTTAGAAAAGGCGACCTCGTGCTTAGGAAGATCATGTCTTTCAACGTTGATTCTAGGGGCAAGTGGACTCCCAATTTTGAAGGCCCATATGTTGTCAAGAAAGCCTTCTCTGGTGGTGCATTAATTCTTGAAACTATGGATGGCGAGGAGTTCCCACGTCCCATGAATGTTGGCGCAGTCAAGAAATACTTCGCCTAAAGAAATAAAATAATAGCTCGCTAAGTTGAAAACCCGAAAGGTCGGCTTAGGCAAAAATGGAGCGTCTCGGTATGCTGAAAACCCGAAAGGGAGGTCTAGGAAAAAATTAGAGACCTAAATAGAATAAATATCTTGCTAAGTTGAAAACCCGTAAGGGTAGCTTAGGGAAAAGTTAGGGACTTTCTTGGCAAGTAACTACGTCAAACAAGACTTGATCGTTGAAGCAATAATTTTCTCAGATCCTCACCATACTTCAACAGAAGCTGCTGCTCAGGATTTCAAAAGTTGTTAGAGGGGATAATGGTCATTGTATCTCAATGTATCTTTTCCATTATATATTACCATTTTTCAAACTTTGTAATCATCTATGGAGTCTCGCCATTCACAGACTACCATTCTATTAATGAAATTTGAGCTTTTACCCAATCCTTTGTATTTCTTATTTTATTTAGCTTGAAAAGACTCCATTTATTATTGATAATAACTTTCAAAGAAAAAAAATATTAAATAACAAAATTGATTTTTCAAAAAAAGATTTTACAATCTGCTTTTACTTTGAGATTTGTGATGAAACAATGACAACAAAAATGGTGATCCCAGGAATGGACAAACTCCAGTTGTTTTGAGAAGTTTTTGTTCCCCTCGGGAAGGTTTACTCGAGATGTTTTCGCCGTATTGGGTTTATGATTCTGGTATCCTCGGTCAAGTTTGGATTCATTTCTCATCTTTTTTGAGTTTTCATGATGTGAAGTTTCAATCTGCATTTTCTCCAGTGAAGTTTTCGTTTGGCCTAATAGAAGTTATTTTTCCGGAGAAGTTGGTATCATAACCACTCTTGAAGAACGCAGGTCCCTGGTTTCTCTAAGTGAAGGGCGTATCGTGGTTTTCCCTTTGTGGATGTGGTGTTAACCTCCCCAATGAAGTAGGCATGAATTCCCCAGTAAATATTTTGATGTTTTGGTATCAGTCTGCTTTACTTGAGATTGGTTTTGCAATCTCCAGTAGGAATGTTACTTTTAAAAACACTTGTTTCCCCGGTGAAGCCTGAAGAATGATGTTCTATCCCTGTATATGTACTATTCTGTCACTTCGTTTTGCTTACTTCCGAATTATGTCGCTCCCCGGTAAAGCTAAAGCAGTCAGTAGGTTTTGTTTCCTCAGTGGGCATTTACTTTGTCTTGGAATGATCATCTTGGATGAATTTTAGCTGAGTGTTGTTATGTTGTACCCCAAAATTTTCCCTCCCATATTCTTCAAGATTTGGCATGATCATGATTCAAAATCTCTCAAGGGTTGCACAGTCCAATTGCCTCCTAACACAGTCAAAATTAGGGTTTTGGTTCTTGCAAAGAAATTGAGGTTTTCAAGGGTCCAATCAAGTCCCATATGCCCATAAACATTGTCAAGCATCCATATGTCAAGTTTCAAGACTCATAGCATCAAATTGCACAGTCAAAAACCCTAATTGCTGCACAGTCAACTGCAGGGGCAAAATGGTCATTTGACAGTCAAAAGTCAAAAATTTTGGTCAACATCTTATTTTGAAGCCACAAACATCATTTGATCAATTCTTGATCATGATTCCACAAGTATGGCTCAAAAAGTCTCAAGATGCAAAAGTTTCTATTTTTGGACAGTTGAAAAAAGTCAACTGCAAATTGACCAAGGCATAACTTCCTCATGGTTTATCAGAAAAATCCCATCCAAAGCTCATTTTGAAGAGAATGACATTTCCTACAACTCATATTCACATTCCAAGTCCAATAAATGCTCTCACAAAAAGTTATCAATTTCAACATTATAGGTCATTTTCAAAAGTCGACAAAAAGGCACTTTAAGTCAAAGACCATAACTTGAGATTGGTAAATCAAAATGACATGGGACCAAAGGAATTGGTTAGAGGACTTCAAGACCTTTCCAAAATGTCAAAGAACATGATCATAGCTTCAAAATTGAGCAAGATATGCATTGGAGAAGTTGGGAAATTTTTGGGAATTTTCAAAAGTCAACTTTGCCTAAAACACTTCAAAATTGCTAATGGGCCTCAAATTCTTCCTTGAATCATTACCCAAAGCCTATGCATGACCCATTGATCTCAAAGGGATTTATTTTCTTATTTTTAATTAATTAATTGAATTTTTATTCTTATTAATTCATTTAATTAGTTTTAATTGTAGAAAAATATCAAATAATGGTTTTCAAATCTTTTTGTGCAGCAAATACACTCATTATATGCTAAAGATTTCGTGCATCATCCAAGGGGACAAGATCATCCACATTTGGCAAGATTTTCATGAAAAAAAGATTGGAAATACATAATTGAAAATCAAATATCCAAATCATTAATTCAATGGATTCATGGGCTTGTTTATTGACCTAAATTCGTTCACATACAAAGGCTGAGTGAAACCCTATTCAAAAGGACACGGAAAAGCTGTTGAGAAGAGATAACCAAATTGCAAATTTTCATCAAAAAGCTTGAAACTGATTTCATAGTTGCAGGACGTTTCAAAGCATAAAAAGTATTCCAACACGTTGCTGGACCTTCCAGGAGTTTTTTGGCATCAAGAACAAGTCCCCATACTCCAAGAATCGGTAGAACAGAATCACCTTTTTCATAAATATGTCCATAATCGAATTTCAATTTCTATGCATCATTCATGTGTTTTGATCATTGATTTGCATTACTAACATCTCCCTGAAACTTTTGGTATGGTTTAATTGTATTAAAACTGTTTGGAACGAAATCTGCCATTGATGAAACCTAGGGTTTCAGAAGCTTCAAAATAGGGCTTCCCATATACTGTAAAATTGGACCATCAAACATACATGGACGAACTCGTTGCAGCAAGCCTGATCCATTGAGATACTCCCGCCCAATTTATTTTACCCATGGGCGTAATCGCTATTTTCACAGGTTCCACTTAGTGGGGGTTTAAAACCCCCGCTACTTGTCTTGTATTTTGCAGGAAGAACGAAGAAGAAGCTGAGGTGTCCAGGCGTGGTTGGGTAATTCAAATGTTAGCACGTTTTTTTTCGTTTCCAGCATAATGGCCTTTTTTCATATATATTATTTGTTGTCTATTACATATACAAACGCGCACAACAACTCACTTGGCAAGGGACACGCTTGGTAAACGCTGGGACCTGGGTTCGATTCCCAGGTCCCCCATACAATTGTTATTATTTTTTCTAATACATTCCCATGCTGTGCACGCCCCAGTGTCCATCATGCATCCTCACGTGTAAGACTGCCAAGTGGCTTTGATGATCAATCCAGTGGCCTCAGAATAAGATCCATGGTACACTCCAGTCAACCAAGGCGCACTCAAGCTGGAAAGTCAAACGAGCTTATGTTTCAATGGGCCAAAACTACTTCAGCATACCTCCACATGGGCCAGACACCCCCCTTGTTTGTATATTTAATTTCATTTTCTTTTCTTTTTTAATTCTTTCAATTGTTTTTTTAATTGTTTTTATTTATTCACCATTAAATAATTTTTCATAATAAAAATCAGAAACCAAAAAAATATATTTAATTATTATTTAATTTCACCATTAAAATATTTTTGTAAATAAATTTCAACAATTAACTTAGTTAATTCAGGTTTTAAACTTTAATCTTTTCTTAATAAATAAAAAATATCTAGAATTAGGTTTTTTTGACATTTTCATCTTTTTCTTAAATAAATTATTTTCCTCATTATCTATTATTATTATTAATTACTATTTATTTTTTGTAAATAAACATGTACATTAATCAATTAGTAAATTAGGTTAACTTTAGTATTTTCTTAATAATTAAAATAGACTTAGAATTAGGGTTTCCTTTTAATTTTAATTTTCTTTATTTCATTAAATACCAAAAACATAAAAAACATTTTCTTTTCTTTAATTAAATAATTAATCAAGTCTTAATTTAATTTAATTTCAAGCAAAAGGGTCAAAACCCTCGGACGTTCAATTTTAATTTCTTTTCGCGCATTATTTTCTTTTGATTATTATGTAACTGCTCAAGGATTGTAATAGTAATTAGGTCTTTTTACTTTCCGCATTTTATCAAAAATGGGTCTTTGTACTTTGGCGATGTATAGACCCGCGCCTTGTAATAGCGTAGCTTTTATCTTTCCGCATTTAAATTTCTGCACTCTTAAATTCTAAATTGCAAGAAAGAATGTATGGCTAATTAAAAACAAGTGTAGCTCACAATGCCATGATCAAAGATAACTGTTAACTGAAAATAACACGCAAATATACACACCACTTCTAGGGTACGCCTCACCTGTTGCCTTCGAAACGTGGTCGTCAAGTATAGGACGTTTTAGTAAGTCCTTATGTCCATGATCCCGTTGCCTCGGAATAGTTGCCTCGAAATGGTTGCCTCGGAATAGTTGCCTCGAAACGGTTGCCTCGGATTAAAAAAGGATCAAGGACATAAGGATAGATTCTAAGGTGTCCTAACTGTTTCTTCGGTGACCACACTGTCCCTACACTCGAATTGACCCGAACACCTCCAACGGTGGTGCTACCTACCTCTCAATGGTGGGATGGCACTACCTTAAGGACTTCTACACAGCCTAATTCCTTAGGGTAGGTAGACGACTCATGGATACTTGCTCTATTTAAAAACAAAACAAAAACTTTTCACACCGACACTTTCAAAAAGCTTTCAAAATAAATTTTTCAAACACTCTTGAGGATAGATACAAGAGTCATTCAGAAATCTTTCAAAGAAACTTTTTTCAAAACCCACACACACTTGAAAAGCAAACAAATTTTTTAAAACATAAAGAGCAAGTACCTAAGAGCCCATGGATAACCATGGATAGAAAGGGTGCTAACACCTTCCCTTTCTATAAATCTACCTCCCGAACCGAGAGACAATCTCATAAGGAATTTTGCTGTGCTTTTGTCCTGTCCATGTTGGAGAAAATAAAAGACGGTGGCGACTCTTGCTTCGCGACATTTCGCGAACCAGCGTTAAACAGTCAGTTCTAAATCCACCGATCACATGTTAGTACCCGGAGTGTTTTTTCCTGGTTATTCCCAATGTTGTATATCTGTTTTGTCAACATACGCACGATAACACTCATACATTCATACATACATCATGCATAGCTAAAATTTGCAAATCATTGTTCATTGACATTTGTTAATATTTTTGTTGATATATCATCCTATTTTGCAGAGTTACGTTGTCCTCTCTTTAATAGAGTGTTGGCCTTAAGCATAAAGCGTATATTTTTTCAATTTCCCCACTAAGTTGTCCCTAGTGGAAGATTTTTGCTTTAGCCTTCCTGTACAGCTCCTGGTTTGGATGGATTTTATTTTCCCTCTTGAGTTTATTTCTCAAAGGATGTATTCTGGTTGACCGTTTCGTTCCAGTTTATTTCTGGTTTGAATCTATGGTTCCATAACAATATTATTTACTTTACATTTCTGAAAACTTCAAGTTTTGGTTGGTGCATTTATTTTGCACGAGAAGACTTTATCTCCTCCGCAGGAATATCGTGGCATCTCTCCAGGAAGTCATATTTATTTCTCCAAGAAGTCATATTTTTCTCCCCAGAAAGTCATTTATTTTTATAATCCTCCATGAAAACAAGTAGCAGGTCTCTTTATTTGAGTAACTTGTACTTCCCTGTAAAAGTCAACGTAACTTTTTTTTGCTATCTCCTCTACGAGTGAATAGTTTGCAGTTTGTCATCAGATTACGCCAACGGATTGCAAGACTTTCAATATCACAAAAACGGCTCGTTGTGAAATCTTTGCAAGTGGAAGTCTCTTTATTTGAGACAAGTTATATATTATCCTTTCCAGGCGGAGTGAGTTGGTTATAGAAGAAGTTGAGACCTGTTCTAGGTGAAACGCCAGAATCTTGGGAAACTTGTTATCTTTTTTCTACCTTCAGTGAACGTTGGTAGTTCATCGTCAGTGAACAGCGATGCTATGATATTTTCTCTTTCTACCTTCAGTGAAAGTTGGTGTATCACCATCAGTGAAAGTTGGTGTTTGTTATCTTTTTGCTACCCTCAGTGAACGTTGGTAGTTCATCGTCAGTGAATGGTGATGCTATAATATATTCTCTTTCTACCTTCAGTGAAAGTTGGTAGGATATCGGCAGTGAACATCGATGTTTGTTATCTTTTTTCTACCCTCGTGAACGTTGGTAGTTCATCGTCAGTGAACGATGATACTATAATATATTCTCTTTCTATCTTCAGTAAAAGTTGGTAGGACATCGGCAGTGAACGTTGATGTTTGTTATCTTTTTGCTACCCTCAGTGAACGTTGGTAGTTCATCGTCCGTGAACGGCGATGCTATAATATATTCTCTTTCTAACTTCAGTGAAAGTTGGTGGATCACCATTAGTGAAAGTTGGTGTTTGTTATCTTTTCGCTACCCTCAGTGAATGTTGGTAGTTCATCGTCAGTGAATGGCGGTGCTATGATATTTATTTTTTATCTACCTTCAGTGAAAGTTGGTAGGACATCGGTAGTGAACATCGATGTTTGTTATCTTTCTCTCTGCCTTCAGTAAACATCGGTAGCTTCGCCTTCGGTAGAAGTTGGTGTATCCTTTGACCATTCTACCATCCTCTTTGATTCAGGTCTTTTGATCCACCAGTGATTTATTTTCCTGGTGGGGTTACTCCCTTGCTTCTTTATTTTGTTACATCTCCAGTGGTGATTTTCGTCCCTTTGGAATTGTCCATGGGCATTCATGATCATAAACATTTTGCATGGCGTCTTAGGGACAAAAATAAGGTTTGTTTTATATTTAAGTATCTTCGATCGCGTCGACACGAAGATTTCTAACCTTCATATCTCCAGATAGAAGAAACTTAAATAACGGCAATTGTTGTACCCCAATTTTTCCCCCTAAGATCCCTTCACCATACCATGTTGATTCATTCACAACAAGTTCACACTAGGATTCTTGGTTCCCCTCCCTATATTTAGCTTTCCCCTTTTGAGGAATCACCAAGCACCTTGACTTATGTTCTTTTGTGATCATGAATATTGTTTTCATCTAGATTTCTTCTTTTAACTAAATAAAATGCAATGTTGGTTTAACTTGCTTGTTATCCATGTAGGTAAAGGCAATGGGGCTTAACAAGTTACCCCATGGCTTCATGAGTTTATTTTCATGCCCTAGTCACTAATCTTGAGAAGTTCAAACCTCACCATTGGATTGGTCTTGGAAGAATTGGCATGGCAAGGTTGTTTTGGTTCATCACATTTCAAGGTTATCAAATTTGGTTGAAAAGCACAAGGGCTTGATTGGAGAAGTTGTCATGGTTGGACAAGATATTATTCCATTTGGTCACAAGTGCATATTTCTCTCAATGTTCAAGATATGGAAGTGGTTTTGGTGTCTATGAATTCTCATTATCATCCTCAACAACTTCTATTTATAAATCATGTGTGTTGGTACAAGAAGTTTGTTCAAAATTGTCAAAGTTCCTCAAAGCATTCTCTTGATCTAAGGAGCTAGGGTTTTGAACTTAAAAGGAATATATCTTGCTCATCTCTTGGTATTTTTGAGTGATTCCAAATAAATATTTCTCTTGAAAGGGTTATAAATAAATCACTTCAAAAGTTTCAAGGAGTTTCCATGAGGAAGAGGCTTAATGAGGAAGAAAGATTACAATTCCTCCAGATGAATCCCCAATTTTCCATGTGTGACTTCAAATGATCATAACCTGGTCAATTTTTATCACCTTGAGCCCATTATTTTTCCATAATGATCTTGAAGGTGTGAACTTTATGCCTTCTTTTATGTGCAAAGTGAGAAAATGATGGAAGTTGCCTCAAGGATGCAAAAGATTATAGGTCATTTCATGATTTTTTGCCAACTTCAACAACTCATAACTCTCTCAAATTTTGGAGATTTTAAATGGTTCAAGTTTCAAAATGTCATTAAAATGATCTACTTCATGCCTTTTTTTTGCCAAGAGCAAATTCCAAGTGGAAGGCCATGTTTGGATGCAGGACATTACAGGTCATTTTTGAAGAAGAACTTGAAATATTTCTAAGTATGGAAAGTCAACTCTTTTCTACAACTTTGACTCAACACAACTTTCAGCTTAAGCATCCATTTAACTCCATTCTTTTTCAATTGCAAAGCTTGTAACCTCATCTTTATAAAGCATCAAGAATCATGCCTTAAGACCCCTTGAGCTGAGAATGCCATTGTTTCAAAAGTGGTAACTTGGAATTGAAGTTTCATTGCAAGTCAGGATTTGAATTTCATGTTACAACCTCTAAACCTCAAATTAGCATGCATTTTGGGTCTAAACATGATTAGCCAACTTTCCCAAGTTGATTAGTGCATCAAAACGCGCGCTTTGGATGAGTTTTGACAAAAGAGAAATCACATTTTCCTCATGATGCAGACCCACACGAATTCCCTCCAAAATGCATCATTCACTCTTCCTTTTGATCCCATTTGCTTCTCCTATAAATACATGAACTATCGCATTCATTTTCTCAAGCTTGGATAGCCAGAATCACCCTGCCAAACTTGTTCTACAACTCAGAATTCAGTAACTTCAAAATCCATTCTCAAGCCTTTTTCAATCCAATTTTTCCATCAATTCACCTTCCTTGATCTTCCCTGAAGCTAACCACATAATTACATTCAAGAATCGTGCCCTATACTGCTCCATAAAAGTCCAGTTTCAGAGCTCTGCAACTCAACTTCAATAGGTAGATTCCTTCATCAATTCTTCAAAACTCTGATATCATTGTGTTGCTCTCATTGCCCTGGTTCTAGTCGCAACACTTACCTTTTATTGGAAACACGTTTTGACCATGAAATTTCAAATCCATTTTCAAAACTTTCCTTCCAAATTGCTTGAGCTACAGTTTATATAAATTTGGCGTGAGGGTGTGGTTGTCTTCGTCTTGAAGAGACGAAGCGAATGGCATAGGTCTGAGCTTCAGATTTTACAGTTTGAGAGACCTGCAAATCACGTTGGCTGGAGGTTGAAGATGACCTACGTGTCATCTTCCAACCAACGATGGCACGCCACTTGTTATTTTTGAAAATCTGATTTATATTTAATTTTGTACTTTGTTCACTAATGACCATGATATGCACAACACGCCAGATCCCTTAGATTTGATTACTAACGCGTTTTGACTCTCATCCAATGGTCCACATATTTTTACTTTTATTTTATTTTCTGAATTTTATATTTTAATTGTTTTAAATTTCAAAAAATCATAGAAAATTCATAAAAGTCCAAAAAACCTGAAAAAAATATGAACAAATATTTTGATTATTCTCATTCTGATTTTTATTTTTTCACAATTTAATTTTGTGTTTTGGTATTTTTTATAAATTTACATTTTATTTGAATTGTTTTAAATGTTTAAAAATACTTTTATACATTTTTGAATTCTGAAAAAATTATGGAGTGATCCAATGATATTGTGACAAATATTGGTGTCCTTATTTTTTTTTTTTTCCTGAATTTACTATTTTTTTTTATCATTTTTGGTTTATTTTACACATTTCTTTTAATTTTAAAAATAGTTTCTGACTTTAAAAAATTACAAAAAAAGTTTTTAAATTATTTGAGCTTTTTTCTGATTTTTCTATGGTCTTACTTTTTATTTCTTTATTAGTTTGAATATAGTTGATATTTTTCTCTTTATTTTCTATTTTTAAATATTATTTTTAAACCCTTTTGTATATATTAAAATGTAATATTATTTTGTGACTATTTTCTGGCTGATCTTGGGTTAAATTTTGGATCATGAACTTTTTTAACATCATTGGATCCATGGTGTTGAGTTTAACTCTACAAAAATGGATGAATGATTGTAATAATAGTTTGATTAAATTTAATTCAAAAGTGGTTTGTATATTCTCACCCATCCCTCTTCATCTCATCCCCTTCTTATTGCACTAAATGTTGTTAGAGCATGATCTCTATATCATGTCTCAGAACAAATGGTCCATAGATTGCTACCGACCTCAAAATAGGCGCGACTTCTATATAAGTCCACTTACGATTGCTTAACATAGCGCTAAATTTTGTCCTGATTCGAATAAATGATTATTCATGGCCTAAACTTATGTTTGCAAGCCCAAGTATGTTAATTTGATCTCTTTTATCCAATAACCTTGAGATTCATCGTGTGGAGGCTTTGGTTCTACCAATCCTCTAATGGATCTACAACAACTTTGGTCAACACGAATCACTTAAACATCGTTGATCATTAAATGGCACTTGTGAGAATTCCAAATGGATGATATACTTGACAAAAAGCAAATGCAACTTGTTGTATAGAGGCTTTGGTTCTACCAATCCTCTAATGAGTTCCAAATGCAAGCTTCAAGATGGTCATCCAACTAACCACTAATTATTTACTTGTTTACTTTATGCTTTTATTTTTTTATGCTTTATGTACCATTTACTTTTAGCATTTACATTTCATACCATTTTCATCTCTGCTCATTTGAGCATTTACTTTCTTGTCATTTTTTATTTTTCTCACTTGAGCTTTTATTTTCCTTTTTAAGATACTTAATAATCAACATAAACCCTTTGTCTGGAGTTCTTGAGGTTTACCTTAAGACATTGGGTTGTTTGTTTGTTTTTGTGTGCAGGTTTTTGTGATTACACCCTTTGTTTGTAATATGGAATTCACCCGTATACAGCCGTTACTCTGCCCAATTTTTGGGAAGACTTAATACACTTGAAGTTTGGTTCTCTCAAGAGGTCTAGTTTTTTTTTTTGCTTGATTGGTTTCAATCCAAGGAATGGAAATTCTATCTTGGCTCATAATGTCAAGTATTGGCTTCTTGTTGGTTAGATGGTTCTTATCCCTAGCTTTTACCTTATGCTTTAGGATAGCCTCTTCTTCTCCTCTCATCTTCTTTAATTTCAAAAATCTTCTTCTTCCTTTTGAAAAGTCTTCTTGTTTTTAAACTTGAACCTCTTTCATAATAAACTTGGACTTATGTCCATGCATTTTCAAAACATTTTCATAAAATAAACTCCAATCAACTTAATAATACCTTAACATTTTTTGTGAGAAGACTAAAAGTCAATCAATCTCATTTCAAACCATTTTTCCACTTTGGCTTTTATCTTTAAACTTTTCTCAAAAAGTTTGAACTCTTGTCAATCCTTGTAGTGATGCAAACAACTATACTTCTACAATATATAGTGAAAAGAGATATTTTCCACTTGGGTGTTGAGTGAGGCATTGTTGATTTTAAAATCCAAGCCATATCCTCCACTTTGAGATGATTCAAATTCTACTTTCTCATAATTGTGGGTAGTAATTATGTTTTCCACACGGACAATGACGATGATGTTTTATCTCATAAAATTAACCAACACATTTGTGTTTTAAATTCTTAAAAGAGGAACTATGTGTACCCTGATCCCCTATTGCACAAAAAGATGGTACGTAGGCACTAAAGGTTCGCAACCGCAGCGGGTGCAAAAATTATAAAATAAATATATTTCTTTTCTCACCTCCACCATCCATTTTTATACAACATTTTTCATAGCCAAAATATACAGATTTCACAAAGAGGCTCCTGCGGAGTACCGTAGATGTTTAGGGTGCTAATACCTTCCCTTTGCATAACCAACCCCCTTACCTTGAATCTTTCCCCCTCTTTTGGGTTATTCGCTCTTTTCCCATTCCTTTGGAAACAATAAAGCGCGGTGGCGATTTTTATTTTTATTTGTATAAAGTCTAGTCAACCCAATGGCTTAGTCTTAAACATTTCTACCGCTACAATGTGGAGGGCCAGATTGTGATTCCTTCCTTCATCTGGCAATTCATCTTTGTAGAAACTCAGGTTATTACATTATGTAATGTTTCCTACCACACTGCTGAATTGGTCTACAGGAATATCACTTTCCACGAAAGCTTGGTCCAATACCCTCATCAAAGATTCTCTGTGAGTAGAGGAGTTCATTAATAAAGCCAAGATAGATATTTTTTAAGGAGTCTGCAGTAGCTGATCTACAATTCTGTAGTCGCTCATCTTGATTATCTTCAAAATTTCATCCACCTCTTTTTCTAGCGTAGCTCCACTAGATTCACCCACTGCCTTCTCGGGTTCAACATTTTCAAAAATTTTCTTTCCAGTACTAACATCTCCACGAACAACTGGTGCAAATACATGAACATTGCGGGTCACTCTACTAGTCTCAGCAATATTTCTAACATTAGGCATTGGCTGGATGGGAACTTCCACACCATCCTCTAAGATTGTAGCATTATATTTGTAGGGTACAGCCTTATCTGACTCGTAGGGGACAGGACCCGACAAACTAATCACCAATGGAGTAATAGCTGGCTTGCCATGATATTCAACTTCAAAAGGGGTGGGTGCACCAAAACAAGGCACAATAACATTTACTACCTCTTCAACATATTCAGTCATTACAGAGTCATCTCCGGAAAACATATCTTCATCTAAGGAGAAGAACTCATCTGCAGAGGCATACGCATCATCTGACTCTTCTTCAGCCAAACAAACCTCAATCTCATTAACCTCATGGTAATCATCCCTTTGGCATGTAACCTTGATAATTCCATTATCCAATAACAATTGAATACCTTTCCTTACAATTGAACATACTCGGGAGTCCCGGCACCAAATTCAGCAAGATCCATACTGATGTTTTACCTGACCATCCATATGGTAGAAAGTAACATGCAATTGTACAAGATCCCCATTCATATGTTCAACATCAAATATTATGAACTCTCCAAGACATCCAGAAACCATGTTTACTTCCTCTTCATACTCTGCCCTAGGCCTGATTATATGGATGAGGCCCTCATCCATCGTCTCCTGCAAATCAGCCTTTATCTTGTCACAACCCTGTATATCTGTACTACAAATAGCCCAACCAGCATGGTCATGCGTATAAAAACTAAATTCACAGAAGTTTGCATGCATTTTTACCAAATCTCCTCAAACCAATTTAATATCAAAAATCTGGAAGTCGCCTGGACAACCAGAAACCATGTTCACAGCATTTGCTCCTCCATGCTTTGGCAAAGGATTATCTTTCACATTAGGGCCAACATATTTGAAGGACAAGATACCAGACTTCACCAATTTTTGTACTTCAGTTTTCAAAGGATATTAGTTCTCAATATTGTGCTCTGGTGCTCCCTGATGAAAAGCACATGTTTGGTCTGCCTTGTAATACCAAGGTAATGGTGATGGTACAGCGGGAGGTGGTCTGGTCTGAACCAACTTCTTTTGAATTAACGTCAGGAGTAATTCTGTATAGCTCATAGGGATAGGGTCATAACTCTCCCTTCTCTGATTATACCCTTGATTCCCCTGATGGGATGGTCTCTGATAAGCAACGGTGGTTGGAGCTACACCAACAACTGGAGTTACTGATGCGACTTGTTGATGACACTGATAATTTCTTCTAGGAGGATTAACCCTCCTTTCTTGCATAACAGAATTTGTATCTCCTTCCTTATTTTTGGAAAACCTATAGTATGGCTTCTTCGTACTTCTAGAACTTTCACTTTTTATTAAACGACCCTCTCTTACAGCCTCTTCTAAACAGATACCCATGCCCACCGTTTCAGTAAAGTCACTTGGCGCACTCGCTACCATCCTCTCATAGTTCAAAGCACCTAGAGTCTTCAGGAAAATCTTAGTCATCTCCTTTTCTTCAATGGGAGGAACCACTTGGGCGTCTACCTCACGCCATCTCTGTGCATATTCTTTGAATGATTCCCTGTCCTTCTGGACCATGGCCTGAGTTGATCACGGTCAGGCGCCATGTCCATGTTGTATTTGTATTGTAATGATAAATGCTTATCCCAAGTTGTTGAAAGTATGGATATTGATGTTGTCCAAACTCATATACCACTTCAACTCAACACCAGTCAAACTATCCTGAAAAAAGTGAATCAACAAACGTTGATCATCAGTGTGGGTAGACATTCTTCTTATATACATCACAAGATGATCACGAGGATAAGTGTTGCCCTTGTACTTATCGAATTCCGGAACTTTAAACTTCGCAGGTGTCTTGACATTCGGGACCAAACATAAATCATTCACATTCTGCCCGAAAAATTCATGTCCCCTGAGGGCCTTCATCTCCCTCTGCATCTTGTCAAACTGATCTTGAAAATCATCCATTCTATCACAGAGGCCCAAGCCTTCACTTGGTGGAGGAAAAGGATGATACATATCATCATTAGCAAATGGGACCATATTCACCGAAGGAGGTGCAACAGGAGTAGCATGCACCACAGGAGGTGTAAGAGTAATAGTAGTCAGAACAACTGGAGTAACTTGAGGATCAAGATTGAAACCTTCAGGCACAAAGTTCTCTGGAATTCCCCATGGATAACCTTGAGGCATGAGATTCTGAACAACAGTTGGATTAGCAGACACAGGAACAGTCAGAGCTTCAGTAGTAACCCTTGTCTGTTGAGGTTGAACACTCGGTGGATGATTCTGAGCAGCCACCAGAGATTCCATCAGGGTAGTGAGATTGGCCATGCCGGGCTTCAAAGCAGAAACTTCCTCGCGCAGCTCGCGATTCTCTTGTTCTAAGTTATTCATCTTCCTTCTGAAATTAGATCGAGTATTATAGTGGTGAGACAGCTTCTTGAACGAAGTAAAGACAACTTTCTCGAGTATATGTGCAATATGATGCATGATATGTAATGCACATGATTTATTTTATTATTAATATTTCAAGGGACTTAAAGATTTATAGACACATTGCAAATATCAAAGTAATAACACATTTGAAATACTGAAAAGTTTTATTATAATAACTTCGAAATGGATTACAAGTTTCAATAATCCCAAGTACAAGATGAAAATAAAGTCTAAAACCCTAAGAAGTAAAGCTGATGGAGATCACTCTATACGCTGGCACTTCCCTGTAAGCCTAACAATCTGAGCCTCCAACCTATGATTTTCTTCCGCATATCTGGTGGCAACCTCTTTCCAATCACCTGAATCATGAAATGAGCAACTAGCATCTGACTGAGGATTAGAGGAAAATAAACCCCCTTGCCTCTCCATGGTCTCTACATCCCGACTTTCAAGAATCTCAATCAGGTCGTCTTTCTCCTTCAAGTCTGCTCTATAGGAAATCTCTAAAGTTTGGAACTTATTCTTCCAAGCATCCTTTTCCTGTTGCATCCTAACCAAAGCAAGTTGTAGCTCTTCCACATCATCCAATAGGGGAGGAGTGGTCTTCACAAATAAATCAGGCATAGGTGCTTCTCGGGAATACGACATCTTCAACTGAATAGTTCTCGTTTGGACCCACTGAAAATTAGGCTCCAAAGAAACAGCCCCCTAGGTTCCAAGTCTTTCCTACTCTTCTATGAATGTGACACCAAGCCTTCGCAATCTGCTCCCTAACTTCCTTATGGTCTTCTCCCTCTTTCAGGAAGAAACTACTCAAATGAATACTATTTGGTTTATCCCTCATCGGATAACCAAGCTGTCGTCGTGCAAGAACATAGTTATAGTTAATTCCTCCCTTTGTACCAATAAGAGGTACACTGGGGAAACTACCACAAATGTCGACAATCTCGACATCATGGTAAGCCCAATGATACCAATCAATATCTGAGTGAGTAAGTGCCATTATCTTAGGAGCCCAGCGGGGTTCCTTCCTGATATCCCATAAAGCATCATACTGAGGCATATGAGAAATAAACAACTGGTATAACAGAGGCGTGCAACAGATAATCATCCCCCCATGATAAGAAATCCGAAGATGAATAGAGTAATAAGAATCACCCAACAATTTAGGAACTGGGTTTCCAATCATGAAGATCCTGATAGCATTAACGTCAACAAGCTTATCCATATTAGGAAATAAAAACAACTCGTAAGCAAGTAGAGCAAAGATGGCCTCAAAAGTGACTGTACTCTTCATCCTGGCAAAGTAACGAGCTTTATCCAATAAGAACTGAGTTGGTAATCCTCTAATCCCTCCTTTAGTAGTCATATGGGCTTCATTCTCAGACTTCCCCGGATGGATCAAAGTAGAAATATCGTGTGGTTTTGGCTCACCCTCCAAACCAGTAAAAGGAACACGATCGGTAATAGGTAAATCCAATAGATAAGAATACTCATCTAGTATAGGCATCAACTAATAGTCATGGAAAGTGAAGCAATGATACATCAGATCATAGAACTGGACCAAGGTCGAGAGAATACCCTCCTTCATCCTAAGCTTCATAAGAGGAATGATGGATCCATATTTCTTCCAGAAATCCGCAAAACACTCAATCTCGGGAATTAGACTGATTAACTCATCTATCTTGGGATCTTTGAAACTGTATTTTCCGGTCTTTCTTTTTCCAGAATCCATGGTCAAAAGGTACCTGAGATATTTACAAATGCTCAACTTTCAAGTCCCTTGAAATAAAATTTCTTCAAAAGATGCTTTTGAGTGCATGGTTGCATGATGCAACAATCCCACACAAGATCACAAACATATGGTTCATAGGTTCAACATCACGAGAATGAGGTCGAAGGTACTACCCATAAGGTATGGTCTAAAAGTTATCACATGACGAACAAGGTTTTAGAGGTTCCCAGAGCCTACATCCTTCCTTCTGATATTACCAACTTCCTGATTAACTTGGTAATTAGTAATATTCTCAAGAAATACTCGTCCGAGTTTAGTATCGCGTGACAACTATTTCTGGATTACTCCGTCATAGCTTACGCACTACTCCTAAAAGGCCAAGATGGTTTAGGTATTCTACGGTCCTTAGCTTCAGAAGGCTCCCAGGTCGAAAGAAGCACGTCTTCCCGATTACTCAGTAAACAACACTACCGTCAAAGGGGTCTCCACTGAGTGGGGGATCTCATGCCTTCTTTTTTTGGGATTACTCCCTCAAAGTTAACATGACTATACTGCCGGTCCTATCTTAAAGTTTTCCCAAGTTCGGGTATAGTACTTATAAGTAATCACCAAGCACCTTGAAAACCAGGAAATTCATAAGGTTTTAAGGCTCAACTCTTCTTCTGTTAGCTTCAGGGAAGATCAAGGAAGGTGAATTGATAGAAAAATGGATTTAAAAAGGCTTGAACAATGATTTCGAAGTTGTAGAAAAGTGAGTTATATAGCGAGTTTGGCAGGGTGATTTTGGTTGTTCAAACTTGAGAAAACGAATGGGATAGCTCATGTATTTATAAGAGAAGCAAATGGGATCAAAAGGAAGGGTGAATGATGCAATTTGGAGGGAATTCATGTGGGTCTGCATCATGAAGAAAGTGTGACTTCTCTTTTGTCAAAACTCATCCAAAATGCGCGTTTAATTGCACCAATCCACTTGGGAAAGTTGGCTAATCATGTTTAGACCCAAAACGCATGCTAATTTGAGGGTTAGAAGTTGTAACATGAAATTCAAATTCTGACTTGTGATGAAACTTCAATTCCAAGTTACCACTTTTGAAACAATGACATTCTTAGCTCAAGGGGTCTTAAGGCATGGTTCTTGATGCTTTAGAAAGATGATATTACAAGCTTTGCAATGGGAAAATAATGGAATGAAATAGATGTTTGAGCTTAAAGTTGCAATGAGTCAAAGTTGGGAAAAAGAAGTTGACTTTCCATACTTAGAAATATTTCAAGTGTTTCTTCAAAAGTGACCTATAATGTTTTGCATCCAAACATGGCCTTCCTCTTGTAATTTACTCTTGACCAAAAAATATGGCATGAAATAGACCTCTTGAATGACATTTTGAAACTTGAACCATTCAAAATCTCCAAAAATTGAGAGAGTTATGAATTGTTGAAGTTGGAAAAAAATCATGAAAAGACCTATAATCTTTTGTATCCTTAAGGCACCCTTCATCCATTTTATCACTTTTCACATAAAAGAAGGAATAAAATTCACATCCTCAAGATCATTGTGGAAAAAGAGTGGGCTAAAGGTGATAAAAATTGACTAAGTCATGATCATTTAAAGTCACACATAGGAAGTTGGGGGTTCATCTGGAGGACTTGTAATCTTTCTTCATCATCAAGTTTCTTCCACATGAAAACTCCTTGAAACTTTTGAACCGATTTATTAATAACCCTTTAAAGAGAAGGATGTTTTTGGAATCACTCAAAAATACCAAAAGATGAGCAAGATATACTTCTTTGAAGTTCAAAACCCTAGCTCCTAAATCAAGAACATGCTTTGAGGAACTTTGACAATTTTAAACAACCTTCTTGTACCAACACTTTTGCTTTGTAGATAGAACTTGTTGAGGATGATAATGAGAACTCATATCAACCAAAACCACTTCCATATATTGAGAATTGAGATAAATATGCACTTGCGACCATGGGAACAAGGCCTTGTCCAACCATGACAACTTCTTCAATCAACCCCTTGTACTTTTGAATCAATCTTGATAACTTTGAAATATGGTGAACCAAAATAAACCTTGCCATGCCATTTCTTCCAAAACAACTTCAATGGTGAGGTTTGAATTTCTCAAGCTTTATTGACTAGGGCATGGAAATAAACTCATGAACCCATGGATCAACTTGCTAAGCCACATTGCCTTTACCTACATTATTAACAAGTAAGACAAACCAACATTGCATTTTATTAATTAAAAGGAAAGTAACAACAAAACATGCATGATCACAAAAGAAAAACAAGTCAAGGTGCTTGGTGATTCCTCAAAGAGAAAAGCTAAAGATAGGGAGGAGAACCAAAAGCCCTTATATGATCTTGTTGTGATTGAATCAATATGGTATGATGAAGGGATCTTAGGGGGGGAATTGGGGTACAACACTACCTCAAACATATTTTCATGGTATGAATTGATATTCTAAAGGTATCTGTCATTACTAGATCCAAGTCTTTCATCTATTGGATATGCAAAAGTCTAAACATAAATTTAAGCTCATTATTTGTTTTAGCTCTTTAAACTTAATGTTAATGTATTGGTTAATAAGCTGAGAGATCGTCTACTAGGTAATATGATTGATCTCACGTCATTGACTCAGACATGAGTTGCGATGAGAGATTTAGGCAATAATAGTAATAACTAATTAGAATTGAATATTATTGGTCAAAGATGTTGCAAGAGAAAAGGTCAATTAAATCTAACCCCAAGAAGTTTTTCTCACTATTAACACAACAAGTTCAATCTATTTTCTATTACTCCAATTTCACTAATAAACAACTTTAAACAACCCATTATTAGAATTATAAAAATCATTGGACGATCTTTAAAATATAACCAGTCCCCGTGGAGACTGTTGAGATCAAGTGTGAGGAAGAAGTCTCACATTGATTAGAAAAGGGAAGATTGAGCACTTTATAAGTGAGAGAATCCACACACCTATCACCTTAAGGTTTTGGGTGATTATGTGGTGTGTCTCTCACAAAGGTGTGTCCCAAGTAGAAATGATCCCTTGTCGCTCCCTCAGAATTTCCCCTAACACCGGTATCATGAGCCTTTAGTTTCGAATGAAGGGACCGACTTACTTGTATCAAAACACTTCCCCCAGGTGGTGGGTAGAAGGTGTTCTGTTGAAGAGTGTCAATGTCTTTACAAGTGTATATGAAAGAGAGAGCTTCCACATGAGGGGGATAATTGTGTATAGACTCACACTTGAGAGGGAAGATTTAGTACTTTATAGTGAGGGAACCTACACACTTATCACCTTAAGATTTTGGGTGAGTATGTGGTGTATCTCTCACAAAGGTGTGTCCCGAGTAGAAATTCTCACTCGTTGCTCCCTCGGAATTCCCCTAACACTGATATCAGAGCTTTTAGTTTGATCCGGGGATATAACTTCTTAGTATGCTCCATCGTTGCTGCTTTGTCTGATCAACCCAAAACCTTAAGGTATTAGGTAAATGGGTTTTCTCTTTTATAAATCCAACATTTCACCAATTCATAGGCAATGTGGGACTTTAACCACTCACACTTACACTCAACATTCTCCCCAACAGTGGTATTAGAGTCGTGGTTCAGCTTGGTGGGGGAGTGGGAGCTAGATCCGGTGTTGATCTTTTTGTAAGATGTGGGGGACTCACACTTGTGGGGGAGAATGTTGAGTGTAAGTGTGCGTGGTTAAAGTCTCACATTGTCTATGAATGGGTGAAATGTTAGATTTATAAGAAAGAAGATTTGTTTACCTAATACCTTAAGGTTTTGGATTGAGATGTGATGTCTTCCTCTTTTGTGATCCTGAAGCATTAGTCTTGTTGGTGCTCCCGACTTTCTCGGACTCCCTAACAGAGACAATAAGTTATACTTTCTTTCGATATACAATAGTTATATGGCAGAAATGGGGCTACTGTTCCGGCCCATGCCTAAGGCAAATGTCATTTTTCAAAAAAATTGCTTGCTATAGGATTTGATAAGTGGGAAGTGAGATCCATCTAAAGACCCTAAAAGATATTGTAAAAAATCTATAACCTCGAAATGACTTAGAGGGTCTAGGGCTCACAGAATAATCTCACCCTAATATCTATTAGATTAAAGGCGACAAAGCTTTCGAGAATCGTTATATTGGACAAATAAAGCTAATAATGTTACTCCATTGATGTCAGGCTAATGATGCCAGTCCTTTAGAGCGGTTATCCACATAGAAGATTTTAGTATCAAAGAACCTTTAGATGGACATGTCCTAAAAGGACTCCTTATAAACATTGACAAAGTCTTGTAAACAACCATATCATACTTCCAGAAGTCTTCTGATACCTATAACAAGCAAAATGTTTTAGGTTCTTGAAAATTTTAAAATCCTACTATAAAAAGGAGATGACACATTAATCTCAAACACAGATTATTCTTACATTCGTCATTTATTTAATCGTTAAAATATTTGCATATACTACTCTCTTTTTTTTTTTTCCTATCTAGAATAAAAATTTCTATCAAAATTCTGCATCATATAACGGTTCACTCCTATTGCATGAAAAGAAAATTCATTTTCGAATCAATATCGATATGTGTTTTCTAAACCTGGTTATAGTTTATTAAGAGAAACACTCTAAGATTACAAGTAAGTTTTAAGAATTATATTATACATAAAAATTTAGTAATCCAAAAACAAACAATCACTTACCTGTTAATTGAATTAAAAATTGATGAAAAGAGTTCAACTATAACAAGTTATATTAAGTTAAGTAAGTTACTTACAAATAATAATTATACATGTGAAAAAAAATCCATTACGAACTAGAATAACAATATAATTATGAGTCAATATGAGTTGGTGCATATTTTCAACAAAACTGCGTGGCGGTAACTTGTGTGATATATCATCCCTACGCGTTATCTACGTGGATATGATTAGTGAATAATAACGACTTCTTATTTCAAAGTTTTTTATTTCATATTTTAATCATAATTGTAAAATGTTATTTTAACTTCTTTTTTTTGGCAAAATAACTTTTTTGCTGCCATATGTTAATTAACGTTAATATTTATTTTAATTTTTAATTTAAAAAAAAGTTTATATTAATCTATTAATTTTTAAAAACATTTCATTATGAAAGAAATCAATTGTTAAATTTGTTTTTTATTAAATGAAAAAGACTAACTAAAATATTTTAAAAAGTTAAAAAATTAATATAAATAATTTTTTTAATTAAGAGATCAAAATAAAACTGACGTTAATATACAAACCAAAAAAATATTTTTTTTAGTTAACACAACCATATAAGACTTTTTCTTCTATGTAACTTATGGAAGTTGAAATCCATACTGATTTAGTAAAAATCATAAATTGATTCAAAATACTAAAAACAACAAAAAAATGAATTATTGATTTTGTTTAGAAGTCCTTTTTTTAAAGCTGGTCAAACCTAATTAAACCACATCCATATTTGTAATGTTTATTTATTTATTTATTTATTTAAAATATGATATATTTATTTATTGATATTTAATTTAATTTAATTTAATTTAATTTAATACTATTATTATAATCATTTTTATTATTAATTTTTAATATATAATATATATCATATAATACATCAAATTTATTATTTTATAATATTAATATTTATAAAAAATTGTAATTTATAATTTAAATATTTAAAAACTAATTCAAGAAATTAGATTATATCAAATCATTTTTTTTTAAATTAGTCAATTAAATTTCAATCAAACTGTAAATAATTTTATAATCAAATAAATTTTTATTTTAAAATTGATTTAAACTACCACACCAACACCCCTAATATCATCTATTTACATTGAAGAAGGAATTTATTCATAATTATCCTTTTATTTTTGTGCCAAAACTGTTATTTGGGAATCAAATAATTATACTTTTTCAATTTACAACTTATTTGTTATATTTCATATTTTAAAAAAAGTTAAATATATTTTTATCTTTATAGATATCTCAAATTTTATTTTTAATTTTTATTAAAAAAATAATAAATTTTGGTGTCTAAAAAATTTTTGTTCATCCAATTTTAATCCATGTTATTTTCTAAAATTTTAAAAACTGTTTAATTATCCTTAAATTTTTAAATTTTTTAATAATATTTTTCATACGTGTTTAGAATACTACAAAATATTTTTTTTATCAAATTTTAGAATTTTTTAAAATGAGAAGAACGAAATATGATTTTTTTTTATATTTCAAAAGATATTGATAAAAATAATGAAAATCTTGACTTATAAATCAAATTTTGAATTTCTTTTTTTCTAAGGAACTTTTTATGACGTTTTAAACATGTCTATAAAATAATCATTCAAAAATACACATTGATTTAACAACAAGGACTAAAACTATGTACATAATAATTTTGTAGGAACTAAAATTTACCATTATTTTAATAAAAATTAAAAATGAAATTTGAGATATTTATAGGGATCAAAAACATATTTAACTTTAAAAAAAAAATCTATTTGACAATTTTTATAATTTTACAAATTTATAGTTAATTACTTACATTTATAATTTATTTGATAAGTCTATTTGACAATTTTTATAATTTTACAAATTTATAGTCACTACAAAAAAGAAGCTTAGTTGCCACGTGAAAATCATGTGGCAAACATCAAAATCACGTGGCAAGTCAAAATTAGCGACGTGGTGAGTTATGTCGCTGGGGAGTAAGTGGCAAGCAAGTAGCGACGTGATTCCCACGTCACAAAGTTGTGACGTGGTATTCACGTCGCTACATATTTGTTAATGACAGCTTTATTAGCGACGTGAGAATCATGTCACTAATTTGTGACATGATTCCCACGTCGCTACAGGGGACGTTTATATTTTTTTAAAAATTGTTAATAATTAATTTTTATATTAATTCATTAATGTAATAAAATTTAAATAATAAAATTTATATAATAAAATTTAAATAATAAAATTTATATAATAAAATTTATATATTAAAATTTATATAATAAATTTTATATAATAAAATTTATATATTAAAATTATTAGAATAATAGTATTTTATTTTATATTTCGAATAATAGAATTTTATAAAATAAATTCACATAATTAAATGTTATATAATTTATTAATTTAAAATGATAAAAATAAATATATCTTACATAAATGCAAATATAAAAACGAAATAAAAAAAATGTTTTCACGGGGCATCTTCACCCGGAAAATTATCAAGATCAAAGTCATCAAGTCCGTCATCATCCGGCTGTGTATGATCAGGAACATTTTGATTTCGACCGCCTTGCATAAACTGTCTCATCTGCTCCTCCATATCAGATTGCCGCTTCCGCATGATCTCTAACTGACGCTCCTGCTCTTGCCTCATTGTCGTCATTTGGGCCTCCATTTCGCGTCTCACTTCACTGGCCGCCAATTGTCGTACTGTTTCAAGTTGAACCTGAGTCAGATTGGGTTGACGTGACCCCCCTTCTCCATCTCTAAGTCTTTGAAACAGATTACGATCACCAACTCTCAAGCCGGCGGCCAAATTTCCTCCCGCAAAAAAGCAACCATTAGGCCCTTTTCCATTAACAACCTCATTCCAAATATAGAAATCAACATCCCCATTAAGCGGCTCCCCCTCTGCTGGCCTGTATTGCGGATTGTGTTCCAGAAAACGTGCTAGCAATGTCTGATAATCATCCTACACATACATTAAATAATACAATTAAAAAAAAATTAAAACATTTATATATTAAATTATACTAAATTCAAATATATTAAAAATTTGTCACGTGATTTTCACAAATCAACTTATGAATTGCCACGTGAGTTTCCCGTGGCAATGTATCAGTTGCCATATGAAAATCAGTCACCTGGCAATTTATCAGTTGCCACATGATAATCACGCCACAACTTATAGATTGCCACGTGGAAATAACGTCACTATTTTTGTTATTAACTTAAAAAAAAAACATAAGTTTAATTACTTACAAAAGCTTTCTGGGTGCGGTCGTCGACAAAACCTCCCGATTTTTTTGTCCGAGTCCTCGTAATCAACTCAATGATCAACGGTGGTCTCCCCATCTCCTTAGTCTAAACAATAAAGTTAAAAATAATTAGTAAAAAATATTATGAATAAAAATATATATAACTTAAAAAATTAGTAATATTTACCATCCGCCGGACATGCTCTGCAGTGCTAATACTTCCAACAGTATTGACACATCCCCCCTTTTCGGATGCCCTCATCTTCTTAAAATTTTCGGATTTGGCCTTGAATTCAGGCGAACTCCAATATGTACGAAGTTCGCCAAAAACCTCTACGCCTATCCAGTTAGGACGGATACCATGCAGCTCATAATTCTCCCTAACCCGCCGCATGATATCAGAAAATCTTCTAGAAGTTCTGCTATAATATATTTTTTCCATTATTTTCTCATTCAACGGATCCCACACACATTTTTCCTGCAATGTTGTATGACATTAAAATAAAAAGTTAAGCAATTATCATTAAAATGTGACTTAAATAACAATACTAAAAAAATATAATAAATTTACAACTTAAATAAATAACAATACCTTAAATTTTTTAAACCATTCTTCTTTATTTGTAACCTCGCCAAAGTTCTTCCAAGAGGATTTATACATCTGCTGGATTATATAATTAATAACCTTGGCAGCCGTCCGACTCGGCGCGAAACTAAACAACAAGATTTTGAATAAACAATATTAATTATAAATTTATACAAAATATTAAAATGAATATGTACTTAAATAAAAGTTTATATAAGAAACTTACTTGCTTCCTTCGGGCCAAATCCAAAACCTCCCGTCAATTACATGAATCTCACTCGGATCATCTGATCTCTCACGACTATCAGCTCCATCTATATCATCAGCTACGACATCTGCATCACCGCCAGCCTGTGTAGGACGTGGGGTGCTGGATCCTGCAGCCTGTGTGGGATGAGGGGTGCGTGACCCTCCGGTCCGTCTAGGACGTGGGGCGCGGGATCCTGCAGCCTGTGCCGGACGTGGACTGCTGGGTCCTCCAATGTGTGTGGAGTGTGGGGTGCTCGTAATGTGAAGTTCTGTTTACGGGATATATCATAAGTCCATTCTCCAATCCACATCTTCTTCAAATCATCAATTAAAGGTTGTAAGTACACATCAATTCCGGCTTTTGGACTGTGCGGGCCTGGAATAACACACGTCAAAAACATGTATGATTTTGTCATGCACATCTCAGGAGGGAGGTTGTAAGGTGTTACAATAACTGGCCAACAAGAGTACGCACTTCCTGACGCTTGCACGTATGGGGCAAATCCATCAGAGCATAATCCAAGCCTGACATTTCTAGGTTCTGCAGCAAAATCTGGATGTGTCCGATCAAAGTGCTTCCATGCCTCACCATCAGATGGATGTCGCATAGTGCCAGAACTTGTTTGGTTTGTATGATGCCATGTCATTTGACTTGCACTGTGCATTGAAGCAAACATTCTTTTTAACCTTGGTATTATAGGAAGATAAAACATGGATTTTACTGCTACACGCTTTTGCTTGCTGTTAACGGCTCTACTGCGAACTTGATATCTTGGACTATTACAAAACTTACACTCCTCTAACGATCCATCTTGAGTACCAAACTCATTGTCATAAAACAACATGCAACCGTTAATGCAACAGTCAATCTTTCTTACTTTTAAACCCAACTTCGACACCCACTTCTTTGCGTCATAATAACTTGTAGGCAAATTGTCTTTCGTAGCGGTGGAGTCCAACATCATTTTTGCAAAATGTTCCAAACATTGATCAGAAACATTCCAATTTGACTTGGCAGCCAATAATCTCACACACATTGATAGCTTCGAGTCTGACGACCCCTCAAACAACGGCGTATTCATCTCGTTCAATAATTGATAAAATCTTTGCGCTTCCTCATTCGGCAACTCTTCCCCGTCAAAATCTTCAGGTTCATCATATGTCACGTTCACACCAAAAGCATTCTCAACCATGTCACCGATCAAATTAAAGTTCTCCTCATACTCCATAACCGGTCGACTACTTGAAGCATGCGTGTTGCTAGTCTCTGGTACATTAACCGGTAGTTCTTCACCATTATACGTCCAAACCCAATAATTTTCAATGAATCCCCTTCTATGCAGATGACGTGTTACTTCCTCTGGGTCACTAATTATTGGTCTACATTCACACTTAAGACAGGGACATCTAACCCCTCCTTCGCTTCGACAACAATCCTGAGCAAACGCCCACTTAATAAACCCATCAACTCCTACTATAAAATTGGGTTTAAGTCCACTTCTTCCTGGATATGTTCTATCGTACATCCAACTGCGATAATACCGATAATATTCCATACTGCACATTTATACAATCATTGTCTTTTTCATTAGAAATATTCTTAAACTATTTAATACTATTCTTAAAAATATAAATTTTGCTTTTTTATATATATACTAACATATAAATAAATATTCAAATGTAAAATATATAATTTTTTATTACATAACAATAATATCAAAAAACAATAATATAACATATTTACTTTTTATTATATATACAACAATAATATTAGAAAACAAATAATGTAAGATACATACTATTTATTATTATATATATAACAATAATATTAAAATAATAATATAATATATATATTCTTTTTTTAAATATGTTTTTTATAAATTGTTATTCTAATATATAATTTTTTTTCCATATCTTTAACATATAAATAAAAAAATTAAACTATTATAATAAATACAATTTACATCTATAAAAAACATGTTATTAAATATGTTATTAAATTTATGTTTTCTAAAATTTTTAAAAAAATATATTAAATATGTTATTAAAAAATATGCAAATTACATATACACATATACTACTAAAAAATATATAAATCACATATGCAAAAAATATGCAAATTACATATACAAATTACATATGCAAAAAATATATTAAATATGTTATTAAATATGTTTTTAAAATTTTTTTTATTATCAGTAATTTTATACTACTAACAGTATATACATATATTCCTAATTACCACAAAATACATATACAAATCTAATCTATATAATACATATAAAATCTAAAAAAAAATGCATAAATACCTCTATATAATTTCTTCAATAAATTTGCGTCTTCTAGTTCTTGGTGTTCTTCAAATTTCTCTACAAATAATAACGAACAATCGAACAAATACCATGTTAATTAAATACTTCATTCCAGTATAAAAACTAAAGAACAAACGAAATAAACATTTAACATCACATGCATACCTTAGATTTCTTCAACAAATTGGAATGGAAGAAAATTAATTCGCAAAAATGGGTTTGAGTTTGTGAGAGTTGCTGTAAATCAAAATTGGAATGGAAGCAAGCAAAGGCGAAGAAGAAGAAGCACGCTACTGTAAATCAAAACGTTAACATATGTAACTTCTAGTAGCGACGTGACTGTCACGTCGCAACGTTGCCACGTGATAATCACGTCGCTACAATGCAATCATAAATACTTTTCTCTGTCCAACACTGCGCAGCGAAATTATGTTTCCCCCCAAAAATTTAGCGACGTGGCTATCACGTCGCTACAAAATTTCAAACTTCCCTCTCAAAAACGTTCACCAGTTTCCATTAAATATCATTAAAATATATTAGCGACGTGGTTATCACGTCGCTACTACCCACGTGATAAGCACGTCGCTAATATATGTCGCTGGGGACATATATTTTTGTAGTGAGTTAATTACTTACATTTATAATTTATTTGATAAGTTAACTCAAATATTTTATAATTTATAATTAAAATTAAAAATTTTGTTTCTCAATTTGGTCATTTATTTAAATAAAAATGTATAGTTAATTGAACTTGTTTTATGCCATTTCATGTTTATGAATTATTTGGTTGTAAATTTTAACAAATAATACAAACTTAATCAACTAATGCATATCCTATCAATATAAGCTTATTTATCATCTTAAGATAAGTTCATTTATGTTTTGTTTATTATTTTTATCAAGTCTTAATGTTGTGAAAATGATATTTTGAAAACAAGATGTATAAATAATTTCTCTATGACGAAGAAACACACAAGAGTAGTAGAAAATATGGAAAAACAAGATGAACACAAGTAATTGATTATAACTACTATTCTTTACTTTCTCTTTAAACAAGATTACAAGTACACAAAAATAGCAAATAACTCTCTCACTCTAAATTAAGATTTGTTATATGAAATGATGAGAGACTAGTATGTTATTTATAATAAATCTAACATACTAAACTAATGAATTTTTCACAAATACCCATTACAAGATAACTTAGGGTATAAGTTAATTTAAACAATTGGACATAACAAACAGGCCCAATTTGATATGCTAACAAACCTAACAATATCAACTAATGCATGTTAGAACAACTTCAACTACAACACGCACTACTTAGACAGCAGCATGCGAACAAGCTTCGACCTCATGCTTATTCCTTGTCAAACCAAAAGCTACTCTTCGACCCAATAGAGTTCGATCAAATATCTCACAAATCTCTATCCTAGAACAAACTCTATAATATCAAAGAATAAGCCAACTTTCTTCATGCAACTTTATCAATTGTATACAGTGGAAAAAATTGCAACTTGATAATGTCTTGGTGATCAAATCAGCAGCATTGTGATCTGTCGAAACCTTCAGCACTTGGACTTCTCCACGCTCGATTACCCCTCTGACAAAATACAGCCTCACATCGATGCTTGTCAGTGAGCCTTTTCAGGATTCTCCATGTACCTACTTACAAGACTTACTACATATGCTATGTTGGATCTAGTACATACCATATCATACATCAAAGAACCTGTTATATTAGCATATAGGATGTTATTTATATAAGCTCTTTCGACATCAGTGTAGCGGTATAAATGTTGAGACTAAGCCATTGCATTGACTTAAGTTAGACAGATCAAATAAAAAATATCACCACCGCGCTTTATTGTTTCCAGAGGAATGAGAAAAGAGCGAATAATCCAAAAAAGAGGGAGAGAGAATCTAGGTACGAGGGTTGGTTATGCAAAGGAAATGTATTAGCACCCTAAATATCTACGGTACTCTGCAGGAACCTCTTTGAAAATTTGTGTATTTTGACTATAAGTGTTATATACAAAAAATAGATGGTGGAGATGAGAAAAGAAATATTTTTTTACAATTTTTACACCCGTCGCGGTTGCGAACCTTTAGTGCTTACGTACCACCTTCCGTGCAATAGAGAATCAGAGTACTCGTAGTTCACCTCTAAAATTTTAAAACACAAATGTGTTGGTTAATTTTAAGAGATGAGACATCGTCGTCAAAGTGAAGGATATAACTTGGATTTTAAAATCAACAAAGTATCACTTAACACCCAAGTAGAAAATATCTCACTTCACTACATATCATAGAATTATAGTAGCTCGCATCACTACAAGAATTGACAAGAGTCTAATCTTTTGAGAAAAATTTAAGGTAAAAAGCCAAAGTGGCCAAATGGTTTGAATGAGATTGATTGACTTTTAGTCTTCTCACAAAAAATGTTAAAGTATGATTAAGTTGATTAAAATTTATTTAAGAAAATATTTTGAAAACACATGGACCTAAGTCCAAGTTTATTATGAAAGCGGTTCAAGTTAGAAAAACCAGAAGAATTTTGAAAAGGAGATAGAAGATTTTGAAATTAAATAAGATGGGAGGAGATGAAGGGGCTATCCTAAAGCATAAGGTAAAAGCTATGGAAAAGAACCAGCTAACTAACAAGAAGTCAACACTATACACAATGAGTCAATGTAGAACTCTCATCCTTTGGATTTAAACCAAACAAGCAAAGATATTAAACCTCTTAAGTATACCAAACTTCTGATGCATTAAGTCTTCTAAAAAGAATTGGGCAAAGTAAAATAGTTGTATACAGAGAAATTTCCAATCACAGACAAAACATATAATCAGAATAACCTGCACATAAAGAAAATCAACCCAATGTCTTGGGGGTAAAGCCCAAGAACTCCAGAAAAAATAATAATCAGAGCCACAAGGTCTTAAGGATAGTTGAAGGCTTCTAATCCTAAGTCCAAGAGGTCCATAACTCCATAATGCCAAGGATAGTAACCAAATAGTCCATATAATCTTAAAGTTTTTTATTGTTCAAGTTGCTTATAAAGTATCTTCAAAAAGAAAATGAAAGCTCAAGTGAGCAAAATAAAAATGACATAAAGATAAATGCTCAAGTGAGCAAAGATGAAAATAGCATGAAATGTAAATGCTAAAATAAATAGTGCGTAAAAGTAAAGGTGTATAGTAAAAAATAAAATAAAAGTAAATTTAGTGAGTTAGAAATTAGAGGTTAGTTGAATGACCATCTTGAAACTTGCATTTGAAAATTCATTAGAAGATTGATAAAATCAAAGCTTCTCAACAACAAGTTTCATTTGCTTTTTGTCAAGTATATCATTCATTCCAAATGTTCGAGGTAACAACATATGATCAATGATGTTTAAATGATTCACTTAGACCAAAACTTATGATGTTTCATTAGAGGAATGATAAGACCAAAGCCTCCTAACAATGAACCTCAAGGTTATTGAATCCAAGGTTTCAAATTAAACATACTTGGGCTTGTAAGCATAAGTTTGTGCCACAAATGATCATTTCTCGAATCGAGATAAAATTTAGGGCTATGTTAAGCAATCGTAAGTGAACTTATATAGAAGTCGCACCTATTTTGAGGCCGGTCAATAGCAATCTATGTACCATATGTTTGGAGAAATGATATGTAGATCATCCTCTAACAACATGTAGTACAAGTAAGAAAGGGATAAGATGAAAAGGGAGGGTAAATATTTGAACCAAAGATTTTAATCAAACTATCGTTAAAATCATTCATCCATTTTGGTAGAGTTAAACTCAACACCCAAGATCCAATGATGTTAATGAAGCTCGTGATCAAAAGTCATATAGTTCAAGCTCAGCCAAAATATATTCAAAAATAAAATTGCATTTAATAAGCAAAATAAAAAAAAGAAAAGATTTTTAAATTGTTTTTTAAGTGAAAATAAAAGGCAAAATAACAAACTATATCCAAAGTATCAAATAAAAATTAAAATAAAACATAGAAAAGTCAGAGATGATCTATTTTTTTTAAAAAATGGTAATTTTTTAAAATAGAAAAGTATTTTTTAGAATTATTTAAAATCACTTAAGCAAGTAAAAATGACAAGAAATAAAAAAAATCAGAATAAAATTTTAATTTTTTTTTCAGAAATAAAGAAATAAAGAAAATAATTTTTATGAATTTTTTTCAGAATTTAAAAAAAGATCAAAAAGTATTTTAAACAATAAAAAAAACAAGTCAAAACAAAAGAAAATCATAAAAAATATCAAATCTGAAAATAAAATTGTGAAAAAATAAAAATTGGAAAGAGAATATTTGAAAATATTTTTGTGAATTTTTTTTCATAATTGTTTAGTCATAAATGAATTTTTTATGAATTTTTGAAGTTCAAAACAATTAAATATAATAATTAGAAAATAAAAATAGAAATAAAAAAAATATAGACCATTGGATGAGAGTCAAAATGCGTTAGTAAATAGATCCAATAGATCTGGCGCGTTGCGCATATCATGGTATTTTTTGAAAATCACACTAAATCATTTTTTAATAATTAAAAGTGATTTAAAATCTGGCGCGTTGGATGAAGTCTGACTAATGAAAGTAATCAAATCCAATGGTCCTCAAGGCGTGCGTATGGCAAGACAAATGCATTGGATAAGATTCAAAAAATCACATGTCACACTATCATTGACTGAAGCACGACACGTAGGTCGTCTTCAACCTTCAGACGCCCTAAATTGGAGTTTCACAAACTGGAAAATTAAAGAACTAGACCAGTACCATTAGATACGTCTCTTCAAGACAATTCTAATGGTACCCTCGCGCCAAACTTATATAAGTTGTGCAAGACTGGATTTGGAGAAAACCAGAAAAAATAGCGAGCACGAAAATTCCAAGTATCTCTCTCAATTCTCAATGAAAATGAAAACTGTAAGAAGTGTGAGAATCAGATGGATGAGTAGAATATAATAGGGATTTATTTGATTCAATTTGGTTGAGGATTCTACCTAAACGAAGTAGTAGAAAATTGCTCTGAAATTGGACTTGGTTAGCACGATTTAGGACACTTCAAGGATTGGTTCTTCTTCTGTTAGCTTCAGTGAAGTTCAAGGATATAGAATCAACAAATAAAATGGATTGAAAAGTGGAGAAAAGATAAATTCAAAAAATCAGAAAAGTGGGTTATGCTGAGAGTTTGGAAGGGTGATTTTGGCTGTCCAAACTTGAGAAAATGAGAGGAGTGAGGTCCTATATTTATAGGGAAGCGAATGGTGCAAAGAATTGAGAGGGAAATTGAAGTTTGGAGGGAAATTGGATGGAGCCCGAAAGTGGAAAATGTGTGACTCCATGTGCATCAAAGCTCAGCCAATTCCCGCGTTTTGATCCTTAATTCAACTTTGGGAACTTTATTAAACATGTTTAAATCAAAAACGCACGCTAACTTGGTGTTTAGAAGATGGATTATGGATTTCAAATTCTGACTTGGAAGGTAAATTCAATTCCAAGTAGCTGACTTTGAACTCATGGTGTGCACGATTTAGGTAACCTTAGGACCTAATTATTGATGCATTGGAAAGATGAGGCAAAGTTCTTTATAATGTGCCAAGAAAGAGATCATTTGGATGTTTGAGCTAGAAGTTGTGCTTGGTCAAAATCGGGAAAAATGTGTTGACTTTTATACTTAGAAAAATTCTAAGTTTTTCTTTTTAAAAAATGACCTATAATGTTTTGATTCTAAATAAGGTCTTCTTCCAAAATTTTGCTTTGATTAATGATGCTAGCTTTAAGTGGACTCTTTAAAGAGTATTGTGAAACTTGTATCACTCAAAATTTCCAAATATTGGACAAGTTATGATCCTTTGAATTTGATGAAAATTCATAAGGTGACCTATAATCTTTTGAGCTCTTAAGGCATCTTCTAACCATTTTCAAGTTTTGTACATAAAAGAAGAGTTGAATTTCACACTCTTAAGATAATTATGGAAAAAGAATGGGTTCAAGGAGATAAAAATTGATCAAGTTATGACCCTTTGAAGTCACATAAGGGAATTTGATGGCCTATCTAGAGGTCTTGTAATCTTTCTCAATCATTAGTGATCTTTCACACAAAATTTGCTTGAAACTTTTGAAGTGATTTATTGATAACCCTTTAAAGAGAAGCATATCTTTGGAATCACTCAAAAATATCAAAATATAGACAAGATATAGCCCTTAGAAGTCCAAAACCATAACTCCTAGAGCATCAAAATGGCTTGGGAACCCTTTTCAATTTTGTCAATCATTCTTGTACAAATACTTTTTCTATGTGAAGAGAATTTTTTGTGGATGATAATAAGAACATGTGGTAACAATAACCACTTCCAAATGTTGAGAATGGAGGGAGTTATGCACTTTTGATCAAGGAATCAAGAACTTGTCCAATTAGGTTAAACTTCTTTAATAAATTCTTGCATCTCTTGGCTTTATTTGGAAATTGAAGTATGATGAATCATAGTAGACCTTGTCATGAAATTATTTTAAAGAACTCTAAATAATGAAGCTTAACTATTAAGGTAGCTTTGTTGAAGAAAGCATGGAAATAAACTCATGAACCTATGAATCAACTGATGAAGTGTGTTGTGCCATCACCTATAGTATCAACATTTATAGAGCAAAAATGCATTATATTTGTTAGTTAAAAGTTAATAAACACAAGACATATATGACCATAATATACAAATCAAAGTGCTTGTTGATCCCTCATGAGCAAACCTAAAGATAGGGGGAACCAAACCCTAGTGTGATCTTGATATGATTCGGTTGATATAAGATGATAGAGGAATCTTAGGGGCAAAAATTAGGGTATAACAATCAGGACTGAGACATTGATTGATACTCAGCTTGCATTGAAGATTTGTCAGAGTCAAAACAGGCTTTCAATTCGGCATACCAAACTTGTCAAGAATATTTCATAGGTATTCCACTTGAGATAAGCATAATTTCGACTACTTTCTATCTCTTTGAATGTCAGTCCCAAGAATCCTGGATGCAGCTCTCAGATCCTTCATTTCAAACTCTTTATTAAGTTTAACCTTCACCTTCATTACATCCTTTACATTATTGCTTGCTATGAGAATATCATCCACATAAAGCAAAAAAATGACAAATGAATTACCAGGTTGAAATTTGAATTAAATACAGTGGTCGAACTGACTTCTAATGAAACTTATATGTGCCATGAACTTGTCAAACCTCATATTCCATTGTCGAGGAGATTTTTTCAGTCCATATAAAGATCTCTTCAGCTTGCACACATACTCTTCTTTCCCCTTTTTGACATACCCTTCAGCTCACCTCATCGGGACTATTTCATCTAGATCATCATACAAGAAAGCAGTCTTCACATCCATTTGTTCCAGTTTAAGGTCGAATTGTGCCATCATGGATAGCAATAATTGAATGGAATTGTGCTTCACAACAGGATAAAACACATCATTGAAGTTGACACCTTCTTTCTGAGTGAAACCCCTTGCGACCAACCTTGCCTTGTATCTTTTTGATGCCACTCCTTTGATTCCTTCCTTAACTTTAAAAATCCATTTACAACTGACTAACCTAGTTCCTGCAAGTTTAGTGATTAGTTCTCAAGTGTTGTTATTTGTAGCAACTGGTTTTTTTATCAAGAGTCGCCACTATTAGTTTTTATCCTAGGGAAGGGAACCTAACAGAAAACCCTTATTCGCGGACAGAGATTCTAGGTTTCGGACTCAACTAGACAAAATAAAGGTGTTAGGCACCTTTCATCTACCTTGTTCACAAGGATATTAGCCCCAGGTTTAGGTTTGGGGTAAACAGGGGTTTTAATTTTTAATTAGCAAGACTCGCCACGATTTTAGATCGTGTGCCTACATATCCTCTTATGAGGAATCAGAGTCCCAATTCATAGTTCGTATGGGTTGGTGTCTTTTAGGGGTTTGCAAACAAATTTTGAATCACTTCGCACTCGATCGGGAATAATGATTTTAGGGATTTTGACTAAGTATGCAATAAGCCAAAATTAGTTTGAAACCTATTTGCGAAAAAGACTGTTGATTAGCTTAATTTGTTCGCGAAAATAGTTTGAGATTTGTTTGTGTTTTTTTCTATTTGTATTAATTGCAAAACGTCTTGATTAATGCATGAGTGAAAAATATTTAATGCAAAATAGTATAGAAAATAATATATGCAATTTTTTACATGAAAATAATTTATTTTATCATATAGTAATATTTACATATAATAAATAATAATTAATATTTAAAATATGGTAATAAAAATTAACAGTAATAATTATAATTATTAATAAAAAGGAGTAAATAATGAACAAAATATAATATAAATAAAAAATAAAAAATAAATAAAAAAATAATAATAATTTTGAATAAACCTGGGGGGTGTACTTCTTAGTTAACCAGTAAATAAGGGGGGTGTTAAAAGGAATATAGGCTAAGCCCATTATGGTCCAGTCAGGGAGGGGGGGTATGTTGCATTTGGAGATTGTAGCAAATGTTGCTAGAGGGAGGGGTGAATAAAATGGGCTTGAGCCCAACCCGTTTGCAAGGATTGTTGTGTAATTCAGTGTGGTGAGGGCATACAAAGCCTAAGGTGGACCTGGCCTTATGGCCGTCCAATCAAGATCCAACGGTCATAATTAAGGGGTGCATTATAATTATGGTAGGCGCACAAGTATAAGATAAAAACAGAATACAAATTGTTTGTTTTCAATTTTCATCTCTCTTTCATTTAGACTTCCTCGTTACTTCTCTCTCTGCCAGCGAAATGAAACCCTCTATCTTATCCTACCCCAAACCCTAACCCCAGAAAAACGCTTATCACGGCGATGCCTTAATCCGGACCTAACCCGTTATCTCATGAACACCCCAACAAATACAAGAAAAGTTGAGTTCCTTACGTTGTTGCGACCTTGCTTTCTCTGAGTTCTTTTGGATTTGGAACTAATACTCCTCAGTGTTCTCTGATTTGCAGATCCTATGGAGTTTGGAAGTTGGGGTCGATGAGACAGTGATGGAGTAGTTGAAAGTGCAGCGGACAATCAGATGGTCAGCGGAGGCGGCGCTCGAAGGTGATTAGGGTTTCCGATCTGGAAACTCTAATCACTTTCTCTTCTAGATCTTCAGTACGAGGGTTTGTACAAACTTTCGCCTCCGTCTCTCAGCTTCTAACTTTGTTTTTTCTCTGTAAAAAAACCTCGACCCCCTCTCTGACTTTCTCCCTTTTCTTATATAGTTAGGGTTTTTTGCCGTTACCAATTTGGTTACCCTCGATTTAGGTTTTAGCCCGTTGTTTTAATGTAATTGATTGGATTTTATTCTATAATATATTGAATCTTCAGATTCTGTTCAGACTTGGATTGCTTTCATCTTGTATAATCTAAGATTTGATTTGGATTTAATCTAAATTTTCTATATATTAGTGATTCAGGTTGTTAATTAGATTTGATTCTGCGATTTCCCTTGTAGCCTTCTGAGTTAGAAGATTTGTTCTATAATATTAATGGGTTAGATTCGAAACTGATTCAATCGGATTCTGTGATATTCTGGATATGGCCCTTTTTAGCAGATTTTCTTTTATGTTAATTTGATTCTGAGATCTGATAATCTTTTGATTCTGTGATGTTACTGATTGAATACAATTCTGAGATTTGATAAAGATTCTATTTAATTCCTATAGTACATGCAATAGCAGCAAAAGGTGCATTAATTTAGGTGTATTTCTACAATACTCGTTGCTGCCACAAATTCTGCATATCTCTTCTATTGGTTCAGACAATAGTAGCTTTTTTCTTAATTCAGTTTGGGCATGCGCTATAAAACCCCTGCTCATCCCAACAACGTCCTTTTTTCTTTACAACAAACAAAATTTAGTACAGTTGGCCCAATTGGCCTTTCTGTACCGTTTGAATTTTTTTTAAGTACAATTTATAAATCAAACTCAATGTTTTAATAATAAAAATAATCTTTTAACAATAATACTATCTTATACGTCCTTTTCCCTATAAGACAAACATCCTTTAATAATAATAAATGAAAAAGTTTACCAACAATAGAATTGTCTATTTCTTATTTTTTTCTTAAAATAATAACACCATCTTTAACAATAATACTTTTTTCCTTAAAAACAAAACAACAACCAACCTTAAATGGGATGCTAAGCTCCAATGGACTTTGTAACTTGTAAACATACCCCATTTTTGTTATTCAAAACCCAAAATGAATGGGCCAAACGAAGTCTAATGGACTTCAAATTTAACATTTTCACTTCTCCTTTCTACTAACAACAATAATACCTAATGAACCCTTACATAGCGCTTATTAATTAATAGTAACTTAAATTTAAATAGAGTTTATAATTTAATAACCTAGTAATAATTTTATTATTCCTTTTGAATTGCATAGGCTATTTTGAATTGCATGGGACATGGGCTGACATGCGTCGCGAACATATTTATGAGTCTTTCCAATTTAGAAAGCCCCCCTTTTGAAATACACCCCCTTTTTAGATAAAAATGGGTCATCATATACTGATGTACCATCCTTAATGTTTCTTCTATTTTAATCTCGAAGAACGGAATTATTGAGGTAGGATAAATTTGGGGTACGACATTATCATAAAGAGATTCCATCTCATCATCTATGGCCTTCAGCCATTCAGTATTATTTCGACTCCTCATAACTTCGTATGGTCTCTAGGTTCTTCGTCTAGAACCTCACCTGTAGAGATTAAGGCATAAGCTATAATATCTCCATATCCAAGTCTCTGAGGTGGCTTGATGACTTTTCTAGACCTATCTCTTTCCAATAGGAAGTCATCGATAATTTCCTCAACTTCCTCAGATGAGCTTCTTCTTCGACTTCATCTGAGGTACGCAATTTAGCATCAACATGCTCCACCTCAACATGAATCTCTACATGTTCTACCTACTCAAAAGTCTTTTATTCTTTTCCTCCTCCTTTAGATAGTGTTACCCTACCATTAGTTAGTAGGAAACCCTATCGTTGGATGTGAGGGACAGGTGTGGGTCATCGTACAGTCATAGAAGGCAACTTGTAGGGCACTTTAGCAGTTTATCGAAAGGGACTAAGATCATTTACCAAAGGCAACATCAAGGGTCATTGAGGGACTACGATCTTTTAACTGAGGGTCTTTGCTAAAGCATCCCACACTCGAGGGACATGACTGTTTAAATCCGAGGCAACAAGTGAGGGTCACCCAAGAGGTGTGCGTGTGCATAGTGTTTTGATTTCAAGTATTTGTCTTGAGATTAGGTTATTTAGCATTTTGTTTTAGATTTTTCCATACAATCCTATTAAACTAGCAGTAATAAGGAAAGCGGTAAATTGCAGAAATTAAATGTTCTACGTTATTACAAGGCTTCGGGGATGGGGAGTACAAACCATAAAAATCGGGGAGAAAAGTAAAGTAATTGTTATTTGATCTATTACATCCTTACACCCTTTTTTGCCCAAGCCGCCTTTTTAGGATTTCGGCTTGCCGGGTGTACATATTTTTTTTGTTTTTATCCCTAATTTTTTCCCGAACCTTTTTGGTTCGCCGAGATGCCCTTATTTTTGCCTAGGCCAGTTAACCTAGCGGGTGTTTGTTCATGCGCAGTATTTTCTAACTATGTCCACGCTCTCAGGGTGTAGGGAGTTGTCACTGTCGGTAGTGTTGTGTTGCCATACTACCAGAAGATGTTTGTTTGATCATACAGGACTCATTGCTGGAATTCATGCCCAATGCCCCCAAGTGATTCAGATGGAGATCTGCCCCTGGCTATTTGGCATCTTTGAGAGATTCCTTGAATCTTGACTTAACTTCCCCAGATGATGGACAATGATCATGCCGTGCCCCTTGGTTGGAAGTGTTTTTCCACTTGAGGTGATCCTTTTTATTGAGAAGGTTTTTGTTCACTAGATATTCTTCACGCGAATTTCTCTGTTGTTGAACAAATACTCATATGCAAACAATGTTATTTTAAGAACGCAAAGCTTATGTCTGTCTTGAAGTTTGAAAATTCATTTTTAGTAAAACAAGTTTTTTTTGTAAAAGTGTGATGTCAACTCAGGATTTATATCAAACCTTATAGGAGTCAGGATACCTTTTGCAACAATATGCTTTCAAACTAACACATGCTTCAGCTAGGACTTTTAAGGGTTATAACGTAGCCTGGTTCACGGTTTAAGAAACAAAGGATAAAGGCTCAAATTTTATTTGTACCCACTCGTTCTTCGTGATGTTCTTCGATCCTATGCTCAGTTAATTGTGCATTTAGATCTCGTTTGAGTCTTTGCTCTGATATTCCAGTGGTGGTTCAGATACTGACAGTTTATTTTGAATAGGCAGTCATTTTTTTGTTGAGGGTTTGTAGGACCTCTTTCTTTTTTATTTTATTATCCATATCTTTTGCCTGAACTGTTTCTTTTTGTAATTACAGTCAGCGAGATGCCCCAGTTTTTTTCTTAAGTCTCCTTCATAGGTTTTGACTTAATGGGCTTTTCTTTTGCAAATTAATGATTGTCTACTTTGATGATTATGCGAAACCATCACCATCTTCTGATTCGGAGAGACGTCTTCGAGGCCATTCATTGTGTGTGAAGCGGAAAATTGCGACTGAATACGCCTCTAAATTAACTGAGAAAACTACCCAGCCCCAAGTTATGATTAAGGGTTTTAATTTGTGTGAAAGAAAAACTCCTACTTCTTTGGATCAAAGGGGTTGACTAGGGATTATCTTCCTTATGACTCCACTGTTTGAGATTTGAAACAACACATGTACATCGTTAGCAGGGTCTGCTCAAAACCATACTGTAAAGATTGTAGTATCTTTTCGTCATCCTCCCTCTAAGGCTTAGAGTTTTTAGTCGAGAGTTGAATATCACGAAAAGGAAGTATAAAGCAGTTTAAGCATAACTAAAACAAATTAATTCAAGACAAACATGTGTAATGCATTAATGAAATAATAAAGTTTGACATGACAATAATTGTTCGAATAAGCAAAGAAAATACAACTTGAGAATTCAAATGAACAAAAATGCTTTCATTCCTAGCCATGTTTTGGCAAGGGAGCAGTGATCACGTTGGGAGTCTCAGGAGGGTCGAATTCGATCTCCTTGGCGTCAATCATATTCTGAATCTTGTATTTCAGCGCCCAACAATCGTTAGTATCATGCCCCGGGCTACCAGAATGATAAGCACACCTTGCATCCGGGTTGTAGTTAGGAGAAGATGTCTTAGGGTTCAGATGATGGTTTATCACCGTAATCAGATTCATCTTCAACATGTGTTGCAATTCTTGTGACAATGGCATGTTGATTTGGGTGAACTGCCTTTGAGGTCTTTCCACCCTTGGATGATTGGTTCGTTGTTGTTGTCGTTGTGCGCACGTCGAATTAGAGATCAACACTGCCCCCACAGATTGGTGGTAGTCTGCCTTGCTACGCCCCCTCTGGTCGTGCACATAATTAGCTTCCCTCTTACTACCAAATGACTTCTTCTTCGTACTCGAAGAGGTATTTTTTTGGATCTTACCACTCCGGATCCCAGCTTCTACTCTTTCTCCAGTCAGAATCAGCTTGGTGAAACCCACTGACGAGTTGCCGATCAAATGATTAAAAATGGACCAGATAGCGTCCCCAGAAACATATCAACCAACTCCCTATTAGACAATGGGGGTTGGACTCTTCCAGCCAAGTCTCTCCACTTCTGGGCATAGCCTTTAAAGCCTTCACTTGCCCCCATAGACATACTCTGGAGTTGAGTACGAGTAGGAGCCAGGTTGGCGTTGTATTGATACTGCTTATAGAAAGTAGCAGCCAGATCTTCCCAATTTCCGACATTGGCTCTCTCCAGTTGATAGAACCATTCAAGCTGAGTCCCTGATAGACTATCTTGAAAGAAATGAACCCACAAATTTCTATCAGTAGTGTGGGGTTGGATCTTTCTGACATAAGAGCAGAGATGGAGTTTTGGGCAGGACACCCCATCATACTTTTCAAAAATTGGAGCTTTAAACTTCTGAGGGATGACCACTCCCGACACCAATCCCAATTCTTCAAAATCTAACCCAGGTATCCTTTGGACTTCCATGGCACTCAAACGATCTTCCAACTTCTTGTATCTATCCTCAGCAGGAGGATACTGCTCATCATTGTGGTCAGTATCATTGTCAGAAACTGCAGGACTGGGATCCTTCTCTTCTTCTTGATTCTCCCCTTCCTTAGATGAAGAGGTCAGATCGACTTGTCGCTTCAACCACTCTCCAAACCTTCTGCCCATATTCAGAATATCGGCAGTCTTCTTCTTTTTCTTTTTCTCTTTCAGGACGAGGGCTTTCAGATCCTCCTGCCCTTTTGCCAGACTTATGAACATTTGTTGGAACTGGGCGTTCTGTGCCTGAAGGTCCTTGATGCTTTGTTCGAAAGATATTTCTGCTGAAATAAATAGTCGAGAAGATGAGAAACCTGTAATGGTACCTGAAATGATGTGTATGATATACATGCAATGTTTTCAAGGATCTCGCGGGGTAAACAAGAAACTGTTAGAATTTGATTGCAGCTTGATTGAAGAAACTTCATGTTGTTGAGAGTCCTTCTTCAAGAGTCAAGCTCACCATATAGAGTGGGTCATAGCCCCTGACTCAAGATCCTTTAATAACATTGGCTAGAGGAAAATAAATCCCCTTGCCCCTTGCTAGACGTCTGGTTCGCCATGACCTACATCACAGACCCTTGAGACCTTAAAATGGTTAGTATGATATGCTATGTTTATGATGTCATGATGTCATGATTATGTTGAGAAATCACAGGTATAAGAAGCACAAACAAATCACACCAAGTCCTTAGGTTTAAGGCTTGCTTGAGTTTAAGGTAGTACCCTCTTGAAGTTGGATTGGTCCAGCCTGTCCTATAAATAGTAATCGGGTTCTAAGGGATCTCAATATCACTGACCATCCTTTATCGGGAATTGTCTCAGCTCAAGCAATCTTTTCTTGCGGCCGAAATATCCCAAAAGTCTGATCTCAATGAGTGTAGCATCGAGTATCAACCAATCCTCAGCTCTACACTGAGGCCGGCTATCTCACTACTTTATAAGGGCCAAGTTGGTTCAACTAAGGTTCTAAGGTCCGTTAGTGCTTCACGATACCACGCGGCGGCCCCATATTCTCCTCGTTTCCCCATGAAGGATACCGGTACCAACCAAAGTGTCACACCAACACAGCCATCACTTAAACCATATCGGTCTATGTTGTACAATCTCCATGATCTATTGTTGTTTACCTAAAAAGTGTCCCCAGATCCGAGTGTAGGATCTTTAATAATACCCAAGCAAAACCCTTAAAGGTAAAGCAGGAAAAGCAAAAGAAGAAAGCAGTTTTAAAATGACCTAGATCCTAAGGTAAACCCCACTTATTAAATCCCCACCAGAGTCGCTAGTTCTATGATACGGTGGTAGAATCGACTGTTAACACTGATTTGCGTTTTTTGTTCACAAAATGTCGTGGTAAGCAAAAGTCACCATCGACTTTTATTTTATCCAATCAGGAAAAGGAAAAAGAACAGAAAAAACCTTTTTCGAGATGTTTCTGAGTACGGGGGTAGATTATAGAAAGGGAAGGTGTTAGCACCCTTTCTATCCATGGTTTTCTATGGGCTCTTAGGTACTTGCTCATTTTGAAATTGCTTGTGTGTGCTTTGTTTTAAAAAGTTTTATTTTACTTCGTTTAACCCTTGTTTCTGTCCTCAAGAGTGTTACGAAGTTGTTTTTGAAAACTTTGTTTGAAAAGTGTTTGCGTGAAAGAGTTTTTATTGTTTTAAGCAAGTACTTAAAATTTCCTACCTACTCGAAAAAGTCTATTTGTTTTCCTTTTAGACAATGCTATCCCATTATTGAGAAATAGGTAGCATCGTCGTTGGAGTTTGAGGGACTATCGAAAGGGACAAAATGGTCATTGAAGGCAACATGTAAGGATACCTTAGTATTTCGAAGGGACTGTCATCATATATTTGTAGGCAACATCGAGGGACCAGATCATTTCTTGTAGGCAACTCGAGGGACATTAAGGGACTGTGATCTTTTTGATGACTTTAGAATTGAGGGTCCTTGCTAAGATATTCCTACGTTCGAGGGACATGACCATTATTTCCCAGGCAACCAAGTGAGGCAAACCCTAGGAGTGAGCATGTGCGAGTGTAATTTTCAATTAATTTATCTTTGCATATTTAGGGTTTTCTACCGTATTAATTTTCAGTTTGTCTTTCCATACAATCCTATTAACATACATCTAAGCAGTTTATGGTTTGTGGAATTAAAAGCAAGAAAGTTTAAAGTCCTAGCTATTACAAGGCTTTTGCAGATACATAATTATTTTGGACTGAAAATAAAAATGCGGAATTTAAACCCTAATTACTATTACAACCTCGAAACAATTACAATAATAATAAAAGGAAATTAAAAAATGCGCGCGGCGAATAAAATGCGAGAATAATTTAGGAAACCTAAAAAATCTAATTGAAAAAAAGATTTAGGTTAGTTTTTTTGAGAAAAATTAATTAGGTTATGTACAAATTAAAACCTTAATTTCTAATTAATTTAAATTATAAAAAAGGAATTAAATTTGCCCTAAATTAAATTAAACTAATTAATTAAGGAAATAAAATATTTTTATGAAAAAAATGATTTTTTATGTTTTTTTGATGATTTTTTTATTAAATAAAAAATAATGATTTTTGGTGTTATTTTAATAAATGAAAATAATTAGTAAAACAATTTAAAAAAATAAAATATAAAAGAAAAGAATGGGCCTGTGTTGTGCCAGCTTGAGAGTGCACCATAGTCCTTTATTGTTTGAGGCGTTGGATCTGAATTATTGATACATCCAATGGCTGGATGGTTGGATGTATGATAGACGCCTGACAACATAATGTACAGAACTTGCAATTAAATGTTAAGAAAAATAGAGAAAACGCTGGGATGGTTAGTTGTAAATATAATAACATGAATAAAATATAAAGGAAATAAAGTGGTCTTTCCCAAACGCGCGCGTGATTCACATCATCCAATGGGATTCTTTCACCTAATTGTCTTCTTCCCCAAAATTGTTGTTTTTGGCCACACTTTTACCTACAGTCGTTTCCGTCATTAAAAGCTATAGTGACGGATTTTGTTTGTAGCCATAAACCTGTAAAATTCAAAAATGCAGCACAAGCAGAATAAATTCAAACCAAAGACATGGATCAATTGCAAATTATCTTCTAAGCATGATAGTACCCCTGATTTTGTCCAATTTTGCCTCTATATGGAATTCCCAATTTGGGACCTCAAAACCCTAACAATGGCACCGTGCCATTCCTGCACTTAAACTTCAATCAAACCAATGAAAAACCTTGCAAATATGATAGCAAGCGTGGATATATGATCAAAATATGTTTATGATGGATAAATTATTGAAAATGAATCTTGAAAAAAGATACAAACCGTGGCACTATGGGGCGTGATTTCTGAAGGTTTTAAGGCTGGAGGACGATTGGAATAGCTTCAAGAAATGTCCAGGAACGGATTGCTGGCCTTGGAATTACTGGAATCAGTCTATGGAGGAATGTGTGATCAACACATTTTTTGACAAAAAAATTGAAGTTGACTCCCTTGTTTTCATGACCAAGAACCCTTTTTTATGCTTTGGAAATGTTGTGCATATATAATAGAATGATTTAGATCAACAAAAACTGATCATATCTTTGCAAATTATGGAGATTTAATTTCATTCTTTGCCTTGTATGATTTGTTTCCAAAATAGACCAAATTAAGATCTTTTCCAATCAATTAGCTCTTGCACGAATTTTTTTATTTGCTAGCTGTTCATGGACTCATAATATGCTCATAAAATCAAATCTTTGATTTTATTTGATTATTCTACTATTTAAATTGATTTATTTTGATTTAAATGGATAAAAAATCAAAATAAATAATAAAAATAATAAAATAATAGGTGGATAAGCTCATGGGTCGTGGGACATCTTATTAACAAGTTTCAAACAAGAAAACATGGGCCCATTTGGAAAAAAAGTCATTTTGATCAATGTTGACTTCATGCACATTTCCAAAAATTGGTCAACTTTGACAATACATATCTCCATCAATTTTAAACCTAGAGAGGTGTTCTTGGACTTTTTAGAAATTTTAGGATGTCCCCTAAACAACCCTTTTGGTTTCATCTCAATTGGGTCTTCCATGTTCATGTAAGAAGCTTTGACCCAAAAGGTGTTTTTGTTGACTTTTCAAAAGGACCTATAATGTAGAAAATCATATCTTTTGATGAGTGCATATTTTGAACTTGTGGGATGAATATGAGTTGTAGGGAATTCCATCCTCTTAAAAATGAGCCTTGGATGGAAAATTTCTGATAAAGTATGAAGAAGTTATGTTTGGTCAAAGTTTGGTTGACTTTTCCTAAGAAACCCTAATTTAGCAACTTTTGGGTTTTGATGAATTGGGGCATTCCTTGGGGAATCATGATATACCCTTGATAAAATGATGGATATTACTTCACAATGTTGATGTTGACCAAAAATCTTGAAGTTTGACTGTATGTGGGCCACAGTTGACTTTTGACCTAATACAGTCGATTCTCAAGCATCTGAGCAGTTGACTGAGCAAACTTCTTGTACAAAGCTTGAAATTTAACATGGATGATCTTGAGAACATATTTGGACAATGGAAATAATTTTGTACCTTTATAGTTCACACACCCTGATGAAAATGGAAACCCTAGTTTGAGATACATTGCCTTAGGAGAGAGTTTGTCTGGTCAACTCTTGGGCATCCTCGAGCAATTTGAGGATCTTAATGGGCATGTGTTGAGTAAAATGAGAGGAAAAATTTTGGGGTACAACAGGAGTTCTTTGGGGTCTTTGAACTCTTGTGTTTTATTGCAATAGACTTGTGTATATGTATGGAAAAGGTTAGAGATCAAATGTACTCAAGGTTTCTGAGTTCTAGCCTTTTAGCTCTATAACTTGCTTTTGAAGAAAAGTGAGAAGACATATCTCAAAGTGTGGTATAAGCATGTTCTGATTTCAAAGATGATTTAGACACATTGCTTTTGGTTTATAGGGGTTGTGTGTGCAGAAATAACAAGTGCAAAGCTCAAGAAGTTGACAATTGCAAAAGTGATGCTTTATCAAAATGGAAATGGCAACTTTGTGCCATAAATGGAAATGTAACTTGGATAAAGGCTCAAGTGCTTGGATTAAAGCTCTAACAAATGTGTAAACATTTAATTATGGAGTGACAAATAATTTTGAGGCCTGGAAAGCAAAGATTATGCAGCCTAGGCTTGGATTTGAATTTTTGTTCATCATGAAATGGCTTGTAATTTAAGTTTGAAAACCCTAACTTCATCTCTTCGATTATCCTTGCTCACAAATGATCTTAAGGAGTTATTGGACATTTTGGAAAGCTTGTAATGTTCTCTACAACCCCTCTTTGAATCACTTTTGAAAATTCCGCTTGGAACTATATGAAAAAGTGCCATGAATTTAGGTCAAAATCCTGCCCTAAACTAGGGCAAAATTTCACTAAGTGTTTAATTTCAAGACCATGACTTTATGAATTAATAACTTGAGATCCAAGCAGTTTTATAAGAGGTTTCATAAAGAAATGTTGTAGATATCATGGATATCTACAACATTCATGTTGAAAGCTTCTTTTGAATCATCTTGCATCATGGTGAAATATTTGCTCAAAGTTGTGAAAAAACATGAAGTTTTAAACACTTAGAAAAATTTCTAAGTTAGAAAACTTTGACTTTTCGAAATGAAATCTTGACTTTTTTATTTCTTGATGAATAAGTTTCATATTTTAACATGTTTTGATGAATTGTGATCTTTGACATTGGATTTTGACCAAAAAGTCAAAGTTTGACTTTTCAGTGTACAATTGACTTTTAATCAGTTGACTCAAAATTCACTATCAATCCAGTTGATCTTGAGCAATGTTTTGGGTCATGCCATTAGGTAAAAATGATGCAATTGAACTCTTAATATCATGCCTCAAACCACTTAACCATTTGCTAGGTCAAAAATCAGAAATTGCCTTTCCTCAATCAAAACCCTAATTTTGACCATTTTGCCATTTTGATGATTTGATCAGATTTCTTGAGGAATTATGGTCCAAACTTGATAAAATGATACATATGAGTTTATACTGTTTCTATGGATAAATAATTATGAAGTTTGAATGTAAATTGGCCATAGTTGACTTTTTCCCTAATACAACTGATTTTTAGGTCAACTGCTCAATTGATTGAGCAAAAGTGTGATCCAAGGCTTGAAACTTGACATGAGTAATCTTGGGGGTCCATAATGATCCATGAAAGTCATATGAGGCATTGAAAGTTCAATTATCCTTGTGAAATCTCAAACCATAATTTTAGTCATCAGTGCTTAAGAAGGTGTCTTGAGTTGATCACACCTAGTGTAGTCTTGAACCAAGAGAGATCTTTGTGAGAAAATATTTGATAAGTGAGAGGGCAAATTTTGGGGTACAATAGGTATCATGATGGAATAAAAATTTTAAAGGACAATCCAGGCAAAAGTTAGGGATTAAAGCGTATGAATACATCCCTTCATCTCGTCACTTGTCTATCAGTAGAAGGTTTATTACCCTGATCAACATGCACCAAGGACTCCAGATGTTGGGATAACAGTTAAACCGTCTAAAAAATCCCAACAGATACCTTCTCCAGTAGGTACAGAGGCAGGGACATCCTTCTAAAAAAGGTCACCATCATATCCTCGGCTTACGGCCTCATGAGGTCAGGTATTCTCATATCCCCGGTGGAGCAAGAATCTCCAACTACTGCTCCGACATCTAGAAAATTCTCCAGTGAAGTCGTCAAACTTTTTGGTTTCCCCAACAGGATTCCATAAAGATCCCCAAGCGGATTATGGAGTTTCCTTCCCCAACAGAGTTTATTTCCCTAACAACGGAAATCCGTCTCTCAGCATCTCAACTTCAACAAAATTTAAAGACCTACATTTCTTCATCCCCAATAACAATTAGGGATTTATTTTCCCTAGTTCAACAATACCGCAATAGAATGACTGCCATGTTCATACATTGCATTCATACATCATTTACAAACATCATAGCATACGCAATACGAATGCATATATCACAATCTCATTTTTTTAGAACACCATTTGCACTTCATGCATCATGACATTGCATGCAGCTAAACCTTAACTTTTTCAAGTAAAATCTATACACAGACGAATTTTCGTATGAACAGACAAATTTCTGGTACTATGTTGAGGTAGAAATCATTAAATATTCCTTCATTATATGTTGAGGTAGAAATCGTCAGAGATTCCTTCATTATTTGTTGAGGTAGAAATCGTTAAAGATTCCTTCATTATTTGTTGAGGTAGAAATCGTCAAAGATTCCTTCATTATCTATTGAGGTAGCAATCGTCAAAGATTCCTTCATTATCTGTTGAGGTAGAAATCGTTAAAGATCCCTTCATTATACATTGAGGTAGCAATCATCAAAGATTCCTTCATTGTCTGTTGAGGTAGCAATCATTAAAGATTCCTTCATTATCTATTGAGGTAGAAATCGTCAAAGATTCCTTCATTATTTGTTGAGGTAGCAATCGTTAAAGATTCCTTCATTATCTATTGAGGTAGCAATCGTCAAATATTCCTTCATTATCTATTGAGGTAGCAATAATCAAATATTCCTTCATTATTTGTTGAGGTAGCAATCGTTAAACTTTCCTTCATTATCCATTGAGGTAGCAATCGTCAAAGATTCCTTCATTATCTGTTGAGGTAGAAATCGTCAAATATTCCTTCATTATCTATTGAGGTAGCAATCGTCAAAGATTCCTTTGTTATCTATTGAGGTAGAAATTGTCAAAGATTACTACGTATAACCCTCCAGAGGCAGTCCAACACGGACTCATCCTGAAACAGCCCTACACAGGCTCTTTCTAATACATTTTCAGGTAACGGTTAATTCCCTTATCTCCAATAAGTTACTTGAAGCTTGGATTTCAACCAGAAAAACAACAAACTTTCATCTCTCCAGAGATAACTCTTTAGCATAGCCTTGGACAACTGAAGTTCCTAGACTCTATTTCCCACAGAGTTTCCTCAAGCGGGAGAACAACAGAAATCCACATTTCTCAGCAGAGTCCTCCTCAGACAACAGAAACAGGAATTCCCCACAAAGAGACCTCTTAGGAAGTCATCATCTACTTTGGATGGCATCTTTAAGCCCATCTCCAACGACTCAGCGTCATCTTCTCCAAATGGCATCTGTAATCCCATTCCCTCCATCATTAACAATCAGTGTTACTTCATGCGAGTGCAAATTTCTGGGCACTCTAGTGTTCAATCATCTTCCACCTTCAGATCACGAAAGACAGACAAGCCAATCTACATCTTCAGGTTTAAGAAGATTGAACAGGGGTAGTTGTTGTACCCTAAAATTTTCCCTCTCATGTTTTCCAAGATTGTCTCCTACATGGTTGGTTACATACAATTGCTTAAAGAAAATGTAATTTTTTTGAGGATAAACAAGATGTCTTCGATTGGCATTGGGACAAGGTACTTCGATTAGTAATTCGGAACTCTTAGATCATGCCTTGATTAGTAAGCTTCGATTAGGTGTTTGGCATCCTTCGATACAAGCTTGACTCACCAGTCTTTGATTGGGCATATAAATCCTTCGATACAAGCTTGCCTCACCAGTCTTCGATTGGGCATCTAAATCCTTCGATACAAGCTTGACTCACCAACTTCGATTGAGGGTTGGACCCCCTCTGATCAAGTTGATTTCACAATGTCTTCGATGGAGAGTTGGGCCTCCTTCGACCAAGCTTGGTTCACAAGGCTTCGACTGCGCATTAGCTACTTCAGGCTTGACTTTGATTCACAAGGTAAGAACCCCCTACAAGCCCCTTTCAATTCACCAGCATTGGCCTCTACGTGCAACCTTCGATCCACAAGGCAGAGGCTTCCTCAGACTTATCTTGGATTCACAAGGGCAAAGGCTTATTCTATAATTTCCTTCAATGCACAAGGCAAAGGCTTCCTCTGTGCTTGCTTTCAATGCACAAGGCCAAGATCCCTCAACACAGTTTTTGCTCTATGACACACAATATGACCCCTTCGAAAGAGTACTTCAAAGGACCATTCGAAGGACACACATTGGTGGCCCATTTGAAGAGGGCACAAGGCATACATATGGACTATTCTAAAGACATTCAAAAAGTCCATTCGAAGGTGGCAACAAAAGGCCCATTCGAAGGATATACAAGAGGTCTAATCGAAGAACAACGTTGGAGGGCATTCGAAAGAGCCAAATATGTCCAGGTTCATAGTAAATTCAAAAATGGACAAGAAACCATATATTTGGAAAAGTTTCAAAGTGATATTTATGGCCTTAAAACAACAATTTAATGGTTGTTTATTCCTTTGTCCTCTTGTCCCCTCCACCCCCTCTATATAAGGAGCACAATAGCAAGATTCACAAGGAGGACAAAAGGGAGGATACCAGGTACTTACGCACACGGTTCGTCACAAGATCATACCAAACTTGCCTCTTTCCTTTCGAGTCTAAGAGCATCCAGTCACTCCAGTCCACACACAAGTTCTAGTTCCAGGAAAGGTAAGTCCTCCTGACCTAGCCTCTTTTTGTTTCAGCATAACATGTAAATAGCCTTTTACTTACTTTTAGTTTCAGCATAATATGTAGATAGCCTCTTAGTTATGATCTTCATTTATTCCCTCTTGGTTTGTTTGCTTTTCTTGTTGGAACTAACTTATACAGATTCAAATGAAAGACAAAAAGAGTGTGAACAAAGGATATGCACTCATGTTGCTCCGCAGGTCCATGTTACTTCATATTCTAAATTGAAAGAAGATGAGGAGTTTGTAGTCGAAGTTATCACATGCCTACTCCCTAGCTCAATCGAAATAAATAGAGAAGGTGTAAATTGAAGGTTGGCTATACCATTCCCAAACTCAGTCAAAGGAGGCAGGAAAAGGTGCAGATCGAAGCTTGCTCACGCCAATTCTCAAGCCCAATCGAAAGAAGGCAAAAGAAGGGTGAATCGAAGGAGTCCATGTCCTGGATCGAAGAATTCATTTCTCTTCTTTATTTTGTTCTTTGTTTTTACATTTTTCTTGTGTCTCAATTTGGCTGTAATAGCGTAGGACCCTTACTTTCTGCATTTTTATTGCTTTTCATATTAACTGCTAGATGTATGACTAATAGGATTGTATGGAAAGACTAATAGCAAAAGGTTAGCAAGCCTAACACAAAAGATAAAAAATAACTGAACTAAACACAATTGCACATACGCACCTCTAGGGTATACAACTTCGGTTTCCTTCTGAAAACGGTCACAATTCTCGAAACGTGAAAAGTTTTAGTGATTGTCCTCTAGTTTAAAAGATCACAAGTCTCTAGATGAACCTCTCGATATTTCCTCGGTAAAAAGTGATCTTAGAACTTTAGGATAGTTACTAAAACTCCTTGCCAAGTTGCCTTCGTGATCGTAACGTCCCTTCAAATGTCCCTAAAACATCCAACGACTAGGACTACCTACTCACTAATAGTAGGATAGCGTTGTCTAAAGGATAGGAGGAAAAGGACAAACCTTTTTCGAGTACAAGTAGATAGTTGTTAGATGCTTGCTCAAAAACAAACTTTTTTACACTTACACATTTCAAAAACAATTTTCAAAAAAAAAAAACATTTGCTTTGTCAGCACTCTTGAGGACTGATACAAGAGTTAACGCAAAGCAAATCGCCGCACTAAGGCATTTCAAAATATTTTTTCAAAACGTACAAAGCACAAGGTACTTTTAAAATGAGCTAAGCATCTAAGAGCCCGTAGATAACTACATATGGAAAGGGTGCTAACACCTTCCCTTTCCATAATCTACCCCCCTTACTCGGAAAATTCTCGAAAAGATCTTTTTCTGTTCTTTTCACCCTTTCCTTAATTTGGATAAAAGAAAAGTCGGTGGTGACTCTTGCTTACCGCAATATTTGCAAACACAAATGCAAAACCAGTATTAACAGTCGGTTCTGCCACCGTATCACAATACCCATAACTTTATGACATAATCATCTACTATGGATAGAAAATACTTTGCTCCTGAATGTGGTGAACACCTTACAGGCCCCTAAAGATCAGCATGGATGTAATCAAGGGATCCATGTACTCTTTGTTTCTTTTGTTGAACATCACTCTACAATATTTTCCAAGTATACATGGCTCACAAAACTTCAACTTTTCGACTTTGTCTCCACCAAACAAATTTTGTTTCCCCAGTTCGACCAGACCACTTTCACTAACATGGCCCAATCTCATGTGCCAGATTTCTGTCTTCGACAAAGGTTTCATGGATGCAACATTTGTCGAACCACTTACAACTTCAGCCTTAAGGGTATACAAGTCTTGTTTCTTCACGCCTCTTAAGACTGTCTTCGACCTCTTCATGACTCTTAGGATACTTTTATCTCCTTGGAAAACATATCTTTTCTTGTCGAATTCACCAAGAGAAATCAAATTTCTCTTTAAATCAAGTACATACCTGACTTCAGTCCACAACTTTATTAACTCATCATGGAGCTTGAATCTCACAGATCCAACAATTGTAATCTTGCAAGCCTTTTTGTTTCCCAGCAATACAAATTCACCATCTTGATCTCATAATTCCTTGAACAAGACTTTGTTTGGAGTCATGTGCCAAGTGCAACCTGAATTCATAATTCACTCCTTAATCGAGTTGCTTCTTAAAAGCACAACGACATCAGATGAGTCGAAATCATCTTGAACAATGGATGCATTGCCATTATCCTTACCTCCATGATCTTTCAGACGTTCAGGGTACATCTTTCTTTTGTGACCCTTCTTCTTACAATGATAGTAATGAATACCAGATGCCTCGCCACTATAAGACTTCTGCCGACTTTTTCCTTTCTTCTTGTCGAACTTACCATCCTTTCGCAAGAATTTTCCTTTAACAGTCAAACCTTCACCAACCGTCAAAGGTTTATGCTCCTTTCGGTCATTCAAGTCTTTAGAATACAAGGCTGATTGAACTTCTTCAAAGGCCAGGGACTTTCTTCCGTACGAGAGAGTTTCTTTGAAGTGAGCATGTGTTCTAGGTAAAGTGCATAATAGCAACAACGCTTGGTCTTCATCATCGATCTTCACATTAATATTTTCAAGATAAAAAATTAGCTTATTGAACATATCCAATTTCTCATCCAATACTTTGTCTTCAATCATCTTGAGTGAATACAAAGCTTGCTTCAGGTAGAGTCGATTTACTAACGATTTGGTCATGTACAAACTTTCAAGTTTTACCCATAACCGTGATGTTGTCGTCTCCTTTAATACTTGTCGAAGAACCTTATCACCAAGGCTCAACAAGATTGTGCCGTGGAAATTCTTTATCATGGTGTTCACAGTGATTCCTGGTGAACAACCACTAGTCTTCCAAACTATCGAATAAACTTAATTACTGTTACTCAATTTCTCTGGTAACTTGCAGGATCGACTAGATTGATCCTATGGAACATAGTTGTTTGGTTAAGTCTAATTGTAAAACTGGTATTCCTATTTAGGACTTCTAATTAAAGTGTTTCGAAGATATCCAATCCACTTCGATTTCTATACTGAATGATTCGAAGGACAATTTCTATATGATATCACGAATGTTCTTTTAGAAAAATAAAAATACTTAAAATGGGGCAAATGGTAGGATTAAGTAAGAGAATGTAAAAGTTACTGAATGTTTAGAGGATTCGAACATAAGAAAAGTGTTTAAATGCAGAAAGAAATAAATGACTTCGAATGTAAAGGCTTTAATGTAAAGGCATAAACGTAAAATTGTTTGAAGCACAACTGAAATGGAAGTGAAAGACAAAACTGGAAAATGTAGAGAGTTTTCATTGAATTGTAAATGTTGCTGTTATCATACATACATCTTTCGAGCATTCGTTTCCCTATCCATGCGGTATTTTGAATGTTTACTGAATTTGTACAACAGATATGACACCCTGAAATCCTAACACTAAGACCTATATTTATACTACTTCGACCATAACGGTCTTGTTATCAGAATCTGCCACGTTCGAAGCATGCAGAGCATTACTTCCCTCTAGCCTCCACACGTCCTCGAATGTTACAATGCTTATGTATTTTGAATTTCCAATATCCCGCTCACGTTTGAATTTCAAGCGCCTTGGTACCTTCATTTCGAATTTGTTTCGAAAACAACCCTCACAAATATAGTCTCATCATTATTTCGGACAAGGCTTTAGACTTACACTCCACAACTATCATTCGAAACCTTGAACTTTAATATTTCCATTCGAAACAAACAGTCTCTTTCATTCCAAATCATCAAACTTTCTTTATTCAAACAAAACCCAATCGTCTTATTTCGAATCATAATATCAAAATCTTCAGCCAACAAAATGCCCCTTTAAAATATGTATTTCGAACCCTTTGAGAAATATTTATTTTAAATAGATTCACAAGATTTTGATAGGTCTTTTTGAAGAATCATGACATTTACTGTGCATGACTTTACCCACGTCAATCAAGACGCCTTTTTGAGTACCTAACCGTCTTGGACCAGTTACCACAACATGGTGTGGTTTAAAAAATAATGATTACTATTAATCACACTCATTACCAACACTAGACCTTACGCCACCTCTCTCTGAATCCACCCAACGACTTCCACGTACCCCTAATCTTATTTAGTGGGTGCTTTACACTCACTCTTCCACGCTCTCTATAAAACTCATCAGTTTAGTCTTTTCTTCTTTTTCTCCAAAATTCTGAAACCTCCCTCTTTTTCACTAAACCCTAAAATTTCCAGCAATCTTGACAATGTCTTCATCAACATCATCACAATCGAAGAAATCATCAAAGAGGAAGAATAAGAACACTAACACGGAAATTGTCATGGAGAGCAAGGTGGGTATTTATCAGAATCAATCTGTGCTCAATCCTCAAGCGATCTCCAAAGAGAAAGAAATGTTGTATGCTTCTTAGGTATTAATCCCTACCATTGTATATGGAAAAAGGTTTGCCCTAATGGGTCCTTTAACTGTTTTTGAAATTCTAAAAGATACTAGGAAATTTTTCCCCGTTTGCTATAAATTCAAACCCCTATTCAACAAGATGGATACCCCTAAGGCAGGTACTGAAGATATAAGCGAATCATCTGATTCAAAAACAACTGAAACTCCAGTCTTACCCCCAAAAGATCCTTTCATTTTAGATTACATCAAAAGCAATTTCAAACCATTTCGATCCTGCCCCACTTCAGATGTAGCATATCAAAACTGGCTCACTAAAGTAGAATCCAAAAAATCCCAGCAATGGGAAGAATTAGGAATTTATAATTTAATCAAACTGTCAAAACCAGGCTTTACTTACAGTCACCCATTGCTATTTGCTTCATTGTACTTCTGGGACAGTACTTATAACACTTTCCACCTTCCGGGAGGAATGATAACACCCACCTTCTTTGATATAGCTGCCATCACTGGTCTCTCACCAGTGGGGGAAACTTACATTCCTGATAACGAAGAACATTCTAGCATCATTGACTTCGATGTCAAACTAGCCAAATTTTCAAAATTCATCAGTCATTATTATACTGAAGGGGATGATGTCTCAGACGTAGAACACATCGCTTTCCTTACCTTGTGGCTATCACGATATGTGTTTTGCAGCAGATCCTTGCAAGTGGCGAGTAGGTTCATTCCCCTAGCCAGGGATTTCCATGAAAATAGGAAAGTTTGCCTGAGTGAACTGTTACTTGTCGATCTTTTTGAGAGCTTAAGGTAAGCAATTTCTAGTTTAAAATCCCATGCTCCAAAGAACATTCTTCTGACTGGACCCTTTTGGTTGCTTCAGCTATGGCTTAATGCCACGTTCGAATCTTCTTTATCAACTGCTGATACTATCGTCGAACTAGATCCATAAATAGCTGACAGGATCATCGAAGGCACAAGGCTTCAAAAGCTTACCCCGAATGACGACAAGGACGATTTCAAAGTCCATTTTTCTAAATACATCATGATTTTTTCAAAGAGACACAAGTTCGAAGAGTCCATGGCACCTTTTGCTCAAAGGACTTGTGGACCATCATGGTTCACAATGCCTCTCTCAGAAGCTGTCAAGAGCAAAGAGATGCAGGACATTTGAAAAGCGTTTCTTCTCCCTAGGCTAATTTCCTCAAGAATTACTCCAACAAAGAATCAGATTTTCCTCCTGGCTTATCAACCCAACTTTGTTTCTCGACAATTTGGCCTATGCCAACTAATTCCTGAACCTTTGTTCCAAACACAAAGTGCCATAACCTCAGGAAAAACATTCAAAGCAAGAGAGGCCAAATTGCAACAGGAGCAATATCAAGATTTTGCTCAGTTTGAGCTTTTACCTTTCGAGCCAACATACTTCACAGCAAAAGGATTTCTTGAATGGTGGACTAAGTTCTACCAGACATATATGTTTGACACACTCACCATTCAACAAAAGCTAACTGGCGCGTTCAATGTGCAGGTACACTCCAAGAAAGGCATGTTTACTCATGTCAAAGAAATTAGGGCTTTTCAAAATTATTTCGAAACCACTTATGATCCCACACACTTGGGAACCACTGTACATCAAGCGGCCGAGACCTTGAAGGAAAAATTTAAAGAAAAAATTTCTAAGCTCAAACTTCCTTCAGGGTTGTCACCTGAGGATAGGTATAGGTTGGCACTCGAAATGCATCCACCTAAATTTCCTAGGTTTCCTACCTCAGAACTGGCTCTGGCTTGGTTTCCTCCACACCCTTGGTGGTTCACTTGCAAAGAAATGTTCAAATACTAGTCTCAAAAGAAACTAAATCCATCTGAGACTGTGACATGGGCCCGTTACTGGCTTCATAATTTCCCAGGACACCTTCGCTATGACCTTCCTGCCATTTCGATTACATCTAATCAAGGCACATGTGCGAATGCTTGGGAAAATTCCAATTCTATCCTAATTCCCTTATCCTTAACATTTTACCTTAATTGTTTCACTTTTCAGCCACTAGGATAAAGAACGTTACTTTGAAGCCCAAGGAAGGAAACACTTCTCAACAAGCTATTGAAGTTAGCGATGATGCAACCCCAACAATACCAACAACAACAACAACGACTACAACAACAACACCGGCAGCAGCAAACATCTCAATTCCAAAGGTAATCAACTAACCCAGTTGTTTCGAATAAACTGAAGTTTATGATTTAGATCTAACTTATGTTTAAACTTTTACAGACTAGCAAACTTCCCCCAACTACTCCTAAGAAAATGAAACAAGGCCCTACTGAAAAGAACCTCAGAACTGGTGAAAATTCTCACACAGCTTCTAAGAAGAAGAAAAAGAAAGAAAGCTCCAAAGGCCCTGAGCCTACTAACGTCTCTGGACCTGATTCCACAGACGTTGCTCCCTCAACAACATCCAAAATTCCACCTTCGACCTCCAATGTAATATTGGAACATATTGACAGTAACATTTCTTCTGATAATCCACAGGTAATTAAATTCGAATTCATAACAAAGATAATTATTCATACCATATTCTTAACTTTTCTTTGTTCAATGCAGGATACCTCAAACATGAATCCTACTGCTTCAACTCCTGCAACCGGGACCAATGCTCCAATCAATTCCTCTTTCCATAGGACTCCAGCAACTTCGTTCAAAACAAAGGGTCTTCCAACATGGTGGCCCTAACTGGGACTTCGGAGACACACGATGATCAAGGCACCTCACCCCCTTTGAAGGAAGCCAACGAAGAATCGCCCAATAAGTCTAAAGAAAATCCACCAGAAACTTCCCTTCTGAAATCTCCTCTTGGAACTCTTCAAGAGAATCCAACAATCACTCATGCTGAAAAGGACAAGACTGATTCTTCTCAAGAGAGTGAAGAAACTGCAGAAGAAAGTTCTGGTGAAGACGAAACCCAAAGTGGTTCGGCTGGTGAAACGAAATCTGATGCTATTAGCAGCGAGACCAATACTATCGATGTGGTGGATCCTTGCGACGAAGGAGAAAGAGATGAGCAAGGCAAGGATGAAGATAATGGTGGTAAGACTAAAGAACCTATGGAGGTCGAAATGGATGTGACTCCTTTGAACAAGGAACTTTCCCAAACTTCCCAACCTCGACTGAATGAAGAGGAACTAGCTCTCCTAAAACACAATGACCCAATTGGGTACATGAAAATTAAATTGGCCCAAAAGGACATCCCTCTCACTAGGGTTGGCACTGGTTCAACTGACAACACATTGTCCCCAGATGCTAGAGCTACACTCCTTAACAAAGTCAGGAAAACAATCCTTGATGTAGACTTGTTCGAAGTTCTTAAAAAGGATAACACTGCTTGCTATACCATGAAGGAACTTCTTACCCAAGTTAACTCCACAACTTGCTCCTTGCTAGTAAGCACTATACTGTTCGACCTCCAAGTATTATTGGATGATGTGACTGGATGTCTTCTACAAGATGAATTAGTGGCTGCTAATTTTCAGGAGAAACGAGACGCCATGGATGCTGCTTATGAGCGCGCTTCGAAACTTTCTAAAGAGGCTGAAGACCAAGCAACGCGTTTAAAACAGGCGAAGGCTGACTATGAAGTTCGAGCGCAGTCTATTCTCTTTTGGGAAGGACAAATTCAAGAGCTCCAGCAAAAGGTCAAAGAAGCTCAGCAACAGCAATTGGCTTACGAAACTGACATCGTTAGTAACCAATTCAAAGAACTTCTTAACAAAGGCCTTTCCGAAACAGAAGCAGCAGAGCGTATCAAAGGGGAAGTAACTACTCTGGAAGGAGCGAGACGTTATACCCAGCAAAGACTTGAGTCCTTTAGAAGCACCTTCGCAAGATTGAGAAACGACGTTTATTTTTAAATATTTGCTTATTTGAATTAATTTGACACTTGGTTTTGTAATATTTGAACAACGCCATTTTGGCAACATATGGCACCATTTTAGCGTTTCCTCAATAATATTTCGACTACGTTGCTATTATTCGAATCTCCTGCAGGCGAGGTCTATATGTTTTCAAATATTTTCCGTTAACCTTTAAGATTCGTTTGTCATCAGTTAACTCTTCGATTTCATACGCATTGTTTGAGAACCTCCTTAGTATTCGAAAGGGTCCTTCCCAACGAGGTGACCATTTACCTAATGCTTTATTCTTCTTGTCCATGGGCAATATGACTTTCCAGACTAAGTCATTAACAGTGAATGTTTTACCTTTCACCCTTTTGTTGTATGCCCTGGCTACCCTTTCCTTTTACCTCATTAGGATTTCCAATGCATGCAATCTAACTTCGTCTAACTCAACTAACTCATTCATCATCATCTCCCAATATAATGCAGATGGGATCTCATTTTGCCTTTGAATTCGAATTGATTGCAGATGAATTTCCACTGGTAAAACAGCATCATGGCCAAATGTTAGTTGGAAAGGCGTGGTGTTAGTAGCTTCTTTAGGAGATGTTCTACAAGCCCAGAGTATTTGGTCCAAAGTCTTATGCCAATTTTTTGGCTTCTTACCAACATGTTTTTTAATTAACCCTATTATCACTTTGTTTGCTGCTTCGACCTGACCATTTGCTTGAGCATAATATGGCGTTGATGTTAATAATTTAAAACCCATCACCTGAGTAAATTCCTGCATCTTTCTACCAGTAAACACAGAGCCTTGGTCTGTGGTTATACTCTCTGGTAATCCGAACCTATAAATTATTTGTTTTTGTATGAACCCAATAATAGCCTCTTGATCAGCAACTATTAATGGCATTGCTTCGATCCATTTGGTAAAATAATCAATTCCTACTAAGATATATTTCTGTCCTTTAGACGAAGCAGGATTGATCTCTCCTATTAAATCTAATGCCCATCCTCTAAAGGGCCATGGTTTAATGATCGAATGTAACTCACTTGCAGGAGCATGTTGAATTCCTGCATGTTTCTGGAATTCTTCACACCCTTTAACAAAATCTATACAATCTTTGAGCATGCTGGGCCAATACATGCCATATCGGAATAACAACCATTTCATTTTATGGCCTGCTTGATGTGCCCCACATGCCCTATTGTGGACCTCTGATAATGCTAAGTATGCCTCACCTTCTCCTAGGCACTTCAGTAATACGCCTTCTTGGGTCTTCTTGAACAATTCATTTCCCATGAGGACGTATGATAACGCTCTATATTTTATCTTCCTACCCACATTCAATGTTGGGTCTTTTAAATAATTCATAATTGGACTTCGCCAGTCTGCATCTGACAAGGTGTCTGTGGCTAATACTTCGAATTCCTGCTTGTCAGCATAACCTAACTTTATATTTTCTAAGTCTGATGGTATGAGTCTAGTATCCATAGCTCTTCCTCTTAATTCAATCAAATCTTCAAATTCTTTGGTGGAAACTTTATACCCTGAAGCCAACTGTGCTAGGTCATTCGCCTCTTGATTTTCTATTCTTGGTATATGTTTAATATCCATGTATTCGAATTTTTTGAGTAGCCTATTAACTATGACGAAATACGTAATCAAATTGTCCTTTATGCATTTGTATTCCTTTGTTATTTGCTTGACCACTAGCTTCGAATCTCCTCTAATTTCGACTCTAGTTGCCCCCAATTCCAACAAAGCTTCAAGCCCAACGATAAGCGCTTCGTACTCAGCTTCGTTGTTCGAGCAATGAGGACCATCTAACTTATACTTGAACTTTGTTGGAATTCCTTCGGGAGAAATTATAAGAACTCCAACACCACTACCATCCTTATGGGTCGAACCATCAAAGTATAATTTCCAAGGTTGCATTTCAACGTAACCCATGACAGTCTCTTCGATCAGTGAATGATCAACAATGAAATCAGAAATTATTTGACCTTTCACAGCTCTTAAAGGCATGAAAGTCAAAGAATACTCTATCAAGGCCAAAGCCCATTTACCAATTCTGCTATGCATTATTGGTTTCGAAAGCATGTGTTTGATAACATCGAAATGAGATGAAACATAAACATCAACAGGCTTTATATAGTATTTAAGTTTCATACAAGAGAAATACAAACAGAGACATAGCTTTTCTATGTTGCTATATCTGGTTCCTGCATCACTCAACACCCTACTTAAATAGTACACGGCTCTTTCGATGTCATTGCTATCTTCTTGTGCTAACATACTACCTATGGTGACTTCAGAGGCGGATATGTACAATCTCATGGGTTTTCCCCACGAAGGTGGAGACAAGATAGGAGGCTGAGTGAGATATATTTTTATATTGTCAAACGCCTCCTGATGTACTTCGTTCCATTCGAAAGTTTGTCCTTGCTTCAAACGAAGTAACAGAGAGAAAGCATGGGTTCTTCCACTTAAATTCGAAATGAACCTTCTTAAAAAGTTAATTTTACCTAGCAAAGATTGCAACTCCTTTTTTGACGTAGGTGCTTTCGTTTCTACAATGGCTTTGGTCTTGTTTTGGTTGATTTCAATGCCTTTCTTATGAACCACAAAACCAAGGAAATCTCCAGCCTGCACGAAAAACGCACACTTAAGGGGGTTCATTTTTAAGCCATGTTTTCTTATTCTTTCGAATGATTGGCTCAAATGATGCAAATGAGTTTCTGCAGATACTGATTTGATGACTATATCATCAATGTACACCTGCATAAAAGTCTCAATGAAATCATGAAAAATCGAATTCATTGCCCTTTGATAAGTTGCTCCAGCGTTTTTTAAACCAAAAGGCATTACCACCCATTTGTAGGTGCCTAAGGCTCCTGGACAACGAAATGTTGTCTTAGCAACATCTTCTTCAGCAATAAAGATCTGGTTGTACCCAGAGTATCCATCTAACATACTTAAATATTCAAACCCTACAGCCGAATCTATTAACATTTCTGCCACATGCATGGAATACTCATCTTTGGGGGTAGCAGTATTTAAATCTCTAAAATCTATGCAAATTCTCAGAGAGCCATTCTTCTTAATAACAGGTACTATATTTGTTAACCATTCGACATACCTTGTGGTCCTGATGAATTTGCAGCGTAACAACCTTTCAATTTTAGCTTTAATTTTCGTGAGAACTGCTGGTGCGAACCTTCTAGGGGTCTGCTTGATGGGCTTCTTGCCATCCTTGATTGGAAGTCTGTGTTCCACTAACTCCCTCTTTAAACCAGGCATTTCATCATAGTCCCACGCGAAACAGTCTTTGTTTTTTCTAAGCACTTCGATCACTTTTTGCTTGAGGCTCGAATTGAGTCTTGTGCTCACGTAAGTTATTCTTTTTGTGTTTTCATCTCCCAAGTTTACCTCTTCTAGTGGATCCTGCGCTAACATCTTAGCACCCGAGTTTGTGGGGTCCTTTTCGAAGCCTAAAGGTTCTTTATCATAAATGGCATCTAGCCTTTGATCTACATCAACTATTTCTTGTTCTTCAAAGGGTGAGCCTTTTGAGCCATCCCCACCCGTTTTGTTTACTTCTGCAGCCATACTATCTACTTCAGCTTCTAAGTCCGCCTTCCATTCGTTCTCAGCCATGTAGGCCGAAATCTTTTCGAAGAAAGAGGACTCAATCATGAGCAAGATTGTCGAATTCCCAGCCTTCTGGCCGTCTTTGTGTGGCGCCTTCGACTTCTCCATCTCCCTTGATTATCCTTCGATCCCAATACATTCCATCATGGTGAGAGGTCATGTAATAATGCGCATTCCTGGTCTCATTGATCTCGTCGTTAGGGGTACAAGGAGCAATTTTGGCTAAGTGTTTGTCATAGTTTCTCTTAACAACTAGGTTGACTGCCGTCATGAAATAGCTTTGATCATCTTCGATGTTTTCAACAATGCCATCCTCTCTCCATAGTACTAACCTCTGATGCATTGAAGAGGGGACTGCTCCAACGCCATGGATCCATTCTCTGCCCAACAGCAAATTGTAGTTGGCTTTAGCTTCGATTACCATGAACATAGTGGGTCTGCAGCTTGATCCTACCGTCAAATCCACTTGGATCACCCCCAATGTGTGGCCTACTTTACCTTCATAGTTTGACAGTACCATATTGTGTGGTTTTATGTCAACATCTTGTATCCCTAACTTCTTCAACATGAAATGAGGCATCAAGTTCACTGCAGCGCCTCCATCCACCAGGACTTTGTTTACGCCATGTGTACCAACTTTTGCTCGAATGAATAATGGATTTAGGTGATTTTGCATGGCTGGCTCTGGGTATTCGAAGAAGGCATTCTGCTCTTCGACAACCCCATTATCCATCACATAATAGCATACTGGCCTATGTTTCGTCAGCTCTATTGCATCATCCTCCTCGTGCTCTCCGACTTCAGTCTCTTGCCCAAATTCGCAAGGAAACACATATACTACATTGTAGTTGATGTTGAGTGAAGATTCCTCTTCTGATTCAAAATTGTCAGTCAACATATCCTCATCCTGCTCTGGACCTGACGTATATTCCTTTGATTCGTTTTGCTTTGTTTCAGAGAAAAGTTTCCTGCTAACTGGAGGTTTGCCCCCAGGTTGATTGTTTGGTGCAGGTTTGTTGGTACTCGATTCCTCTTTGTCCTTGCTCGAAGCCACTCCTTTGTCTAACATGGCTTCTCTCTCAGCTTTTCGAACTCTTTGTTGCCTGCGCCATTGTGACCTTGACATAGGGTTTTTTCCCTTGTAATTTTCTAACCTTACTTCTTCCCTTTTCGCCATATTGAACTGTCTTATGTACTTCATGGCATGGCGTGTATTTCGTTCATTATTCCTCCACTTGTCTCTCCCCTTGTCATCTCTAACTTGTAGCCACTTGTCCGTTGGTGCATCAGCAGGAACTTTGAATGTTACCCTTCGAGCGCCTCTAGGATAAGGGTTGTCAGGCCTCCGTTGGGTGTAGTTATTCTCGAAACGTTGGCCCATTTGACCAGTTTCTCTGTGGTTCTAACATGGGGTGAAAGGGACTGTTTCGAAGGTTTCAGCCACTTTCTGATCATATACTGCAGAACATCTTGGACACACTAAGCATTTGGTTGCCCCCTTGTGACAACGAACTAAGAACCCCATAAGACTTTCTCCAGCCTTAGGGTAGCATCTGAACAACTGGTTATCCTGGCGCCAGTTGACGCCTGTTCGTGCCCTTTGTCTTTTTTCAAAGTCTGCAGCAATTCTCTGATTAGAAATGATGCTACATCTGGGACATAACATCATTGCAGCATTCTCTTTGTGGCATAGCATAAGGTAGTCTTTGAGACTGGCATCCCTAGCATAACTGTCTTCCATCTTGTGTTTTTCTTTCTCTAAGTACCTTTCCATTTCCTTCATTTCGGAACAAGGTTGCTCCATATTTACCATGTTAACATCCACATCTTCTCCTTTGATATCAGTATCTCCCCATCCTGTAGGTTTGATGTCTTCAATTGGGGTCTTTGAGCTTTCTGGGGCGGAATACTTCACCGTGTAATCGAGTTTCCCGCTGGGCTCTCCCAAGGTATCCCATATTCCCTTCTGAGGAAGAACTGGCAGTGTGATCTGTACTTTCTCCAACTTTCGCCTCAAGCTTTCAGTAGCCTGTGTCAGATTTTGTTTTTGGTGCTCCTGTCCTTCAGTAGCCTGGATTTCTTTCGAAGCAACTAAAGGAACTGCTTCGATCAAAGCTTCTTGTTCCTTATGGAAGTCCTCAGTAACTTCCTTTTCGATTTCAACTAACACGTAGTTTTCATCTTCAGCGTTTTCCTCTTCTGATGGAGTGTCACCTTCATTTTCTCCAACCATATTTATCTCTCTAATGTATACAGGTTCAGAGTAATTGGTGTCAGCAACATCTAAAGGGTCATCATCCACTTTCATCTTTGGCTTGTCAGCGAACCTTAATCTACCATCCTTGATTGCATTTTGAATCAGATCCCTGAAAAGAAAACATTGTGAGGTTTTGTGGCCTAAGAAACCGTGATACTTACAAAACCCTCTTTTCTTTCTTTGATCTAAAGGTGGTAATTTGACATTCGATGGCACTATTAGTTGGCCATATTTGACAAGCAAATCAAAAATTTCATCACATTTCGTTACGTCGAAGGTATAAACCTTCTTTGGGAATTTGTCACTCTTCTCATTTTCAATAATTTCTTTCCCTTTTATGGGGACTAGTAATTTACAAGAGTAAGGGGGAGCCTGTTTCAATTCAGCGAGATCAATTTCGACCTCTTCGAATTCAGGGTAATCTTCTGCTTCCTCAGTTTCGACATAGGAAACCCTTTCTTTCTTGTTATTTTTAAAAACCTTGGCTTTCTCGGCCTTCAGTCTTTCGACTTGTCGAACCCTATCCGCTAATTGGGCCATATCCCTCAAGTATTGTGTATCTAATTTCTTTCGAATGGAGTAGTCTAGGCCACCAACATCCATTTCGACTAACTCATGTTCAGGAACTACTGTGAAACATCTAGACTTCAAGAGTCTGAACCTATTTAGATAATCATCTATGGGCTCAGTAAACTTCCTCTTGACACTGGCTAGTTCTTTCAGACTTATTTTAGATTGTCCCATGTAAAATTGTTCATTAAATAATCTCTCCAAAAGGGTCCAAGTATCTATGGATCCAGGAGGCAATGTGGTGAACCATGTGAAAGCGTTCTTAGTTAGGGAACTTGAGAAATATTTAATCCTAAGGTTCTCGTTATTTGCTATGTCTCCTGCTTCGGTCAGATACCTGGCTATGTGTTCGACCGTTGACTCATTGGTGTCTCCAGCGAATTTTGTAAATTTAGGGACCTTATATCCCCTTGGTAAATCAGTGTGCATCACATAATCTACTATGGGAGAGGAATAGTTTGGCCTTCTAATTCCTGTATTGAGACCGTTTTGAGCCATAATCCTTTCTATCATGGTGGTTAAATTATTTTCTGCCAACATGTTGTCATTTCTAATCATGTGAACAACTTCATCAGTGTCTTGGTGTCGACCCACCATGACAACTCCTCTAGGTTGTTCTTCTCGAAACTCTGGGACTTCTAACCTTTCGACTCTTGCCCCTGGTTCTATAACTCCCCTTTGTGGTTCCTCTTGAATCACTGGGACTTCTAACCTTTGTGCCCTTGCCCCCAAGTTAACCCCCTCTCTGGCTGGTCTATAGGGTGGGTCATTAGAAATTTGTTCTATGATGGGTATGTTCGCTCGAACCCCCGCCTGATTCTGCCTACGCCTTTCTGGCAGAGCAAAAAAATCTGCTATTCGACTCATGTTGTCCGCGTTTTCTCTGTTAGTTACAGTTACATTTTGTACTATTGGAGCAAAGATTTCTTGCATAGTCTGCGCTAACACTCCTATCATATTATGGTTACTATCATCCATTAATTGCCTAAAGGCCATCTGATTTTATGTGGTTAAGATAGGCAATGTATTATGACCCACTGAACCTTGGGTATTTGTCATAAATTGGTTGGCCCCAGATCCGGACCCAAATTGTGGTGACGAATTTGATGTAGAATTGTGCAAACCCGCCATAAAAGATGTTGGCATCCCATAGGAGGGATTTCTGAGTCTAGTGCCATCGAAACCGGGTGGTCTAGTTGGTGGTGGGGTGGCGAAATGGGTTTGTGTCCCTGGTGGTGGGACAAATCCTACAAGATAACCAGTGGTCCCTGTATTTCCTAGGGTCGAACTGTTGGTTGTTGTGCCACTTGCTCCATTTGTGGCCACACTACTGGTAGAAGATGCAACAAACTGTGCGTTCGTAGGGATCGCGTTAGACATCCCCGTCGAAACAAACGTATTGGTGCCTGTTCCATGTGGGATATTTTGTTCCCCTTGTTGATTGTTTGGATTAGACATCCTACTACTACGTTTCCTTCTGGGTAAGGGTTGGTTACTATTGGTTGTTTTACCACTTCTGAGGTTCATATAACAGCGAAATTGATACTCAGAAAAGAACTTACACAGTGAAATCGTATCCTAAAATCTTTACTTTTGACTTTCTTAACAACGGGACCCACCGGGTGTGCCAATTTGTTCACAGTGATTCCTGGTGAACAACCGCTAGTCTTCCAAACTATCGAATAAACTTAATTATTGTTACTCAATTTCTCTGGTAACTTGCAGGATCGACTAGATTGATCCTATGGAACATAGTTGTTTGGTTAAGTCTAATTGTAAAACTGGTATTCCTATTTAGGACTTCTAATTAAAGTGTTTCGAAGATATCCAATCCACTTCGATTTCTATACTGAATGATTCGAAGGACAATTTCTATATGATATCAGGAATGTTCTTTTAGAAAAATAAAAATACTTAAAATGGGGCAAATGGCTGGATTAAGTAAGAGAATGTAAAAGTTACTGAATGTTTAGAGGATTCGAACATAAGAAAAGTGTTTAAATGCAGAAAGAAATAAATGACTTTGAATGTAAAGGCTTTAATGTAAAGGCATAAACGTAAAATTGTTTGAAGCACAAATGAAATGGAAGTGAAAGACAAAACTGGAAAATGTAGAGAGTTTTCATTGAATTGTAAATGTTGGTGTTATCATACGTACATATTTCGAGCATTCGTTTCCCTATCCATGCGGTATTTTGAATGTTTACTGAATTTGTACAACAGATATGACACCCTGAAATCCTAACACTAAGACCTCTATTTATACTACTTCGACCATAACGGTCTTGTTATCAGAATTTGCCACGTTCGAAGCATGCAGAGCATTACTTCCCTCTAGCCTCCACGCGTCCTCGAACGTTCCAATGCTTATGTATTTTGAATTTCCAATATCCCGCTCACGTTTGAATTTCAAGCGCCTTGGTACCTTCATTTCGAATTCGTTTCGAAAACAACCCTCACAAATATAGTCTCATCATTATTTCGAACAAGGCTTTAGACTTATACTCCACAACTATCATTCGAAACCTTGAACTTTAATATTTCCATTCGAAACAAACAGTCTCTTTCATTCCAAATCATCAAACTTGCTTTATTCAAACAAAACCCAATCGTCTTATTTCGAATCATAATATCAAAATCTTCAGCCAACACATGGTCGTCTTTTCTTTTTCTGTTAACGCAACATCCATGGCCATCACTCTCTTCAACACTTCCAAACAACCCTGTTGAATCAGTAGAGTTTTCTTCTTCAAGCACCATAAACCAAAATCGTTCACTCCGGTGAACTTTTCAATCTCATACTTTGTTGAAGAAATCTTCTCCACGCTCACCGCACCAATTTGCTGTGAAAACGATGCCTTGAAAACAAAGTATAAACTGCTTCTCTATGATCAAGAAACACACAAGGGTAGAAAAGATGGAAAAACAAGAAGAACACAAGGAATTGATTATAACTATTATTCTTTACTTTCTCTTTAAACAAGATTACAAGTACACAAGAATAACAAATAACCCTCTCACCCTAAATTAGGATTTGATATATGCAATAATGAGAGACTAGTATGCTATTTATGATAAACCTAACATACTAAACTAATGGATTTTTTCACAAATACTCATTACAAGCTAACTTAGGGTACGGGCTAACTTAAATAATTGAATGTAACAAACAAATCCAATTCGATATGCTAACAAACCTAGCAATATCGACTAATGCATGTTAAAACAACTTCGACTACAACACACACTACTTCGACAGCAACATGCAAACAAGCTTCAACCTCATACTTATTCTCTGTCGAATCTGAAACTACCCTTCAACTCAATAGAACTCGATTTAATATCTCACACTTAATGATATTTTCCTTTAACATCTTTAGAAAATTTTAATGAACACATTAAATTTTTGTTCAATAATTGTTTATCATCAAAACATTCTTCAAAAATGAAAAAAATATAATATACGAAAAAAATTACTAGTGTCTCTATTAAGTTATTGGTTCAATGAGAATACATTTATAGCGATCACTATGTTCCACGATAATGTTATTCTAATTTCTAGCTACTTCAAAAGGGATATACCATAGAATATAATTTGTTTGGTAATATTTGTTTTGAAAATTGTTTCATTGGTGAATGTAGATAATATGCTTGAGAGATTGATAAGTTGATAACTATCTTTACATAGTCGGTTCAATGGATGTAGACAGTTTTTGGGAACTAGATGTTCGTAAATGCAGCGCCTAGTGCACCATATATTCAAGTTTTTTAATATTAAAAAAAGAATTCAATTTTTGTGTATTCTAATACTACACGTTATCTACAATTTAATAAAATATTATATTTAGCTCTCACATAAAATCAACTATCTAATTAATATTGAGACATGCTTAATAACTCTCTAATATACTGTTTCTTCATAAATAATTTTATACTACAAAAAGCTCTTTTGGTAATTTGTTAATTTACAACAATGTAATCAATCACCTTACCTCAAACTTTCAAGTGGCACACTCTTTTCATTTCTCTATTGTAACATACTAAAAGCTTTGCATTAACAAGTGGATTTTATGACCGGATAAACCTATTATTTTCCATATAATAAATATATTTTGAGATATGGTTTTATAGTTTTTAGTTTGATTGATGTGTGGTATATGGAGTGATAAGTGCATTTTGATCCACATTCTTTTATGATGTTTGTACTTAAGTATTTCTATATTTTATTTTGTCTATTTTTATATTTTTTAATATTTTTTAATTTAGTTTATTTTTTGTTTAATTTGATTTTCGTATTTAATTTTCAGTATTGACAGTTTTTATTGAAAAATTCATAATTAGAGCTATACGAATCGGATCGAGGCGTTCTAATATGTGTTGGAAAGATAAGAGAAAGAGCTACAACTTTCATGTTGGAGTCAAAAGCTGATTCACACTATAGCAGGCTTGAATAATTCGTTGAAGTTACAACATTAGATACATTTTGTTTTGAGTCAATTTTATGGGGATGGTTTGTAATTTCCGACCCGGTACGAATTTTTGATGTAACCCTTATAACTAGGGAAGTCGTTACTATTCATTATTACCTTCTATTCACGATAAAAAATTACTTTTGCTTGTACGCTTGAATGAAGAACTAATCATTTAGAGTTGATCTACTGTAATCGCGTTCCGACACTTTGAGGTTTTTAATTTATCAATTCAATTTCGTTTCTCTTTTTAAATTCTATTTTATTAAATTACATTTGCTTAATCTGTTATTTCATGGAATGTATTGATTAAATTCGTATGATTGTATTCCTAATCTTTAATCGTTGTTTACGTCGCTTAGTCGTTAAATCGCGTTATATATATCGTGTTTGCTTAATTCACGATTGTATTATCCATTTGCTTAATTTAGAATGAAAATTCAATCGTGAATACAAGAAGCTAACCGCTAAAGTTCATGTCTTGGAGAGGATCTTAAGGTACTTTTATAGATTTTTGGTGCAATTTTTTTAACATATTATTAAACTTATTAATCTTAACATCATATTTAAGGTTTTTCCTTTGACTTTTATCATTGCATCTCAAAAAAGTCAAGGCAGTACATGTGTTGAGAATAGTTAGACCTACACATTTTTGCTACCTGATTTTGAACTCATAAATCCATTTAAAATTTCTTATGATTGTTTAAACTTACTATGCTACATTTCCAAACCTTGTGCGTCCGCTTATACATGCAACATGTCACAACAAACTGTTAAAAGAACTATATATTTATTTAAACTTTGTTTTAGAACTTCTGTTGAATATTATGGTGGTAGATATGAAAGATAAATGACTTAAATTGAAAGGTTTTGAAACCATTAAGTACTCAACCACTAAGTTATCTTAATTGGAGGGTTTGTTTTTTATATTAACAAGAAGTTTTGTTAGAATGGATATATTAATCTTAATTGGAGATTTTTTTTTATTTCTTATTAATGTCATAATTTTTATGTTCGGCAACATAAAGGTTATTTGAAACCTTCACTACATGCAGTATCTTTTGAGATCTTATATAGTTATAATTACGTGTGCATTATACTTTGGAGTGTCCAATAGATTATTCGATGACCTCAAGTGTATTAGGGACTTAGTCTTAAAATTAATATTAGACTGAATGTGATAACCTTTCACATTTAAAATGCCATAAACATTTCTCCAATATTTTATTAAATTTTATTTAAAACTTTGATATTATAATTTCATTATACAAATATAATTTTACTTTTATAAAATATCTGGAATCATAAATCTCAGAAGTAAATATAATTGCTATTGAATTATAATTATAATTTTTTTATCTTTGTAAATCATCATCCGTAAATTTTATCATTAAAATTCACTATTTTCACATGTCATTATCATCATAATACGTTTTTTTAAAATATTTATAATTATTAATAATATTTGTAAATATTGATAGTTACTAGACATATTAGATTTATCATATTAATGATTTATCACATATTTATTTTTAAATATTTTAAATTATTAGTAATTTTACAATAATATATATATATATATATATATATATATATATATATATATATATATATATATAAAATTATATCTTCTCAAATGATCTAAAATATGAATGAAGTTATCCGTACGGACGCACAGATTGTCTACTAGTAGTACTAGTAATACATGACTTTTTTTCTTTCAAATAATACTCCTTCGAGTCATTGTTATAAGTAAAAAATTTTTTTTAAGTTCATCAAATAATAAATATATTTGATCTTTTATATAGATCAGATACATTTATTACTCAATGAACCTAAAAAGATAATATTTATTTATAATAATAGCAGGAGAAAATAATGCTTTAGAGAGAGATAAAAAAAAAAAATTTTATAAGAGATTCTTTTTTAAAGTATCACTCTCTTTATTTTAAAATGATTATCATTTAAAATTTTTACATACAAATTAAGAAATGCAACTTGTCATAAAATATTATACTTTTACTGAATTAATCATGTTAATATATTAAAAATAGTATAGAAAATAAAAAATAAAAAATAAAAATAAAAAATTATTATTATTATTATATTAAAATGTGAAAAAACAATTATTTTAAAATAAAATTTTTTTTAGCGACCGTCATTCTAAAACGGGATGTAGTACTATAGTACTAATAATTTTCAATAAAAGAATGTATCCATTATTTAGTTGTTCCTACTTCCTATTGTCTTGTTTAGTCCACATCCCATTCAATCAATCACCCATTTGGCCATTCAATGTAAATTTGCCGCGTTTCAACACGTGGAAGTGGATAAGATTACTATTTTTGTCTTAGACTCCAATTCCTATAAGAAGTTATGTTGATATTGTCTTGTAAAAATGGAGAAGTTATGTTGGTTTGGATTTGAAATTCCACCTAGAGTTATGGGAGAAAATTGAAGGGAAAAAAGGGAGAATTTTTAGTATTCAATTAATAAAATAAATGGAATGTGCATTTATGATAAAATATTTATTAAAAATATAATTACTACTAAAATATTAATAAATTATTTAAATAAAATTAAAATTTAATTTATAATATAAAAAGGAAATTGCATTGACAAATAATATTATTGGAATTTCTTTTAATAACCACGTATTAAATTTTTTTCCCACAAATAACCATATTTCAGAGAAAATTGCGCAAATAATCATGTTTCAGAAAATTCCACAAGGGAGGAGCCAATCCAGTTGGCGCATGCACCTTATTTTAAAGGGGAGGCGCCATCTCACTTGGTGCCTATGTGTGAAAGGTTTGCCCTAAGTCAAGTGAGATGGCGCCTTAGTGCAATTGAGAGGCAATTTTTCGCGTTTTTTATTTTAAATGTGGTACGTTACGTAAACGATATAGGATCACGAAAATTGACTTTTTATTTACACAATATGATTACACAAAACGATTACATAAAAAATACAAATTAATCAGTGGTCCCCCGGAACCCGATAATGACCCTCGGTTCCGCATCCCCGTCCTCGCCTTTCCCGTGCTGGGTTTCGTCGCGTTTCCTGTTGTGGCAGGGTCGATGACCCAGCGAAGTCAATGCGTTTCAGATCCATGAAATCAGTCAGATCTCCATATCTAGAAGATCCACTTTGGTACAATCGGTTACCCATACCCTCAAAGTTTGGTCGTGTTGGTGGTGAATGGGGTTCCATTGTTGGTCTATAGCACTGGTCGTCTGAGTACGGGGGTAGAAAGGAAATGGATCTTGGGGTGTTTGGTATTGGGAATGTTGGGTGCTTTGGTGATGTGGTGGTTGATGGTAAGTTGAGTCGGTTGGTTCATAATCTTCAGAAAATTCCAGATCAGGGCTAAGGTTAGATGTTGAGGGGCCCATATTGGGATATTTAGAAGACTGGAATTGTGTGTGGGGCATGTGGGTGTATTGGTATTATGATTGAAATTGTGGTTGGATGTGAGGCATATGAGGGTATTGGTAATGAGGTGGTGATTGTGGTTGATTGTGGAGCAAGTGGGTCTAATCGTATTGTGGTGGTGATTGTAGTTGGGTGTTTGTGGTTCTGTTTCGTCGGGGAGGTTGGTGGGAGGTTGATATGTGTTAGGTTTGTTGTTGGGGAAATGAGGGTTGTGCCCATTATGTTTGTGGGTCAACCAAATACCTTGGATGAGACACGTGCATTTATGGGGTACTAACCGATCTGTACCAAGCTAAATATTGATTTGTGTGTCGCATATTACCATGGTTGAAGAAAACTGGGAATTGCAAGACATGTCGGTGACGTCTCTGCCACATCTTACATCATTCAAGAACAAAATATTTCCAGTTGGTAAGACCCCATTGGGCGTCGACCCTTTTGAGATGCCACAGGGACAAACAAGTTGGATCATAGGGTATCTCTTGATGCATTCCAAACTGCATCTTGACACGGTCGTTGTGGTGCATCTCTACAACATTGAACCGTGTGATTGCAGTCTTTGCGCTCCAAATTGTTGCATCCTCGGAGTTTGGTTCATGGTCCAAACCCAAATATGGTCTCCAGACAAACTGCGGATAAAATTAAATCAGCTTAATGAAAACGTAATAAATAAATAATTTAAAAGTAGAAAAGTTAAAAGGTATGACGTACATCATCCGGGCCAAGGTGATCCAATAGATTGCGATATAGAGCGACATTGAATCTTGGATTTTTGCCGTAATCCATACCCCTTAAGCAGTACCTAAAGGAATTGAAAAATATTTTATTTATATCATATATTTGGTGAAGAGATGAATAATAATAAATGATATAAGTTAATGACTTACTTTGTTGCGTATGGCAAAACAAATGTGTTGTTGACGGGGTTTAGGGACTCCATTCTCCACCAACCCCAAGCTTGAAGTAAAAAAGCATAGCCATAAAATGTATATTTTTTCTTGATTGTATTTTTACACAAGGAACTGTATAGATGGGCTAAAACAGAAGAACCCCAACTATACTTTCTAGTTTTTTCAAAGTCTCTAAGTAAATTTAAATACATAAAATTTACATTATTTCCCGTACTTTCGGGAAATAAAAAGATTCCAAATAGTATCATTATATAATTTCTAGCTTTTATTACCTTAGCTAGCTCGGAGGAAATTTCGTTCAATTCCAGAGTCGCATAATAATTTTTGAGCTTAGTAAGTAGTATACCCTAACCTCTCACACCACCACCTTCAACCATCTCCCTGCCCAACAATTCTTCACACAGAGAATTGGGCTGTTGAACCGACCCGTTAACCGCCTTACCATCAACAGGGAGACCCAATAACATGTACACGTCCTCTAGTGTGACGGTACATTCACCTATTGGTAGATGAAATGTATGGGTCTCTGGTCTCCACCTTTCCAATATTGTAAGTATGAACTTTGAATCAATCGTGCAGTTGGAGATCTTTATAACATTTCTGAAACCTGCATATTCGAGATAGGGTACAATCAACGGGTCGGGAGCAAGGTAGTTGTGTGACCGGATTCTGAATCTTTTAGTATCCTAAGTTAAGAATGTAAAAAGTGTAAGAGTCCATAAGATGAATAAAGCATTAATATAAGTAAGAAAAATGTATAAGTATACAAGAAACTTACAAACGCTGCAATATTGTCCCTTGTGCCTCTGTGAGAATCGCCCACTGTGAGAAGAGCCATTGTTGAAATTGTCTGAGATTATGAAAGAGTTTGAAATTGTTTGAGATTATAAAAGAGTTTGTAGCAGAGAGTGAGACGATTCTGGATGCAATAGAAGTATGTGAGGCTCTATATTTATAGGCAAAATTTTATCACAGAGTAAGTGAGGTGGTTGGTGGGTGCATGCATGCATGATAAGTGTCACTCTTGCAGTGTAGGTGCAGGCTAGGTGGCAGCCTTGGGGAAGGCATCTCTGCATGCATGTAATACGATTGGGCGTGTAGGGAGGCGCCATTGGACTTGGAGAATGAGTACAAAAATGAAAGGTGTCACCATCCCAGTTGGCGAATTAGAGGTGGCATGGGTTGCAGTGTAGGTGCAGGCTATGTGGCAGCCTTGGGGAAGGCATCTCTGCATGCATGTAATACGATTGGACGTGTGGGGAGACGCCATTGGACTTGGAGAATGAGCACAAAAATGTAAGGTGTCTCCATCCTTGTTGGCGAATTAGAGGTGACATGAGTTGCAGTATAGGTGGCAGCCTTGGGGAAGACATCTTTGCATGCATGTAATACGATTGGATGTGTAGGGAGGCGCGATTAGACTTGGCGAATGAGTACAAAAATGTAAGGTGTCGCCATCCCTGTTGGTGAATTAGAGGTGGCATGTGTTGCAGTGTAGGTGCAGGCTAGGTGGTAGCCTTGGGGAAGGCATCTCTGCATGCATGTAATATGATTGGACGTGTAGGGAGGCGCCATTGGACTTGGCAAATGAGTACAAAAATGTAAGGTGTCGCCATCCCTGTTGGTGAATTACATGTGGCATGGGTTGCAGTGTAGGTGCAGGCTAGGTGGCAGCCTTGGGGAAGGCATCTTTGCATGCATGTGATACGATTGGACGTGTCGGGGGGCGAATTAGAGGTTGCTTACTGTTGTTTTATTCAAATTCAGTACAACCTATTTAATCCTACATTTTTCAAAACACTTCTACACTTAATCACTCAAACACTAGAACATTCAAAAATTTAAACAATTAACTCAAAGACTCAAACAATCAAACACTTAAACCTTCAAACCTTCAAACAATCATACACAATGGTCTCTGCATCCCAATATGTGATTAGTGCACATTTCAACGGTGAGACATACATTTGTCCCACCTCTGGGTTTTTGTTTAGAGACACTGAGAACATCTGATTTTGTTTAAACAGGAAATCCAATTTCTTGTATTTCAAAAAATGATTGGAGGCCAAACTTGGACGAGGTCTTGTGACACAAATCTTTTATCAGAATCCGATTTTTTTTATAACAACCAAATAATATTTTATAAGGTTGAGGTTCAAGATGACGAGGACCTTCAGAATATGTTTTCCAGTCATGAGTATTCTGGGTACAACTCTATTGAGTTGTACATTATGCTGCGAGAGCCTCAGCTGTCACAAGTGGTTGATCCTCTGGAGACCGAACAAGCAGAAGTAGATGTCTTTGATGAAAAAGAAGAAGATGGCGAGTTAGAGTTTGACGACATGGTCAATGATGATTCCGAAGACGATGGGATACCTAGTATACCTTCAAACGAGATCTACACACCACCTCCGCACATGACAAACTTCAACATGGGCGGAGATGAACCGTCATCTGATTTATTTTTCAATCCGTATATACAGTCAGATGAAAACTTAAAAGAGAAAGACAAATTTCGTAATAGAGAAGAATGTATCCGAGCCATAAAAAATTTCACATGCTCAACTCGGTCGATTTTAAGGTAGATCGTGTAAATCCAGAAAGGTATAAGATCAAGTGTATCCACCCATATTGTATGTTCAAGCTCACTACATCATACAAATTAAGAGGTGATTGTTGGGTCATATGTTCTATGTCACCCCACACGTGTGTCAGTTCTACTCAATCAAAGGATCATCAGAAACTAAATTATGATCTCATATGTCAAGAAATCCTACCCCTCGTCAGCAACGATCCATCATTGAAGGTGAAAACTGTAATCTCTCACATCACTACGGTATTTAACTATACTCCGTCATACTGAAAGGCATGGTTAGCAAAGACCAAGGCGATTGAAAAGGTATATGGAAACTGGGAGGAGTCATACAAAGAACTTCCTCACTACCTGAATGCACTTCAGACTTATTCTCCGGGTACTATTTACATTCTGGAAACATTGCCAGTGTACACCCCAGATGGTAGTCAATTCACCGGAAATGGAATATTCAGTCGAGTGTTCTGGGCTTTTCAACCTTGCATCACAGGGTTTGCGTCATGCAAACCAATTATTCAAATTGATGGGACTTGGTTGTATGGGAAATACAAAGGCACACTATTGATGGCAGTTGTACAAGATGGCAACAACAACATTTTCCCAATTGCCTTTTACCTAGTCGAGGGAGAGACTGGTGGTGCTTAGAGCTTATTTCTCAAGAATCTCTGAACACACGTGACTCCTCAACCAAATCTTTGTTTGATCTCTGATAGACATGCATCTATTGATAGTACATACAACAATCCTGCAAACGATTGGCATGGCCCTCCTTCTACGCATGTCTATTGCATTAGACATATCATTCAAAATTTCACGAGGGAGATCAAAGACAAAGCTATAAGGAAAGAGGTTATGAATGCAGGATATGCATTGACACAACCTACATTCAAATATTATCGCAACGAGATCCGATTGTCAAATCCGGACGCCGGTAGGTGGATCGATAATATTCCGGTATAAAAATGGACTAGGTCATACGACAATGGACAACGACAGGGCCACATGAAAAAAAATATAATTGAATTCATGAACGGGTTATTCAAAGGCATACGAAACCTCCCAGTAACTGCTATGGTTAAATAAACATGTTTTAGGATGTCTTTGTTGTTTTCCAAAAGAGGTGAAATGTGGAACGATGTGTTGAAATCTGGACAACTATGGAGTGAAAGCTGCATGAAGTATATTAAGGCAGAAAGTGCCAAAGTTAACACCCATCTTGTTATACGGTTCGACTACACAACCACAACTTCATTGTCAAAGAGACTATCGACCATAACGATGGGCTGCCAAGACAAGAGTATAGGGTTATACTACCTTCTCGTTGGTGCGATTGTGGAAAGTTTCAAGCCTTTCGTATGCCTTGCTCGCATGTCATTGTTGCGTGTGCCTATACTCATCAAGACGCATTACAACTTTTGTCTCCCATTTACAAATCTGAAACCTTGCTCAACGTATACAGCAAAAGCTTCCCTTTGGTAGCAAAACCTGATTATTGGCCTGCATACGACGTTGAAATAGTATGACACAATGTCCAGATGCGAATGAATAAAAAGGGTCGTCCCAAAAGTAAGCGCATCACAGCTGAAATGGACTCCATTGATAAGCTGGAAAGAAAGTGTGGTTTATGTCGTCAGGTCAGACACAATCGCAAAAATTGTCCGACTCGGGCTACTAGCTCAACCACATAAAAATTGTATTACAAAACATCTTTACTTTTTTAAGTTGTAAACATTACGGTTTTTCATTAACAACATTTGTCACAATAAACCTTGCGCGAACAACAAATAAAACATGATAAATCGTCTACAAAATTATAGCCGTTAAAACAATTTCATCTGACCCATGCATCATCAACATTACGTCATTGTCTGTTTTGACTTCCTCCAACCAAAAATTAGGTCTTCCTGTCGCAAGTGAGGTGAATGTTCTTCTTCGCTGGATCCTTCTAATTTGTTCCCCATCCTCGATGTCTCCTTCTATCCATCGCATCAACTCCCTCTTCAGACGCTCCATGGAGTGAATGTGCTAGAATTTCATTTTCATCGGAGGTTTTGTGGTCGAGAAAATAACGTAATCATCTCTGACAAAAATCATGGGCGATGTCATGACGCAAATAACAGAGAGAAAAATAAGAGGACATTGCGAGAAAGTGTGAAGAGTGACGGAGAAACAGACGGATTATTTATAAAAAATGCATTTTGCCCTAGGAGCCAAGTGAGATGGCGCCTCCCTTCACTTTTAAAGCGCATGCGCCATCTCACTTGGCTAAAATAGAGTGCATGTGCCAAGTGAGATGGCGCATAGGGCAAAAACCTAGGTGCATGCGCCAACTAGATTGGCTCCTTCCTTGTGGGATTTTCTAAAACATGATTATTTGCGTAATTTTCTTCGAAACATGGTTATTTGTGAAATTTTTTTAATACCTAATTATTACAAAAAAAAAATTCACATTATTGTCCTTATTTCTTGGCTTGTTACTTCGGACTGGATTTACTATCTTTGAACTTGTTATTTTTAATGATTTTTTCCTGTTTCTCTCTAACCATTTCTTGCCACTAATCAAAATAATATATTTTAATCACTTATTTTTCTTCTAAATACTAAAGACACCCAATAATAAAGTTAACTAATCCTCTCCTCTATTGCGTCCACATTTTGGAGAAATTTTAGTTCATGCTTTTTCCAGTTACCAAAGTCCTCTTTTGTTACATGCTTTTTAATTATTATTCCATTTGATAATTACATTTACTCTTTAAATATATTTTTCTAATATCACGTTGGACTAACAAAATTTATACTTAATTTTTTTTTTTTGAATAATTCTTTTTTGAATAACAATTTTTTTAACAATATATAATATAAGAGAGAATTAAAAGTTCTTCAACCTGTTTACACTAAAGAAACGGAGATTTCCGACAAAAGAGAGATTAAAGACTAATTACAATTACGATAGAAATAACAAAAGATATTTGTTAAACTCGTAAAAACAACAATTGAAATGAGTAATTTATCTAAAAAACGACCATTTTCAAACTAATATTTTTATGTACCAAACTGTATTGTTAAAATTCTAAATCTCATTCTGAAAACAAACCTCATTCCTTAACAATCATATTATACATGTGGTTGCTAACAAAATATCGTGCAACTTGTCCTCTTCTACCTTTTTAAACTGACAAAAAGAGTGTCAACCCATAAAAATCGAGAGGCACTCATCCTCCAATCTATCCATTTTTCCAATCCAATTAGCTATTTCCCTCCAAACCTTATTAATCATTCTACACAAAGAGAATATATGGTCTCTACTTTCCTCTTCTATGCCACAAAAACAACTTTGTATATCTATGGGAAAATTAACACCTCTATTTACCAATAGATCCTTTGTTGACAATCTATTAATGAGAAGTCTCCATCTAAAAGCTTTAATCTTAAAAGGCACTTCCGTTTTCTAAATCAATCCCAACGCCAAATCATGCCTATTTGGAGGACCAAAAGGAACACGAAAGTTAGAATAAAAATAGTAACACGAAGTCACAGAAAAACCTTCCTCCAGATTAAGAGACCACTCCACCAAGTTCGTTCTTTTCGAACCGAAACCGAACTCTTCCAATCTCCCTTTTAAAACAAGAAATCCTCCATTAAAACCGGGTTATTAGCAATGACTGGGTTAAGACCAAGATCACCTCACTTCCACCTCTCTATTCACTCCATTCTCTCGTACCCACCACCAACCGTCTCTTCAAACGGAAAACCAAAAATAAATAAATAAATAAAAGAATTTTTCCTACAAATTAATTTTTATATGACAAATAATAATTTAGTATATGTAAAATAATAATTTAACTGATTTTTTTAAAATTAAATAGAGTTTCAAGAGTAATAGTTTAAAATCTATAATCAATTCTTAGTTCTAAGGATATAAAAGACATTAAACATGATTTTAACTAAATAATATTAAAATTGTAATTTCACAAAAATACTGATCATACAATTATGTAAGTCAAATAGTTTAAAATAAATTCATTTCAAAGGCCTAATTAAAAGGAAATTTATCTATTTATGATACACTAATTTATAGCCAAAAATTTAAAAGAAAAATACTATTAGAGATGTAAATAGGTCTTCAATAAAGAAAAACATTCAATCTTTGTTCCTAGAATCCTTGCCGTCATCAAAATTTCTTCTAAAATCTTTTAAAATCTGCATACCAAAAATAATTATGCTATTTTCCCTTAATAAAAGCCAAAATAACGTCACAATCACTTAACAATTTAAAGTGATCGTTGTAATATCTCAATTTCGTGCCAAATCACCCAACGATTGGGTGGAGTTTAGTCAAAATCGACGACTATTAGTCTCAAATAATACCAAAATTCATTTTAAACTATATAATCCTTTACTAGTTAATATTAAAAACACTTGAAACTATTGATAAAATTTTCATGATGAGGAATTGTTATCACAACTCATAACTTGAACTATTACTTGTCCTTTTGCTTGCAAAATAAAAGTTTTAACAATAAATTAACATGTTTACTCAACCAAAGATCACCACACATTTCTAGCTCATATGTCACTTATCTTCTTTGCTTCTATTCAGACAAGTCTAAAGAGTTCTTCAAAATTTTAATTATACTCAACTTATCTCTCTTTCTCACATTTTCGCTCAAGTAAAATAATAAGGTAATTACTCAATAAACACACAAAAATTATTTTCATAAGTTTGATAATTTTATAAATGGTCAATCAAAGTTAACTTTTGAATACACATTTTTGAAACCTTTTTGAGTTATAGTTTGGCTTATATCAAGATGAAATATTTTAGAATAGTAGACTTAAAATTTAGAGTTAAAACACATGCTACGTTTCCTTGTTTTCACTTGTTTCGCAAACATCTTTAACATAATACAATTACCAATTCAATGTTAAATGTGTAATTCTTTATGTCGAAGCAGGTTGTTGTTCGAATATAAGGTGTGTCGAAGTGTTATAAGCGGGTTGCTATACACGGATTTGATTTTGATTTGATTTAGGTCTAAAATAGGTATTTTGGGCTTTTATAGTTTTGATCTTTTTGACTTAGGGATAAAGCAAGCTCAATTATAAGTAGAGGGAGTAACTCCTATTTTTGTAATCAATTCATTCATTCACGATATTTGTAGTTGCAAGTGAATAAAAGTTTTTCCATAGTTTGTAGGCAGAGAGTTACTCTACAGAGTCCCTAATTATTTTCTTCTTTAAATTCCTTTTTTCATCGTTATTGTGTGTGATAACAACCTTGTTCATCAAGATTGATAGAAATTCATCATAGAAGTGGTGAATTTCAAACATCTGGTATCAAAAGCTCTGGTTGAGCAATCAAGGAAAGAAGAAGAAATCATGATGGTGGTGAATTATGGGAATGAGAATTATCCAGCAAGTCTTCCAATTCCGAAAGTAGATAACTATGAGAATTTGGTGCAAACAGATGAAGGTTATATTCAGGCGTCAAGGTCTATAGGATCTTGTAAAGGATGGATTAGAAGCGCTTGGAGAAAACGCTTCAGAAGAAGAAAAGAAAGAACACATAGAATCAGAGAAGAAGAGTTATAAAACACTCTTTATAATTCATCAAAGTCTGAGTCCATACAATTTTGAAAAAGTGAGTGACTCAGAATCTGCAAAAGAAGCTTAAAAGATCCCTGAGAAGTTTTTTGGAGGTGCAGAAAAGGTGAAAGAGGTGAGGTTACAAACTCACAAAAGAACATATAATTGCTTTAGATGGAAGATAGTGATAACATATCTGATTTCCTCACTAGGGTTACGAAACTAGTGAACCAAATCAAGGTATGTGGAGAAGCGTTAACAACAAGAGCTGTTGTTTCAAAGATCTTGAGGTCTTTGGCTCCTAAGTTCGATCACATGGTGGTAGCCATAGAATAATAGAAGGATTTGTTGGAGTTGACAAAAGAAGAGCTTCAAGGAACGCTTGAATCTCGTGAACAACGAATGACTAAAAGAGCTGCAGGCCAGTCGAAAAGTGATGTGGCTTTGCAGGCATAATCAAGAAAAGAAAGTAAAGGAAAAGGAAAGTGGTTCGATAAAGGTAGAGGTGGCTACAACAATTTGACTAGCAGAGGAAACTAACAGGAATGAATTGCGTCTAATCAAAGAAGACCTTATTACCAAGGAAACCAAAGAGGTGGTGCTGGAGGTAGAGGAAGAGGTGGTTGTCGAAAGCCTGACAAGAGTCACATTCAGTGTTACGATTTTCAGAAGTATGGTCACCATTTTAGTGATTGTCCATAAAAGAGAAAGAATCAAGAAAGTGATGCAGAGTTTGCAAAACATGAAGAATAAGAAGAGATGATATTGATTGTCACAACAAAAGATGAAGATAGATTCAAGTATCAATGGTACTTGGATTCAGGATGCTCATCACACATGAGTAGAAGGAAAGATTAGTTTATCAACATAAAACCCTCAATGAAGAACATGATGAAATTCACAAATGACAATACCCTAGCAGTTGAAGGTATTGTTGATGTTATGATTATGAGGAAAGGTATTTCAGCAGGAAAAAAACACCTTATCAAAACACTATGCTCAAACCTCAGTATTTGTCAGAGGTCTTCTGCTCTTATATTCAGTAGTAGTTGCTGATACTAGCGAAGTCTTCAACAAAGTAGTCATGCATTCACCAGGCATACTACTGTATATAGGATTAGACTCTCCACAGTCTAATCTACATAGTCAAAAATGTCACTTCTGACAATAATGCTTGAGCATCCAACTCCACATGCACAATCTTAAGCAGTAAAAATAAAACAGCCATCAATAATCATGATGTTGCAACATCATTTGGGACACGAGCTTCTTAATATAGAACCTAAATCACTATGGTTCTTAAATAAATTCAAAGGACTCATTGTGCATGGAAATCATTTACGAAGCTCCCAATAGAACACACAGTCGGTGCAACCTACCAAACACCTGAATGCTATGGAGAGAAATAAACGCTCACATACTCTCTAAAACACAATGTTCAGAATGCAGAATTGCATAACTCTTCCGAAAAATACTTAGTCTCCCATCAAAGTATTCACCATCAGTCTTCATGCATAACCTCCTTAAAGGACAGACAAATACTCAACTCCTGTGATACAGTGGCAGAACCGATTGTTTTGGAAAATGCTGGTTTGTGTTTTGCGTTTGTGTTTGCAAAATGTCGCGGTAAGCAAGAGTCGCCACCGACTTTTATTTTATCCAACTGGAAAGGAAAAAAGCACAGAAAAATTCCTTTTTTGAGACTTTGAGTTCGGGGGGTAGATTATAGAAAGGGAAGGTATTAGCACCCCTTTCTATCCATGGTTTTCCATGGGCTCTTAGGTACTAGCTCATATTTTGAAAATCGCTTGTGGGTGTTTGTTTTGAAAAGTTTTTGTTTTACTTTGTTTTAACCATTGCTTCTGTCTTCAAGAGTGTTACGAAGTTATTTTGAAAACTTTGTTTGAAAAGTGTAAGTGTGAAAAGTTTGATTTTGAGCAAGTACCTACTAGCATCTACCTACTCGGAAAAGGATTGTTTCTATTCTTGTTTACTTTAGACAGTACTATCCTACTATTGAGAAATAGGTAGCACCGTCGTTGGAGTTATGAGGGTCAATTTGTAAGGGACGTACGATCACTAAAGCAATGTTAGGACGTCTTAGTAGTAACCCTAATGTCTTAAGATCATATTCGAGGCAACATTTCCGAGGCAACCTTTCCGAGACAATATTTCCGAACGGGACATTTGATCTTTGTTAGACAGGAGGGCAACCACTAAGACACCCTATACTTAATGACCGTTTACCGAAGGAAACCAAAGTGAGAGTATACCCTAAGAGTGCGCATGTGCGAGTGATTTGATTTCAGTTATTATCTTTGTACATTAGGGTTTTCTAGCCATTTTAAATTAACATGCAGTCTTGTCATACAATCCTATTATCATACATCTAACAGTTGATATTTGCGAGAATTAAAATGCGAGAAATAAAAACTACGCTATTACAAGGCTTCCGGGTAGGGATTACATAGCCAAAAAACCCGTAAAACGATAAATAAAAGGAAATCCTAATTAAACTATTACATACCGTGAGCAGTTACATTAATATTGTAAAAAATATAAGCGCGCGCGATGAGATAAAAACGAGAGAATTAGGGTTTTTACCGCAACTACCTAATTGAAAGAAAAATCATTTTTTGTATTGTTTTTGATTATTTTGAGAAAATAAGGTTTAATTGAATAAACAAAAACCTAATTACTAATTAATTCACATGCCAACCCTAATTTTTTCTAATTTATTTTAAATATATGAAAAAGTTAGAATTACCCTAAATTAAATTAAACTAATGTTAAATTAATTTTGACAAAATAAATAAAAACCTAATTCTAAATTTGTGAAATTTATTTTATGATTTTTTGTAAAAAAATGAATTAATTTTGTTAGAAAATAATTTAAACAAATTAAATAAATTAAAACCAAAAAAATAAAAAGGAAGAAAATGGGTCTGGTTTTGCAGCAAGAAATGGGGGGTATGAATTGCAATTCTGGGCCCAAAAGCGTTTGGCCCTGTTTGACTTTTCCCGATCCTATGCACATGCTTGACTGGGGTGTATTGTGGACCCTCATGGATAAAGCGTTAGATCTGGCTTGTTGAAGATCTGCTGGCTGGATATTGAGGACATATGGTGGACTTATGGGACGTCTGTATACCTAATTACACAAAGAAAAATAATATGCAACAATATGGGGACCTGGGGATCGAACCCAGGTCCTTTAGCATTCATCCATTGCACACTTGCCAACTGAGCTGGTTGTATTAGTTGTATAACTAATGACAAAATAATATTATATGATAAAACAATAAAGCTAAACTCTGAAACGCGCGCAGATTTGAATGGGCCATTCATGGGGCGTCACGTTATCATCTTCCTCGTCGTCTCCGTCGTTTTAGATCAAGAACTTTTACCTATGGACAAATGGGCGTAGGTACATCCCTGTACCTTTCCAAAATCCTGTCCCTGCATGAAAAGTCAATACCAGTGGTACCAATCAACTCGTTGTAACCTCACGAGCATCATGGTACCACTATCCACGGCCAATTGTCCTTGTACACAAAAACCCTAAAAACGAAGCAAGAACCCTAACTATGGCATCTTGCTGTACAGTTAATGAAAATGCAATTAAGTACAACCATTAGCTTGAAAATAACTCATGGATTAAGGATATGTCAATAAAACATGCTAACTATGCCAGAATCATGATATACGAATTCAAAAAAAACATGGAAATCGTGGGACTCTTACAGTGCGTTTCTGGATGTTAGGAAGCTTGTTAGTGGTTGAATCTTGATCCCTGGATGTCCAGCAATCGATTGGTGTGCTTGGAATGGCTTGAGAAAGCCTGGAACTGGGAAATCAGTTTGCAACTTTTCCTTGAAATTTTGAGATTTGTTCTCTTCTTTGCACGCCTCCAATCCCCTGTTTTTGATATGCAATTGTCCCTTATGTACCCTAGAAGGAATTAGGGTTACAAACTTGTATCAAATCTCTCCAATTATGATTGTTGATTCATGATTTGATTATTGTGCCAAATCTTTCTAAATCAAGCAAAAACCAATCTTTTTATGTCAAAATGATCCTTGCACGATTTGATTCCATCTCCAGCTATATAATAGACCTAAACATGCACAAAATCTCAAACTTTGATTAGTTTTTGATATTTTCATGATTTTATTTTGATTTTATTTTATTTTATTGAAATAAAATCAAAATAAATGACAAAAATAAAAGAATGACAAATGGGAAGGATCATGGGTCGTGGGTCACATTACAAACTCAATGCAAGCATAAAAAGTTGGGCCCATTTAGCAAAAAATGCAATTTTGGACATATTTGACTTTTGACAATTTTACAAAAAGGGTCAACTTTGCCAATGCATAACTCTCTCAATTTTGACCCTAGAGAGGTGTTCTTGGATTTTTTAGAAAGATTAAGATGTCCTCTAAGCAACCCTTTTGGTATCATATCAATTGAGTCTTCCATGTTCACGTATGAAGCTTTGGCCCAAAAGGTGTTTTTGTTGACTTTTTAAAATGACCTATAATGTCCAAATTCAAATCTTCTTGTGAGTGCATATTTTGAACTTGGGAGATGAATATGGATTGTAGGGAATTACATCCTCTTTAAAATGAGCTTTGGATGGGTCATTTTTGATAAAGTGTGAGAAAGTTATGCTTGGTCAAAGTTGAGTTGACTTTTCCTACAAAACCCTAATTTAGCAACTTTTGGGTTTTGATGAATTATGAGGAATCCTTGAGGAATCATAATCAACACTTGATCAAATGATGAATAATACTTCAAAATGAGAATGTTGACCAAAAATCTTGAAGTTTGACTGTATGTGGGCCACAGTTGACTTTTGCCCTAGCATAGTCGATTTTCAGGCCTTTGAGCAATTGACTAAGCAAACTTCCTCTACAAGGCTTGAAAATTGACATGGATTATCTTGAGAACACATTAGGACAATGGTAATCATTTGGGATCCTTTGGACTCAAGTACCTTGATGCCAAGTGAAACCCTAATTTGAGGTAGACTGCCTTAGGAGAGAGTTTGTTTGGTCAACCCTTGGACTTCCTTGAGCAATTTGAGGACCTCACCTGAAATGTATTGAGAAATATGGGAGGACAAATTTTGGGGTACAACAGCTTCCCCTGTTCAATCTTCTTAAACTTGAGGATGTAGATTGGCTTGTCTGCCTTTCGTGATCCGAAGGTGGATGATGATCGAACACTAGAGTGCCCAGAAATTTGCACTCGCATGAAGTGGTACTGGTCTTGCGATACCGGGAATGGGCTTATAGATTCCATTTGGAGGTTGATGTTGGAAGATGGGCTTAAAGATGCCATCAGAAGAAGTGTCGATCGCATAAGAGATTCCTTTGCGAGAACCCGTATACCTGTTGTTAAGGAGAACTTCGCTGGGGAATGCTGGTCTCTGTCTTGAGAGAAATGGAGTTTTAGGAACTTCAATTGTCCGTTACTCTATTGGGAAACCATCTCTTAATTGAGGAGGTAAAAATGAACTGCCATTTGATCGTGCTCTAGGCTTCACAGTGATTTGCTGAGGAAAATAAGACTGACTGCTATTTGGTCGTGCTCCAGGCTTTATAGTGACTTACTGGGGAGATGAGATTAGAATTGATATCTGGTCATCTTCCAGGCTTCGCAATTTCTCAATTCTTATCTGATCGTGCTCCAGGCTTCAGAATGAATCAAATGGTTATCTGGTCGTATCCGGGCTTCCACTTGAATTTAAGGCTTACTAATATCCGGTCGATTTCTGGGCTTCATAGTAATTGGCCGAGTAAACTGCTATTTGGTCGAATTCCAAGCTTCGCAGTACCTTATACTGTTATTTGGTCGTGTCCAGGCTTTAGTGTATTTTGCGGCTATCTGGTCGTGATCCAGGCTTCACTGTGTCTTATACCATTATTTGGTTGATTCTAGGCTTCACGATATCTTTTATTGCTATCTGGTCGATTTCCAGGCTTCACAATAACTTGTTGAGGGTTAAGCTGTTTTCCGATCGATTTCCGGGCTTCACAGCTTGTATTTAAGATATACCATTATCTGGTCGATTCCAGGCTTCGTGGTGTTTTGGAGAAATCAAGATATTATCCGGTCGAATCTGGGCTTCATAGCTTGAATTTAAGATATACCACTATCTGGTCGATTCCAGGCTTCATAGTATTTGGATAAATCAAGATATTATTCGGTCGAATCTGGGCTTCATAGCTTGAATTTAAGATATACCATTATCTGGTCGATTCCAGGCTTCGTAGTATTTGGAGAAATTAAGATATTATCCGGTCAAATCCGGGCTTCATAGCTTGAATTGGAATAGAAATCTTAGTATCGATTTGACTGAACCAAAGAAAACTTGTGAGAACTTGATTGTATCTTTCTTGAAAGGTAAAGAGTTAGTCGTATGCAATGTCATGATGTATGAAATGTATTGAGTAATGATGTTCTCAAAATAAATGAGATTGTGCTGTATGATGCATATGCGCACGCTACGATGTATGGATATGTAATGCCATTGTGATACTCTCTAGCCGGGGAGAATAGATCCTGGACTGCTGCTAGAGAGTATAAGGAGTTGATTTATTCGTTCTCGTTGGGGATAATGACTGAAGATGATGAGCTGGAGACTTGAGTCCATTCTGCTCGAGAATATTCTTCCAGGGGAGATTCTGTTTGAGAATAACCTTGTGGGAGAATGACTCTGTGGGGAAGAGAAGTACTTTGTTGGACGATCTGCTGATTTGGAGAAGCAACCCCGTGGGGATGAATTACTGTTGCTGGTGATAAGTAAACTTTGCTTGGGGAGAATTTTGCTGACTTATTCGCGATTGCGAACCTCAGCTGCGATTGCAAGCCATTGATGAGCACTGATTTTGATGAAGAAACTGATAAATTCAAAGTCGAAGGAGTTGTTGAGAATCCAGTCGAAGTCGAAGTAGAAGCAGTTGTTGAGAATCCAAAAACAGTCAAAGTTGAAGAGGTTGTGGCTGAAACAAGCCAAAGACCTAAAAGAAATAGATTCTTCCAACAAGACTTTGTGATTATGAGATAGTAGGTGATGATGAAGTCACATCAGATGAGAAATTAGTTCATTTTTCTTTACTTGTAGGTGTTGAACCAATCAACCATAACGAAGCTTTGAAGATTAAACATTGGAAGTCAGCTATGGTCGAAGAGTTACATGTAATCGAAAGAAACAATACACAGAAGTTTGTCGAATTGTCAGCATATACAAAAGCTATCGAAGTGGAGTGAGTGTTTAAGTTGAAACACAATGATGATAGTTCGATAGAAAAACATAAAGCAAGATTAGTAGCTCGAGGGTTTCTTCAACGATAAGGACTCGACTACTCTTAAGTATTTTCTCCAGTAGCAAGATTGGAGACTATTCAACTAGTGGTAGCATTGGCATGTAATCAAGGCTGGTCGACATTTCATTTAGATGTGAAATCAACATTTCTGAATGGTCATTTAGATGAAGAGGTCTATGTCACACAACCTTCAGGGTTTGTGATTCAGAAGGAAGCGAGTAAAGTATATAAGTTTCACAAAGCGCTATATGGTCTTAAGCAGGCACCTAGGGCATGGAACAAGAAGATTGACTCATACTTTGTCGAATTGGGATTTGTCAAATGCAAATTTGAGTATGGTGTCCATGTTCAGGTTGTAGCACAAGATATAACAATCATTTGTTTATATGTTGATGACTTGCTAGTAACTGGAAACAATTTTGAGAACTTGTAAAAATTCAAAGATTTGATGATAAAGGAATTTGAAATGTCAGATATGGGAAAACTCTATAATTTCCTAGACATAGAATTTCAAATGTCGAAGCAAGGTATGGCGCTATATTAAATAAAGTATGTCAAAGAGATACTCAAGAGATTCAGAATGGATGATTCAAATCCCGCATCCTCACCTATTGAACCAAATGTGAAGTTGGATAAGAATGGAGAGGAAGACAAAGTCGATCTAACTTTGTTCAAGCAAATCGTGGGATCTCTGAGATATGTGTGCAACAGTCGATCTGATATAGGTTTTGTTATCGGATTAGTGAGCAGATATATGAGTGGATCAAGAGTGTCACATATGAAGGTTGCAAGAAGAATCCTGAGATATTTGAAGGGTTCTATAAACTGTGGAATACTATTTCGAAGAGATTCTGACAACAAAGAAGTAATAGTTAATTGCTTTTTAGATGCTGATTGGTGTGGAGATAAGGAAGATCGAAGAAACATAATTGGATATTTTTTTCAAGTATTTGGTGCTCCAATCTCATAGTGTTCGAAGAAGCAACCTGTGGTGGCATTGTCATCATGTGAATCTGAATATATAGCAGGATCCTATGCTTCATGTCAAGAAATTTGGATCAGATCTGTACTTGAAGAAATAGAGGTCGAAGTGAAGAAACCTCTAGTGTTGTAAATCGATAATAAGTCAGCCATAAATCTAGCGAAGAATCCAGTTCTGTATGGAAGAAGTAAACATATCGAAGCTTGGTCTCACTTCTTGAGGAAAAAGGTAAATCGAGGTAAACTTGAAGTTAGACATTGCTCAAGTGAAGCACAGTTGACCGACATTTTCACCAAAGGAATTAGGATCGACATATTCCTGAATTTGAAAAGAAATTAGAAATAGTTTAGATCGACTGTGACTAGCGTAGGTTCGACAACTTGGATTAGGGGGGGTGTTGAAATATTAAAATAGATTAGATCAGATTTGATTAGATTTAATATTTAAATATAATCTAAGTTGTGTCAGTCCAAACTCAATTAGAGTTATATATAAATAGTCATAGTATATATCCTTATTTTATACAATTTATTAAATGAATAATAGAATTCTTATTTTTTTTATTATTCTCTCCTTATCTCTTTAGTATAAATATTTTACACAATAACAAATATATGATAACTAGTTATCATAAGTCTCACACGTATAATCAATTTTGAGTAACCTTATTGATGATAGATGGCTCAATTACAAAACTAGAATATAAAGACTGAAATGTTAATGAACTCTTTGAAGCTCAATTATGGAACTACCTTCAAAGGATCCCTTTATTATGACAATATGAAAAGGAAAATCAATCGAAAAGTCATGAAAATCAAATGAGTTTGATTAAATTTTGTCTTTTAGACATTCCTAGGGGATAATTTCAATGTATGTTATATTGAACGCAGTGTTATTCATTAAAATAATACACATTGTTTTAGTTTATAATAACTTCCAAGTTTAGTTTAATAGTGAACCGTTTTAAATGATTGATACATCTTTGGTATTTTGTGTTCATGACCAAAGCAAAAAAGATACTAAAACTATAATTCCATGCATGTCCCTATCCTTGTAAATCATCCATGGTTATGAAAACTATGTCGTTCTTTTGCATCAAAAAATATTTGTGACTTTTAGAGGTTATAAAGAGATTTTTAAGTTGTTTTTAGTGGCAATGAATTTAGTTCACACCTCTTTTAAGCATAGTTTATGACTTTTGGTATCTCCGTAGGTCGTTTTTATGTTATTTTCTTTCGTTATTCCCTAATCCACATAAGTGAACTTGATTGATCATGACTTTATATAAAGAACTAGTATTTTTATTTTAATATGTGTTTGTATTTATTGTATTTATTCATTAATGATAAAAAAAATCTTTAACTTGGTCGAAGTAGTATATATATTGTTTGATGCATACGTATGTCATTGCCACTTTTCAAGTTGTTTAATTAAGTAAACTACTTTCATAAAATAAAATAAAAAAAACAAGTACACTACGTACTAATATATCTTTCAAAAGAAAATTTTGGGTAAATATTGAAACAGCAATTCTAAATATTACGAAATTACTTACAAATATTATCTATGAAATTTTATAATATATTTTAAAGGAGAAAACTTATATACAATTTTATTTTTCAATAAAAATATAATAAATATAGAGAAAAAAAAAAAATACATAATATGTAAGAGAAAATTATATATTTATTATATTTTTATTGAAAAATAATTAAAATCACATATAAATTTTTTATCTAAATTTTCTTTTTTTTAAGTTATTAAATATATTTTTAACTTTCATTTTTAAATATATATTATTGAATAATTATTATTAATTTATCTTTAAAAATAAATTTTAACAGTCAAGAATTAATTGAACTTTAGAGTGGTTTCATGAGACCCATGAATGATTACGACATAGGTGGTTTAGGGCATAATGATTTGTGTGGGAGGAACGATATAATAATTCAGATATTTGTTTGTCTTGATTTTTTTTTATATATATTTTATTTATAAGGATTGAAATATCTCTTATACTCATTTTTTTTATACTCCTTTTTAATGTCTCTTTTACTTTTAAAAAAGTAATATCATTACTCGTTTTATTTAACGGTTAAATATATTTTAATTTCTACAAATTATTACTTTTGTTTGTATTACCTATAATGATTATTTTACTAACTATTTTTTAAATTTTTTATCTTAGTTACAAAAATATCAGCTGCTTTCTAAATGTTAATATATTAATAAAAAATTTAAATAACATTAATTAAATTACTATTTTTAAAAAGATAGAAAGATAGAAATAGAAAAATTAAAATATGAGTGTCATTATTCACCGTATTCATTTATATTGCAATTATAAAATTTTAGGTTTAAAATCATGTTTTTTAAATAGAATTTATCATTAGAATTGATTGAATTTTTTTTATTAATAACTATGTATTAAAAAAATATTTCGCAAATAACCGGGTTTCGGAAAAAATTACGTAAATAACCATGTTTCAGATGGCTCCACAAAGGAGGAGTCATCTCATTTGGCGCATGCACCTAGGGTTTTGCCCTAGGCGCCATCTCACTTGGCGCCTCCCTTGGCTTTTAGCCAAGTGAGATGGCGCATGCTCCTTAAAAAGGAGAGGAGGCGCCATCTCACTTGGCGCCTAGGGCAAAACTAGGGTTTTTTGCTGTTTTATAAATAATTCGTCCGTTTCTTTGAAATTTCTCACACTTTCTCGCACTGTATTTTTATTTTGTACTCCCTTATTTACGTAATGACGTCGCCTATGATTTTTAGCAGAGATGGTTACGTTATATTCTCCGCCACGAAACCTGCGATGAAAATGAAATTCTGGCACATTCACTCCATGGAGCGTCTGAAGCGGGAGTTGATGCGGTGGCTAGATGGAGACATCGCCGAGGGGGAAAAAATTCGAAGGATCCAGCGAAAACGAACAACAACCTCGCATGCGACAGGAAGACCTAATGTGTGGTTGGAGGAAGTCAAAACAGACAGTGATGTAATGCTGATGATGCATGGGTCAGATGAAATTGTGTTAACAGTTGTAATTTCCTAGATTGAATATCGTTAATCATTGTTGTACGCGAAAACCCTAATGTAATTTCCTATATTGAATTTCTTAAATTGTGTGAACAGTTTTATTAACGGAAAACCCATAATGTTTACAACACAAATATTGAAAAGATTTATTGTATTACAAAATTTATGTGGTCGAGCCAGACGCCCGATTCGGACAGTTTTTGCGATTGTGTCCGACCTGACGGCATAAACCACACTTTCTTTCCAACCTGTCAAGATCGTCCATTTCTGTTGTTATGCGCCTGCTTTTGGGACGACCCTTCTTGTTCCTTCGCATTTGGTCATTGTGCCAAACTATATCACCGTTGTATTCAGGTCAATAGTCCGGTTTTGCCACCAAAGGAAAGTTGTTGTTGTAAACAGTGAGCAACGTTTCAGATTTATAAACGTTTGAGAGCAGTTGAAGCGCGTCTTGATGGGTATGCGCACAAGCGGCAATGACATGAGAGCAAGGCATACGAAAAGCTTGAAACCTGCCACAATCGCACCATTGAGAAGGTAAAATGACCCTGTATTCTTGTCTTGCCAGGCCTTCATTGTGGTCAATTGTCTCTTTCACAATGAAGTTGTGGCTATGGCGGTCAAACCGTGTAACCATGTGAGTGTTGGCTTTAGCACTTTCAGCCTTAATGTATTTCATACAGCTTTCACTCCATAGTTGTCCTGATTGCAAGACCGCATACCACATTTCACCTCTTTTGGCAAATAACGCAGCCATCCTAAAATACGTGGATTTCACCAAGGCAGTGATGGGGAGGTTTCGTATGCCCTTGAATACCCCATTCATTGATTCAATAAGATTTGTTGTCATATGCCCCCATCTTTGGCCATTGTCGTATGACCTAGTCCACTTTTCGACCGGTATATTGTCGATCCACGTACCGGCTTCTGGGTTAGACAAACGGATCTCGTTGCGGTAATATTTGAATGTGGGTTGTGTCAGTGCGTATCCCGCATTCATCACCGCTTTCCTCAATGTTTTGTCCTTGACCTCCCTCGAGAAATTCTGGACGATATGCCTGACGCAATAGACATGCGTAGAAGGAGGGTCATGCCAACCATTTGCCGGATTATTATAGGCACTTTCAATGGAGGCATGTCTGTCCGAGATCAAACAGAGATCTGGTTGAGGAGCCACGTGTGTACGAAGATTTTTCAGGAAAAAGCTCCAAGCACCACCGGTCTCCCCCTCGACAAGGGCAAACGCAACGGGGAAAATGTTATTGTTGCCATCTTGTGCAACTGCCATCAAAAGCGTGCCTTTGTACTTCCCATACAACCAAGTCCCGTCTATTTGTAGAATTGGTTTGCATGATGCAAACCCTGTGATGCATGGTTGAAATGCCCAAAAGACGCGACTGAATATTCCGTTGCCATGTAGTAGACTACCATCTTGGGCGTACGCTGGCAATGTTTCCAGAACATAAACACTACCTGGAGAATATGTCTTGAGTGCATTTAGGTAGCGTGGAAGTTCTCGGTATGACTCCTCCCAGTTCCCGTACACCCTTTCAATCGCCTTAGTCTTTGCTAACCACGCCTTACGGTAAGACGGAGTGTAGTTAAAAACCGTGGTGATGTGGGAGATGATTGTTTTCACCTTCAAAGAAGGGTCGTTGCTGACCAGGGGTAGGATTTCTTGACAGATTAGATCATGGTTGAGTTTTCGGTGGTCTTGTGATTGAGTGGAACTTACACAAGTATGGGTAGTCATGGAACCTATGACCCAGCAGTCACCCCTTAGTCTGTATGAAGCGGTCAGCTTGAACATACAGTCAGGGTGGACACACTTGATCTTGTACCTTTCCGGGTTTACACGATCCACCTTATAATCAACCGAGTTGAGCATGTGAAATTTTTTGATGGCCCTTATGCATTCCTCTCTATTACGAAACTTGTCCTTCTCTTTTAAATTTTCATCCGATTGCATATACGGTTGGAAAAACAAGTCTGTAGAAGGTTCATCTCCGCCCATGTTGAAGTTTGTCATGTGCGTAGGTGGTGTGTAGATTTTGTCGGTAGGAATACTTGGGATGCCATCATCGTCAGAATCGTCGTTCACCATTTCATCAAACTCTAACTCGTTATCTTCTTCTTCATCATCAACTGCATCCACCTCATCTTGCTCATTCTCCAAAGGATCAACCTCCTGTGTCACCGGAGGCTCTACCTCCTGTGTCACCGGAGGTTCTTGAAACAGAACGTACAACTCAATAGAGTCGTTTCCAGAATAGACATGGCTGGAAATCATGTTCTGGAAATCCTCGTCATCTTGAATTGCAACCTTATAAAAAATAACTTGGTTGTTTCCAAAAAAGACTGGACTCTGATAAAATATCTGGGATACCGGGCCTCGTTCAAGTTTGGCCTCCAATCTTTTCTTAAAGTACGAGAAATTTGCTTTCTCGTTTAAGAGAAATCGGACATTGTCGGTGTTTCTAAACAAAAACCCAACTGTGGGACACATGTATGTCTCACCGTTGAAATGTGCTTTGACAACAAATTGTAGTGAAGAGGCCATTGTGTAGAATTGTTTTAGGTATGAAGGTGGGAATGTTTTGGGTTTATTGATTGTATGAAGGTATGAATGCTGGAATGTTTAAAGGTTAGATGACTGATTCGAAGGTTGGAAAATTTTACAGTTTATGTAAATGAATGTTATGTTCAACGTAAGGCAAAAAATTTCAATTAAGTAAGTGATGCAACCACCCAAGGCTGCCAATAATATTACATGCATGGGCTTATGCAGCCACCTAGCCTGCCACCCATCAACTCCAATGGCCTTGCATGCAACAAAGAAAGGAATCCCAAAGGCTGTCACGTAGCCTGAGCCAATGCTGTAAAACGTGACACCTCTTATTCGCCAAATGGGGTGGCGACACCATTCATTTTTGTACTATTTCGCCAAGTGAGATGGCGCCTCCCTTACTGTCCAATCGTGATACATGCATGGGCTTATGCTGCCACCTAGCCTGGCCCTATTCTGCACACATAAATGTTTTGTGTAAGACTCCACCCATCAACTCCAATGGCCTTGCATGCAACAAAGAAAGGAATTCCAAAGGCTGTCACGTAGCCTGAGCCAATGCTGTAAAACGTGACACCTCTTATTCGCCAAATGGGGTGGCGACACCATTCATTTTTGTACTATTTCGCCAAGTGAGATGGCGCCTCCCTTACTGTCCAATCGTGATACATGCATGGGCTTATGCTGCCACCTAGCCTGGCCCTATTCTGCACACATAAATGTTTTGTGTAAGACTCCACCCATCAACTCCAATGGCCTTGCATGCAACAAAGAAAGGAATCCCAAAGGCTGTCACGTAGCCTGAGCCAAAGCTGTAAAACGTGACACCTCTTATTCGCCAAATGGGGTGGCGACACCATTCATTTTTGTACTATTTCGCCAAGTGAGATGGCGCCTCCCTTACTGTCCAATCGTGATACATGCATGGGCTTATGCTGCCACCTAGCCTGGCCCTATTCTGCACACATAAATGTTTTGTGTAAGACTCCACCCATCAACTCCAATGGCCTTGCATGCAACAAAGAAAGGAATCCCAAAGGCTGTCTCGTAGCCTGAGCCAATGCTGTAAAACGTGACACCTCTTATTCGCCAAATGGGGTGGCGACACCATTCATTTTTGTACTATTTCGCCAAGTGAGATGGCGCCTCCCTTACTGTCCAATCGTGATACATGCATGGGCTGCCACCTAGCCTGCAAGAGTGACACCTTACATTTTTTGTAAATGCATGCATGCATATGTGTAACACCCTAAGCATGCAAATGTGACACATCGCAGGCATGCAACCACTACATCAAACTTATTTGACTATAAATACATACCTTATGAAACATCTCTCACACCGATACAACTCTCACTCTCTGCTACGAAATATTTCTTAAGTCTATCATACTCTCTATTTCTTCCTAAGTCTTTCATTCTCTCAAGCGTTCTGAACAATGGCCCTTCTAACAATGGGAGATACTCACAGAGGCACAAGGGAAAACATTGTTGCATTTGTAAGTCTCTTCTTTGGTTATACATTTTTCATACTTCAAATAACGTGTTGTTCATCTTAATTAATCTTACTCTTGTTTAATTATGATCTCAGGATACACAAAGATTCAGAATCCGTTCGCACAAATACCTTGCTCCCGACCCATTTATCGTCCCTTATCTGGAATATGCAGGTTTTGGACACGTGATAAAGATCTCCAACTGCACCATTGACTCCAAATTCATTCTTGCAATGTTGGAGAGGTGGAGACCGGAGACCCATACATTTCACCTACCAATAGGTGAATGTACCATCACTCTCGAAGATGTGTACATGCTACTGGGCCTCCCTATTGACGGTAAGGCGGTGAACGGGTCGGTTCAACAACCGAACTCACAGTGTGAAGAACTGTTGGGTAGGGACATGGTAGAAGGTGGTGGAGCAAGAGGGCAGGGAATACTACTCACTGACCTGAAACGGCATTATGCAAGTATGGAATTAAATGAAAATTCCTCAGAGAATGACCGAGTAGTAAAAACCCGAACGTATATTATGATACTTTTTGGTACATTTTTATTTCCCGAAAGTACGGGAAATAGTGTAAATTTCATGTACTTACATTTACTAACAAATTTTGATAAAACTAGAAAATTTAGTTGGGGTTCTGCAGTATTAGCCCACCTGTACAGTTCCTTGTGCAAAAACGCAGTCAAGGAAAAATGTACATTTTATGGGTGCGTATTTTTACTACAAGCCTGGGGTTGATGGAGGATGGAGTCCTTAAACCCCATCAACAACAACACTTTTGGTTTCCCTTACGCAACAAAGTAAGTCATTAAGTTATAGCATTTATAACTATTCTTCTCTTTCCAAAATATATGCTAAAAATAACATGTTTCTCATTTCCTTTAGGTACTGCGTGAGGGGTATGGATTACGGCAAGAATCTCAGATTCAATGTCGCACTCTACCGGAATCTGTTGGATCACTTAGGCCCAGATGACGTACGTCGTAGCTTTTAACTTTTGTTCATTTTAATTATTTATACATTACTTTTGCGCTTACCTAATTTAAATTTTATCGCAGTTCGTCTGGAGACCATATTTGGGTTTGGACCATTCTCCAAATCCAGAGGATGCAGCAACTTGGACTGCAAAGACTGCACTCATTCGGTTCAACATTGTGGAGATGCACCACAGCGACCGTGTGAAGATGCAGTTCGGAATGATCCAAGAGATACCAAGTGATCCAACAGATTTGTCCCCCTAGCATCTAAAAAGGGTCGACGCCCAGTGGAATCTTACCAACTGGAAAGACTTTGCTCCAGAATGGTGTAAAATGTGGCAAAGGCGTCACCGCTACATCTTGCAATCCCCGGTTTTCCTTACTCAAGGTAACATGCGACACACCGATCAATATATGTCGTGGTACAGGTCGGTTAGTAACCCAGATATGCACGTGTCTCATCCGAGGTACTTGGTTGACCCACGCACACAATGGACACAACCCTCGATTCCCCACCAACAAACCCAAAATCCATCAACCTCAAACCAACCCCCAAGAAGAAACAGACCAACAAACACACAACCACATTCCCCACCACAACACAACTACAACCAAATGCCGTACTACCAACCACAATCACCGCCAAACTACCAATACCCGGAAATGCCTCAAACCCAACCACAATACCAACTCCAATACCAGCAAACCCACATACCCCATACACAATTTCAGTCTTCCACATATCCCAATATGGCGCCCTCAACATCCAGCCTTAGCCCTGATATGGGAATGTCAGAAGATTATGACCAACCCGACCAAACCTACCATCAACCACCATATCACCAAACAACCCAACATCCACAATACCAAACACCCCAAGATCCATTTCCTTTCTACCCCCCATACTCAGACGACCAATGCTACCGACCAACCATGGAACCCCACCCACCGCCAACACGACCAAACTTCGAGGGTATGGGTAACCGACTGTACCAGAGCGGATCTTCGAGATATGGAGATCTTACTGATTTTATGGATTCGGATCGCATTGACTTCGCTGGGCCATCGACCTTGCCGCAGCAGGAAACGAGACGGCACCCAGCAAGAGAAAGGCGGGGACGGGGATGCGGAACTGTGGGTCATTACCGGGTTCCTGGGGATCACTGATGTATCTTTTTTTTTCCCAGTATTTTTTTGTATCTATTTTTTTACTGTTCTTTAAATGTAAAACAGTTGAATGTAATTATTTTTTTTTTAAATAAAAAATCCATTTTGTTTATCTCTGTCTAATACGCAACGCGCAGGAAAGAAAAAAAAAATTTTTTTTAACCTAATTTTGTACATAGGCGCCATCTCACTTGGCTTAGGGCTTGCCCTTTGCGCTTAGGCGCCAAGTGAGATGGCGCCTCCCTTAAAAAAAGAGGAGCATGCGCCAAATGAGATGGCTCCTCCTTTGTGGAGTCATCTCAAACATGGTTATTTGCGTAATTTTTTCCGAAACCCGGTTATTTGCGAAATATTTTTTTAATACATGGTTATTAATAAAAAAAATTCGTTTTTAGGTTATGGATGCATTGTTGCCGCAAATAGTACTGGAAATTGCACGGCCAAATTTGTAGCTCCCATCCACCTTGATTTCCAAAAATAAATATTAGATCCATCTTCCAACTTACTCGATATTAACTTATAGAATTGGTCTTCATCGTCCGCCTCTTTTTTCCCTGTAAGCTGGAAATCTCTCCACCAAAGAAACTCTTTTGACCTCAACCTTTTATCTCTTGTAACTGGACTTTCACTAAAATGTTTGCCAAACACCAACACAAATAGTTAAGAGGAAGATCACCCCTCACGTGAAACATCGTGTATTCTAAGTCGGTGATTTATTTATTTTTGCAAATATCTACAGAAAATATTTGTTTTATACGGGAGCATATATTTTATTTTATATATTTGTTTTATATAAGTTGATTTTCAAGGATTTACTTTTAAAACTCCATCAATATTATAATGAATTTAATTATGACTAAAAAAATATCAATTAATTTTTATGATTATGGTATTATACGAGGTTGTCATTTGATGTCAAAAAATTTGATAATTTTAAATTCAAGAATTGAAAAGTACATGTGTCTATTTAAAATAAATGTCATATATATTAGAGGGTAATTTAGTATTTTGTTAGTTAAAGATAAGTTTACAATTAGGGCCTATGTGGCATTATTATTGTGTATAAATAGGTGTATTAGGATTACATTTAAATCAATCAATTCCAATCATTTGTTGTCAGCCTTTATTGCATTTATTCCCTTTCATCTTCTTCCTCAAATTCATCACCTTTGCACTAACAAATTGGTATCTAGAGCTCTTGGTTTGATTCTGAAACTCTGGGAAACACGAGTGATAGTGAGCTGTGTGTTTGTTTTTTGATTCTTGAACAAAAATCTGAAACAGAATCACACTGATTCTGTGGGTTTGGGAAACACTGAGTGAGATCTGAGTTTTTCTGTGCAAAGGTTTAAGATGAATGGAGGCAGTAGTTTGAACACTAAACTTCCAGTTTTTGATGGCAAAAACTGGAACAGATGGAAGATTCAAATGCGTGTGCTGTTTGGTGCTCAGGATGTTCTGGACCTTGTTTCTGAAGGTTATGTTCCAGCTGCAGCTGATGCCACTGTAGAACAGAAATCAGAAGAAAAAGCTACAAGGAAGAGGGATCAGAAAGCACTGTTTTTCATCCATCAGTGTGTGGATGAAAATGTGTTTGAGAAGATTGTTGATTCGACGACGTCGAAAGGGGCATGGGATATACTGACCAGATGTTATGGTGGCGATGTATCAGTGAAGAAGGTAAAACTTCAGTCCCTGCGAAAACAATATGAAAATCTCAGCATGAAAAACAGTGAGAAAGTTTCTGAATACATTTCCAGATTGATTCTGATTACTAATGAAATGAAGGCTTGTGGAGAAACACTTTCTGAACAGGTAATCATAGAAAAGATTCTGAGGTCACTTACGCCTCAGTTTGATTATATTGTTGTTTCTATTGAACACTCTAAAGATCTGGAAACCATGAGAATAGAAGAGTTGCAAAGCAGTCTAGAAGCACAAGAGTTGCGTCTGACTGAAAGAACTTCTGAGAGGGAAGTGGAGCAAGCTCTGAAAGCTTCTTTTGTCAAGAAGGACCAGAAGCAGAATAGACATGGTGATAAATTTCAGAAGTCAGAAACCTCAACTTCTGATGAAAAGAAATATCAGAAGGGAAAGGAAAGGTATGACAAGAAGAAGGTTCAATGTTACTGTTGTAAACAGTTTGGGCATTTTGCCAGAGACTGTAGAAACAAAGGAAGAAAATCAGAAGAAGCAAATATAGCCATAGAAGATTCTGATGATGAACCTGTGCTACTGATGGCTTCTGATTCTGATGGAAACTGTTCAGGAGATTGGTGGTATATGGACACTGGCTGTTCAAATCACTTGACTGGGAACAAACAATGGCTGACAGACTTTGACTCCAGAAGGAGAACAAAGATCAGATGTGCTGATGATAAGTACCTTAATGCAGAAGGTATGGGAAATGTCAGAGTCAGAGTGAAGAATGGAAGAAACATTCTGATCAAAGATGTCTGGTACGTTCCTGGAATTAAAAGTAATCTGATGAGTGTGGGTCAGCTTGTTGAGAAAGGTTTTTCAGTGGTTATGAAGGACAACCTCTTGACGTTGTACGATTCTAATCAGAAAATGATTATGAAGTCTGAGCAGGGAAGCAACAGAACATTCAAAGTGAATGTAGAAACCTCTGAAGCGGAGTGTCTCAGTGCAGAAGGCGCTGAATCAGACAGTAAGTTGTGGCACAAGAGGTTGGGGCACTTGAACTATAGAAGCTTAGGGCATCTAAGTTCTAAGAAGCTCGTACATGGCATTTCGAAGATTGTGAAGCCTCAGAAGTCATGTGAGATATGCATGAAAGGCAAGCAACCAAGATTGCCATTTGCGTCAGAAGTAGCCCCCAGAGCAAAGCATGCTCTGGGTGTAGTACATTCTGATGTGTGTGGACCATTTCCAGTAGCTTCACTTGGAGGAAACAAATATTTCGTGTCTTTTGTGGATGAGTTCACAAGAATGACTTGGGTAAAACTCATCAAGTTCAAGCATGAAGTGTTTACAGAATTCCAGAAGTTCAAGGTGAAGGCTGAGAAGCAGAGTGGTCAGAAGCTGAAGATTCTGAGAACAGATGGTGGAGGTGAGTATAACTCTACAGAGTTCCAGAAGTTCTGTGAGGAGAATGGAATAGAACATGAGGTTACTGCTCCATATACTCCTCAGCACAACGGTCTCGCTGAAAGAAGAAACAGAACCTTGCTTGATATGACCAGAAGTATGCTGAAAGAGAAGAAGTTACCTCACATGTTATGGGGAGAAGCTGTTGCCACATCAGCATATGTTCTGAACAGGTGTCCAACAAAGAAGCTGAAGGAAACTGTTCCTTTAGAAAAATGGAGTGGAGACAAGCAAAGTGTTAGCCATCTGAAGGTGTTTGGTTCTGTGTGCTACAAACACATTCCAGAGGCTAGAAGACGAAAACTGGATGATAGAAGCAAAACAATGTTACTAGTGGGGTACCACAGTACAGGTGCCTACAAGCTTTATTGTCCAGAAACCAACAAAGTTGAAATCAGCAGAGACGTCGTTGTGAAAGAGTCAGAAACATGGGATTGGAACAAGCTTCAATCAGATTCTGGTGTAGTGCCAACACCAGGGTTAGTTTCTGAAGACGAGTCAGAGTCAGAAGAAGAAGACTCTGAAGATGAGTCAGAATCTCAGGGAAATTCTGATAGTGGATCTGATTCTGATCCAGATTCTGATGATGATCCAGAATCTGGTGGTGATTTTACTTCTGGAAGGGAAAACTCTGAAGACATAGGGTCTGGAGAACAAATTTCCAGAAGTAACTCTGAAGGTGGTAATTCTGAAGGAAGTAGTTCTGGACAAGGTTCAGAAGCCAGTACTGTTCCGAATTCTGGAGAACCTTCAGAACAAGACCAGAGGCCACAGAGAATCAGACGAATACCAAGCAAGTTTGCAGATTTTAGCATGTTGCATGATACTGAAGTAGATTCTGAAGGTGAAATCGTTCAGTGTGCCATGCTGGTAGATTCTGAACTAGTGGGTATTGAAGAAGCACTCAAGAAGAAAGTTTGGCTGAATGCCATGAAAGAAGAACTTGAGGCAATTGAAAGAAACAAGACTTGGAAGCTGACAGAACTTCCAAAAGGCAAGAAAGCCATCAGCGTCAGATGGGTTTTCAAGCAGAAGCTAAAGCCAGATGGATCAATTGGCAAACATAAAGCGAGACTAGTGGCCAGAGGTTTTCTTCAGAAACCTGGACTAGATTATTTTGAGGTGTTTGCACCTGTAGCTAGACACGAAACAATCAGACTGGTGATTGCTTTAGCTGCAAACAGAAATTGGCCTTTGATACATCTGGATGTGAAGTCTGCATTTCTGAACGGTCCATTACAGGAAGAAGTTTATGTGTTACAACCTCCTGGATTTGTGAAAAAGAATCAGGAAGGGATGGTATACAGGTTAAGTAAAGCTCTGTATGGACTGAAGCAAGCGCCCAGAGCTTGGAATCTGAAGATTGATTCGTTTTTCAAGGAACAAGGGTTTCAGAAGTGTGAGATGGAGTATGGTGTTTATGTTCAGCATACTTCAGAAGGTAATATGATTCTGGTCTGTTTGTATGTTGATGACATATTACTCACAGGAAGTTCTGAACAAGAAACAGCTGAGTTCAAGAAAGTTCTGATGAAGGCGTTTGAGATGACAGATCTTGGAAAAATGAGTTTCTTTCTAGGGATGGAACTTATATACTCTGAGAAAGGAATCATTTTGCATCAGAAGAAGTATGAACTAGAGCTTCTGAAGAGATTTGAGCTAGCAAATTGCAAGATTGCTATCACACCTGCTGATACGAATCAGAAGTTGGACTCTGATTCTGATGGAGAGGATGTGGACGCTACAACCTTCAAACAGATGGTTGGTTCTCTGAGGTATTTATGCAATACCAGACCTGATATTTGTTATGCAGTTGGAATGGTCAGCAGATACATGAGCAAACCAAAGTGGTCTCATTACCAAGCTGCTGTCAGGATTCTGAGGTATATAAAAGGAACTCTGAATTATGGAGTGTTATTTCCTTCTGGAGGAAAGATCAAATCAGAACTTCTGAGTTATTCTGATTCTGATTGGTGTGGAGACAGAGTCGACAGAAGAAGCACTTCTGGGTATTTATTCAAGTTTCTGGGAGGTCCAATTTCTTGGTGTTCCAAGAAACAGCCTGTTGTGGCTCTGTCAACATGTGAAGCTGAATATATTGCTGGTGCTGTAGCCGCCTGTCAAGCAGTTTGGCTTCTGAATCTGTTGCATGATCTGAAGGTAGAAGTTGAGGAACCTCTGAAGCTGATGATTGATAACAAGTCTGCAATTAATCTTGCAAAGAATCGAGTTCTACATGGCAGAAGCAAGCACATTGAGACGAAGTATCACTTTCTCAGAAGTCAAGTGCAGAAAGGAGTGTTAGAAGTTCTGCACTGTAGCACTCAGAAGCAGCTGGCAGATGTTCTGACGAAGGCAACAAAAACAGACCAATTTCTGCGCTTGAGAGACGAAATTGGTGTTGTTAACTTCTGATAAATTACTAAATTATGGGATGGTATTAGAGGGTAATTTAGTATTTTGTTAGTTAAAGATAAGTTTACAATTAGGGCCTATGTGACATTATTATTGTGTATAAATAGGTGTATTAGGATTACATTTAAATCAATCAATTCCAATCATTTGTTGTCAGCCTTTATTGCATTTATTCCCTTTCATCTTCTTCCTCAAATTCATCACCTTTGCACTAACAATATAAATTTATTTGGTAATAGTATTATCAAATTAAAAATTAATTTCAAAATGCCTTCAACAATTTAAGGAACTAAAATATATAAACATGAAAAATATTTTAATTGATATCTTGAATAATTAAATTGATCTTAACAGTTGCGTCAATTAATCTCTTGGTTTAGCAACTAACCGCTATAGTATTTAAATTATTTCAAATTGATTCTTAAATATTTTTTTAAATGTTAGATAATGATTCTTACACTCTTCACATTTTTTATTGGTTCCTCGACTTTTCTAAAGTTTTAAATAACCATTTTTCCGTAATTCACATATTGAACATCTTTTATTTATTTGTCCAAAAATTAAAAGATAGAAATTTAATTCAATTGAAATATTAAATTAAAATATGCACAATCATAAATTTATTAATATAATTACTTTATACAAATACTCTCGTATATCTTAAAAAATAGTGTTGTCAAATATAAAATCATAAATTAGTGATTCACACTCAACTACACTATCTCACTCACTCTTATAATTTTATATTATTTAATCCATTCTTTTAAAAATGTCTGGTAATTAAATATTTACTTTTATATAAATTAATTTTTAGTTTTATTTATTCAATATGAAATTTAGATTTTTTTTCAAATCAATTTATTAAACTATGTCCGCTTTTGAAAATGTATAAACAAACTAACAGCGACTTTAAATTTATTACAATTAAAATATAATTAAATAAAATTTTATAAAATATTTATCATATTTAAATTATAATTAAATAAAATATTTTTTTATTTAATCATAGTTGATTAAAATTATTTTGCATATAATTTATAAAAATTTGAAACGACCTTAAATCATACATACATGTTATTATTTAGAATTTAATATATTAAGTTTTTGTATTATACCAATAACTTTAACTCCCTTTTACAAGATTGATTTTGTAATAATAAAGTAAGTTTATTATAAAAATCTAATATACTATCTATGTTTGTGACTCATTAATGATGAATCAACTTAAAAAATAATTAAATCAATATCACTTCATTATTCTAAAATTTGTAGTCTCATGTTTATCCTTTACTTTTAGACAAAGTTTTGTAATTCAATCTTTGTAGTAAAATTTCGCAAAATGTAGGGTGTATCTGGGTGGCCTTATCAATCCCTTATTATCCTCAATTCAAACAAAGGCAGGCACTACATGTGGAGCATTTTCTTTTGTCTTTTTATTTGTGCTTAGCTTGAAAAAATAACAAAATATTGGATTCCAAAGATTATTCAACACATGTAATGTATAGTGAAGAAGTTAGTTAAGACACATATAATTGCTTGGGTCAAAACAAACTAAGGCATGGTAAGATCAAACAAACATATCCAAATAAACCACCACGTGTACAAATGCTAAAGGTATTTTCATTATTTAAGCTTATCTTTTTTGTACTTCTTTGGCACCCCAATTATGAAAAATATATATTCTATACTTTCTTGGAAAATTATTGAGATTTGTGAATCACAATATCCATGTGAATTAACTCTTACAACAACCTTTTGAGTCTTTTTTTAATAGTAAAAAATGTGAAGACTTGATTTGTCAATGTTGGCATATGAAAGCATGAGTGATACTGATTTAATTACTCAAAAATTTTATCGTATAAAATGTGGAGAATCAAACTTGCAAAACAATAATTGAGAATAGCGACTTCCATTTATCGTTATGCTAACAAGAATTTGTCAATAATAGAGAAGTAAGAGATTCCATTCTTCTCTATCGCAACACACACTATTCATGTGTGAAACAAGAGATCAATGGCATAAGAGAATGCACTTCTTCTACTGTGATGGATTAGAGGTGTACCAACAGTATTAACATTTTAATGCATAAATTAGTGAGGTTAATTAGAGAGATGTAATTATTCAAAAATAAACAAGTGGTTAAAGCAACTCTCTCGATATAACGTGAGGTGCAAGAGACTGTATGATTAAATCTGTTGTACGATCTTTCGACGAGAGTCTATCTATTTGTATTCTATTTTGAGGGTTTTTCGATTGGGCCGTTCGAATTGTACATGTCTTATTGTGTCTTTGGATCGTTCCGAAACGGTTTCCTTCAAGTCCTTGCTTTTATTCATGAAAATAGGATTGTGAAGTATGTTGTGGCAGACTTTTATGACCACTCTCATGGGCCATCTGATGTTGCCATGTAGATCTTCACTTTGTGGAAGGAGCTCTGGAGGGTGGAAGTAGTTGGCCTCGGAATCACCCACGTTAAATGCAGGTTTCATTGTCAAAATGTGTCGTAGTTATAGCTATCTGTGTGGACCTGGATTTTGAGGCAAAAATGATCTTTTAGATACTTGAGTGTCATGGGAGATCGAGGTCATATTGGGACCGTTGGTGATGATAATGTGTCTTCTTCGATCTTCGGTCGCCGATTGTGGGGGTTGCCTGCTCCCAATACATAAAGGCCAAAAGGGAGACTGTGGTCTCCTTTTTCTTCTCTTGCTCATGAGATCTTAAGAATTTTCATGCTCTCCCTATATTGTCGATCTCATGCTTTACTGACTATTTCCCTCCATTTTTTCTTTCTATACTTTGACGAGCCTTTCGACGTCGAGGAAACTCGACTTTTTGTATACCAAAAGTTTTGATTATCGAAGGTACTTGTCATTTGTCATGATTCTAAGGGTGATTATCATGGAAATTTGAAATATGATGTTGTTTTCAAAGATGGAGGTATTATTGTCGGTCTTGATCTCCCGGAAATCGCATGGGCTTTTTCTTTTCAAGCTTTTCCTTTAACAAATCCAAAGTACGTAGGTGATTTCAAGAAGGAACAAAAAGCCTAAACGTATACCAGAGCACATCGTCATGTATTCGGTTGGACTCTATTGACAATAAAGTAATGTGGTGGTTAGACTCTCAATCTCATGCTTATGTTCACATTCATTTTAACTTATTTTTTGACAGTTAAACACGAACGGACCGAGGTGGTGATGATTTCTCGGAAAAAGTACCAATAATGTCAAAGTAATAATAAAAGATTCGTCTCCACAAGGATTGGATTTTAACAAGAAAATTAATTGCAAAAATTAGTAATTAAAGGGGGGGTTCGTTTGAAAAAAATGTTCTAAACAAGAATTGAAAAATAAGTAATTCAAAATTGCGAGGTGATCAAGACTATTTATCGAATCCTCTTATTTTCACCTATTGATAAACTATGTATCTGTTGAGTTTCATCATATTATCACCTCGTTGCAAATTAACATAACCACCACACTCAATTCCTTGGTGTGTAACTCACTAATTTATACAGTAATTCCCTAATTCGTTAAGTCAATTCAATGGCTAATCAGGCGTTGTCAATGCGTTAATTCATAAGATACAACACATAAATTCCTATTCTTAGTTCATTACAAAGTTGAATAAATTGTCTAGTTCAGATCATTAGACTAATGATCAGAAATCTCTAATTATCTAGATCAACTCATTCGCCCATAAGCGACAACAAGTATTAAACATAACAAAAATTTAAATAATATAATAACATTGAAAGTACTCCACAAGTCTCAAATAGACATGTGATCCAATAGAGTAAAAATAAGGTTTATCTCAAAAAGTCCTAATATAGAGAAACTTAGCTACTCATTGATAAATTAACAAATACTATGAGTGAAGAAGTATTCATCATCAAAATCTAGTGAAGTACTTCTCTCTAATGACTTAAATATGCTCTAAACTCGCTCTTTAAATGACCATATTTGTCACCTTCAATCTCTGATTTAGAACCCTTAAAAGAGTGGCCAAAATATTTTTAATTCCAGGGGATAAATCAGCTTTTTTCCTCTTTTTTCTTCATAATTTGCACTAAGTATTTTTATCTTCCTTGTATTGACTTTTTTTTTCTCTATTCTTCATATTTTAACATGGTTTTTGATCATTCTTCTTCAAAATATATCCAAATTTCTTCATAAAAATCACGTAATGACAATTTTCATCACAACCCCAAACGTGAATTGTTGCTTGTCCTCAAGTAACTTGTCTACATATTGAACATCTCATTAGAATTAAAATTCTCATCCTTATCAATTCTTGTCACCTATATTAATCAACACTTCTGCTTCCCGCTTCAATCCAATCAACTTAGAAAAGTTCTCCCGACATACAAATACTCAACATGTCTCTCATCTCATAATGATGCACTCGATTTGACAGGGTAATCACTCAATCAACATGCAATAGCATTTAACAATTAATTTTAAAATTTTCTAATTGAATCGATCAAATTCATATTTAAACACTCAATTTTGAGGTCTTTTACAAGTTATAATTTGGCTTATGTCAGGGTAGGATAACTTAGGATAGTAGGCTTAAACCTTTGGAGTTAGGTATCGAGTTTTCTCGATGCTACCGACTTCCTTCCATCTCACTCTTTTATACTTCACTTGGTACTAGCTATTTTTCACAATTTTTTTGAAGAAGCTATTTTTTATGTTTTCTTTTTATTTTCGACCAATCCCTCTAGTACCCAAACCCTAAACTAATTCTTTTACAATTAACTAGAAACCAAAAATTTCTATCTAACTCCAAAGAGGGTGAAAAGATTTAATCTTTCAAGTCAATGGCTATGTCACCGAAAGAAAGGTTTTAGGCTCAAAGGGGTTAAACAATAAATATTAACATATTAAAATAGGATGGCTTAAAAAGGCTCAGAGTTTTCACAAACAACTGCCTCTGTGTGTATTTTATCAGACCAATAAATGAAATAATGTTCCTTATGGGACAAATGTCGAACACAAAGTCTTGGCAACTCGTTCGACAAGTTAAACCAGAATCACCATAGTCTAACTTGTACAAGATGATGGAGCATAAGAGTAATAAATAATACAATCAATTGATAACCCAAATTGATGCAACATGCACCTACGTATGAAGGGTTGGCTTCCAACTCAAGAAAGGAAATTCACTATTAGTAGTTTAGTACACTTAGTCTTACAAGCAAAAATAAACCATATATTTTTCAATGTCTCTTCCTAACACTATTCAATGACTTTCTATTTAGAACTCTCCCTAAACATGAGACATCCTCTCACTTTATTTTATCTCTCAAACACTGTGATACGGTGGGAGAACTGACTAGTGTTTTACGTTCGTATTCGCACTTGTGCGGTTGAGCAAGAGTCGCCACCGACTTTTTATTTTATCCTAAAGGAAAGGTTAAAAAAGCACAGCAAAAACCTTTTGAGATATTTCGTGGGTTCGGGGGGTAGATTATGAAAAGGGAAGGTATTAGCACCCTTTTCATCCATGGTTATCCATGGGCTCTTAGTTACTTGGTTTTTTAGATCACTTGCCTTGTTTTTCGATTGCTTGAAAATGGTGCGTGTGTGGGTGCTTTTTGAAAATGTTTTGGAAAAAGATGCCTTGTCTTAGGCAACTAATGTATTTGACTCGTGTTTGAGTGTTTTACAAAAGTGTGAATCTTTTCGAAAAGATGTTTTCAAATGTTTTTGAGAGTTTGTTTGAAGGTGTTGTGGATTGTGGTTTTTAAAAATGAGGCAAGTGTTTTTGCAAGTTTATCTCAAGTAACTAAGAGTTTTTGTCTACCCTATTGTACTCAAAGGTTTTTGTCATGTTTTAACCCCTTTTAACAATTTTGTTCTACCATTGAAATTGGTAGACAATCTTGCGTTTAGGAAGTTTATTCGGGACGGGCGCGGGTCATCGTATGGACCATGAATGCAATGGTGCCAAGTGTCTTTGTCAATTTGTTTTGAAGGGACTATGATCATTCCGATTAGGCAACACTTTGAGACTTATGATCATTTGATTTTGCCAAAGATACTCGACGTGCAAGCATGGCCCATTTTGGAAGGCAACATGTGGGATTACCCTAGGGGGTGCAAGTGTGATTGTGTATTGATTACATGTATTTGTCTTGTATTTAGGTTATCTAGCGTTTGATTTTATGTACATACAAACCCTAGGTCTAACCATGGTATAATTGGAAAATTGTAAATTGCGGAATGTAAAATCTACGCTATTACAAAATAGTGTCCGGGAATGGGGGTATAAATGTACAAGGGGATGAGACTTATAGTACCCAAATAAATTACAACCAAATCGAAGTCGCAACCAAACGTAAATATCGAATATACAAATATAAGATAAAAATGTATATAAGGCAATGTGAATGTATTTGTGTAAGTGTACATGTATATGAATTGTGTAATTATGTACAGGTGCGAATTGTGGAATTGAGGCGTATTAGGGTTTGACCTAGAGAAATGTTTTAAATGAAACTTTGATTTATATGTTTAATTATGTACAAAAGAAAAAAAGAAAATGTTTTGATTTATGTTCAATTTTTAATTAGATGTATTATGTAAAAAAAAGAAAGTATTTTAACCAAATATTTGTGAATTTAATATTAGAAAGAAAAATGTATTTGAATTGTTATGTGTGAATATGTATGTTAACTAAAAAGTTTTCAATTTAATTATGTATGAAAAAGTTTATTATTTTTATGTACAAATATGTATTTAAAAAGGATATTTTAACTATATGATAAAAAATGCATAATATTATAAAATTAATGTTTTTTCAAAATGTATGTATAAATATATTTTAAATGAAAGAATAAATAAATAAAAGGAAATAATTATTTTCAATTTTAGTATATGAGGTAAAAATGTATTTCAATTAAGTTAGTATTTTACAAAAAAAAGAAAAAGAAGCAAATATTTGTTTATAAAATAAAAAGAGGGTTAGTGTTTAATAAAGAAAAGAAGAAGTAGATATTGTTGATGAAATAAAAAAGGGTTAATGTTTAATGGGCTTTGGGGAAGTGAGGACGGGTCAGGCCCAGGTTTGCTTGGAACGAATTCTTAGGGTTGTGGAGAGTTATTCAGAACGACAGTTTTAGGGTTTTGAGACGGCGCCGTGTTCGCTGAGTTCGTCTTCTCCGATCAAGCTTCACTTCCCTGAATGCTTCCTCCGGCCACCAGCGCTACTCCTGAAGCCCTTCTTCCCTCCACTGACATGAGCCCAGCGTCCTTGATTTAAGGTTTGATTTCCACATTTTATGTTTTTTTCGTGAACGATGCGCATTTCTTTGATTTGAGTTCTTACTATTTCTTTTCATTATGAGATGAAGGAGAAGAGAAGTGGGAAAAGATTGGCTACCTTCTTTTTGGGAGATGGAGGAGAGGCGGGAGAGTGACGCTTAGGAGGCCGGAGATTCGGTGATGGAGCTTTGAGCTTGCTTTGCTTTTGATGCTTTCCTGGTATTTTCGTTCTTTCGATACATTAGGGTTTTGATGATGATATGTGCTGAGGAATCCTTCTTAAAATTCACTTTTCTTTTATCTTCTTCTTCCACTATGTGTTGCCTATGAATTGTTGCCTGAGTATTTGCTTGAGTATTTGCTTGAGTATTGTTGCCTGAGTATTGTTGAATGGTTGCTTTGAGATGCCCAGTGATGATCTCAGAGATCTGAGGGCCTAGGTTGCCTTTACTGTCTTGAACGATTCTGAACAGTTATTGCCTATGGAAATATTGTTTTCTTCTATGTCCCTGAGTTGCTTCTTTCTTCTTCTTCTTGAGAGGCTATATGCTTGTTTGCGTTGCCCAGTGATGTTTTACTGAGGGCTTAGGCTTGACAGTAGTGGTTTGAGTTTGATAGGCATGGTGCTGGTATTGGTCAAGCTTGAGATTAGGCAATGAGCATGGTAATTCTGGTTATGGTTTTAGTGATCGAACAGGGTGATGGTTCTATCAGTTTGGTGTATGGTCAGGCAGGACTGAAGTATTAGCAGGTTTTTATGATGGGTTATGAGGTTTGGGGATCTCTCCTCTATTCTAACCTGCCTCCTGTCTTGTATTGGCTTGGTGATTTTCTATGCTTTTTGGACTTGGTTTCAGGTTTTGGTAGTGCTAGCAAAATGAGTGTCTTGACAGGAGTTGGTATTTCTGGTTTTATGAGGTTTTTGGACAGTAAGTTTTGGCTTGAGATTGTGAGACTGATGCAGGTTGTATGTGTTTTATGTGTTGACAGTATGTAGTTTTAGATGTTCAGTGTTTGATGGCCTTGCAGGTTTTTGCCTTGACAGTAATGAGGCTTTTTTGCTTCCTCAATCTGTAGATTTTTTTCTTCTATTCTCACCTTTACTTGCTTTGTATTGGCTTGTGTATTTTTGTATATTGAGGCAGAGTTGATGAAGTTTGTGGACAGTAGGTTTCTGTATATTTCTTGGATGATGTATTTGATAACTGGTTTCACAAAGTTATGTGGTTGGGCAGGGTGTTCTGAGTTTGTATACTTCTCTTCTCTCCTCCCTATTCTGAACTGAGTTTTTGGATTATATCTTTTTCTCTTCCTTTCCTACTGTCTATGCCTGAAAACCTGCCTTGCTGCCTTTATCTCTCTTCTTTTTTCCTAAAGTACAGCTTTAGAATTTTATATGATTATTGTTGTACTATGTTCTGAAGGGGGCTACTATGGGAAGTGATGATTTTAGCCTACTTGCATAACACATTCTGCATCTTTATCTAGCTTTTGACAACTTATGGCGCTTTTTCTCTTTTCCTTGATATCTTGGGATTTGACTTTGTATTTTGATATCCTTCCAAAATCCTTCTTTGACAGCTTTTGAGTACTTGTGACAGCAAATGTACTTCCTTGATTTTCTTTGATATCTTTGGCATTTGAGTGGGAATTGGACTTTTCAGTTTAGTTTGAATTTGCAGTTTGATCTTTTAGAAATCATGCATTTGACATTCATGAAAAAAATGGCATTCTTCCCTCTTTGTGAACCGGGAGAAATCCCGCGATTTGCAAAGAGGGTCAACTGATCCCAGTCAGTGGCCCCTAATGATGAGCAACTTTAACTGTCTCTTTTAAATGCCCTCTGACTTTTCTTGTTTCTTTTTGCAGATAAAAATGGAGCACCGGAGCGGAGTGAAGAATGAAGAATATTAGAAAATAGGATAGCTTTTTATTTTATGTAATATTTAAATTAATGTAAATTATTGTCTGTAATTTAAATTATAAACAACAATTTGTACAAATAATTCAAATATCAATAAAATCCAAATTATCCAATTGGTTCTAATTTTCTTTATTGCTTATTTATTTATTTAAAATTCTTAGAATTAAAACAATTGAAAAATAAATTTCAATCATTCAATTTTAGAATAATAAATAACTTAAATAAAAACAACATTGATCAATTAAACCTGTCTTATTCAAAATCCAAAGCAAAGCAGCAGTTAACCCAAATGGAACTGACCAAGCGCATTCCTTCTTCACTGATTTGCCATAAACATTGTGAACCCAATACTGCATACTGTATCTGACTGGCCCAATCAAAACGTACTGAATTCAAACCACTGTCTCCTTTATTGATTAAATCAAGATAACGCGAATTTTAACCCGAATCTCGGAATAAACTGCGAAGTGCTGTGGAATTTAAATTCTTCTGAGAATATGTCCATAAAACCTTAATTCCCGATTAAATGCCAAATAACGCTCGCCTGATCAAAATTGGACCAAAAATCATCCAAAACCCTGAGCCAACTGTGAAACAATCCAAAGCTCTGAAAATCAGTAAAAACCCTACTTTTGCTTGACTGTCAAGAAAAGTCCGTTTGTCCGATTCTTGAGCCAGTTTGAAAAGTCAGGAAATGTTTGGAGCTGATATTTCTTGGGGAAAAATGCGAGGGCAAATTTTGGGGTACAACAGTTGCTCCTGTCCAATCTTCTTTGACCTGAAGAGTTAGATTGGCAAGTTTGCCTTTCGCGACTTGAAGGTAAAAGGAGATTGGACACTAATGTGCCCAGAAAATTTGCGCTCGTCGATGTGATGGTAAATGTGAATGGGCTTAAAGATGCCATTTGGTGATGGGCTTAAAGATGCCATCTGGTGCGGTAGAATTTTGTCGGGGGATGGGCTTAGAGATGCCATCTGAGAATGGGCTTAAAGATGCCATCTGGTGACTGTTGGTAGGAGGATGGGCTTATAGATGCCATCTGGACATGTTGAACTGTATGTCAATGGTGAGTGGACAAGCATCAGAAGGGCATCCCTGTTTTTTGGAACGTCTCTGAATTGGGGTCTGAACAAGCAACAGATTGACGTCCGTGTCTGGAGAATCTGTAAACTATTTCAGGAGTTTGAGATTGAATAAGCGATAGAGCAACATCCGTTGTTGGGACGTGTCCGTAAACTATTTTCAAAAATTGTGAAGAGTCTGAATCAGTTGGTAGATTGACATCCGTTGTAGGGAAGAATCTGTAAACTATTTTCAGAAGTCTTGAGAAGGGTTTGAATCAGTTGGTAGATTGACATCCGTTGTTGGGAAGAATCCGTAAACTGTTTTCGAAAGTTATGAAGAGTCTGAACAAATCGGTAGATTGTCATCCGTTGTAGGGGAGAATCCGTAAACTTGTTTCAGAAGTTGAGAAGAGTTTGAACAAATCGGTAGATTGACATCCGTTGTAGGGAAGAATCCGTAAACTTGTTTCAGAAGTTGAGAAGTTGAAGAGGAACCGGTGTAAGGTTTCTGCTGATGCGTCGGAATGAATCTGGAATAAGTATCAGAATGTTGCCGTGTCCGGGTCACATCTGAACTATTTCTGGATGAAACTCAGGAGATGATCTGTGTCGACTGATCTTTCCTGAAAAGGCAAAGGGTTAGTTGTATGCAATGTTATGATGCATGATGCAATGTATGTGACATCAATGTTTATGATATGAATGTAATGAATGAGCTTGTAAGCTGATGAGCTAATCTTGCCAAGGATACATGAATCCGAGATGGCTGAAGATAAAAGCGTCTCGACTGCTGCCGGGGAAAATAGATCCTTGGCTGTCGCTGGGGAAGAGAATCCCTGATGACCTCTACTGGGGAGTTCCAAACTAGTAGACTCATGCTGGGGAGGCCAGATTGAGAATCTTCAGCTGGGAGAGAAGTAACTCTGGAGACTTCACTGGGGAACTCAAGATTTGCCTTTCCAGAACCCTGTGGGGTGAAGGTTCAAAAAGTCTGGCTCCGCTGGGGATTGATAACTTGAAGCTTTTTGATCTGCTGGGGATACTGAGGCTTACACTCTGAGGGAAATTGAATTCTGGAGGATTCTCTGGCCGGAGATTTTGATGAACTCCGCTGGGGATAGGGAGAATTTTGGCGAGCGCGATCTTCCGTGGTGGTTAGCTTGAGATTGATCTGAACAAGCGATAGGTTAACATCCGTTACTTGGAGAACCCGTGAACTATTTTCAGAAATCTTGAGGTTGAATTAGCAATAGAGCCGCATCCGTTGTTGGGAAGCGTCCGTAAACTAATTTCAACGGTTTGAGAAGAGTCTGAACAAGTTGGTAGATTGACATCCGTTGTTGGGAAGAATCCGTAAACTATTTTCAGAAGTCTTGAAGAGGAACCGGTGTAGGGTTTCCTGATGATGAGCTTGTATAAAACTGCATCGGGTTTTGAACACTTTTGACATTCGAATGCCCCAAGTGGTGATGTAGATAAATTTCTGGCTTATTACAGGTGTTGGTCTACAATCGGTCGTTCACAGATGTTTCCTGGGTTGTTGCAGGTGTTGATCTGGAATTCTTCAGACATGCCCTGGCTGGATACAGGAATCGAATCTGGAAAGGTGATAGTTGATAGATATGCCCTGGCTGGATACAGGAGTCGAATCTTCAAACTCTTCAGACATGCCCTGGCTAGATACAGGAATCGAGTCTGGAAATGGTCGTCAACAGATATGCCCTGGCTGGATACAGGAGTCGAATCTGGAAATAGTCGTCAACAGATATGCCCTGGCTGGATACAGGAATCGAATCTTCGAACTCTTCAGACGTGCCCTGGCTAGATACAGGAGTCGAGTCTAGAAATGTTGTAAACAGATATGCCCTGGCTGGATACAGGAATCGAATCTTTGAACTCTTCAGACGTGCCCTGGCTAGATACAGGAGTCGAGTCTGGAAATGGTCGTCAACAGATATGCCCTGGTTGGATACAGGAATCGAATCTTCGAACTCTTCAGACGTGCCCTGGCTAGATACAGGAATCGAGTCTGGAAATGTTGTAGTTGATTTGTTGAACACTTTTGACATTCGAATGCCCCAAGTGGTGAAGAAGGAGTCTTGAATCAGATTACCCTGCATATTGAGAGATTTCTTGAAATCTTGATTGGACTGCCCCAGGTTAATTGAACTTTGAAAGATCTGTTGGACCTTGACTGGACTGCCCCAGGTTAATTGAATTGTGACATGTCGTGCCCCTTGCTGATAGGAGATTTGATGGGAGTGTTATCCTCTTGAAGTGATTTAGACTTACTGAGAGAGTTTTCGTTCCTCCGAACATTCGCTGTATGAACTTCTTCGCTGTCAAACAAAAGGGGTCAAATGCAGACAGTGATATTCGAATAATGCAAAGTTTATGTTTGTCTTTGAAATTTTGAAAAATGCGTTTTTAGCAGAAAACTTTTCATAAGACAAGTTAACACAAGATTTAGAGCAAAGCCCTACAGGAGTCAGGATACCTTTTGTAACAGTATGCTTTCGAACTAACCCATGCTTCAATTAGGACTTTTGGAGGGTTGTAACGTGGCCTGGTTCACGGTTTAAGAAACAAAGGATAAAGGCTCAAAGTATATTTGTACCCACCCGCTCTTCGTGATGTTCTTCAACCTAAGCTCAGTTAATTGTGCGTCACACTCTGTTTTGAGTTTGGAACGACTTTTGGGCGATGGTTCACCAGTTGAATTTTGGGAGACAGTCATCATCTCCTTTTTCTTTTACAACACTTTTCATGTTGTTGAGGGTTTTGTAATGACCCCACTATTTTGATTTTGATTTGTTATCCCTAACTTTTGCCTGACGGTTACCGTTTTCGGGATTACTGTCAGCGGGATGCCCCAGCTTTCTTAAGCCTCCTTTATAGGTTTTGGCTCAGTGGGCTTTTCTCTTTTGAGAGATTGACTGTCTATGTGATAGGGAACCACCCTTGTCTTTTGATTCCAAAGGAATGCTTTCTCCTTTGATGTCGTTCGTTGTGTTACGAACCGAGAGTTTGCGACTTCAATGCGCATTTTCTTTCGAATTAACTGAGATACTACCCTGCCCCAGGTTTATATCAAAGGTTTTGATCGTTTAGAACAGGAAACTCCTACTTCTTTGGCTCGAAGGGGTTGACTAGGGGTTAACTTCCTTATAACTCCAGTGTTTGGGAATTGAAAGAAATGCCTGTACATCATCAGCAAGGTCTGTTCAAAAGCATACTGTATAAGATCACGGTATTGTTTCGTCATCCTCCCTCTAAAGGCTCACAGCTTTTTATCAAGAGTCAAATATCATAAAGAAAAGCATAAGAGTAGTGAAACGAATGGATGAATTCAAGACAAACATATGCAATGCATCAATGAAAACAGAGTTTAACATCAACAGATAATTGTTTGATAGCAAAAGAAATTACAACTTTGAAAATTCAAAAAGAAGCAAAAGTCTTTCAGCTTGAGCTTCGTCACTTCAAGCGGAGAACCCTTTAACGGAAGATCTTCATCTCGCCGTCTGGCATGAATTCCAGCACCCCAATGTCGATCAGATCTTGAATCTTGTTCTTCAAGGCCCAACAGTCGTTGGTGCTGTGCCCCGGGCTGCAGGAGTGGTAAACACAGAATGCGTCGGGATTAAAGTGAGGAGAGGAGATGTTGAGCTTCTGAGGAGGGTCCTTTACAGTAAGCAAATTGACCTCCAACAGGCGCTTCAGTATGAAGAATGATGGTATTTCAGTCTCCGTAAACTGCCTTCCCGACTTTTCTTGCTTACGCCGATTGCCACGTTGACGCTGGCGAGGTTGTTGATGGGATTATGACCCTGAAGCTAGCAAAGGAGCTTTCCCCTTGTCTTCTTGAGTGGAGGGAGGCTGAGCGGTGACTTGCTCTTCGACCTCAGATGTTTGCCCCAGTTGGTTGTTTGGAAGCAGTTGGCGGACAAGAACTCTGAGTTCCTCTTGTCTTTGGGATAGGTCTTGGATGAGAGCCATCTGGCCCACCAACTGTCCCATCATTTGAGTCCTCAGTGTTGTCAGATCAAACTGCAGCTCCGTAATCTGATCACTCCTGGCATTGTTGGAACTCCCCAAGCCTTTGGTGAGGAGAGCTTTCATCTCTTCTTGCCCCAGAGACAAGTTCAGGAACATCTCCTGCAGCTGAGCAATCTGGTCTTGGATGTCTTTGACAGACCGTTCTAGAGCCATCTCTTGCTGAAATAAACAGCAGGAGAGTAAGGAAACCTGAAAAAGGAAAGATTGTCAAAATGAAATGCATGATATGTGGATGCATGCTTTCAAGGATCTCTTGGGGTAAACACAAGAAAATGTTAGAGGTTGAACTTTGCTCTTGGATTGGAGATCTCTGCACCGGTGGACGTCCTTTCACGAGAATCAAGCTCACCATGTCGAGTGGGTCATAGCCACTGATTCAAGTTGTTGTTCTTGAACTTTTGGTTGGAGAGCTTTGTATCGGTGGATGTCTTTCCACTAGAATCAAGCTCACCATGTCGAGTGGGTCATAGCCACTGATTCAAGTTGTTGTACTCGAACTTTGACTGGATTGGTTAGAGGAGAGACCTCTTGCCCCTAGATAGACGTTTGGCTCAACATAATCCTGCATCAACAGAACCCTCGAGATCCTTGAAATGGTTATTGAAAATGCTAAAATGCTATGGTATGATGTCATGATGTTATGTACATGTATGCACAAGCAAGTAAGTGTATATACAGGCAAACAATGTTCACACAAAGCACACAAGGCCTTAGGTTTAGGCTTGCATGAGGTTCAGGTACTACCCTCTTTCAGTTTGTTGGTTAAAACCTGTCCTATCAAAAGTAACCGAGTTCTAGAGGATCTCATATCATTGGCTACCCTCAATCGGTCATAACTCCAGCATCGCAACCTTTTCTCGCGGCCGGAACCATCTCGAGAGTTTAGCCTCAATGAGTGTAGCATACTGCTACTGTTCTAATGGCCAAGTTGGTCAATTAGGGTTCTAAGGTCGGTTGGTGCTTAATGACCCCTTAGAAGACCTATATTCTCCCCGTTGCAACACAAGGGATATAGGTACAGACTAAGATGCCACACCAACGTAGCCACTGCTTCACCCATGTCGGTCTACGCCGGACAGGTCCCTCACAGATTATGCTACCTAAAAAAGGGTATTTCCCAGATCCGGGTTAGGATCTATAAAACTCTGATACAAAGCCCACAAATGTAAAGCAATCAAAGCAATCAATTTGAAAGTAAAGGTGATCTAAACCCTAAGGTAACCCCACTTTTAGAATTCTCCCCAGCAGAGTCGCCAGTTCTGTGATACGGTGGGAGAACTGACTAGTGTTTTGCGTTCGTATTCGCACTTGTGCGGTTGAGCAAGAGTCGCCACCGACTTTTTATTTTATCCTAAAGGAAAGGTTAAAAAAGCACAGCAAAAACCTTTTGAGATATTTCGTGGGTTCGGGGGGTAGATTATGAAAAGGGAAGGTATTAGCACCCTTTTCATCCATGGTTATCCATGGGCTCTTAGTTACTTGGTTTTTTAGATCACTTGCCTTGTTTTTCGATTGCTTGAAAATGGTGCGTGTGTGGGTGCTTTTTGAAAATGTTTTGGAAAAAGATGCCTTGTCTTAGGCAACTAATGTATTTGACTCGTGTTTGAGTGTTTTACAAAAGTGTGAATCTTTTCGAAAAGATGTTTTCAAATGTTTTTGAGAGTTTGTTTGAAGGTGTTGTGGATTGTGGTTTTTAAAAATGAGGCAAGTGTTTTTGCAAGTTTATCTCAAGTAACTAAGAGTTTTTGTCTACCCTATTGTACTCAAAGGTTTTTGTCATGTTTTAACCCCTTTTAACAATTTTGTTCTACCATTGAAATTGGTAGACAATCTTGCGTTTAGGAAGTTTATTCGGGACGGGCGCGGGTCATCGTATGGACCATGAATGCAATGGTGCCAAGTGTCTTTGGCAATTTGTTTTGAAGGGACTATGATCATTCCGATTAGGCAACACTTTGAGACTTATGATCATTTGATTTTGCCAAAGATACTCGACGTGCAAGCATGGCCCATTTTGGAAGGCAACATGTGGGATTACCCTAGGGGGTGCAAGTGTGATTGTGTATTGATTACATGTATTTGTCTTGTATTTAGGTTATCTAGCGTTTGATTTTATGTACATACAAACCCTAGGTCTAACCATGGTATAATTGGAAAACTGTAAATTGCGGAATGTAAAATCTACGCTATTACAAAATAGTGTCCGGGAATGGGGGTATAAATGTACAAGGGGATGAGACTTATAGTACCCAAATAAATTACAACCAAATCGAAGTCGCAACCAAACGTAAATATCGAATATACAAATATAAGATAAAAATGTATATAAGGCAATGTGAATGTATTTGTGTAAGTGTACATGTATATGAATTGTGTAATTATGTACAGGTGCGAATTGTGGAATTGAGGCGTATTAGGGTTTGACCTAGAGAAATGTTTTAAATGAAACTTTGATTTATATGTTTAATTATGTACAAAATAAAAAAAGAAAATGTTTTGATTTATGTTCAATTTTTAATTAGATGTATTATGTAAAAAAAAGAAAGTATTTTAACCAAATATTTGTGAATTTAATATTAGAAAGAAAAATGTATTTGAATTGTTATGTGTGAATATGTATGTTAACTAAAAAGTTTTCAATTTAATTATGTATGAAAAAGTTTATTATTTTTATGTACAAATATGTATTTAAAAAGGATATTTTAACTATATGATAAAAAATGCATAATATTATAAAATTAATGTTTTTTCAAAATGTATGTATAAATATATTTTAAATGAAAGAATAAATAAATAAAAGGAAATAATTATTTTCAATTTTAGTATATGAGGTAAAAATGTATTTCAATTAAGTTAGTATTTTACAAAAAAAAGAAAAAGAAGCAAATATTTGTTTATAAAATAAAAAGAGGGTTAGTGTTTAATAAAGAAAAGAAGAAGTAGATATTGTTGATGAAATAAAAAAGGGTTAATGTTTAATGGGCTTTGGGGAAGTGAGGACGGGTCAGGCCCAGGTTTGCTTGGAACGAATTCTTAGGGTTGTGGAGAGTTATTCAGAACGACAGTTTTAGGGTTTTGAGACGGCGCCGTGTTCGCTGAGTTCGTCTTCTCCGATCAAGCTTCACTTCCCTGAATGCTTCCTCCGGCCACCAGCGCTACTCCTGAAGCCCTTCTTCCCTCCACTGACATGAGCCCAGCGTCCTTGATTTAAGGTTTGATTTCCACATTTTATGTTTTTTTCGTGAACGATGCGCATTTCTTTGATTTGAGTTCTTACTATTTCTTTTCATTATGAGATGAAGGAGAAGAGAAGTGGGAAAAGATTGGCTACCTTCTTTTTGGGAGATGGAGGAGAGGCGGGAGAGTGACGCTTAGGAGGCCAGAGATTCGGTGATGGAGCTTTGAGCTTGCTTTGCTTTTGATGCTTTCCTGGTATTTTCGTTCTTTCGATACATTAGGGTTTTGATGATGATATGTGCTGAGGAATCCTTCTTAAAATTCACTTTTCTTTTATCTTCTTCTTCCACTATGTGTTGCCTATGAATTGTTGCCTGAGTATTTGCTTGAGTATTTGCTTGAGTATTGTTGCCTGAGTATTGTTGAATGGTTGCTTTGAGATGCCCAGTGATGATCTCAGAGATCTGAGGGCCTAGGTTGCCTTTACTGTCTTGAACGATTCTGAACAGTTATTGCCTATGGAAATATTGTTTTCTTCTATGTCCCTGAGTTGCTTCTTTCTTCTTCTTCTTGAGAGGCTATATGCTTGTTTGCGTTGCCCAGTGATGTTTTACTGAGGGCTTAGGCTTGACAATAGTGGTTTGAGTTTGATAGGCATGGTGCTGGTATTGGTCAAGCTTGAGATTAGGCAATGAGCATGGTAATTCTGGTTATGGTTTTAGTGATCGAACAGGGTGATGGTTCTATCAGTTTGGTGTATGGTCAGGCAGGACTGTAGTATTAGCAGGTTTTTATGATGGGTTATGAGGTTTGGGGATCTCTCCTCTATTCTAACCTGCCTCCTGTCTTGTATTGGCTTGGTGATTTTCTATGCTTTTTGGACTTGGTTTCAGGTTTTGGTAGTGCTAGCAAAATGAGTGTCTTGACAGGAGTTGGTATTTCTGGTTTTATGAGGTTTTTGGACAGTAAGTTTTGGCTTGAGATTGTGAGACTGATGCAGGTTGTATGTGTTTTATATGTTGACAGTATGTAGTTTTAGATGTTCAGTGTTTGATGGCCTTGCAGGTTTTTGCCTTGACAGTAATGAGGCTTTTTTGCTTCCTCAATCTGTAGATTTTTTTCTTCTATTCTCACCTTTACTTGCTTTGTATTGGCTTGTGTATTTTTGTATATTGAGGCAGAGTTGATGAAGTTTGTGGACAGTAGGTTTCTGTATATTTCTTGGATGATGTATTTGATAACTGGTTTCACAAAGTTATGTGGTTGGGCAGGGTGTTCTGAGTTTGTATACTTCTCTTCTCTCCTCCCTATTCTGAACTGAGTTTTTGGATTATATCTTTTTCTCTTCCTTTCCTACTGTCTATGCCTGAAAACCTGCCTTGCTGCCTTTATCTCTCTTCTTTTTTCCTAAAGTACAGCTTTAGAATTTTATATGATTATTGTTGTACTATGTTCTGAAGGGGCCTACTATGGGAAGTGATGATTTTAGCCTACTTGCATAACACATTCTGCATCTTTATCTAGCTTTTGACAACTTATGGCGCTTTTTCTCTTTTCCTTGATATCTTGGGATTTGACTTTGTATTTTGATATCCTTCCAAAATCCTTCTTTGACAGCTTTTGAGTACTTGTGACAGCAAATGTACTTCCTTGATTTTCTTTGATATCTTTGGCATTTGAGTGGGAATTGGACTTTTCAGTTTAGTTTGAATTTGCAGTTTGATCTTTTAGAAATCATGCATTTGACATTCATGAAAAAAATGGCATTCTTCCCTCTTTGTGAACCGGGAGAAATCCCGCGATTTGCAAAGAGGGTCAACTGATCCCAGTCAGTGGCCCCTAATGATGAGCAACTTTAACTGTCTCTTTTAAATGCCCTCTGACTTTTCTTGTTTCTTTTTGCAGATAAAAATGGAGCACCGGAGCGGAGTGAAGAATGAAGAATATTAGAAAATAGGATAGCTTTTTATTTTATGTAATATTTAAATTAATGTAAATTATTGTCTGTAATTTAAATTATAAACAACAATTTGTACAAATAATTCAAATATCAATAAAATCCAAATTATCCAATTGGTTCTAATTTTCTTTATTGCTTATTTATTTATTTAAAATTCTTAGAATTAAAACAATTGAAAAATAAATTTCAATCATTCAATTTTAGAATAATAAATAACTTAAATAAAAACAACATTGATCAATTAAACCTGTCTTATTCAAAATCCAAAGCAAAGCAGCAGTTAACCCAAATGGAACTGACCAAGCGCATTCCTTCTTCACTGATTTGCCATAAACATTGTGAACCCAATACTGCATACTGTATCTGACTGGCCCAATCAAAACGTACTGAATTCAAACCACTGTCTCCTTTATTGATTAAATCAAGATAACGCGAATTTTAACCCGAATCTCGGAATAAACTGCGAAGTGCTGTGGAATTTAAATTCTTCTGAGAATATGTCCATAAAACCTTAATTCCCGATTAAATGCCAAATAACGCTCGCCTGATCAAAATTGGACCAAAAATCATCCAAAACCCTGAGCCAACTGTGAAACAATCCAAAGCTCTGAAAATCAGTAAAAACCCTACTTTTGCTTGACTGTCAAGAAAAGTCCGTTTGTCCGATTCTTGAGCCAGTTTGAAAAGTCAGGAAATGTTTGGAGCTGATATTTCTTGGGGAAAAATGCGAGGGCAAATTTTGGGGTACAACAAACACTAACCCCTTAGTGTTTAGGTTTCAATCACTAAACCCTATTGACCAACTTCAGTCAACAAGATGAGTGGTGTTGAATTTACAACTCAACTAGACAAACCTACAACAATTTTAAGTTACTGAAACATAGTGTGGTGTATATAAAGCAATAACAAATACTCTAAACAAACCCTATCACTCTAAAAGTCTTCAATGTATTGCTTGCTTTTCAACGTATGTTTTGAGCTCCTTATATAGCATAATAATTTTGAGATTTTCTTCATGGATATTTGATTTGATTTCGTCTAGAAATAATTTAGAATATGTTGGATATTATCTGTTCCATAAACTTCTCCAACAATATATGATCTGTTATAATTTAAATTTAAATTTAAATTTCTAATTAAATATAAATTAATCTTCTTCCAGGTGTCAAACAAATCATATAATCATATTACTAAGCCCATATAAATAAAATCCAATCAAATATTTGACCAGAGAGTCTTCCAAAATGCAGTAGTAGTGACCTATTGCTCAAAGCTTAGATGTCGTACCAACATGTTGGGACATCGTGTCCAGCATGTGTCATTTCTACATCTCTATACTGCTTAAGCAAACTAGATTAATCTTGAACACTTTGAACATTTCTCCATGATGTTTTTTGCAAAATGAAACTAATCCAAAAGGAACTACAATATCCCCCTTTGGCAAATTGTGGCAAAACAACTCTTCAAGATATAACTCTTATTCATATCAGAATAAGCGACAACCAGTAGAAGCACTAGACTATTAGAGCATACAATCGGAAGCAGCAACCATCTTCCAATCATTAGAGTTAAGCACCAGTAGGAACAACATCACATTCATATGCTTACAAAACAATCCATTCATTTGCTCCAAACTAAACAGACAATCAATCATGCAATCATTCACAGACTTAGTCATGCATGAACCCAGTCAGCACATATTTTGTAGAAAACAATCTTACTAACTGACAATTCTTAGCATGCAATCATTCACATACTTAATCACCCCTCTCACAAACTGTTAGTAGTTAATATTAGGATATGCAAAATATTACTAAGACAAAAGCTTACAAAAGGGCCATATTTCTTTCCTGATGCTCCAACATATGATCACATCATTAGTATTTTCTAGATAGGAAGTACTAAACAATTACATGTTATATGTTAGTTAGTCACACTAACATAGATCACACCACACCATAATCCTCCCCCCCCCCCCCCCCCCCCCCCAATTTTTGCCATAATTTGGCAAATGGTTATCACCCCAAAAAAGAAATCAGAGATCAGTCATGCAGAGGTTAATATGTTAGTACATACAGATCATGAGTAAAACCACTAAAATCAACATTAAAATATGCACAACCATTTTTTCAAACTAGTCTTAAGAGGCTATAGAGTCCTTACAGATACAAAAAAAAAAACACGCCCATGATACGAGGTCCAATAAATAGAACTGAAACATAATTACTTCTTCAACCACTAGGATTATAAGCTTCCTTCCAGGAACCCTTCGGTCTTCATGCCTAATTGAATCCGGATATGTAACTCAGTCTTCATCAGCGTCTGAGTCACTTTATTGTACTAGCTTCTTCTTCAAATTCTTCATCTTGGACACACAAGTCTTCCTTTTCCCACATATTCCAACTGATGGTCCAACATGGGTTTCCACATTGGTAGTAGCAGTAGAACCACCTCCCTTGTTCTTGTTCCTCTCAACTTCAAGAAGCCTTATAATATCCTTTTCGATATTGATTCCCTTCCTAGAGGTAGTCTTCTTGCATTTCTCTTGGTTGTGGCTCATGAAGAATAACTCACACTCTTGGAAGATAGAAGAGAGAACTACTTTCTTAGTACCTAATAAGGATATGAGAACATTTCTCTTACTTGTATAGACTTTCCAGATAAAAGAAGTGATTGAAAAAGAATCAATCACCCTAAATATACATGCACCATGGAGAATATGAGAGAGAATTTGGCTTGGTCTCCTTGCACGTTTCCCTAGCATTAACTGCTATAAGATCTCACATATGCACACACCAAATACACTTCTTAATTTTTCAAAGTGAACAACATCCAATGGATTAGTGAATATGTCATCCAATTGTTTTTCAATTGTCATGTGCCCTAAATTTACACTGTATCTTCCACAAGATCCCTAATGAAATGATGACGGATGTTAATATGCTTGGTTCAACTGTGTTGGATAAGACTCTTTGAAATATTGATGGCACTCATGTTGTCACATAATAATGTCATATCATCTTTTTCGACATTGTACTCCTTTAGCATATGTTTCATCTAGAACAATTGAGTGCAACTGCTTCCAACAACAATATACTCTTCTTCAACAGTGGATCGAGAGACACAATTCTGCTTCTTGGTGAACCAAATAATCAGATTTTTACCGAGAAAGAAACATCCAATTAAAGTAATTTTCTTTCATGAATACTTCCAACCTAGTCTGCATCACAATACCATACTTGTATTAGACTTGTATCATGAGAATACAATATGCCATAGTCATAGGTCCCACTAATATACTTTAGAATTCTCTTCACTTGGGTGAGATGAATAGCTTTGGGTTTTTCTTGATATCTAGCACACACACAAACAACAAATGTAAACTTCCTATCATACTTCTGTAAAGACTTTAATCTACACCAGTTCCATTTCATCCTTAGACAGCTTTAAGTGAGTTGCAACATGAGTTATCTTGTGGCTTACATTGTTAAGACTAGACTTCTTCACTATGTTCTTAACATATTTTCTTTGAAATAAAAATATATTGCCTTCCATTTTCTTTACTTGAATACCAAGAAATTAAGTGAATTCACCTACCAAACTCATCTCAAACTCATATTGTATTTGTTGAACAAAATGCTTCGCCATCGTGTTTGACATCCCACCAAATATTATATCATCTACATAAATTTGGACTATCATAAGCTTTCCTTTGTCATTCTACACAAATAAAGTTTTGTCGATTCCTCCTCTAGTATATCCATTGTTAATTAAGAACTCAATTAACCTCTCATACCAATTTCTTGGAGCTTGTTTCAAACTGTAGAGAGCTTTCTTCAATTTCTACACATGATCTAGAAAGATGGGATCAGTGAACCCCTTTGGTTGTTTAACATATACTTTTTCATTAAGATACCCATTCAAAAAATCACTTTTGACATCCATTTGAAATAATATGAATTTCATCATGTATGAAATACCTAACAATAAACTAATGGATTCAAGTGTTACAACAGGGGAATATGTCTCATCAAAATCCACTCCTTCTATTTGAGTGTATCCTTAAGAAACTAACTTTTCCTTATTCCTTGTCACATTACCACTTTCATTAAATTTGTTTTTGAAAATCCACTTGGTCCAATGACATTCACATCTTTAAGTCTAGGAACTAACTCTCATGCCTTATTTCTTTCAAATTGGAAAAGTTCTTATTGCATAGAATTTATCTAGAATTCACCAGTCAATGCTTTCTTGAAATTCTTAGGCACAACCTTAGAGATGAAGCATGAGTTGGAAATACTCTCTCTGGATCTTGTTACCACTCCCTAATTCAGATTTCCTATGATATTCTTAATAGGATGATCCTTCTGAACTCTGGTTAATGTTCCTTTATTTCCTTGAGGATTATTATAATTTTTTATTTCAGACTCAATGTCTGACTCCTTGTTTGGAACATTAGTTTTCTATGAAGAAACCTCATCTTCTTCTCCTTCTTCCTCATTTTCAAGAGCATCATCAATGAAAACATTTATAATCTCCATCATGGACTTGGTGCTCTTGTTATACACTCTGTAGGCTCTTCTATTTGTGGAGTAACCAAGGAATATTCTTTTTTCACTCTTAGGATCCAACTTTCTCCTTTTCTGTCTTTCTGAAAAAATGTAGCACTTACTTCCAAAGACATGGAAGTACTTGACATTTTGCTTTCTCCATTTCTATAACTCATACTGTGTTTCTTTAGTTTCATATCGAATGGTTACTCTATTATGAATGTGGCAAGTTGTGTTCATAACTTCAACTCAAAAATAATATGGAAGTTTCTTGGCATGCAACATAACTCTGGTCGATTCTTGCATATTTCTATTCTTCCTTTCCACCATCCCATTTTGTGGTGGAGTGGTTGGGGCTTAGAACTCATGGCTAATACCTTCCAAATTACAAAACTCATAGAATTTTGAATTCTCAAACTCAGTGTCATGGTCACTTCAAATGTCTTATATTTTTCTCTAATGAATTTAATCTAAGTGTACATTGAGAATTCATCCACACACATAAAGATATATATTTTTCCTCCTAAGCCTTCTACTTGCACAGGCCTCATCAAGTTCATGTGTAATAGTTCAAGAATCTTTGAAGTGACAAAATTTTAGAGCTTCTTATAAGACATTTATATCAATCACTGTTACATAAAGCCTCGAAAAATTGAAACCTCAAAATTTTGATTGAAATGGTTTGAAATAAAAGTATTAACGAACTAGTATATACTTTGTTTCGTAAATAAATTGACAACTCTATTACTATAGTTGAGCAGTTGAATCACAAGCCTTTAAAATCTAGGGAGCTTGTTTGATCCTTTTGACAATTATATTTATATTTTAATTTTATTATTTTACAAAATATTTCTTAACTTCATTTTATTATTTTACAAAAATTAAACTTATTGATTTCATTTTATTATTTTATAAAAGTTACATCCATAAATTTAATTTTATTATTTTACCATTGTTACATGCATTAATTTAATTTTATTATTTTAGAATAGTTAGATGCATTTTTTTTATTTTGTTATTTTATAAAAGGGGCGCATTTGAGTTTATTAACCGATAAATATTTTAGTGTACAATGGATAAGAGAGAAAGAGAAAAGTGTGGACTTGACTCAATTTTTTTCACTTGTGAGATAGAGAATTAGAGGTTTGCAATGGAACAAGCATTATTCAAAGTCGCTGCTTAAACATGAGAAACCTTATTATGAAAATTAATTTGTCTTTATACTATTTTTTGAATTTGACACTTTCAACTTCCTAACTCTAAATGTTATAGGTCTTTTACAAAAAAATAGTCTAACCCACCAAATAGAAGATCACACTTCAAATATAATATTCAACTCTTTGCTTAAAAGTCCATGAGTGACAATAATAACTTGATACACAATCAACTCTTTTCCTAAAAGTTCATGAGTGATTGGCAAGTAACAATAAACAATCAGTCTACCTCAATATATTAGAAAATGCATGAGTGACATACAAAAGCAAACAAAACACCTAAAGTACTCTAAAAAAACCTAAATCCTTATTTCAACCACACACAATTTTTTCAATGTAAATTCTTAAGTTTCTAGGTTTAGTAAGTCCCTTTATATAAACTCTTGCAGTATGGGCTTGAACTCTTAAATCAAATCCAATCTTCTAGTTGTAAATCATATGTATAATCTTTTCTCAAAAAATAGGAACAAATCTTCAAAGATTCTTAAAAAATCTCCAAAATCTTTTTTATGAAACCAAATCAAATTTGTACTGTTCTTAAAATATCCTTACTTGGTTGCTCCGTAGAAAACTAGAATCATCAAGAATCTCATATTTTAAAATAAAATCTTCAAAGATTTAAACAATTGTATTGTTATGATGTTCTGAAATAACATATCACAACATCTGTCAAAATAGTAACACTGGATTTTGTTTTATCAGTTGATCAAGATGTCATGACATTTTATTCAACATCAGACATTGATACATGTTTTCAACCTGAAACGTGTTTTATTAAAATTATTGTCAATCATAAAATTACATACCTAACTATATATATATATATATATATATATATATATATATATATATATATATATATATATATATATATATATATATATATATATATATATATATATATATATATATATATATATATATATATATATATATATATATATATATATATATATATATATTAAAACTAAAGTATATGTTTGAATTAACAATTAATTTAATAGAATAACGATTAACTATCATAATTTTGACAAAGCTATCTTTATTTCAAACGTGCACAAAAATACTAAAGAGCAAATGGAAATATATGAATTTTAAATGAATAGATGATTATTTAAAACCTAAATATTTTTCACCAAGTTGTATAATTAATTTGCTAACTATTTTCTAGTATATAACAAACAAACAAATAAAATAGAAAATAATTTGTTTTATTGTATCCATGTTGTTTGATGGAGACATTGGTATGGAAAATGCGATACTTGGATAATGTCTTATGTATATAACTATATTATGTTATGTGGCGTAAGAAGACGCATGTGAGGGAGTCATTGAAAATGATTTTATTAATTTATTAAATTTCATTGAAAACGAAACCTAAAACAAATTATCTTTCTTATCCCTCATTTAGATAACTAAATAAACTATGTAAATGACGTAGCCATGGTACCTAGTATAAAATAAAACATTATAACTACTATAATAATATATAAATAGATGATGCATGTTTAGTTGGTTTGGTGCATTCCAACAAACCAATCACCCTCATGCCCTCGTCATTATCAGTTGAAAAACACAAAAATTAAACATGGTTAGAATTATTGTTAAGTGGATAATAATCATGGTTAGAATTATGAGATTAATTATTATGTATTTTCAATATAAATTTTTTTACACAATTAATACATCACAATCATTTATGAATATTATTTTATAAATAATTAAAATTAAAATTAAAATTTAATAAATATTTAACAGCCGTGATTCACTTACAGTATAAAATTAATTTACACTTTCAACGAATATCAATTAAATTTTAGAATTATTATAAAAAATATTATGGTTAAAATTATTATTAAAAAAATGTCATGGTTAGAATTATGGTTTAGATATCATGGTTAAAAAATATCATGGTTAGAATTATTATTAAAAAATGTCATGGTTAGAATTATGATTAAAAAATGTCTGGTTAATTAGAATTATGGTTTAGATAACCCTATTAGAGTGTGTGCGTTTTTTTTTAATTCAACTTTGCGACATTTCACATTTGATTGTATTTAATTAATGAGTTAATTCTTATAGATGAAATTGTTTGATTTTCAACAGATTGGATATTTGGATAAGAGTTAAATAATTGCTACAAGCAAACGTTTTTCAATATAATATACTACTAAGTACAAAGTATCGTGAGTATTTATTTATTGGGAAAATCTCGTTGTTATATTTATTAGGGATAGAATTTTGAAAGAATTTATATAAAATGATATATTTTATTTTACAAATCAATTTTATAATATTAAGTAAAATCAAATTCTAAAATAATATTAGAGTCTATTGATCAGATCATATATCAAACACATTTTATATTCACATATCAAATTCTATAGAGTGATGAGCAAATTCCAAAATTCTACTTTAATTAGAGATAAAGTTTTGAAAAAAAAAAATATATAGAATGACATTTTTTACTTTACAAATTAACTTGATTATATAAGAAGTAAAGTTTGAGAAAGACTTATAAATATTAGAGTGGGAAGGATATCTTAATTGATTTGAAATAGTTGACTTAAAGATTAAAAATGAACTACATTTTCGGTCCGTGTGATACACAAGTCGGATTTAGTATTTGTAATTTGAGTAAATGATTATTTGTAAATCAAACATAATCACTCTCATAACATTATATTGTAGTAGAAAAAAAAATCAAGAAAGAAACCGTTCATTGACTATGAAAAATATATCGTAAAATTAATTATTATAAATTTTGAAATACTTATTTAAAGTCACATTAGTATTTTCATTATCTTCATTAAACTATCGGTGTTTTCAGTCATTTTCTTAAAATAAAACTCTTTAAATTGTAATATATGATTGACTATGTGATAAGATTGATGTTGGAAGATATATTTCAATATGTTTTAGTGACTGCCGTTGACTTTTATCGACATATGTATTTTATGTATATGTTCTTTTACATTGTAGATGTGAATTTTTAGACTCTAAATTAAGTTCTTAATCAAGATTATTAAAATTTTGATTTAAAATCTAAATTCTATAGATTTCACGCTTTTAGACCATCATTTCGTGTTAAATCATAAGTGAAGACTTTTTTATGTAAAATTATATTCTGTGACGTTTTTAAATAATTTAAATTGCTCTGAAATCATGTAAAATTGTGTAAAATCGTGGAATTTTACTCTTTGACCCGATTTTACCTTTTTTGTCAAATTTTAAAAAACACATTTTATATTATATTCCCTTGAAAATTTCTCTCATGCTTTTTTAATTTTATTCACATTTATATTTTAGTTATAACATTGAAGAACATTTATCATCTAGATATAAATTTAATCAAGTTAAATATGAATACAGTAATGAAGATGATGTTGTAAATGAATTGAACTTTTGATTGAGTTAAATATGAAGATGAAAACACTTGTTTCTTTGAACTTAAGAAACTTATGAAATTCTTTTTTTTTAAAATAATTTTTTAGATGTTACTTTTTATGACTTGGTGAATAATTTTAAGTAATTTGATATAAGTTTGTGAGTATTATATATTATTACGGTGATATAGTGTATTTTTATTTATAATTAAGTTAAAAATTTAAATTATTAATATATTTTAATATGAGATAAATTCTATAATTTTACGTTTCGATTTTATCTAGGCAAGGTAAAAACTCAATTCTAACAACTTGTTCTTAATTTTGTTCGTTTATAGAAAAGAGATGAAATATCATATGTTGAAAAAGAAAAGAGCTCCTATTAGTTTTCAATCAAATGATATTGTAAAATGGAAAAGGAAAAACTCATTTCTTCTATAAAAAATTGTATGATGTAAAATTATATTTTCAAACAAATAAATCATTATTTTGGTGGTGAAATTTATCAGGTACATATCTTAGTCAAAATAATAAAATAAATTATAACTTACTTCAAAATAAAATGGAATTAAGTTGAACAATGTATTTAAATGTATTTAAGTATCATAAGAAACTATGATAAAGTTATCTATGATCTAAAAAAACCAAAAATAAAAACTTTACATCAATAGAGTGAATTTAATCAATTGTGTTAGCTCAATTTTCACACATGTCAACTTTGTTTCTATTAGGGTTCTATTTAAAAAAACTTCAGCATTAGGATTTAGAATTCAGTATACACAAAATTAAGAGAGAACATATGAATTATATGGAGAACTAACCACCTAAGATTGATTTGTTGTAATCGTGTCTCTATCAAACTTTGAGGTTTTTATATTTTTTAATACAATTTAATTTCTTCTTGTTAATTCTCTATTTTTATGATTGACATTAATTTTGGTAAAACTAATTCAGAAGCAATATGTTAAATATGAAGTTCTAATCTTGTTGTGGAAACATGTTGGACACGATGTCCAATCCCGTTTATCTTGGTGTGATTCAGGGAAGTTACTTTCTCGTACAATGAACAAGGAATGAGGATTTACGAATAGACCACCCACTCTTGATGGAACAAACTATGATTATTGAAAAGCTCGTACGGTAGCTTTCATCAAGTCCATGGACAGCAAGACATTGAAATATGTGGTCAAGGGGTGGGATCCACCAATGGTTGTAGGTCAGTATGGGAAGGTTACTGATGTTGTGAAGGATGAGGAAGATTGGAATGATGATGATGAAAAATTATCAGAGGGAAACTCCAAACCATTGAATGCCCTATTCAATGGAGTGGACAATAACATTTTCAGACTAATAAGGAATTGTACTGTGGCTAAAGAATCTTGGGAGATCTTGAAGACTACTCATTAAGGAACCCCTAAGGTGAAGATGTCAAGACTCCAAATTCTTACCACCAAATTTGAGAACTTAAGAATGAAAGAGGATGGGAGTATTCATGACTTTCACATGAATATTATTGAGATAGCAAATGCCTCAAGTTCCCCAGGGGAGAAGATGTCTGAAGCTAAGTTGGTGAAAAAGATTCTCATATCTCTGCCAAAGAGGTTGGACATGAAAGTGACACCCATTGAAGAAGCACAAGATATAAACAACATGAATGTTTATGAGCTTATGGGATCTCTACAGACCTTTGAACTAAGGATCTGTGAAAAGTCTGGAAAAAAGAAGAGCATTGCCTTTATCTATAATATTGATGACCTAGAAGGTGAGCGTGACCTGGATACAAAAGAAGGGATATCCAATGCTATTGTGTTACTTGAAAAATAGTTCAACAAAGTGATAAAGAAGGAGGACTGGAAGTCAATATCAAATGTCGAGAACAAGTCATTTGACAAGTCTTTCGACATCAATAAAAACTAAGAGGTTGAAAGAAGGGCGGGAACTGATGACAAATCCAAACAAGGAAGAGGAGTTCAGTGTCATGAATGTGAGGGCTTTGGCCACATAAAGGATGATTGTACAACTTATCTCAAGAAGAAGAATAGGAGTTTATTTTCATCTTGGTCAGAAGAAGACTCTGAAATTGATCTTGAAGATTAAACTGTCAAATGAGTCACTGTTTTGACTGGAATCTGCGACTCTGATGAAGACTCAGATTGTGTGGAACTGATTTTTGAAGAACTTACTGCTTCCTATAATGAATTTTGTCTCATAAGTGAAGAGGTATGTTAATTAGGAGAAAATAAAAATAAAACTATAGCTCAACTACAATCTGAAAAAGTGGAGCATTTGTCTATTATCTCTGGCCTGAAGGTAGAAAAAATGGAGCAACTGTCCACCATCTCTGGCTTGGAAGGTAAAGTTATATTACTTAAATCTCAACTTGACAATATGATTAAATCTGTGAGAATTCTCAACAACGGTTCTGATGTGTTAGATGATATTCTTCAAACTAGAAAGAGTTCTAGAAATGTAAAAGGTATTTGGTATGATAATCAAGTTGTAAAGAACAAAGGAAAAGAGCTTGAAGTAAGGTTTGTCAAAGAAAAAGGGAAGCAGGAACAGAAGATGTCAAAGAAAATGTTCCAACATCAGCATAGACATCAGAAACATCTTCAGGAAACAAGACTCAATGTTGGAGATGTCATTGTTGTGGAAGGTTTGGTCATATAAAACCCTAATGTTATAGGTTATATAGTTATCCTAAACATGTTGTTGAACCCAATACGTGAGAAAACCTTTATTAAAGCTAAAAAGGAGTGGATTCCTAGGAAGAATATGTCTGGACTCATAGCTCACGCCTCTTTTAGAGCCTCTGCCATAAAAGATTGGTATTTTGAGAGTGCTTGTTCTAGACATATGACGGGTGTCAAGAAAATCTTAGTGGACAGTAAACCACAGTCCACTAGCTACATCACTTTTGGAGATGGATCAATAGGTGAAATAAAATGTGTTAGAAAGCTGGAATATACAGGACAACCTAGTCTTGATGATGTGATATTTGTTAAAGGGTTGACTGCTAATTTGATCAGTATTAGTCAACTATGTGACCAATGCCTTATAGTTAACTTTACTAAATTTGAATGTCTAGTAACAAATGAGAAGAATGAAGTGGTTATGAATGGAGCTAGATTAGAAGACAATTTTTTCCTATGGTCTCCTCAAGGACCAAACCTTTCCCCAAACTTTCTAATGTCTGAGGATGAGGAAGTAAATCTGAGTCATCAAAAGATGGGATATTTGAATCTGGAGACTGAAGAAGTAAAGGAGGACAGTTATAAGATCCTAGAGGTCAAAACGAAAAATGGAAAGCTCGCGAGTCTTGATGGTCCTGTGTTTGGAAAGATGTCAGAAGAAATGATACAACATTTTGATGGGCAGATGTTGACTAAATATAATGTTACACAAGATATCTTGACATCATTGTGTGACTACCTGAATGGTGATGTTGTTACTAAGGAATTGGTTAATTTAAAAGTTAAAAGTTTAGGAGGAATGCTTGGTATTGGCATTTATGAGAATTTAAAGCAATTACTGCTATTTATATGGGCTAAGCAAAATCTCAAATTTTATGATATCCACTTTCACACTTGCCCAAGCCCTTTAAGTCAAAGTGTGACTAAAACCCGCTACCTTTAGTAAACCATTCACTCCAACATCCTTTTCGTCTTCTCTTTCAAAAGTTTATGGTCACGTTTTCTCTCTTGTGCTCCAACATCTCATCAGATCAAAATAAGGTCAAAGATGTCATCATCCGACCAAATGCACGCATCCTCTGAAGACCAACAGTCGTCTCCACCAAATGCTAAGGATGAAGATTATTTTCAAATGATCAATCTTTTTGATCTTGTGTTAGATGTTATGCTCTTGTCCACTATTCATCCTTCATCCCACAATGAATGAAGACCTTTTTGCTTCTAAGATTGTCAAGACTTCTGGTAAGTCATTTGCGTCTCCCTTAAAGTCCGATAGGGAACCTAGGTTAAATAAGTATGATGAGATGAATCCATCTGGGTCATCTAATGTTAATGATAATCTGCCTAAACCTAGAAAGAATGTCACTGGAAAAGAGCTGAGGGATTTTGTTGCAACTGTATTGGAAGAATTTGGGGTTGATATTAAAACATATTTGTCGACAGATGTTAGCCTAATAGGAATACTAGAGGAAACATTTTTTATGTTGGGTCTGAGCATGTGGCTCATGAGAGAAGAAGCAAGAAGTAGGCAAATATGGTCATCAATGTTGATGAACTAACATCTGATGATGAACCAATTATCAAAAATTTGACTCCTGGTATTACTGAGAGGCTTCAGAAAAGAAAAGGAAAGGTTATGGTGGTAGAAAACTCACATGCTAAGGAAATCAAGGTAAAGAGTGGTGAGTTTAAAAGAAAACCTCGGTATGGTCCTCCTAAGCAATGGAGTAAAGGGGTTGTTCCTACAAGGAATTGGAAAGCAGTCGTGTCAAGTGACTCTGACTTTGATGTTGAAGAGGATGTCTAGGACATCGTATCTGTCAAAAGGCATGTGTCTAAGAAGAGATGCGCATATACTCACAAGATTTCTATTGACAAGGTGATTTTTCACTCTAGAAAGAGTGTTGATAAATGGAAGTTTGTTGTGCAAAGAAGGTTGGCCTTGGAAATGGAATTGGGCAAGGACTTTAAAAAATGTAAGGATGTTGTGAAACTTATAAAGGTGATTGGCCTGATGAAAATTGTCTCAAATTTTATCTCCTGCTACGAAAGACTAGTCAAGGATTTTGTGGTAAATGTGCCTGATGGTTGTAATTTTGTGGGGAGTGAGGATTACATGAAAGTGTATGTTAGGGGAAATATTGTGACTTTTTCTCCTATTGTGATCAACAAGTTTCTAGGAAGATCTGAAGAGCCTCATGCTGAAGTAGAGGTTTCAGATAATGAAGTGTGCAAGGAAATAACTGGTGGTCAAGTGAAGCATTGGCCAAAAGAAGGAAAGTTGTTCTCTGGTAAGCTTAGCGTGAAGTATGTGATTCTGCACAGGGTGGCTACTATTAATTGGGTTCCCACAAACCATACCTCCACAATCCCTGTTGCTCTTGGCAAATTAATTTTTTCTATTGGAAAGGAAAGAGTATTTGACTTTGGCAAATACATGTTTGATCCAATTTTGAAGCAAGCATCGTCATATATTATGAAGTTGCCTGTCTATTCCCTTCCCTTGTCTGCAGAATAGTCCAGAACAGCACCCTGGGATCCTGCTGCCTTTTGATAGAGTGAAGAAAAAGGAATCTCCTTTGACTCTACACTATAAATTATTTGGTGGTGAACATGTCCCAGACATTGTTGTGAGATCTTCTCAGATACCTGGTCATGTAACTTCTAAAGCAGGAATTATTGCTCATCTGAAGGAGACCTGCAGAGATCTACATGAAATCATAAAGACTAGAAATGATAGGAAAATTAAGCTTGAGCAAATAAAGAAGGCCTTGATGGAGGAAGAAGACAATGATGATGAATTTGCTGCTGATAATGATAATGATGGTGAGGAAATTGAAGATGACAGTGTTGCTGAGAAGACTACATCTGATGATGATAATGTTGATGATGATCAAAGTGAATCTAAGAATGATGAGACTAATGATAATGAATCTAGTAGGGATGTTGATGAAGAAGGAGATGCTTATGAGACCGCTGATGATGCAGGTGTTGATGCAGATGCATGACTGTCATGTTTTACTTTTTATCCTTGTTTTGGCTTTTTGGTCCTGCAAGGGTTAAATGCCCAAAATATGTTTAGAATTTGAGAACTTTATGCTACCTAACTTTATGTGCTAATGTGGTTTCTTTTTTGTTTGTTTTTGTGATATATTGTACATTTATCATATTATGGCTAAAAAGGGGGAGTAGTATAACCACACCACTAGTTGTGATAACTATGCATTTAAGGGGGGAGATATGTTGATTCTGTGTTGGATGACTTGAGGGGGAGAATTTGTTGATTCTCTATGATTGATGTCGTCTCTGGTTTGAACTGACTTGTAGATATGTCAGACAAGATGTGCATATATGTCAGACAAGATGTCTGATTGAGAATTTATTTTTCTCAATGTTGCCTTATTTATATGTTCCACTAACCTTTCTATTTTCTAATGATGTGCCTCTGACATGTGTTTGATTTATTTTCAAACCGTTTTTTTCTGGAATTAGAACTGTTGAGTGTTAATTTTCCAAAAGGGGGAGATTGTTAATTCTCTATTTTTATGATTGGCATTGATTTTTGTAAAACTAATTCAGAAGCAACATGTTAAATAGGATGTTCTAATCTTGCTGTTGAAACATGTCTGACACGATGTCTTATCCCGTTTATCCAACATCTTATCTATTACATCTGCTAACTTGGATTTATCTTATTTTAACAGTTCTTGAATATTCTAAGAATATTAGGATATTATATGTGTGGTCCAAGATTGAAGTTTCAGAGATTCCTTCTGAATTTAGAAGGTTAATTTGTTTCATTAAATGTTGAGACATTTTAGGAAACAAATCTTTAAAGAACTATTTTTGTGCAGAAGTTTCTACTGATTATCTACAACAGATTAGCTATGTTTTTGAAGCCCATATCCAGTTCTCTCAAGGTTATAAAAAGGAAGGCTTCAACCCTAATACGGTGTGGAATGAATTGTATCTTTTAGAGAGTTTTAGGGTTTATGTTCTTATGAATTATGAGCCACTCTTGTATTGTTTGATACCTGAGTTGGACTGTTAGTAGAGTTGTTTTCTGTCAATCGTTCCTAAGCTTTTAAGCAGTGAATGACTATGTTTTTATGGAGTGTGTCTTCTAAAATCATTCTAAGTTGTTTAGAGTTGTTCGAACACTATTTTGATTGAAAGGGATTTGAGAAAGGTCCCATACCTAGGCGAGTATTAGGTAGAAGTTAAGCACAGGTAGTGATTAAGTGAGTAGATTGTAAACTAGGTGAGATTTGTTGTGGGTCTAAAAATTGATATTATCTAGTTGACTTCGTCTCTGGTTTGGTAGACCCCAGAGTAGGTGTTGTTGTACAACAAACTGGGTTAACAATTCTATGTGTTCCTTTTACTTTCTGCACTGTTAATTGTTGTTTTATTTTGTTTATTATGTTGATTATTCATAGATCAGTATCTCAACATCTCTTAGGACATTTGGAATATGAATACCATAATTTCACCTCTTAATTAAGAGAAAAAGATTTAGTCATGAGATATTATCTGGTAAGGCAGATGTTTTCCTCATTTAAGAATCTAAACTTATATTGAACAGTTAGGCGGTTTAATCACTTTGTGGAGACATGGAGTGAGCGATCTGATTTTTAGCTTAGTGGTATTGGGTTATTAGGTATTAAATTCGGGGGAATGGTCTTTTTTATTATGTGATTATCGTGTATTCTCTGTGTTCTGTTAGTCTGGAGAGTCTTTATGAAAGAAGTTGGTTGAGTTGAAGAAAGTTTACGGTGACGATGATTGGTGCTTGGCCGGAGATTTCATCGCAAGTTTTTAACTCGGAGAGGAAAGGTGTTGTGTCTTTTTTACATGTCTTTAGAGATGAGAGAGTTTAAGGGTTTCATTGCGAATATGAACTTGGTGGATCTTCCTTGCAGAGGAAATAAATTTAGTTGCTACAATGATAATGGTAAGTCTATGAGCAGGATCGGTCATTTTCTTATATCGGGGCCTTGATAGATACATGGGGGTTATGGGGAAAAATTGGTAAGAGAAACATATCAGATCACTGCCCGATTTGGCTGGTGAAGGTAGAGAAAACATAAGAAAAGGGGGTTTGTGATCGGTGGATCTGGAACTGACTGTTTAACGCTGGTTCGCGAAATGTCGCGGAAGCAAGAGTCGCCACCGTGTTTTATTTTCTCCAAATGGAAAGGACAAAAGCACAGAAAAATTCCTTAAAGAGATTGCTCTCGGTTCGGGAGGTAGATTATAGAAAGGGAAGGTGTTAGCATCCTTTCTATCCATGGTTATCCATGGGCTCTTAGATACTTGCTCATTTGTGTTTTCAAAAATGGTTTGTTTGCTTTTCAACTGTGGGTTTAAAAAGTTTCTTTGAAAATTTCAGTTCGACTCTTGTATCGGTCCTCAAGAGTGTTTGAAAAATTGCTTTCGAAAGCTTTTTGAAAAGTGTCGGTGTGAAAAGAGTTTTTGATTTGTTTTGAAATTAGAGCAAGTATCTAGAATCGTCTACCTACCCTAAGGAATTCGTCTGTGTAGATGTCCTTTAAAGTAATGCCATCCCACCATTGAGAGGTAGGTAGCACCACCGTTGGAGGTGTTCGGGTCAATTCGAAGGTTCGGGACATGGTGATCACCAGAGCAATAGGAAGACACCTTAGAAGCTACCCTCATGCCAGGTTCCCGGATCATGAGGACTTACTAAGACATCCTCTACTCGACGATCACCTTTCGAGGCAAGGCAACAGTGAGGCGTACCCTAGGGGTGGTGTGTGATTTGTGTGTCATGTTCAGTTATTTTGTCTTATTCATGTCAAAGTGATCTATGCGTTTGTTTTTATTTTATCATTCATTCTTGCATGCATTTATTAACAGTTAAAAAGATGCGGAAATTAAAAGTTCTAAACTATTACAAAAGGCGCGGGTCCACATCGCCAAAATTAAACCAGGACCCGATTTGACAGAAAATAAAGAAGTAAAGTGCGAGAAATAAAATGTCCGAGTTTACAAGGCTTTGGGAGAATTACATCAATATTTAAAAGAAGGAATAAATAAAATGTGCGAATTGAATTAAAATTGAAAACGAGGGCGTTGGACCCTTTTGAAGTTAAATTGAAATTAAAAATTAATTAATTATTTATTGAAATAAAAGAAGTGTTTTTTAGGTTTTTTTTGTATTTATGAAATAAGAAAATTAGAATTAAAATTAAAAGAAACCCTAATTCTAAGTTATTTTTAATTATTTGAGAAAAATGTTAAAGTTTAACTTAATTTACTAAAGAATTTATGTACATGCTTATTTGCAAAATAAATTAGTAATTAATAATAATAATAATGATGAGAAAATTATTTATTAAAAAAAATGATGAAAAAGTTAAAAACCCTAATTTCTACATATTTAATTTATTAAGAAAAATATTAAAGTTTTGAAACCTAGATTAATCTAATTAATTGTTTAAAGTTTATTTACAAAAATAATAATAGTAAAATTAATATTAATAAAATAAACATTTTTTTGATTTTTTTGTATTTTATATTTATTATGAAAATTATTTTATGGAATTAAAAGAAAACAATTAAAAAACAATTAAAAGAATAAAAAGGAAAAAACAAATAAAAATTAAAAATTGAGCAAACCATAGGGGGTGTCTGGCCCAATGGGAGGTTTTTTGAAGTATTGACTCCTGAGTACCGTGGTCTGCATTCTTTGGCCATTGGATTGAGTTTCATGCATAAGTTGTTCTACTTTGGCCATTTGGCTTTTGGCTTTTGGCTTTTGGCCTCAACGTCCCTTAATGTCTGGCTTAATGTCTGCCTCGCCATGTATTGGTGTCATACATAAAATGTTCTACTTTGGCCATTTGGCTTTTGGCTTTTGGTCATTTGACTTTTGGCCTCAACGTTCCTTAATGAACATGGGATCCTGTCTAAATCTGCAGTTGAATCTCACGAATACATTAAATAAAATCATAAAATGCAAATAAAGCCAATATATGAAGAAATTTAATGTTTAGGCACAATATGGCATGTATGAATGATTATACCCTTTTGATCATGGAGATCAAGCCAGCCTTACCCTTACTGAAGAAGTAATAAGATGTTGGTTTGTAACTGAGACGGCTTGTTTGTAGTGAGAGAGGGATTTGTAATAAGAATTTCAAGGTTTTAGGGTTCTTGAAAGAGTTTGATATTCCAACAGTGTTGTGGCATGGTTTTTTCTCTCTTTTTCTCTTCTCTTTTTTTTTTCTCTTTTTCCTCTCTTTTTTTCTCCTCTCTGGTTTGTGTGAAAAGAAGGTGATTATATAATGAAAATTAGGGTAAAGCAAATGGGCTTTGAATGTGCAATTGGGCCTCCAATATTCACTTGAATTCGTCACTTTCCAGGCTAAATCGCAGGGACTTAAGTGCATTTTTTGAAGTTGAAATGTGAAAACAAAATGTAGCTGACATCGAGAACTAACTCCTGTCCGAAAATCGACTCAATCGGATAAACGGTGAATTAGTTATGAATTTTTGAAGTTTCAGCTCAGACAAACTTATTTTGGGCTCCAGTGTCGACTCTGACACGTTCTTCAATAAAAAACTGGTATTGATCGGTGCATAATCCGGTCTCGACTTTTGAAGCAAAGTTGTAGATCTATGAGTCAGGGACCTTGTGTAAAAATATGAGTTCAATCCGATAAAAATTGACCGAGTTATGAATTTTCGAAGTTTCGGCCCAGATGAAATAATATTCAGCATTCAGGATTTTCAGCGTGTCACGCACTCTGAGCAAAAAATGAAGGCCTTTTGAACACCGTTCGAACTCGATACCTCCTGTGAAAATGTAGCCAACTCAATTTGTGAAATTTTGGCGTCAGAACCAGCTCGATACGATGAAAATCGACCAAGTTATGATTTTTTGAACATGACGCAAATAAACTTCTGTCACAAATTTTCTGCACGAAAATACTTGATAAATCCACATTTTTGAAGACCTTCTGATCGAAATTGGCTTCCAGCCGTGAGAGATGAAAACGTAGATAATGTCAAGACGGAATTTTGGCCACCGGAACAGGTTCAAAACGAGTCACGATCTTCAAGTTATGAATTTTTTAGCGCGTAAAAACTGCACTTTCAGCATACTTTTTCACTATATCTCTTCAAGAAAACTCACACATTCGGATACCTTCTTTAAAGAATTGACTCTTGAGTCGAACCTGAATTTGAGAATACGTTATCAGAGATATCTTGGCGAAAGAATACCTGAATATGACGCGCCAGGTTGGACTTGTGAATTTTTCTTGAAATGTTTTTTGAGAAATATGGGAGGGCAAATTTTGGGGTACAACATGGTTTGAATTGGGTTTATAGAAAACATTCCCCTTTAGAAATTCTGATCACTCAAATGATAAAGCAATAAGGACAATGAAGAGTAAAGGACACAAAAGATTTATCCAGGTTCACATTAACAAGGTTAATCATGTCCACCCCCTCAAGGATGATTTTTCTTTAGCCAATGACTTAATCCACTATAACCAAACTGATTAGAAGTGCACGGGAAACCGCCGGTGACTAACAAACAATGAAACGTCCAATGATCCAACTTAACAAATATAATGTTCACTGACCTAATAGAATTCGACCACTTAAGATCTCCTATCAGGGTTTCCAACAATGACTGCAACCATTGTCTTCTTGAGATCGGGCCTTTACTTAGTCACTCAAGGCACCTTTCCATGATATGTTGAGTGATCTGATTTAACAGATATAACAACCATTAACCCAACAAAATGTGATCACTTAATATCTCCTATCATGATTTCCCATAATGATCGCAACCATTATCTTCTTCAGATCAGAACTTTATGCTGTCACTCAAGGAATCTTTCAACGATCTGTTCAGTGATCCAATTTAACAGATATAACAACCATTGACCCAACAGAATCGGATCACTTAAGATCTTCTATTAGGATTTCCTACAATGACCGTAGCCACTATCTTCTTGAGATCAGACCTTCACTTGGCCACTAAAGGAATCAATCAACAACAATTGATAAGGTTTTGTGTTTACATAATTTCTTCTTCTAAGCAGATTACACAAATGATTAAGCACATATTGTTTAACACATTTTCGAGCAACAACTTTAGTGTTAAAACAATTTACATGAAGAGATTGGAACTGTAACACAATATGAACAACAACTCTTATGTACATTACAAAGTTCTATCAAGATGTATTTGACCAGAATTTGAGTAGCATATTATAGTGTTCTTATTCTTCATCTTCTTGTTGAGCAAGTTACGAGCAACAACTCCTTGCTTCTTCTGAGATCTACCAAGATGTATGTGATGATAGTGTTAGAACATAGTTTGGTTCTACATCCCTGTAATAGTTTTGATGATAACAAACACAGGATATATATATATATATATATATATATATATATATATATATATATATATATATATATATATATATATATATATATATATATATATATATATATATATATATATATATATATATATATATATATATATATATATATATATATATATATATATATATATATATATATATATATATATATATATATATATATATATATATATATATATATATATATATATATATATATAAAGAACATATAAGATGTCTAATAAAGCATTTTAATATGCAGGGAAGTTCTGATGTAAGAAGCATAGAAGATGAGAAAAGATCTGTTAGAACATAATTTGGTTCTACATCCCTGGAAGTTCTGATGTAAGAAGATGAGAGTTTCATTTTGAAGATTTGTTCAGACACAACATACTTAGAAGCAAATATGTGTAATAAGCTAAATAAAGAAGGTCTATGTTACAACTTATGAATTCACCAACACTGTGAAACAAGAGCTCTGATATTCTGATATGTAAAACTATGGAAAGTAAAAGAGTCTCAATGGTAACATTCATCTTCTGATGTGAGCATGTTCTGAAGCAAGCATGTTCTGAAGCGTTCTGAAGCGTTCTGAAGCAAGCATGTTCTGAAGCATTACATTTCAATTATGGCTATTCAAAAGTAACGGATGAAAGAGGACAAGAATCTTTATGTTTGGAAAGTTCTTTAACTACTATTTATCAACATTCCAAAAGCTCCCATATGCGTTGCCTATATAAATAAGACTTGAAAGAGAAATCATTTACGATTTTGTTGTGCACAACAAAAGAGATATTTTTCATCACCTTCAGCGTACTAAATTTCATTTGTGTAAAACATCACTTGTGTGATACTGTTTTGTTAGAAAACACATCTTGTACACGCTTTCAAATATTGTATTGTGTAGTTCCTTGAGAAAATCGGGTTGTGGTTTAAACTCAAGAAGACTTTGACGGTTGTCATCGTATCTGTGTAATCAAGTTTGATTAGTGGATTGAGACCTCATTGAGAGAGGCGGAATCACCTTGGAGGGTGGACTGAAGTAGTTTGAGTTCAAACGAACCAGGATAACTAACGTGTTTTTTACTTTAAGTTTTAAAAACCCCAATTCAACCCCGCTTATCGTGTTTTTCCATTATTCAGATAGTTTGTATAGAATCTTGTAGTCTTCTTCTTCTTATTTCTTTATTTTCTCTCATTTTTGTGTAGTGGTCTTCAGCATGTTTAACATTGCAGCTTTGACAGCTTCCGAATCCACAATTTTTTTGCTTGATGGCCAAGAGTAACATTTTACTCCAAGTCTTTGATCTTCTTTTATAGCCTTGAGAGAGAGAGAGAGAGAGAGAGAGAGAGAGAGAGAGAGAGAGAGAGAGAGAGAGAGAGAGACATTGTGAGGATAGAAAAGTATTTTACCTGCATCAACAGTTAGTTCTTAAAGGATATAATAAGGTGTAAGATTTTAGACAGTATAAAATAATATTTTCCATAGCATGTCCTTTTTCAATGCTAGCTCTCCACCTTTCCTCTAAATAATGTTTTACTAATAAGCTTGTAAATAGAGATCCGTTAGGGAAAGAAAGTAATTGTAAATCCAACTTTTTGTTCCCAACGGTCACAATGAGAGTGGTTGACAATACAGTATGAAAGGATTGTCCTTACGCCACCCTAGGGGGTTGAGGTCACAAGCACTTTTTGTACCTTTTGTACACCATCACACGTTAAATATTTAGAACTTCTTCTTATCTTCAGAGGCTTCAGATGATTTGAATGTTTGCAGCTTGTTGTAGAAGAATCACTCTTAAGTCTTAGAACCTAAGTCTTGGAGTCTTCAGAATATGTCTTATCATAACCTCATCTTCAGAGTCTTCAGCACTTGGTTGTAAGAACTTGCATTTCTTCAGATCATCAAAACTTGTTCAGCAGAACCATGTCTTCATAATCTTCAGAACTTGTAACACATAAGCAAAGCTTTAGAAGTCCTCCAAATCTTAACCACAAAGTCACAATCAAAACCTCTTGTGCTAACGTTCCTTATACATGTTGCATAAGACGTATTCAGAATCTTGACTTCAACTGTAACACGTACCTAAATGTTTTCTTCCAGAGTGTTTATGTTCAGAACCTGATGACATCACACGCCTTGTACCAGAGTTAGAACATTATAGAAGCAACTACACACTAGAACGAAACCATTAGAGTATACAATTGTTCTTAATGATATCATGTAATTTTATCATCAAAACCTAAGGCCAGATGTAGAAACACTTATTGTTCTTACAATCTCCCTCTTTTTGATGATGACAAACCATGTATTTTGATAGAACAATTTATACAGGGTAATCACTGTAATCGAAAAATTTAGAGTTAAGCTCACAACTCCACTGAATATGTTAATCCCAAAATTTCATGTATGCTTGGTTAGAGTCTCCCCCTGAGCCCAAGATTCATAAAATAAATTTTGATTATTCAGAACATAAGAATAGAGAAGGAACACTTCCCTATAATAACTCATCAGAGTCTGACTAAAACACTTGGTCTTCATCTTAGAACCCGGTTACTATCAGAACTTGATGAAGAATCAAAACTTAATCTTGAGCATGGTAGAAGCACATGTATTAGAGCACATCTTCTGAGTGGTATCTCTGCATCAGAGCATGCATCAGAATGTTGACTTAATTTCCATTCAGGAGAGCACAGCTTCTGAAGCTTTAAGTCTGAATTCCATACTTTCAGAAAGTTCACAACTTCTAAACAATATGATATCAAGCAAGATTACCTTCCTTTCAGTAAGTTTATAACTTCTGAATTGTGTTTGGTACATCTGTTTCAATATTCATATATTCACAAAGTGTACAACTTCTTATATATGAAATCAGAGTTGATTTCATCCATAAGGTTCTCAACCTTAGTCATAAGGATCTTCATATTTAACCTGTCTTAGAATACTCAGTGAACTTATTCAAATTTCCTGGAATGTGACATCAAACAAACAGTTAGTAGCAACAACATTTTATATGTTTGAGTTTAAGATTGTGAGAATAAATATTATCAAAATCATTTTATTTTCTCCCCCTTTGTCAGAAACAAAAAAGGTGATAAATAGACAGAATAATATTGAAAAGTATCATCAAAAGAAACAAAATAGTAATGTTGAAAAGAATCATAAACACACATAAGAAATAAAATTGTGATGAAAGAAGATAGATGAGAGTTTGAAATAACAAAGATGATTTTGGAGCAATAAATCATACAAGGTAAAACAAGAGAGGGGAAAATACATATAGATAGGAAAACTGAATAGTGGAGACGTGACTGACTAGAGGAATGACATAAGTTGGGATGAGTATCATGCATAAGATATGAAGTGACAAATTAGGACAGAAACAATTAATGTTAATGTCGGGAGGAAGTGCAACAGGCTTATAGAATTATTCTGACATTGAGTGAAGCATAAGAATTTCTTTCTATTCCCCAAAAATGTCAGGTGTTATAACTTACTATAGGATAAACTGAAAATGACAACAGTCTCCAGCTAGACTATAGGTCTTCTACTTACATAGTAACTAGTTTGTTAAAGTGAGTTCCTTTTAACAACAGGGAGAAGAGAAAGTCACAATTTATTAATGGAGTTAAATTTCTTTCTTAAGGTATATGTAGACATGATATATTTGTCATTATTTTTATTTTTATTCCTGACTGTGAGAGTTAGAAGATTAAATGTTTTGATAAGAACATATATTAGAATAAACAATTATTACTTGAAAATTTTCATCTTAAGGAGAATGCACATTTATCGCAGTAGAACAAGACAAAATAGGATTAACTGAAAAATATCCTAATACATCATATTCCTAAAAAGAGAGAAATTCCATATAATCTAAACTTCAAGAACTTCACATCTTTCTTTCTCAAGGACATCGTCAGATCCACTAAGACGATTTGCTTCAATAATCCTGGCTTGAGATAAGAGAGCAGACAGAACTCTTCCAAAGGGGATAAAAGACTGGTGATAATTTTTGGTAACAATAACCGACCCCCTAATATAGTTAAAAATGGTTTGAGGTAAGTTGATTCTAACATGATGCACAAGAAAGTTTATTTAAAACTCTATTTGAAAAGACCAGATAGTTTAGATTAACTCCTCTAGATCGAAAGTTGGTTAACATAAGCTGAAACCAAACATTGGCTATTGGAGAAAGGTTTCCAGGATTATTTGGCTCATATCCTTCAGAGGTGTCATGGAAGGTGCTGAGTCTTTCGACGAAAGAAAGAGGATATTGAAAATATTCAATAGTGGTTCCGGTTTGAGGGCACCTAATTGCAGTAGCAATTGATGTTGGAGTAATGGTAATGTTGTTACCGAAGAAGGTTGAGTGGATAGAGTCACTGCCAACAAACGCGTACAACCAAAATTCTTTGACAAGGTAAGGTTAAATTGATCCATGAAGCATGGAAAAATAGTTAGACTAGACATGCCATATGATGCTTTGGTTAAGACCAAGTTCATCAAATCTTACCCTGGGAACATTGGGACGAAGTTCGCAAAGCCTCAAGGAGTTCTCAAAACCACAGAAGGTTTTTGAAGCCATTAGCAGAGGATAGGAGATTTAGTGAGAGGATAAATGAATGATCAAGAGACTTTGTGAAAATTATTTAAATAGATGGAAGAGAACGAAATTGATAGATTCAGAGTTATGAATAGACAACTGAAGATATGGAAACTGACAACACAATGAATGAAGATTTGTGAGGAAGGATGTATCTACAAGTTCCAAGACACGTGACAAAAGATGTATAGATACTTAGAAAGAGAATAGATATAGACACAAACAAAAAAAAACTTTAGGAGGTAGGTTACTACTAGTGTTAGATTATTTAACGGGTTACTTAACACTTGTTAATAATTTTTAGATGACTCTTTTTAGTTTTCAAATCGTATGTATTTTTCTTGGAAACTTATTTTGACTTTAGAAGACTTCTAAAGAGAAAGAGAGAAACTGAACAACTATTAAAGCTAGTGATAGGCTAAGCAAAGAGAATTTTAATTATCCTAAGAAAATCTATTGTCGGACAGTTTAAATTTATTATTCTAAATTATGATTGTTTCAGACTGTAGTTAAGATTATGCTAACCAAGAGAACTTGTACAAAGAAAATAATATTACTAATTGTAAAAAATTAAAGATACTGTAGAAAAAAAATCTTGACATATGATAACTGAAACAAGTGACCTTTCCTGAACATGATAGCTTATAACTGGTAGAAGTATCTAGCAGTACTTTGTTAGAAAGCATGTAAATACTAACCTGATGTTTTGTATGTGAAGAGACTTGGATGTATCAATGAGCTTGTTTCTACACATCTTTTAGCATGAATACCTTCTTGTATTTTCACACTTCATTCAGTATCAGTAGGTGCCTAATCAACCTAAGTAGATTCTAAGCACTTCTTTAGAGAAGTTTGAACAACGGTAGCTTCTAGTTGAGCGTCTTTTGAGTCTTTTACTTCTTGTACTTCAATAGTAGCTCCATTACTTTCAGAATCTTAAAGTAGTCTCCATATCTATTTCTGATCTCACGTTCTTCTTTAGAATCTAATTTTATGGAATCACTTCATGTTACCATTAACCTTTTTTAAAGACAAAGAGTTAAGGTCACATTTCTGAGTAGTTCTGACTAGTTCTTCTCCCTGGTGGATGTTATCTTCTCCTCTTGACTTCCATTCCTTCTGGTGATCCTGAACGTGTTACTGATCAGTAAATTCTTCTGCACATCATGAACACTTCTTCTAAGCTTTCAAGTGAATCCTCCTTCTGACTTTTGGAGTGCATATTTTTGAGAAGCTTTGGTCTTCTTAGATCTCTTGATGGATCTTCCTGAGATGACGTTGATTTGGTCCATAGCATCTTGCAGCAATTGTCATATGGATGGCATGCTTCAGTTGATGATCTGTAGCAATGATCTCTGACTGTTGCTTCTGATGGAGTAATTTTTATGAAGAGAAGATGAATTCATTTTCCATCAATTACTTGAGTCTTCATAATCCCAAAAACTTGTTTCCAAATATTCCGTCTTTATATTTCTGATTCTTACCCAGAGTTTTGATTCCTCTACAGATCGGGTTTTGAATCAGAAAACCTTTTCAATCATTTGAGTTAAAATAGTCGAAGAATTTTCTCTTGCTGGATCTCTCTATACGGTTAAGTGTTTGGTTCTAAAATAAATAACAGAACCTAGCTCTGATACCAATTGAAGGTAGAGAAAACACAAGAAAGAGGGGGTTTGAATTGGGTTTATAGAAAACATCCCCCTTTAGAAATTCTGATCACTCAAATGATGAAAGAAATAAGGACAATGAAGAGTAAATGACACAAAATATTTATCCAGGTTCACCTTAACAAGGTTAATCCTGTCCACCCCCCTCAAGGATTATTTTTCCTTAGCCAAGGACTTAATCCACTATAACCAAACTGATTACAAGTACATGGGTAACTGCCAGTAACTAATAAACAATATCACGTTCAGTGATCCAACTTAACAGATATAATGTTCACTGACCTAATAGAATCTGATCACTTAAGTTCTCCTATCAGGGATTCCCATAATGACCGCAACCATTGTCTTCTTGATATCAAACCTTTACTCAGTCACTCAAGGAACCTTTCATTGACATGTCCTATGATACAATTTAACGGATATAACAATCATTGACTCAACATAATCTTATCACATAAGATCTCTTATCACGATTTCCCATAATGACCGCAACCATTATCTTCTTGATATTAAACCTTTACACAATCATTCAAGTAACCTTTCAATGATTTGTTCAATGATCCAATTTAACGGATATAACAACCATTGACCCAACAGAATCTGATCACTTAAGATATTCAATTAGGATTTCCCACAATGACTGCAACCATTGTCTTCTTGAGATTAGACTTCCACTTGGCCACTCAAGGAATCAATCAACAACAGTTGATAAGGTTTTGTGTTTACATGATTTCTTCTTCTAATCGTATCACACAAATGATTAAGCACATATTGTTTAACATATTTTCGAGCAACAACTCTAGTGTTAAACAATTTACATGAATAGATTAGGACTGTAACACAATATGAGCAACAACTCTTATGTAGATTACAAAGTTCTATCAAGATATATTTGATCAGAAGTTGAGTAGCATCTTGTAGTATTCTTCATCTTCATCTTCTTGTTGAACAAGTTACAAGAAATAACTCCTTGATTATTCTGAGATCTACCAAAATGTATGTAATGATAGTTTGTATAGCATATTGTAGTCTTCTTCTTCTTTATTTCTTTTCTCTCATTTCTATGTAGTGGTCTTCAGTATTTTGCAGCTTTGACAACTTCCACATCCACAACTTTTTAGCTTGATGTCCAAGAGCAGCACTTTACTCCAAGTTTTTGATATTCTTTTATAGCCTTGAGAGAGAGAGAGAGAGAGAGAGAGACATTGCGAGGATAGAAAATATTTTACCTGCATTAATAGTTAGTTCTCAACGAATAGAATAAGGTATAAGAGTTTAGATAGTATAAAATAATATTTTTCATAGCCTGTCTTTTTTCAGTGCTAGCTTTCCACCTTTTCTCTAAATAATATTTTTCTAATAAGCTTGTAAATAGAGATCCGTTAAGGAAAGAAAGTGATTGTAAATCCAACTGTTTGTTCCCAACGGTCACAATGATAGTGGTTGACAATACATTATGAAAATAATTTCCCTATGCCACTCTAGAGGGTAGAGGTCACATAGCAATTTTTGTACCTTTTATACACCATCACACGTTAACCATTTAGAACTTCTTCTTATCTTCAGAGGCTTCAGATAATTTGAATGTTTGAATCTTGTTATAGAAGAATCACTCTTAAGTCTTAGATCCTAAGTCTTGGAGTCTTCAAAACTTGTCCTATCAAAACCTCGTCTTCTGAGTCTTCAGCACTTGGTTGTAAGAACTTTCTTTTCTTCGGATCATCAAAACTTGTACAACAGAACCTCGTCTTCATAATCTTCAGAACTTCTAACACACAGACGCAAAGCTTTAGAAGGCCTCCAAAGCTTAACCATAAAGTCACGATCAGAACCTCTTATACTAACGTTCCTTAGACACGTTGCGTAAGACGTATTCAGAATCTTGACTTCAACTGTAACACGTAACTAAATGTTTTCTTCCATAGTGTTTATGTTCAGAACCTAGTGGCGTCACACGTCTTGTACCAGAGTTAGAATATTATAGCAGTAGCTACACACTAGAACGAAACCATTAGAATGTAAAATTGTTCTTAATGATATCATATAATGTATTTATCAAAACCTAAGGCGAGATATAGAAACACCTCTTGTTCTTACTGCTGGTGTGTGATAAGTCAAATTGGGGTCCTAAACCTTCCCGGGTGAATGATAGTTGGTTTGATAATAAAGATTTTCTTGGTTTTATGGAAAAGGAATGGCAGATCCTATGTGTGGTTGGGAGAAGTGATTTCATTTTGTAGGATAAACTTAGGGTTTTGAAAGGGAGCCTAGGGAGATGGAATATTGAGGTTTTCGGGCATTTCGACTTGGATTTGGAGGAAGGAAAGAAGGTGATCAATGAATTGGATGACTTTCTAATTTGGCGGGGGGATGAGGAAGTAGATGGGGCGATGGAAAATAGGAGTAAAGAGTTAGTTTTATTATGGAGTAGGTTGCTGGTAAGAGAAATCATGCTTATTCAGAAATCTAGGAAGTTGTGGGTCAGAGGTGGAGATTATAATTCCAGATTTTTTCAGAAAGTTGTAAAGGGGAGAAAAATATGAATTTTTTTGGTCTGATACAAACTGTTTTTAGAACTCTGGATTCAGTGGTAGATGTTAAAGAAGAAGTCTGAAGGCATTTTTGTGAAAAATTCTCAGAAATAGATTTCAATAGACCTCTTCTTGAAGGTGTTAGCCTCAATGTTCTATCGCTTTCAGAAGATAATTATATAGAATTTAGATTCCAGGATCAAGAAATTCATGATGTAGTTTGGGGGTGCGAAGGATCCAAAAGTTCTGGCCCAAATCGATATATTCCGTCTTTTATTAGGTGTTGTTGGCATTTTGTGAAGGGAGATTTTGTAAGGTTATTTCATGATTTTCATGGTAAATTTAAGTTATCCAAATCTATTTCATCTTCTTTTTTAGTTCTGATCCTTAAGTCTTCTTCGCTTCTCGGGCTAAACGAGTATCGCCATATTTGTTTGGTTGGTTGTTTGCATAAGCTTTTGTACAAATTTCTCGCTTCTAGGATGAAAATGGTCTTGGGATCATTGATTTCTTTAACCCAGTCCGCTTTTGTTCTTGGGAGGCAGCTTCTAGATGGTGTTTTGGTTGCCACTGAGATTGTAGATTATGAAACTAGACTTAAGAAAAAGTGTTTCTACAGAGAAGAATGGGCTTTGGGAGCTTATGGATGAATTGGATGAAAGCTATACTTTTTTAGAGTCACATGTCGGTGTTAATGAATGGAAGTCCCACTGTCGATGTTAAAGTGAGTATGGGATTAAGGTAAGGAGATCCTTTATCTCATTTCCTCTTCGTGATAGTTGTCGAGGGTTTAACGGCCTTAGTTAAGAAGGCTAATGAAGTTGATTTGTTTAGAGGTATTAACATTCAGGAAAAACTTTCGGAGGAGGTTTTCCAGTTTGCTGATGACACATTGTTGATAGGGGATGAGAGTAGGAAGAATTTGTTGGGTATAAAAGCAGTTCTCAGAGGCTTTGAGCTGGTCTCAAAATTGAGAGTTAAATTTTCCAAAAGTAGCATTATTGGTATCAATGTGTCCAATCAATTTTTGAATGTTGCTGCGAACTTAATATCATGCAAGGTGGAATATAAAGTCTTCAACTTTCTGGGCATTCCTTTAGGGGTGAATCCTAGGAGGATTAGTACGTGGCAGCCTCTCTTACACAAGATTAAATCTATATTAGCATCTTGGAAAGGTAATTTTCTTTCTCTTGGTGGAGTAATATTTGCAAGCCGTTTCATGCTGGGGGTTTGGGGATAAAGCGCATTGAAGACTTCAATTTTGCTCTGTTGTATAAATGGTAATGGGGGATCTTAGAAGAGAAAGAGTCTTTATGGAGAGAGGTCCTGAAGGCTAGATACAATAACATTAACAAACATATATTTTCATGTGATTTTTGTGGGAGTAAGAGGGTAGCCTCGGCATGGTGGAAGGACCTTAATTTGAAGGTTAAGAGGAACGTTGCTGATGGTTTTTTTGAATTTGCAGGAAATGTTTAAATCTCTTTAGGCAGTGGTAAATGATTCTCCTTTTGGAATGCGTTTTTTTTTTGGGGGGGGGGGGGGACTCCAGCTTCAGCATTTTGTTTCCTGGTCTTTTTCTAGATAGCACCATTAATGACAAAATGGAGGAAGAGATGAGGAAGTGGGAAGGAAATGTTTGGGTGTGGGAGGATTTCGGGTTACAATTTGTAGAGGATGTAGATCTTCTAAATAGGAAACTCTGGCTTTCTATTTTGGTGGAAGCATCCATCCCGTCGTTAGATGGCATTGATAATGTTGTTTAGTTACCGGAGCTTGGAGTCGGTTATTCAGCAAAGTCGGGATACAATGTTATTTTTATAGGTAATAGCTTGGATATGGTGGATGAGTATATGTGTGAGGCCTGCATCTTGTTATGGAGTTTAAAAATCCAGTTCCAGATCAACGCCTTCGGGTGGAGATCGTTCCTTAATAGACTCCCGAGTCAGGATCAACTTCAAAGGCACATAATTACTTCGAATATTAATGATGTGAGTTGCGTGTTTTGTTTTCAAGTGCAAGAATATTTAGTTCATCTTTTTTCCCTCTTGCCTGGATTGGCTTTCGATTTAAAAGAGAGGGTTCCGCCTGGAATAACTTTTTGATTTCTTGCAGAAACTCAGATAGCAGAATCTTAAGTAAGGGGAATGTGGGTGGAATTATGGCACACACAATATCAAGAGTCAAAACTAATGTCTTAACAACACACAATGTCACGACAGGTGTTATAAAATCTTCTGACAGAAAACAAACTTGTTAAACAAAAAGATTGTGCAGAAAATTAAAGAACACAATCAATTGTTAAGCCAGTTCAGTGCAACTCACCTACTTTACGGGCTACCAAGCCAGGAAGGAAATACACTATCAGTAGTATCAATTTGAAGCCAAACAGTCCTAGTTTACACTTCTCCCTTAATCTCTACCTAGTGCAACTTCTACCTAGGCACCTCCTAGATATGAGAACCTCTCTCACTCCCAATCACCGCATTGATATCTACAGCCACAACCCCAGTGACTAGAAACTACAGACATAATCCCTGTGACTAGAAACTACAACTAAAGATTACACTTCAATTAGAAAAGCTCAAACTATCTTGCTTAAAAGCTTAAAGAGTGAGACAATAACTTGACAAACTGTCAAGTAATAATCGGTCAACTCAAATGGGTCAAGAGATGCATGAGGACGTACAAATAAAAACAGAAACCCCTTGAAGAACCCTTAAAACCTAAGACTAAGAAAATTCGGCTTTCCTTTTTTTACTAAGTTCTTAATGAATTTAGGTCTAGATAGTTTCTTTAAATACTCTTCAGCAATCCTTGGGCCTTGAATCTGCGCCCATATATTCCCTATTGCACAAGCTAGGAGCTGCACCAATTTGTGTAGAAATATCTCCTTAAATCTTGGAATAAAACACGAGGTTTCCTAAATCATCTCAAAGCCCAATTTTGGGAACTTGTGTACAGTTGGAGATAAATTAATTGGTCCAGATTGAATATTCTTAAACTGCGAAAAATCAGGGAGATAAAACCAAAAGGAATCTCACATAATCAATTTAAATCTGTCAAGAAAACAATACAACCTGTATTGATGTTATGATACATGATGTTACAACATCTACCAGAACATCTGCCTTCAAATGAACCTGACCAACATGTTAGAACACCTTCTGTAACATCATGTAGTAAACCATGTTTTAGCAAAATTCTGCCAATCCTAAAACTATGGTATTAACAATCTTCCCCCCTTGGAAAATTTTGGTTAAAACACTCTTAGCACAAATAAACCAGGAGAGAGGAATAAAACCACAAACAAACAGCATAAATAATTTATCAGTTACATCAGCTACACAATCAGACATGTACGGTACTCCCCCTGTCACACATAAACAGTTCTCCCCTCAAGGAAAAACCCAAACCCAAACCCAAACCAGAGCACATGCATCAGAAGACACATCAGAAGCGAAAGCAAATTTAGCACAACCAAGTTTGACCAATCATGCTCCCCCTGAATTATTTCATAAGCAATCACAAACAACTACTCTTTCAAAAGCAGTAGCACACAATCTTATCCCAATGCTAAATCAAGATGTCAAGACATGTGATATAACATCAAGACACAAAGCACACTAACACTTTACTCCCCATTTTTAGTCAAAATATTGACAAAAATTGGAGTAAATATACACAAGCAGCGGAAACAAATACATTAGAACACAATGCACCCAGGAAATACAACAGATGAAAACAAACATATTGCAAACCAACAATACTACAGATGGAAACACACATGGAAACGCAAATTCTTGGCCAGCTTCAGGTAGTCTTCCACTTCTTGCCTCTGTAAAAAAGCTTCATGGCACTGTTAAAGAGCCTCTTGCATTCCTTGGTGTTGTAGCCAGTCCCACTGTCTTGCGTACTACCTTCCTTCCATCCCTTCTCAGTAGCAATTTGTCCAGGAATGTCATGCCTCAGAGTATAGAGGAAAGATGTATCGTTAGTTGCATTCCTCCATTTATGTAATTTCTATAACTCCTTAATAGTACAAATTCCAATCCCACTGTTTTTGGTAACATCAATTTGTTCCTTGTTGTCCATTTTCTCCAGAGTTACAACCTTCCCTTTAATAAGATTCTTGATCAGTCTTTTACAACTGCCAAGATCCTTGTTCCATACATGTTGAATGAGATATCTGAAAGAGTTCAGATCTTCACTGAAAAATGTCATGATATCCCTCTTGACATCATGTCTCTTCAGCACTAGTTCAGATAAACTTTCTTTTGTTTCCCTACCTTCATTTTCAGTAGTATACCAAGAAGCACAATCCTGCTTCTTACTTATCCAGAAACCCAAACTATTTCTCAAGGCAAAACATTCATCAATATTTGATATCTTCATGTTTAATCCCGCGATGTCTCCTTTATCAGACCGAGTTGTAGTCAGTTCCTTAGATTGTTCTATCTTTCTTTCAGTAGAAAAACTTATGCTAGATTGAGAATTCGCTGATTCAGTGTTTGTGAATTCACAAATTTCCTTCCTATGTGCTTAGTTAGTTAGCACACAAGATGTTCCAACATTTTCTCTGACATCCATCTTCTCTTCAGTAATTGAATCATCAATTTTCACATTGATAGATTCCATTGCCATTCCAGTTTTGGGGTTAAAAACTCGATAAGCTCTTCTAATTGTCGAATAGCCTGGAAATATTCCTTCATCCCCTATGGAATCCTTTTGTACACTTGATATTTGTCAGTAAAGATCTTCCATTTGCTTCCAAATATATGAAAGTATTTAAATTTAGGTTTTCTTCTTTTCCATACCTTATAGAGAGTAGTAGTAGTAGTACCTCCTCTCAAAGTGACTCTATTATGAATATAACATGCAATATTCATATCTTCATCCCAAAACTCAAATGGAAATCGCTTAGCACTAAGCATGATTCTAGCATATTCTTGTATAGCTCTCATCTTTCGCTCAACAATTCCATTTCCATGAGTTTTAAGGAATAAGAGAACTAATGGCCCATTCCTTCAGAATCATAAAATTCAGAAAACTTTGTATTCTTAAACTCCTTGTCATCGTCACTTTTAATTTTGACAATCACACTTATTTTCTCCTCTTGAATTCTTTGACACTGGCTTTTGAAGACTTCAAAAGTATCTAATTTTTCTCTTAGAAAATTCATCCAAGTATATCCAGAAAAATCATCTACAACCACAACCACATACCTTTTTCCACCCATACCTTCAACTTGTATTGGTCCCATTAAGTCCATGTGAAGGAGTTATAACCTTCTAGAAGTAGTCTAATGCTGCAACGTTTGCTGTGACATCATGGATTGAGACCTAAAACCACACTCATCACAAACTATCCCTTCTTCAACCTTTAGCTCTGGAATTCCTATAATGGCTCCTTCAGATAGTAATTCCTTCATTCTTTTGAGATGAAGGTGTCCAAGTTTCTTGTGCCATAACTTTACTTCATCCTTACTGGTTTTTGAACATGAGGAAGAATAATCATTTAATTGAGGTTTCCTTAGATAACAGTTGTCTTTAGACCTTCTACACTTCATCAACACATAATTTTTCTCATCTTTGACTAAGCATTATGATTTTGTGAAAATGACCAATGATCTTTGGTCCCACACCTGACTAATGCTAACATATTTCAAACTAGGAGAACCATCACACATCATATTCCCAACTCCATTGATTTCACCTTTGAACCTATCACCAAATCTTACAGATCCAGTGGGATGAGACTTAATATTCAGCACTAACTTCTGAACTTTTGTCATGTGCCTAGAGCACCCACTGTCAACATTCTTGTTTTATCCATTTGAGTTTCTTAAGGAAGTATTAGAAATAAATTTCATATCCCTAGTTTTAACACATCTATTTTTGCTCACTTTCTCAGCCTTAGAATGAACTAAAGATTTTTTATCTCCATATAGTTTATAACAAAGGCTTTATATGATCATGCTGACCATAATAATGGTATATCCAAGTTGATGATTGAAATCTAGACAATTTTTTATCATGTTGTAACATGTGATTAGACATGTTGATTATTCTCTTACTTTTAGAAGGAAGTGACTTCACCACAGACACTCTTCTTTGATCATTATCAACTTAATAGTCGCCTTCTATATCTCCAGTTTCTTCCATCATAGCAGCTCTATCTTCCAAAAAATTTACTATGTTTGACATTTTATTAATCTTGGAATTTAATAGAGTTACCTCACTTTGAAGATGAGATACAATACATAGAAGATTCTTATTTTCATTTTCCAAATCATCTATGATCTTTATCTAATCTTCATTTGTTGTGATATTTTCTTCACACCCGTCACAAGTATATTCGTAGGATGTATCAAGATCTTCATGGAGAACACTATCATCATAAGCTTCCACTTCACCTTTCCATCTTCTAGAAAGAGCCAACACAAGTTTTGCAGATTCATTATTAGCCTCATCTTCTGATTCATCATCATCAGACCAAGACACGGTAAATCCCTTTTTCTGCCTCTTGAGAAAAATGGGACATTCTGGTTTGATGTGACCAAAACCTTCACACTCATAACATTGAATGGCTTTGATTTGATTGGTCTTTTCTTCAGGCATGGTTTTCTTCTGAAAGTTTTCATCATTACTGATGTCAGATGAGATGTTCCTGACATTTGATCTTCCTCTTTTGTCCAACCTTTTCAGAATTATGTTGAATTGCTTTCCAAGTAACACAAACATATTGGACATATTTTCATCAGTATCTAAATTAGCTTTACCTTCATCTTCTTTAGCACTGGATACAAAGGCTATGCCTTTGTTCTTTTTCTCAGTCTTGTCACTAATAGCTAATTCAAAAGTTTGAAGTGACTCAGTAAGCTCCATCAACTCTCATGTTGTTGATGTCTTGAGCTTCTTCAATAGATGTAACCTTCATGTCAAATCTCCTAGGTAAGGACCTAAGATTCTTTTTTACCAGCTTTGCTTCTGATATTTTCTCTCCCAAGGCACTTGATGCACTAGCAATTTCAAGAATTTTCATCTGATATTCCTGAATTGTCTCATCATCATTCATCTTAAAGTTCTCAAATTTAGAAGTGAGAAACTAAAGTCTTGAAATCTTCACTTTATAGGTACCTTCATAAGTTGTCTTGAGAATCTATCAAGCATCCTTGGCTACACTACATGTATTAATTATCCTGAAAACATTTTTGTCTACTCCATTGAATAAAGAATTTAGAACCTTGGAATTTCCAATGGCTTCTTTATCATCATTTTCATCCCAGACTTCTCAGGTTTTACAGACTCTCTCCCATATTTGTCCTTCACAAATGGATACCCCCATCCTTTTAAAACAGCTTTCCAGGATTTGTTATCTATATACTTCAAAAAATCTACCATTATGACCTTCCACCAAACATAGTTTGAACCATCCAATATGAGTGGTTTGTTGTTGTATCCTCCTTCTTTCTCCACAATGCCAGAAAGTATATCCCTGGATCTCACCCAATAATAGAAAATGGTGCTTGCTCTTGATGCCAATTTAAATTCTAGCACACATAACCGCATGAGTAAAGACTGACGTCTTAACAACACACAATGACACGATAGATATTATAACATATGTTGACAGAAAACAAACTTTCTAAACAGAAAGATTGTGCAGAAAAGTAAATTTGTAGAAACTTAAAAACACAATCAATTGTTATCCCAGTTCGGTGAAAATCACCTACTCTGGGGGCTACCAAGCCAGGAAGGAAATTCACTATCAGTAGTATCAATTCAAAGCTAAACAATCCCAGTTTACACTTCTCACTTAATCCCTATCCACTGCAACTTCTACCTAGGCACGTTCTAGATATGAGAATCCCTCTCACTCCCAATCACCGCAGTGATATCTATAGCCACAATCCCAGAGACTAGAAACTACAACCACAATCACTATGACTAGAAACTACAACTGAAGATTACATTTCAATTAGAAAAGATCAAAATCTCTTGCTTAAAAGCTTCAAGAGTGAGACAATAACTTGACAAAATGTCAAGTAACAATTATTGAATGCAAATGCATCAAAAGATGCATGAGGACGTACAAATAAAAACATAAACCCCTTGAAGAATCCTCAAAACCTAAGACAAAAAAAATACGGCTTCCCCTTATTTTTTACAAAGTTCTTAATGAATTTAGGTCTATATAGTTTCTTTAAATACTCTCCAGTAATCCTTGGGCCTTGAATTTGCACCCAGATATTCCTTGTTGCACAAGTTGAGAGCTGCACCAATTTGTGCAGAAATATCTCCTTAAATCTTTGAACAAAACACTAGGCTTCCTAAATTGTCTCAAAGCCCAATTTTGGTAACCTGCGTACAATTAGAGATAAATCAACTATTCCAGATTGAATATTCTTGACCTTCGAAAAATCAGTGAGATAAAACCAAAAAGAATCTCACATAATCAATTTAAATCTGTCAAGAAAATAATACAACATGTACTGATATTCTGATACAGGATGTTAGAACACCTGTCAGAATATCTTCCTTCAAATGAACCTGACCAGCATGTTAGAACACCTTCTATAATATCATGCTGCAAACCATGTTTTAGCGAAATTCCGCCAATCCTAAAACCATGGTATGAACAATGAGAATAGTTTGGATGGCTGTTAAGTGGTGTTTATGGAATCATAGTAACATTATAATGTTTAAATGTTCTATAGCTAATGCATCAGATTTTGTTTAGACGATTAAATTCGTGTTATGGAAATGGTCTGTGATTGGTAATAGTTCTTATACCAACATTAACTTTTACCAATTTTGTAAGGATCTTATACCTTTCATAGCATAAGGTATTGTTGATTTGGAAGTTTTTTTCGTTTTCCAGTTTTTGTAATCGGGTACGAATACCCTAATACTCGTTTGTTGAAATCCTTGCTTACAAAAAAAACATAAATATTAATATATGTTTTTTAAAATGTATAGTTATGCGGGCCTAATAGACTACCTGCAACTCATACGGGCTATCCCTAAAAGGTAGTTGATTTTTTAGAGTCAGGCTAAAAATTTTAAAAAATAAGAGCTCTAATTTTAAGGCTCAAGTCCTATGATTTTTCGGGTTTGACGGACCGGCCCATATAGACTAACCTATTTTGACGACTTTAGGATTGGAGTATCCCTTGTACTCCTTCTAATATTGTTTACTTATAAAAAAATAAATATTCGAGTGTACTTTACATAATTACTTAATGAAGGTAATGAAGGTAATGTTTTAAAAGTTGACCTAAATTATTGGCTTGAAAATTGTACTTTAATTCAATTTAGTTAGTCTTGTAAAACTAATGGTAAATCAAAAACTGTTATAAAACTGAAATGAATCGTATAAAACCATTTTAACTTAATCCGATTTTGCAAAATCGTCTGGTGCAAGAAATTTGTTTTTAAATTTTGAAAAGTTTAATTTCCTTGTTTGTTTTACATTGACAAAAACTTCTAAGTTTTATTACATTGTCACCGTTTTTTCTTTCAATTACACTCCCTCATCTTTACATTGTTTCTTTCAATCACAATCATAATATTTTTATACTAAGTTTATAATGAATATTTAAAAATATTTATTTTAATAAATTGTGAAAATTTAATTACTTATGACTTGTCTATGAAGTTCATCTTAATAATTTTTTTTAACAAACTGAAGGTTAAGACCAAATAGTTAGCATCTAAATGTAGTAGCTAATTTTTTGTTAAATACATTAAGAAAACAAGTAGTTAAGATATCTATATAATTATTTTTTAAGGTTGTCTTAAATTTTTGATGACGCTAAATTCAGTTTCATCATGGTTAACTATGAAAGAGTTTTTATTTAAATATTAATTTAATCAAAATGCTTTAATAAACCTTCTTGATTTTTTTCCTTAAAAACAACATAATCCTGTCAAAACAATAATTAAATTATGGGTACAGAATAATGACTTTATATATTAGTTGTCTTTATACATTTGTGTTCTGAAATTTCTTCATTAAAAGTCAATAAAATGGAGTTTTTTTAAGTTCGGGGTTTTTTATTTTTGCCAGATTGTTGTTGTTCAAAGGATCGGCGCGGATAAAAACCCACTCAACATATATAAAGAATTAAATGTTGTGTTGGATCCGCAATTGGGCTTTAATTCAACACACTGTATTCTAACTAAGTTATTATTGCAATTTCTTTTTTTAGTCTATAGATTTCTAACACACCACCGAAATTTTAAAAGTGACTTTTAAAATTGGAAATTTATTTTCGATACGGACTTTGTTCAGAAATATTTGGTATATAAAAGTTTGGTACAAGTCGGAAATACATTTTCGGTAGCAATCGTAAATATATTTTCGGTTGTACCCCAAACATACACAATGGTCTAGTCAAGATATGAATCGAATTGGATTTATGGTGGTAATCAGAAGTATATTTTTTATTTGTGTTCAGACTTAAAGACGCGCTGCATTTTCTCCTCCCTTTACAAAAACATTTTTCAAACACAAACAAAACACACAAAACACCCATTTCCTCTCAAACTCCATTGTTATAAAATCAAACCACTTCGCAAAAAACTCGTAAGGAATCGTCAAATATCAGTTAACTTAAGTGTTCAATCACATTCAATCAAGAAAAATTATCAATTGTAAGTTGTTTTTGTGTTTTTTTGAGTTTATGTAATTTCTACTCAAAATTGTGATTTAGGTTAGAAATTGTGAGTTTTTATGTGGTTTCAATAGTAAGAGTCATTAGAAAAGTGTTGGAAGTCTCAATTTTATGATCAATGGCCATTTTTTGGAGGTCATTTGTGGCGCTGCTTCGCTATTGACGAAGCTATGAAATTACAGGTCGTACTAGAAATGTATTTTCGATTTTCATTTTAACGTTGAAGAAAACCAGTAATACATTTCCGATTTTAGGTTGTTTCTATTTTTCCCTTCATTTTGAACATTAGTCCTTATGTTAATGTTTGTTTCGTACTTCTACATGAGTAATGATTGAGAGACCATTTAGGTTAAGGCACGGCATGTTTGCACAACATGCTTTTGTGCGGAGGGAAATGAGTCAAGCATCCCAAGCTCTTTCTGCCTCTGGACAGGCTGTATCGAATGCGCCTACTACAACCTCAGGCTTCAGTGTTCCTGTTTCTACTCCGACTCCATCGTCCTCCCACAGCATGATGGATTCTCCAGTTCATCCCTCCATGCCTCCACCCTCCCGTAGACACACTTCCTCACTGATAGTATTTGAGGCGAGAGAGACATCTGGTTCCCAACTGTTGTACCCCAAAATTTATCCTCCCATTTTTCTTCAAGACATTCTCAAAAGGTCCTTAAATGCTCAAGGTGGCTCAAAAATTGATCAGACAAATTCTCCTCCTAAGCAATGGGTCCACAACTAGGGTTTGGTATTTCTCAGGAAAGATTGGGTTTCCAAGGTATCAAGTGGTTTTCATGGTCCCTCATATGTATTTAAGAATGCTCATGTCAAAATTCAAGCCTTGTATCACAAGTTTGCTCAGTCAATTGCTCAGATGATGGAAAATCAATTGTATTGGGTAAAAACTCAACTGTGGTCAACATATAGTCAAACCTCAAGATTTTTGGTCAATATTAACATTTTGAAGTCATATTCATCATTTGATCAAGGGTTGATCATGATTCTTCAAGAAAAGCCCTCAAATCATCAAAAGTCAAAAGTTTCCAAATTAGGATTTCCTTAGGAGAAGTCAACTGAACTTTGACTAAGCAAAACTTTCACATGCTTCATCAGATTTTCTCCAACCAAAGCCCATTTTGAAGGAAATTCAATTCTATACAGCTTTGTCTCTCTAAGCTCAAAAAATGCATCATTTGAGAGATATGGACCAATACATTACAGGTTATTTCAAAAGTCAACAAAAAGACATTTTTTGTCAAGATAACTTACATCAAGATAAAGTCTTCAAAGGAAAAAATGATCAATATAGAGGTTGTATAGGACATCTTGAGATTTCCAAAAAGTCCAAGATCACATTCAAAGGATAAAAAATGGGTAAGTTATGACCATTGCAAGTTGGGAAATTTTGAGCAAATGCATGAAGTTCAAATTGAGCAAGCTTGACATTTTGGGCTATTGGGTCATGATTTAAGAGTTCAAATGTGTGTTATATTCTTTATACACCTCAAACCTTATCCTTACACTCCTTGAACTATTTTTATTTTTATTATTTTTATTATTTTTATTATTTTTGATTTATTAATTAATAATATAAAATAAATAAGATAAAACCATATCTTTTTACATAAGGTCCAAACCTACATATTGTTGCCCTAATTTTCTCTATAAAATCTCAATACTTCCCATACAACAACATACGAAACCCTTGCCTCTCAATATTGTCAAAAAATAGCAAACTTTTTTCAAGAACCCTAGAATTTCAAAGCTCTTGTTGCAACCCTTTTCACTACAAGATCTCCATTCCATTCACTCCTAACAACCATGCAGAGTAAGATTGAATTGATTTTGAGGGTCCAAAACGCATGACAACACCATACCATGCATCTCCGATTGCATAATGTTGTGAATTTCACATCTTAATTTTTGCATCGTTTTAAGCCATATTGTTATTACTAACGTGCTTCTGAGTTACATTTGAACAGGTCTGGACCATCGTAATGGTCTCATGCACACTGAAACAAAGAATGCCATGTTTGCTCTGATTTTCTATGTTTGCCTCATAACTCAAAAACCATGGGTTTTTAGATCAAAATAACATTTCCATTGGATTCGCAGCCCTCGATTTAGGAGGGGTAGGATGTTTTGTTCACTAACCTTGCTTATTTTGCCGATTGAATAAAAGAGAGTCGTCGGAGAAGACGACCGAAGCTAGGGCTCCTATACTTCTCCAGTCAATATATTTGTTTATATATTATATATTTATTGATTAAATTATATTAATGGATGTATAGCTGCCCCAACGGTAGAAGTGCACTCGATAAGGCATTAATATCAAAGGGTCTGGGTTCGATCCAGCCTTTTGACACTTTGTTTCTCTAATTTTTCACATTTTGCAGAGTTTTGATACAAAGCGCGCTGGATGCGAATCTTAGCACCAAGGGCGTGTAGCTCAATTAGAAGGCGTGCATACTGGAGAGGCAGGGGTCATGAGTTCAACACTCAGCTCCAACATTATTTTTTTCTCTTTTCATAACCTATCCCCCGAACTCAAGAAAATCTTAAGGTCTTTCCTGTTCTATTCACCTTTTCCTTATTGGATAAAATAAAAGTCGGTGGTGACTCTAGCTATCCACAACATTTGTGATAAAATGCAAAACCAAGTCAGTCCTCCCACCGTATTACACCAGCCGACACCAGAGGTCACACAGCCGACACCTGAGGCCCAGACACAGCCTACATCCCAGCCTCAGTCACATACGACATCTGAGGCGGCACCTGCGTCGCCTCAGGGTTTTGGAGGAGGACCGTCTAATTTATCTCGATTGCCTCTATAACCAGACCGTGTTTCTAGACATATATGAGACGAAGAGGTATGAGTTTTTAATTGTTCCTTCTATTACATTTTTATTATGAATTTTTGTTGAAATAATTTTGCCAAACCATGTATGCAGGAACGTTATCCGCTGAAGGTCATTAGTCATGGGCGGATGATTAGTAAACTCGAAGCCTCTCTTGAGCCATGGTTTGATGAGTTATTGTTTCTTATAGGGTTGAAAGATTTGACCAAGTATGTTTATAGCGTCGTTAATTGTGGTATGATTAATGCTTTTGTTGAGAGGTGGCACCATGAGACGTCTTCATTCCATCTATCACAATGTGAGATAACGATCACACTAGACGATGTCGCGTCTCTACTGCATCTTCCAATTAGAGGGAAATTTTTAGATCATGACAGAATTGACAAAGAGGAGGCATTGGATATGGTGGTAGAGAAATTGGGAGTTACCTCTGAGAGTGACATGGTTGAGATAGACTTCACCCGTGGTGCCCACGTCAGATATAATTATTTGAAGAGGGTGTTCATGGATGAGATTAGAGTTCACGAGAGGATAATGGTGATCCCGAGCAGGTTACCCTACATCGGAGGGTTTCTATAAGAGCATACCTTTTGTTTCTAGTTGGCACACATATTTTTATGGACACTAGTGCCACTTACATATATGTGATGTACCTGGGGTACTTTGATGATTTTGAGCAGATCCACCAGTGGAACTGGGGTGCTGCTTGTTTGGTGTACTTGTATATGGAGCTGTCAAAAAGATGTAATTAGAAGACGAAGCAGATGACCGGCAACATCACACTGATGATGGTGAAACTTCTTGGTCTTTATTGCATTTTGTTAATTATTATGATTCTGTTACTAATTAAACATTGTTGTTATTTAAGGGATGGATCCTACAACACTTCCCCCGCATCTCGGGTTGGTCACTTGCTACGTATCATACTGAAGATAAGCCACATGCCACTGCATACGACTCGCTCCAAAGGAACCAGGCGACAAAGCCATTCCAGGTGTATATTGATCGGCTAGTGTGTTTGATTACATACACTTCCATTCATACGTCAACCAACGTGTCACGATACCATTTGATGATGTTGTGTTGTTTACGGGATGGTTGGCTTACAGGTCACGCAAGACGACTGCTTATATGCCTGAGCGCGTTATGCATTAGTTCGGGTACATCAAATACATTCCCCGGGATCCCACTGTATCTACTTCACCCCTGGTTAAACATAGGGATATGGATGTCTTATTTGATGATTATGAGAATCATCTTGTTCCAGATGAGGCCTAGAGTACCTTTGCTCCAAATGATTAGAGCTACGAGGACGGTTATATCATATGGTTCTTCAGGGTGTCCCATCCATACCTGGTACACGATGCTCCAGAAAACCCACAAAGGCCAACTCATTAGGAGATTCTAGAGGAGGAGCAGGCTATGACCGATTGTGCCATTGATGTGTTGCCTAGGTGCCTTCGTACCATGGACATTGCACAACAGGGTATTGATGGATGTCTGTTTCCTGATGGCTCTGATGTTAGAGGTGTTCTAGATGCTTCATGGTGGAGGCTCAGGGGGCTCTACAGTACAGAAGGAAGCGGAGGAACGCATAATCCGCTATACCCAGTAGTCTGTGTTGTTGTATATGTATTTTGATTATCACTTTTTTATTGTATTTGGATAATATTTTGGGTTACTCTCTATATTGACTACAGGCACCTTTTGTACTGTTTATTGCTATCTATTTATATATGTCTTTGTTATATATGTTTTTGTAGTATGTTTTGCTGTATACATCTTTGTATTCAATGCGAAACAACGCGCAAAAATACCCACTGCCAACATAAGTATTTTTGGTACTGTATGCATAGAAATTGAAAAATACATTTTCGGCTCGCTTTGCAAATGTATTTCCGATCCTAGTCAAGTTTAACAGAAAAAGGTGTGCACCAAAAATATATTCTCGATTTCCCAGGGACTTTTTAGATAAGGTATATTTTTACACTATAGGATGGAAAAAGAAATCCTCGCTATTATTTGATATTTTCTCCTATCACCCCATTTAAAATTGGCACCCTCTATAATAATGCTTTTACTATAATATCTTTAATAAATTTTTATGTTTTTAGAAAATATTGCATCTTTTCCGAATTTTTGGGAAATATTCAAGGTTTTATCGGATTTATAGAAAATTTCATAAATTTTTATCCGATTTTTTGGAGTTCTAAAAGTTTTTACCAGATTTATGAAAAAACTAATATGAAATCATAACCTTTTTCCATAAATCTATGATTTTATATCGAATATTGAAAAAACTGATATAAAATCATACTTTTTATACAAGATTTTTTCAAAATATGTAGTATAAAATCATAAATCTTTAGAAATTTTTGTAATGATTTTTTATCAATTTTTTCAAATATTTTGGAAAACTACAAAACATACGAGATTTTTCAAAAAAATCTAGTAGTGTTAATGTCTTTTTTTGCCTATTCGATATGAGCTACCGATTTTTTAAAAAATTGGAAAAATAATCAAATATACCTGATTTACCAAAAATTTCGATAGTGTTAAATTCATTTTTATACTGCACTTTTACTGCAATTCGATAAAAATATACTGCATTTTTTAAATTCGATAAAAAATATTCCAGATTGTTTTAAAATCTAGTAAAAACTCATACCGAATTTAAAAAAAATGGTAAAAATGCAAAATTTAGCTACAAACTATTGGGTTTTTTTAAATGTATTATTGATTTTTTTTTTAATTTTACTGCTTTTTTTAGAGTGAACTTTTTAACTAAAATTAACTTGAGATGAAGTAAATAATGAAAAAGACATTTTGATCAACACGAAAAATTGAAAGGTGTCAGGTTTAAGTGTGAGGGTGGTTGAACAAAATCTTCTACTATTTTTCGTAAGAAAAACATTCTAAAACAATAACATATGAATTGGTCGTTTACCATGTCTTAAGTACCTGGGTGCAACAACAAGAGAAAATGAATAATCATAAATTGTGAAAATAATGAAAAAAGATAACCATAAATTAAAGGAATTGCTCTTTCGACTCTAAGGGTTGCTCCCACACTCTAGTGAAAAACCAAAATTATTCCTAAAATACTAAAATATACTTTCACATGCACCTCATGCACACACAATTTGTAATACTCTAAACCCCAGTATATATTTTATACAAACACATGCAGAAAATATGAAGATAAGACAAAACAGGATGTCATACATATCTCTCAACCTTCAATCTTTAATTCAAAATGTGGAATTAACTTCAAAACAACATAACAATGTAATTCAAGTAAGCAAATTAGAAAATTAAACATAGTATTCTCCATCCAGTGTTACACTATCCGAGCGACAAATGGAATTTTAAATAGCCGACAACAATGCTTCAAACATAAAATGGTAAATAAATTGATGAAGAGGCCAACTACACCACCCTTTACTATTAAGCGCAACAACTACTCCTCAGTCTCAACCTGAGTATCTGCAGAATATACATATCACTACGCCAAACAAGACTTTAGACAACGATTTTTTTGGCTTTAGACAGCGATTTTTTTGGCTTTAGACAACGCTTTAAAGTGTTGTCTATTCCAACGCTGCTGTAGGAAAAGACAACGCTTTGTTAAAAGTAAAAGCGCTGGCTAAAGGGGGCCTTTAGCAGCGCTTTTACTTTTAAAGCGCTGCTAAAGGCCCCCTTTAGCCAGCGCTTTAAAGGTAAAAGCGTTGCTAAAGACCTCCTTTAGCCAGCGCTTTTTCTGAAACAATTTTTTATAAAAAAAACCCTTTTAGGCAACGCTTTTAATGTTAAAGCGCTGTCTAAAGCCCCTTTTAGGCAGCGCTTTTTTTTAAAGCGCTGCTAAAGGCCCCTTTAGCCAGTGCTTTTTCTGAAACAAAAAAAAATTATAAAAAAAGTTCCCCTTTAGGCAGCGCTTTTACAGTAAAAACGCTGTCTAATGGGGGCTTTAGACAGCATTTTTTAAAGCGCTGTCTAATGTCAACGAAATTTTTTATATAACATTTTTGAAAAAAAATGTTGTTTGATACATACAATTTTATATGCATAGATTTTCACCATATTTGCACCAGATTTTCACCATATTTTGCACCTGTATATACCATTATAAATTTCACCAGATTTTCACTAATATTGGAGCTTTAATCCAATAAAAAATAATATCAAAAGATACTATGATACTTTTACAAATTACATATTACCCTAAACCATTACAAATTACTATGATACTATGATACAAATACATACCAAAGATACTATGATACCTGTATATACCATTACAAATTACAAATTTTGCACCTATATATACTTTTACAAAAAAACAACACCATTATATATCATTACAAAATCTATTCATCTCTATCTTCTACATATGCACATATAACCTGAAACAACACCAAAATATCGTAATTCATACCATGATACAAACAAAATATATATAATTTACCACATGACAAACAACAATAAAATTGCAACACTTGAATATATATACTCAAAATTCTCATAAATTAAAGTAAGATTACAATATAACTTATATAACTTCCGTCTCAATAATGTATTGACACCAATCCTCCTTAAGTTCATCCAACTAAGAACTTGAGTAATAAGCACACTTGAATTCATAAAATTACTACATAATAATATAACATAGTATGTTTAAGTTAAAACTATTTAATTATATGAGAAATATATATTAAATATTAAAATAACTCCTAAGTTAGAAATCCATATCTTAGATGGAATCTCTATTCGATCCAAAAGAATGATTTCTCTCATAAACCTTAACATGTAAAAACCGCAATCTACTTCATTGCGCTGCCGAGGACACTACACATGAAAAGAAAATATGGATAAGGCCTAAGTTTTGTCAAGTATCATCACTATTAATATAATCAAAATTGTGATAATTAATTAATATACCTCCACTATAAGCTATGTAATGTTGTTGGATTTACTCTTTGGTACTTGAACACCTCTTTGTGTTCGAAAAACTTGTATAATGCTAATAAAACATAAACACATATTTAGAACAATTCACATAAATAAATAAATAAATATACACACGAATATTTAGAACAATCTCACTTACATATCAACCATATTCTTTATATCTTGGTATGTACTTGGATCATTGCGTAAAGAATCCAGATGATAACAACTTCTCTGATAGGATTAATCGCGACCAACAACCAATGTCCACTGTAAGATTAAACAAATGTGAGATGAAAACTTTCTACACAACGTCAAAATATGAAAAATTATAATTGATGAATTTAGAATGAAAATCTAACCCGTTGTTGGTATTAAGCGGTAAAAAGAACAACTTTTCGGTATCTTTGTCGGCTATAAAGCGCTCGAGTACATACGCCATGACTTTATCTGGTTTATGAATGATTAACCCTAAGTTGGTACTGAAAGGAGATAAGAAAGCGAATCTTTTCTCCATTCCACTCGGGCGCATTAATTTTTCATACAAAAAACTTAAATAAAATACCTCATTAACATTTGAAATGAGTAAATGAATTGATCAATTAATTAGACAAAGTAGATCGAATATACCTTATGTATGTATTAACAACACCGAGGCCTAATTGCGTATGTTGTAAAACTTGATCAAAATCCTCCATATCAATTGTTTCGGAATATTCAAAACCAAAAATACCAAACTCCATAGGTAGAAGACGATTATTTCCTTCCGGAATATCAGACATTTCTAAAAATGTCCCAAGGCACGACCTAAACTTGGAAGTAGGTTTTTTTATAACCGAGGTCTTCTTAGCAACAACCTTTTTTTTGTGTGGAAATGTTACTAATTTCAGGATTCTTACCCCTACCGACATCTTCATTCTCTTTAGCATGAATCTAAAGATCATATAATTAGTTATGTGAAGTATAAGACACAAATTAACATTTAATTAGTTACATGCATAAATATCATATAATTGTGATGTACCTCTTTTATTGATGCCACTGACTCGGTTTGCCGCGGAATCCCCTTGTCTTTTGCTTTGGATTTTGTTGGAATCTAATTAACATAACCATGTAAAAACAAATGTACGTAAAATGCACGTAAAAACATTGATTACTCATAGATTCATATATATGGTTTTAAGCATACCTCATTATCTATACTAATGAGGCTTGATGGACATGTAACAAATGAACCGATTACATCTCCCACAAGTGTGGCATCCGAAACATCGTCAGGATGTGGTAATAACACATCCTTCTCCAAAGCAATGTCAACCGATAATTTCAAACAGACAGTAGGGAGCGGTTTAGTGTGAAGTAATTCTCCCAAAGTGTTATGCACTTTTCCCTTACCAACCATCCGATAAGTCGGTGACGATACGTAGAGATGACAAGGTGAAATGCCCTAACCTAAAACCAATAATAAATTTCAAATTGTTATTGTGTATATATTTTAATTAAATAAATTGAGCTACTTTAATTTCATAATGATATATATAATTACCTCTAGAAGATTCGATTGAAAATTACAACTGATACTACCTTTGTCACTAGTAGCTTTAAAACCTGAAGCTTGCTCTCTTAATTCTTTTTCCCTTCTCAATTCACAAACTTCAGTTTGTAGTGCTTCCAAGGTTTCCTGCAGTTCTTTATTTCTAGGAGTCTTTTATGTTTTCATCTTAAAGGATTTTGGAGTGATTCCAAATTCCTTACCCCTTACCCGACCAGAATACTCACGAACATCTAATGCTCGACTAAGTATGCTCCTGCAATCATTGTCTTCATCTGGACATATAGACTGAGATAGAGTCTCCTGAAATTCATATGAATATTGAAATTTTGTCTTAATTATATGTTACTAGACTTTTGATTTAATTAAAGAAATAATTCTATACTTACACATTTCTCAAAAACTTTTTGAACATCTTCTTTGACAACTCCATCCTTACCCACACGGGTTTCCTTCCACAAAACATGTGCCAGAAGAGATGTTTTAGAACTATTCTCCTTTGTTAACTACATATAAAGCCAAATAATATGATCAAATATAATTCATGATGAACAAGTATTTCATTGCAATTTATAGATACTTATGATAGATTGTTCTAAGCGTCCATATCCAATACACCCTTTTCTGTATGGATACGCGAGACTTGATGCTCTTTGGCAATTTGTTTCACTTACACTCTGAAATTCTTGGGTTTTTCTTTTGGCTTTAAACGTTTCCCATTCTTTAGGTGAAACCAAACTTTCATATTTAGATGGAAGCTCTGCATCAACAAAAATTTTATCCGCATCCCTAAGAAACTTGATATTTAAAAAAGTCCTAAACCCTCTTAGTAGTTTTCCGGACAATCAGAGACAAAAAGTTTTTCTAGTATCATCAATGTTGTTGAAAGACCTCTACGAAAAACATACACAGAGTGCCTTAGTACAAGTAATTTAAAGACATAATCGTCATTAAAAACAAATTGGAACTTCGTTAAATATGGTACCTGTATCTCACTCCAAATTTTTTCTTTAGCTTCTTTCAACTCTATTTTTCTCCAATCATCATAAGTAATTAGAACTTCATTCCTTACAAGTGCACCGATAAAACTTGTCACCGTTGAACCGTTAGGCTCAACTAGTTGGCCACTTTGGCTCAAATGTGCATCTTATTTTATGCCTCGGTCTCTATCACAAATGAATTTCTTCATAACTGTTATTCCCCGTCTAATTTCCGCTTCCTGATCAGTAATAGTCGCATCATCATGTGGGCGATCCTTGTTACTAGCCATTTAACATGTAATAAAGAAAAACATAAACCCAATATAAAAAATCCATAATCAATTGAATATATAAAAAATGAAAAATAAAGAATAGCATATAAATTTATTGAAAATGACATAATATATAACATTTTACTATATTACCTCTTTCACTAACATCTCTTTATTTTCTTGGTTGGAATATGAATTACTTGTTTCTTAGCAATACGAACGTCAGAATTGATTCGAATTCCCTCGTTATGATCGTTTCTAATATATGATTCATCTGCTATAATATTCTCATCTTGATCATTCCGTCTAATACATGACTGATTCTCAACATCAATATCACCTTGATCTACACCGGTATCATCAACCACTTTGTTAGATAAAAGCACTATAGACCATTTCGTACTCGTCGGGTCAGTGACATAGAACACTTGTTTAGCTTGACATTCTAGAATAAAAGGTTCGTCTTTGTACCCCACCCTATTAAGATCAACTTGTAGAAATCCTGACTTATCCATTCGTATGCCACTACTATTTACCCACTTGCAATCAAAGATAGGAATCTGAAATTTCTCGTAATCAAACATCCAAATGTGCTCAATAACCCCAAAACATGATAAATTTGCATACTAAGGGTTTAAGTCCTTCGTACTTGATATGTGCATTGCTTCATCTAGCACGGTGACACCACTATTTTGCATAGTACTTTTATCATCTTGTTCTTTGGTATAAAATATGTATCTATTTATTGCTTATGCGCTATGAGAAAACACATGCAAACTTGGACCATATGCCAAACATCTCAACCCTTTTGTTATTGAAGTGGGGATCTGAAGAGCATTTTGAATAAATATGGTCCTTAAACCATTGTATAAAACTTTGATTGTGCTCTCGTACTATCCAATTTTCATTTATGTTCTGATTTAACCCTCGGAGTACAGCCTTGTGCATTTCAACATATGGCTCAACCTCAATGTCATTGTGCAGAACATACAAATGCACTTGCTCCCGTTCATCCCTTGATACTGTCTCAATTTTATTTCCAATTAATTTTTTACCTTCCTTTTTTTCAAAAATATGAGTTTTGGGGAGCCAAACGGATTGAACATTGGACAAATATTCAGTACAAAACTCAATCACTTCTTCAACAATGTATCGTTCAACAATACAACCCTTTGGGCGACTTTGGTTTTTCACGTACCCTTTTAACATTTTCATATAACGTTCAGCAGGGTACATCCATCTCATATAAGCTGCTCCACACAATTGTGTCTCTTTCACAAGATGAACAACTAGATGTACCATTATGTCAAAAAATAGGGAGGAAAATACATCCCAAGCTCACACAAGGTAATAACTATTTCTTTTTGCAGTGTTGGTAAGACCTCGAGATCGATCACCTTACTACAAATTTACCTAAAGAAAAAACACAATTTAGTTGTGGCGCTTCTTACTTTTTCTGGAAAAATAGAACGTATACCTATTGGTAGAAAATTCTCCATTATAACATGACAATCATGTGTCTTTAAACTATTCAACTTGAGGTCTTTCATAGACATAAGTCTTCTAATATCTGAAGAGTATCCTTCTGGAACTTTAACTTCACTTAGAAACTTGCACAATATTTTTTTCTCCTTTCTAGATAGAGTAAAAGCAACAGATGGTAGATATGTTCGTCTTCCTTTCTTCACGGGTCCTAATTCAGTTCTTATTCCCATCTTTAACATGTCTTCCCTTTCTTTAAGGCCATCCTTAGACTTTCCTTTTATTTTGAGTAACGTACCAATAACACTTTCGAATACATTTTTTCAATATGCATAACATCGAGAAAATGTCTCACATACAAAGACTTCCAATATGGCAATTAAAAAATATCAACCTCTTCTTCCACCCACCTTTGACAACCTTATGTGCAAAAGGCTTACCAAACTGAGTACACACATCTTTCACCTTTTCAAAAATTTGGTCACCTAACAATGCAGGTGGAGCTTTATATTGTTCGGTGTCTCCATTGAATGCTTTTCTCCACCCACGATAGTGATGTTTAAAATGTAAGAATCTACGATGACCGAGAAACACATTCTTTTGACAAAGTTCCAATCGCGTCGTATCGATTCCATCTTCCCAAACAGGACACGCACGTTGACCTTTAATGCTATACCCAGATAGATTCCCGTATGCTAGAAAATCATTAATTGTGTCAAACAATATCGCCCTCAAATTGAAACTTTCTTTTCTTTATCCATCATAAAACTCCACACCGTTCTCCCACAAAATCTTTAAATCTTCGATCAAAGGTGTCAAGTATACGTCTATGTCATTTCCTAGTTGTTTAGGCCCAAAAATTAACATAGATAACATCATGTACTTACGCTTCATACATAGCCATGGAGGTAGGTTATAAATCATAAGAATCACAGGTCATGTGGTATGTGAGATACTTTGAAGACCATGTGGGTTCATTCCATCAGTAGATAATGCCAAGCGAAGGTTTCTTGCTTCTTCTCCAAAATCAGGATAATTATCATCAATTTTTGACCACTGTGGTGAATCTGTCGGATATCGATACTTTCCATCAATAATTCTTTCATCTTCATGCCAAGTCAAGTGTCTTGCATCGGTTTCACTATGAAACATGCGCCTAAATCTCGTAATTATAGGAAAATACCATAAGACTTTTGCTGGAGACAAAATTTTCTTATATCGAGATAAACCGCATTTAGGGCACTCATTTAAGGATGCATATTCGTTTAGAAACAAAACACAATCGTTTGGACAAACATGTATCTTATCATAGCTCATGCCAATAGAGCACAACATTTTTTTGGCCTCATAGGTTTGATTAGGAAGAACATTATCCTCCGGAAGCATATCTATCATAAGGGCTAATAACTCTGTAAAACTTTTATCTGACCATCCATTGCCCGCCTTTAAGTTGTAAAACTTTAATACCACAAACAGTCTTGTGAATTTAGTGCAACCTTTATACAACGATTTCTCTGCATCGGTTACCAATCCCTCAAACATTTGGGACAATCCTGGAGATCTTCTTTAAGTGCATCTGCAACTCTTCGACTCGATCAAAATCGTATGTATCTGTGTCCTTGTCATTTGAAGTATAGTCCGTACTACTTTTCTCCCCCGGTTCAACATTGTCGTTACTTTTTCACCGTGAAATATCCAACATGTATAACTTCTATCAATTCCACGCATTAGTAAATGCGATTTCAATCCATCCGCGTCAACCCGACCCACATAACAACAACCCAAGCAAGGACACTTCATTCGACTGGGGTCTTTGGCGTGTTCAATAGCAACCTTAACGAATTCCAATACCCCATTCTCGTACTCTTTTGACAATCGATCGACAAACATCCATTTTTTATCCACTTTTCTACTAATTAAAGTAAACAAAAACACTATAAACGGATTATTTCCTTTTTGTATGAATTAAACGAATTATTTCTAGAAATTTATTTCTAGAGTTATTAATATGGACTAAAAATAAACATAGGAAGGAGATAGTAAATAAATAAAAGAATCAGTAATGTTGAATTTGATCTTGACTTACCAAAGAAAGAAAATGGGTTATTGGTGTCGACGGAGGATGATGCAGCTTTGATGTTCTTCGAATCGGTGATGGTCTTCAACTAACTACACCAATACAAAGGGATCATCAAAAATAAACAAAAACAGTCCATTTAGGAGGCTAATCAATTTAGGTGTCAATGCACATGAACAAAATAGGGAAAATAGTATATACACTATAAGAAGATTAATACAAACTTTTAAAAATTTGGTATGATTTAAACGGATTATTTCTAGAAATTTAGTACCTATATATCTCATAACCAAACTCTACTAATTAACTATATATATATATATATATATATATATATATATATATATATATATATATATATATATATATATATATATATATATATATATATATATATATATATATATATATATATATATATATATATATATATATATATATATATATATATTATTCTATTATATATATGAAGTGAAGTAACTAGTCCTTATGTTGTAGTTATGCTATTAAAATCATGAAAATTTGGATATTTACTATGATTGAATGTCTAATGAGATGAAATAATTTAGAGGACCAACACCCTATATGATTAAACAACTTATTTCCGCATTTATTATATAAATGCTTATATTATAAGTCATTTATATGAAACAAATAAGAAGAGGCAATAAGTTACTATCTTTGAATTGTGGATGTCAACAAAGCTTCTTAGCAATAGTACTTTGCCCAGAACCACACAAACTAGTCAAATAATGATCTACACCATAAAAGAAATAGAATCCGACAAATCAGTCATAAACTTATGCCAACAAGAATCATGCTACAAACAACTTCTCTATTAGCTTGCTCTTAGCCATATTAATGCACTCTAACAAATAAAAACACTTCCCAAATTGATTTTAGACAGAACAACATTGAGCATTTTAGTTTATCATGATTTTAGTAAAACTTGGATTCAAGAAAGAACCTACCTTGAGAAAGGGCCGGTCGGAGTAGAGGACAACCGAGAGAGACGATGGAGGACAGAGGAAAAGGACGGAGGACGGAGCTTGACGACGGCAGAAGGAGCTTGGACGACGGCGGAAGGAGCTTGGACAACGACGATTTGTGAGAGGGAAATGGTTTTCGTTCGTGAGTCTGAGAGAGAAACGAGTCCGTGAAAAGAGAAACAATACTGATTCTATTTTTTAATTTTAATTTATATGCCTTTAGACAACACTTTTTAGAAAGCGCTGGCTAATCTGGTCCTTTAGCAGCGCTTTTGAAAAGCGCTGGCTAATGTGGCCCTTTAGCAGCACTTTTAAGATTTTTTTTTAAAATTTTATATGACTTTAGACAGCGCTGTCTAAAGTGGTTCTTTACCAGCACTTTTGATAAAGCGCTTTCTAAAGCAACACTTTTAGCAGCGCTTTTTAAAAGCGTTGTCTAAGGTCACATTTTTAGTAACACTTTTATTTATTATTGTATACAGTTTCTGTGTTTCTTTTTAAATTCACTTATAGCAGCGCTTTTGTATAAAAGCGTTGTCTAATGTCCGTTGTTAAAAGTCCTTTTTGGCGTAGTGTATAAAGCAATATAGAAACAAGAAGAACGAGTGATAATACATTTCATAAATCAAATGGTGTTAAAACAACTAGGATAGTATAATCATCATATACAATCAAATCACAATCACACAATCAGATAACATAGATAATTATGCATGCAATATTCATCTCTTCTACTCCCATGCATGTGGTACCAATATCTTAGATATCAGGATGTGTTACTGACGTATCCAACTCATCACTGGCTCGAAGTCCTACTCGTCACTGAACTGAAGTCATACCTATCTCTGATATACATGACGTATGAATGATACAATTAATCTAAATCAACATCCACAATACTCCAAATTCAATACTCGTCACTGGACATAGGTCCTACACATCACTGGTTCTTTCAAATCTAAACACATCATCATCAAATAATTATCGGTGTAAAGCCACGTCATTAGTTTTTTCGAATCTAAACATCTCAACACCGGTTCTTACGAACCTAAATATAACTCACATCAATACTTGTGTCCTAACCTTAACAACTTAACTCGTCGGCGTATTATCAACCGTTAGACTTATATCCTAAAATAATAATAACTTAATTTACATACCATCTTATCAAAACAACCCCAAAATCATATTTCCTACTAATCATACTTTAAATTTAAATAATATTTAAAATATCAAACAAAAGAGAAATCTAACAAATTAATATGTTTCAGAAAGTTTAGAGAATCTTTTTTAAGATTCTAATTAATATAATCTATAATATAAGAAAATTACATATTTGAGAAAATATATTTTCGTCCATGTTTTAACTTCTGCCACATGTTGATTTTATGGGAAAACTATGTCCTAAATTTTTATAACCCAACTGAATGATATATGTAGTTCAAATGAGATGTCTGGTTTAATATTGGTTCATGCGCCTTTACTTTATGATAGCCTCTGAACTTTTAACTTTTCCACAATTAACTTTATCCAAGTTATATTGTTGGTTAAGAATGAAATTCAACTTTACTGAGATGGTAGTCAAATCAATTAAATGTTATCATGTCATTAACTTTGCTATTTGCTCAGTTCCTTCTCCATCTCCTTCTCTCCTCTAGCTTATCTCCCTTAAATCCTAATCTTCCTCAACATATTCTTTCAACAAACTATTTTATTTTGCTAACAATGTCTTATCTGTAGATCTCAAGTATTTTTAAATTTTATTTTGCAGTTTTATGAGGTTTAGACATCTTGAACATCTTCATCTTTTATTTAAAAACAAAAAAAAAATTAAATAGAGTTTTTTCACTATAATTAATTTATCTATTGACAAAAACTACAAAAAAAAATCAATTTGAAAGAACATTCAATCGATACAGAAAATTAGAAAAATAAATTTTAAGTGAAACCAATTTAAAGAAATAAAAGTTTCAATACCCATTTTTTGTGTAAGATCTGGGTTCATTTTGTATTATAATTTTGATGTGGAATTTATATCTGTTTAGTTGCGGGTAGATGGAGGGTAGAAGAGAGGAAGGAAGGTAATATTAGTAAATATATTTGTTTGATTATTTTTTTATAAGGAAAGAAAAAGAGAGGAGAGAGGAGCAAAATCCCTCTTAAATTCACTTTTTTCTCCCCTTCTATTTGAGAGAATTTAAAGGAGAGGAAAGATTATTTTTTAAATTTATTATATTCTCTAATTTATTCTCAATTATTTTTATTAAATTACTAAAACTAGTTTTTATCTCTAGTGTTTCATGTTTTATTTGCGGCCGCTATCTGTTCATTATTACTCTCTGGTGAGTTTTTCTTTTTTATTTATTATAATTTAACTTATACCGCCATTGTTATTGCTGCATATATAACTTGTTTTTGCTTTTTAAACCGAAATGATGTTATATGTAGCGAACATTGCGAATATATGTTTATTTTCATGGTAACTACTGTCAGCAGGGACAGGCCTAATTTATCATGCATGTGGACTGCGCACTATAACTCCGACTTTATTATATACGTAATAATAAAAGGATGAAGCCAGACACAATAAACATGGATCATATGCATTATCCTATATTTAAATTCAAATACTTCTAATATGGTCATAGAACAAATATCTGTTATAAATAATTTACATGCTACTTACATATTATATGTGGAATAACGTTGATTTTTTAATAGAAAAAACCAATTGAATATATATATATATATATATATATATATATATATATATATATATATATATATATATATATATATATATAATATATATATATATTCAATTTGTGTGGTTTATGAATGAACGAGTTTTAATTTGGTTAAATTTACTAAAAAAATTTATTTATAATTATTTTTATCAAGTATAAATGGCAATATTTTAGGATAAAAAGGTATTTTAATTTTAAAATATTTCCCTTCCTCTTGTGAATCAAACATTCATCTATTATAAATGTATAAATTTAAAAGTACATGAAATAATCACAATTAACTTTTTGATTATAAACATTAACTGTTCTAATTTTAAAGTTAAAATTGACTAACTGTACTCTTGCTTGATTTATAATGATTTGACATTAAATATGGCTGATGTTGCACATTTACAAATTACAAATTTTGTTGGATTTTATATTATTTTTATTCTACTAATTCCACTATTTATTACACTAATTATTTATTAGGGTTATCACGTTTCTCCAACAATAATTATAGCATCAGTCGAATATGAAGAGCTAGCCGAAATATTGAGTATTGATATTATAACTTCATGATTTACAACCCACAAAATCTCTTCCCAAGATGTAACAATTTGTTTTTCTACTAAACCACACTTCAAACCCTATTATTGTTCTTCACTCAATTGAAATTTCCTCTTTCTCTCTTCTACAAGACCCTCTAGCTGTTGCATGTTTTGGGTTTTTCTTCTTTGGTTTCTCCATTTAAGCTCTGATTCTTTTTTTTAAGACAAAAAATCTAAACTCAAATTTGTTAAAGCTCTTTTGATTACTGGCGTGGGGATAGTATAACTTCAGCTTGATTGATCGCGCTCGAAGAACTGTTTGTGGATCTGCATATGATATATAATGGCTTCACCATGCTCAAGGAATGCCCCCAGTTGAAGATGAAACAGAGAAGTTCCAGGAAATTCTTGACATCATCAAGTAAGTATTGTATTATTTTTTCCTCATATCTTCTAATTATTGTTTTTTTAACTCAGTATTTCTTACTTTGTCAGGCACGATGTTCATAGGTTACCAAATTAAATGGTTTATTTATTAATTCCAAGTAAAGTGATTGATTCTGCTCATTGTGAAATAATATAGAATTGTTAGTTCAATACTATTTGTGTTGTTTAATTTGGTAGGTCTTTTCAGTAACCATGGTCCACTTTACTTTGTGAGTACGAAAATTAGTTTTTCAAAATTGGGTTTGGCCTATCATATTGCAAAGATTCATAGCGAGATATATTATTATAGTAGTTATTACTGAAAATACTAACTCTATTATTTTTCTTACATTCTATCACTGAATTTGAAATGATAATTGTTCTGGACTAAGCTTGTCCTTGGCCCAACTTCATGTGAGGTACAACCCAATTATGTCAGTCAAGACATGCTGACAGTTCTGCTCTCGACTGCGTCGGGCAACAACTTTCACTCTCCGCAAGGAGGCAGCCTCACTACACGGGGATAAACCCAATTAGTATTAGGAAGATCATCGCCGGTCAGGAGGACCTCGAGGTCACCCTCCAATCCTCTCCTCGACCAAGACCGATCCTCCCACACAACCTCGCATCTGGAGGGGAGCATCTACGACGAGCAGAAGCACCCCACGAGCATCCTCCTCGTAGGGTTGACTATCAACGTCTCAGAATATCAGAGTCTTAGTGGCCCTGGAAAGACCTCGTCCCTATCCTCCTGATCGTGCGGAAGAATTCATCTAGGCGGGGGACCACGTGCTGGTCCCCACTACTCACGTAGGACCTGGCAGTCTCAACTTTAGGCCTGCTTAACCAGCCCAATAAGAAGACCTTGGCCCAGCGTTGGGGCTATAAATACCCTCTCTCTTGAGAGGGTCAGGTATTGAACATTTCCCACTCTGTTACGTGCTTGCACCATTCCGTATCTCATTTTGGCATCAAAGTGTCTTACAGGTACCCGCCTACCTCACACTCAAGTTTTGCTCAACGTAAGTTGTGATGGTCCATTTCGATCAGGTACGATCAATGGCACCGCCTGCGGGAACCCAGCTTCCCCGTCTTTCATTCATCCAAGACAAAAGCTAATCCAACTCTTTTTTTACTATCATGGTTGACCTCACGACAGAAAATAACCTGAATGTCCATCGCACCGACGTTAATAACAACGTCGCCGACAATAACTCCAACACCAACAACGCTGGTCCCGCTGGCCACAACATAGGCAATAACAACATCAGCCACGTCGTTGACATGCCCGGCCCCTCAAAATATAGAGACAAAATGACTGCCTCCTTGTCATCCCTATCCCGACGACCAGAAGAGAGACAACGTCCTCCCTAGAACTATCAGCCAAACGTGTTCTTGAAGGTCCCCATTCCTGTGGGTGCTAATGCCATGACCAGAGCACTGTTCACGAATATGAATCAAACAAACTACTTGATCTTCTCACAAGGTGAAAGATTAAGGGTGCTCGAAGAGCCCCCAGAAGACATAGGAGGCCTGATTCTCCGCTTGCCCGTCAGTTAGAGGACCATACTCAATCTCCCTCGCAGAGACGTAGGCGTGATGCCTCTCGAAGCCCCCTCTCCCTGAAGAACCGAGCGACGCCCCGTGTTGGGGAGGAATTAGCCTGTTGATACAAGGAGATGTGACCACGTCCCCCACGCCAAGAGCGAAGCCCCCCTGGAAACAGAAACAGGGGAAATGAAGAACAATGATCCCGACCGAGGGATCCTCCCCGCGACCAGGGCCGCCAACACGACCGTCACTACAACAGATCTCCTTCTCGCTCGCAAGACATAAGTGACGAAGACGACTCCCGCGGTCCCTTTTCACGAGAAATTATGGAGGCACCCATTCCCCCGGGCATGGAGAAACCTCCCCAGCTGAAGGAATATGAAGACATTGCGGATCCAGTCGATCACATCAACGGGTTCGAGGCAATGCTGCATTATCACAACATCGGGGGACCGATCAAATATCGATTGTTTCCCACGACTTTGAGAAAGACTGCAATGGACTGGTATAAGAACCTTTCCCCGGGGTCAATTACCTCTTGGAGAAACTTAAAAAACCAGTTCATCAGCTCATTCATTGCCTCACGTCGACACCCGAAGACCGAGGCAGCCCTCGAGGCTATCATCGAAAGAAGCGACGAGACCCTCAGGGAGTTTATTGATCAGTTCAACCGCGAGGATATTCAAGTCCCCTGCACCGATCATATGAAGAGATACCTGCTCCAGAGGGGACTCCTCCCAGGAACAAAATTCAGGAAGGATGTTGGCATATAACCACCTCGGACATTCGATGCTCTCCTCGAAAAGTCTAGGGCCTATATGGGTTATGAGGAGAGGTAAGCGTCCAATAGAGCCCGCGACCCAGGGAATTATGGACCAACCAATAATCCATGACACCAAGATTCAAGACTTCCTCGACATACGGGCGAGAAGAGGAAGGATGACAAACCACAGGATCCTCGCGAGCAAAGAGGGCCCGTAGGGCGATTCACTGAGTACACTCCACTGACAGCTTCCTGCGAGTGCATCTTGGTAGAGTGCGCTAATACTAACTTCAAGGAAGGCGGCTTCAGACGTCCTCTCCCTGCTCCTGCTAAGCCCGGGGCTAACTGGAGCAAATATTGCCAGTATCATCTAAATCATGGACACCTGACCGAAAAATATGTCCATCTCAAAGATGCTATTGAAACCCTCATTAAAGGGGGCAGACTCGGGCAATATCGATGCAGCGAAGCCCCTCGTTGAGATTCCCGCGACACAAAGGAGGCCGAGGAGGACACTCGACCATCGGATGAAATGGACCCCCATTCAAATAGCCTTCTCTGATACGAGACCGGAGGACTTCTACGTCCCCGACACGCACAAAGAAGAACCTCTGTGCATGCACAGTAGGTGGGGAAGATTCCCCTCCGCCATGGTTATAAATGGAGGGGGGTTCAACGACAGAGGAAGCTGGATGAGCTGGTCGACGCGGCCCCCTGCAAGCGGTCACATTCGAGAGGGTCAAGGGCAGATCAGAGATGATCACGTTCTACCTCGAAGAGTTTCCCGGAGGGGCTCCTAATTCAAGCATCCCTCTTCTGGTTAGGGCAAGGATGGCTAATTTTGACGTTCACCGCGTCTTGATCGATGAAGGGAGTTCCGTCGACGTGATGTATAACCACCTATTCCGAACCCTACAGCTCGACGACACCCATATTTTACCATACGTGGGGTCCGAACTACTGGGCTTCAATGGCTCGACCTCCAAACCGTGGGGGTACGTGGAACTATTAGTCACTTTCGGCGAGCAAACTGCCACCAGGAAGATCAAGGTGCGATTTTTGGTCATCGATTGCCCGTCTCTCTGCAACTGCATCCTAGGGAGACTGACACTGGCTAAACTGACCGTTGTCCCCTCCACCGTCCATCTAAATATGAAATTCTACACGAAGAGGGGACGCGTCTCCATCATCAACGACGACCTCTCATCTGCCCGAAGATGTTTCAACGCAGCCTCAAAGGGACAAAGCACATTCAACATTGGGGAACGGCCTGCCAAGAGAGCTGCTACTGCACGACCAAAGCCATAACCCATCAAGACGGAAGAACAAAGAGCTCCTCCAAAGCCGACTCCATTTTGCTGGACACCCGCTTCGACTAGGATGAAGCACCCAATGGCGAGCAGGGACTCCTCCGACCAATCCCAGATGGAAACTTTAAGTTCGTCCCCCTCGGTGAAGACCCTTACAAAGGCATGAAGGTTGGCACCAGACTCCCCGAACTGGCGAGGAAGCAGATCAAAGCTTGCTTGAGGGAGAATGCAGACTTGTCCGTGTGAAGCACTGTTGAGATGCCCGGTCTCGACCCCGAGGTTTCCTGCCAGCAACTGGCTATTGATCCAGCCGCAAGGGCAATAGTACAACATAGACGTAGGCAGTCTCCCGAGAAAACGGAGGCTGTTAAAAATGCTGTAAAAGGCCCACTAAAGGCTAATTTTATTTCCGAGGCTATGTATTCAACCTGGCTGTCAAATGTTGTACTAGTTAAAAAGAATAATGGAAAATGGCATATGTGTGTTGACTATACCGATCTTAATCGGGCATGCCCCAAATATGCTTTCCCCTTGCCTAATATTGACATGTTGGTCGACAACTTGGCCATCTATAAAATTCTATCTTTTATAGACGCCTACTCGGGCTACAACCAAATTCCAATGGTGATGAGCGAAAAGCATTGCACCGCTCTCATGACCAGCTCGGGCAATTATTACTACAACATGATGCCCTTCAATCTGAAAATAGTAGGGGTGACATACCAACGGATGATGAATAAAGTCTCCCGCAACGAGATCGGAGATATGCTCGAGGTATACATGGACGACATGATCGTTAAATCTCGAGCAGACACCGACCATGTTGCCCATCTCAGAAAGGTCTTTGCCCAAGCGAGACACTGTAGAATGAGGTTCAATCCCGATAAATGCACTTTCGGGGTTAAAACGGGCAAGTTCCTTGGTTTTTATCTAACAGAACGGGGAATTGAAGCCAACCCCGATAAGTGTCGATCATTCTCTGAGCTCCCTATGCCTAATTCGAATAAATCTATACAAGTTTTGAACATCATGCTCACCTTGCTCTATTGTTTCATGGCGAAGTTCGTGCAACACGCCCTTCCATTTTTTAAACTTTTACGCAAAGAGGTCGCTTTCGAATGGACCGAGGGATGCGAGCAAGTCCTCCTCCATCTCAAGCAAAGCCTCTCACAACCACCCGCACTATCACGACCTGTGGATGGGGAGACCTTGTTCCTGTATTTGGTCGTCTCCTTCGAGGTTGTGAGCACGACCCTCATTCGCGAGACTCTTGACGGGAAAAAGCCAGTGAGTTTTACGAGAAGAGAACTTCAGGGACCCGAGGTCAGGTACCAACATATTGAGAAAGTGGCCTTGGCCCTTGTCAACGCGGCGAGAAGGCTCAAACACTACTTCCTAGAACACACGATCATTGTACGGACAGACCAACCCGTGAGACAACTCCTAGGTCGACCAGACATGGCATGTCAAATGCTAAAATGGTCCTTGGAGCTCTTGGAATTCGACATCCAGTACGAAAGCAGGAAGGCCCTCAAGGCCTAAGCTTTGGTCGACTTCGTCGCAGAGATGACCGCTCACGACCCCCCACAAGGAAGCAGCACAAGTGGACCATCTTTATGGACGGAGCTTTCAGCTCGACAGGAAATGGAGCAGGAATCCTCCTCGAAAATGAGGAAGGCTTCATGATCGAACACTCTCTCACCCTTTCCTTTCCAACCTCTAACAATCAGGCTGAATACGAGGCCTTACTCGCAGGGTTAAGACTAGTCGAGGACCTGGGTGCCCGAGAGATACATATTTTCATTGATTCCCAACTTGTCGCATCTCAAGTTCAAGAGGGATACCAGGATAAGAACAACATCCTCATTGAATATTTAAACTTGGTCAGATAACATATGAAAAAGTTTAGCCGGGCAGAAATCACGCACGTGCCACGCGAACAGAACATGTGAGCCGACATACTTTCAAGGCTCGCGAGCACGAAGAAGAAAGGCGGGAACAAATCCGTCATACAAGAATGCCTTTCTCGCCCGAGCATTAAAAGGTCCACTGTGCCGCCCAAAGTGAATTACATCTGGGACAACTCATGTTGGATGACCCCGGTGTTCAATTTTCTGACAAAGGGGGAGCTCCTCGTGGATCAAAAAGAGGCGGTCGTGACCAAACGACGAGCCTGCTCGTATGTGGTACTCGAACACAAACTATACCATTGGGGATTCTCCATCCCCTCTTGAAGTGAGTTGAGGAGACCATGATCCTCGAGATATTGCGTGAAATCCACAAGGGAATCAACGCCTAACACATGGGCAGGAGGTCCTTGGAAAGGAAGGCTCTGCGAGTGGGATATTGTTGGCCGACCATGCAGCAAGACATGAAAGACCACATCAAGAAATGTGACAAGTGCCAAAAACACGCGGACATGCACCTCCCACCTCCACACGAGCTCACAAAACTATCCTCCCCGTGGCCATTCACATGGTGGGGAATGGATATCCTCGGACCTTTCGTGCAAGGAACATATCAAAATAAGTTCCTTATCGTAGTCGTCGACTACTTCATGAAATTGATAGAAGCCGAAGCTGTGGCTAAAATCACTTCACACAACATCCTCTATTTCTACAAGCGAAACATGCTTGCCTGGTTCGGAATACCGTGGGCGCTCGTCACCAAAAACGGGACACAGTTCACCGATCAAAGTTTCCAAAACTTCGTTGCCAGACTTGGCACCAAGCAGCATTTCACCTTGGTCGAACACCCCCAAACTAACGGGCAGGCCGAGGCTACGAATAGAGTCATCTTGTGAGGACTCAAACGCAGGTTAGGCGAAGCCAATAGGGGTTGGGTCGAAGAACTATACAGCGTCCTATGGGCTTATCGAACAACGCGTCATTCGACGACTGGCGAGACACCATTCTGACTAACCTACGGCATCAAGGCTGTCATCCCTTTAAAAATCATGGAGCCATCCAGGCGAACTGAAATTCCGCTCGACGAGGAGATGAAAGACGAGGCCCTCAGAGATGAGCTCAACCTAGTCGAAGAAATCCGATAAGGAGCAGCTCTTTGTGATGCCACACTTAAACAACAAGTAGCCTTATGCTATGACAACAAAGTCATAAAGCGCGAATTCCAGGTCGGCAGCCTAGTCTTGCAAAGAAACCAGAAGGATTCCCGCGAAGGGAAGCTGGCCGCAAATTGGGAGGGGTCGTACCGCGTCCAAGGAGCTACGGACACCAGAGCATATTACCTCGAACAATTAAATGGATAACCACTACCGTGACCCTGGAATGCTGCGAAGCTAAAATAATATTATAGCTAAGTCCTTCACCTGCTATGGGCGTTAGCAGTCGACCGATCCTCTCCAATTGACGAGGTGGCAAGGTCGACCATGTAGGCGTGTCTAGGTACGAAAATGGCACGTTGAAGAGTGATATGGCTCTGTAGGCTCAATTAGAAAGAGATAAGAAAGGCAAAGGAAAATGGTTCAACAACAAAGGTAGAAGAGGCTACAACAATTTGACTGGTAGAGGAAACCAGCACGAAGAAAACATGTCAAATCAGAGAAGACAATACCAAGGAAACCAAAGAGGTGGTGTTGCAAATAGATGAAGAAGTGGTGGTCGAAAGCCCAACAAGAGTCACATTCAGTGTTTCAATTACAGAAGTATGGTCACTATTCTAGTGGTTGTCCAGAAAAGCAAAAGAATCAAGAAAGTGATGCAAAGTTCGCAAAGTATGAAGAAGAAGAGATGATGATGATGGTCATAACAAAATATGAAGATATATTTAAGGACCAACGATTCTTGGATTCAGGATGCTCATCACACATGTTTGGAAGGAAAGATTGGTTTGTCAACATAAAGCCCTCAATGAAGAACATGGTGAAATTCACAAATGACAATACCCTACCAGCAGAAGGTATTAGTGATGTTATGATTATGAGGAAAAATGGAAATAAGTTAGTAATTTTCAATGTGTTGTACATAACGGGCATGAAGATTAATTTGCTCAGCATAAGGCAGTTGGTCGAAAAGAACTACAAAGTGTCGATCAAAGATAAGATGATGAGAGTCGTTGATGCAAGAGGAAGATTAATCTTGAAGGCTCATATGTCTCAGAATAGAACCTCCAAGATCCAACTTAATATAATGGAGCACGAGTGCCTTTCGACTGCAGCTAGAAGATATGAATGGATATGGCATTATCGACTAGGCCATATAAACTTCAGAGACATCAGATATTTGAAGAGAAGAAATATGGTTTCAGGATTTCCAGGGATCGACATTCCAAATGAGGTGTGTGAGGAATGTGTACAGGCGAAGCAACACAATAATAGCTTAAGCAAGGATGCAGGAAGAAAGTCGAAGGCTATTCTCGAAGTCATATACTCTAATGTATGTGGACCAATCCAGGTGGATTCGATGGGAGGTAACAAATACTTTGTTACATTCATAGATGATTTCAGTATAAAATCGTGGACTTACCTAATCAAGAAGAAAAGTGAAGTGATAGAGGTATTTTCCATGTTTAAGTCTATGGTCGAAAGACAAAGTGGTCGAAAGCTTACAGTTTTGAGAACTGATGGTGGTGGAGAATATGTGTCGAAAGACTTCGACAAATTCTATGAACAAGAAGGGATTATGCATGAGGTGGTGCCCCCATACACTTCATAGCAGAATGGAACTGCAGAGAGGAAGAATCAAACCATCAAGAATATGGTGAGAAGTATGTTGAAAGGCAAGAATTTACTTAAAGAGTTTTGGGGTGAAGCTGTGTCAACCACAACATATATTTTGAACAAATGTCCAACGAAGAAGTTAGAAGGAATTACTCCAAAAGAATGCTGGTCTGGTGTGAAGCCTAGCTTGAGTCACGTGAAAGTGGTTGGATCGATAACACATAGACATGTGCCAGATCAGTTGAGAAGAAAACTTGATGACAAGTCGAGTCAAATGATCCTAATAGAATATCATTCAACATGAGGTTACAAGTTGTTCGACCCAATTAACAAGAAGACTGTGATCAACAGGGATATGATCATAGATGAGCTTAAAGAATGAGATTGGACTGAAAACGTTAAGAAAGATCCAGTGAGAACCCTACTTGAAGAATCAGAAACTCAATTCAAAAGAGAAGTTCGATAAGAGGAAGTTAGACAAGAGGAAGAAGTTAGAGATCAATTAAGTACAAGCATACCTCAAAGCATAAGATGCATGACTTCAAGGTTGAAAGATTGTGTAATTACATTAGATGATGTAGTTGATAACATAGGTGAGCTGGTACATTATGATTTCTATGCAGATGTTGAACCTATAAATGCAACTGAAGCACTGAAAGATTCAAAGTTGATGAAAGCAATGAAAGAAGAAGTGAAATCAATTGAAACCAACAACACTTGGTCACTTATCGAATTGCCTCAAGGCAATAAGGCAATTGATGTCAAGTGGGTATACAAAGTGAAGATGAATACCAAAGGGGAAATAAATCGACACAAATTAAGGCTCTTGGTGAAAGGATTTCTCCAAAAAGAAGGAATTGACTTCGATGAAGTTTTTGCACATGCGACTAGGATTGAAACAATCACGTTGATTGTTGGTCTAGCAGAAATAAACAGTTGGCACATATGCCAGATGGACGTGAAGTGTGCATTCCTGAATGGACCATTAGACGAAGAAGTTTATGTTAAACAACCAGTTAGATTTGTGAAACATGACAAAGAGAGAAAGGTGTACAGGCTGCATAAAGCCCTGTATGGATTAAAATAAGCTCCAAGAGCTTGAAATAAGAAGATTGATAGTTTCCTAAGGGAGAAGGAACTTGTGAAGTGCACAACTGAATATGGAGTATATGTAAGAAGAAGCAATAGTGAATTGCTTATACTATGTCTCTATGTTGATGACTTATTAATAACAGGTAGCTGCAAGAAGGAGATCAAAGACTTCAAATCTCAGCAAGGAATTCGAAATGTCTGATCTGGGTGACATTTCATATTTACTTGACATCAAATTCTACAAGAGTAACATAGGTTTGATGATGCATCAAAGAAGGTATGCAGGAGAAATTCTCAAGAGACTTGAGATGGAAGAATGCAACTAGACTTTGACACCCACAGAACCAAGACTGCAACTATCGAAAGATACTGATGAAGATTATGTCGACCCAACCCAATACATAAGACTTATTGGGTCATTAAGATACCTTTGTCACATGAGGCCTGACTTAGCATACAATGTAGGTATGGTAAGTAGAATCATGCAGAAGCCAAATGTATCACACCTAACAACGACGAATAAGATATTGAGGTATCTGAAAGGAACTCTTGACTATGGAATTTTATTTCCTGTAGATGATAAAGGAAAATAATGCAAGTTAGTGGAATACACTGATTCAAGTTGGTGTAGTGATGTTCAGGATCAAAAATCCACAACTGGATATTTGTTTATGCTATGTGGTGCACCAGTTGCTTGGAGTTCGAGAAAGGAACCAATAGTGACATTGTCATCGTGCGGAGAAGAGTACATAGTTGTTTCTCTTTGTGCATGTTGTGATCGGTGGATCTGGAACTGACTGTTTAACGCTGGTTCGCGAAATGTCGCGGAAGCAAGAGTCGCCACCGTCTTTTATTTTCTCCAAATGGAAAGGACAAAAGCACAGAAAAATTCCTTATAGAGATTGCTCTCGGTTCGGGAGGTAGGTTATAGAAAGGGAAGGTGTTAGCACCCTTTCTATCCATGGTTATCCATGGGCTCTTAGATACTTGCTCATTGTGTTTTCAAAAATGGTTTGTTTGCTTTTCAACTGTGGGTTTTAAAAAGTTTCTTTGAAAATTCCAGTTCGACTCTTGTATCGGTCCTCAAGAGTGTTTGAAAAATTGCTTTCGAAAGCTTTTGAAAATGTGTCGGTGTGAAAAGTATTTTTTTTATTTGTTTTGAAATTAGAGCAAGTATCTAGAGTTGTCTACCTACCCTAAGGAATTCGTCTGTGTAAATGTCCTTTAAAGTAGTGCCATCCCACCATTGAGAGGTAGGTAGCACCACCGTTGGAGGTGTTCGGGTCAATTCGAGGTTCGGGACATGGTGATCACCAGAGCAATGGGAAGACACCTTAAAAGCTACCCTCATGCCAGATTCCCGGATCATGAGGACTTACTAAGACATCCTCTACTCGACGATCACCTTTCGAGGCAAGGCAACAGTGAGGCGTACCCTAGGGGTGGTGTGTGCGATTCGTGTGTCGTTTTCATTTATTTTTGTCTTTGGTCATGTTATTGGTGGTCTAGCGTTTGTTTTTATTTTTGTCCATACATTCTTTCATGTCTTGATTAACAGTTAAAAGTTGCGAGAAAAGTAAAGATTCTAAGCTATTACAAAAGGCGCGGGTCCACATCGCCAAAATTTCTCGAACCCGATTTGACAGAAAAATAAAGAAAGTAAAAATATAAAGTGCGAGGAATTAATTACACGGCTTTGGGAGAGATACATCAAAATTATAAAGAATAAAAATAAATATGCGAATTAAATTTAAATCGAAACGAGGGCGTTGGACCCTTTTTTGCAAAATTAAATTAAATGATTAATTAAAAAAAAAGAATTGTTTTTGGTATTTTTTGGTTTTATGTTTAATAGGAAAAAAAATTAATTGGAATTAAACCTAATTCTAGTTGTTTTTAACTTATTAAGAAAACATATTAAAGTTTTAATCCTAAAATTAACCCTAATTATTTTATTGCAATTTAATTACAAAAATAAATAATAGTAAATATTTAATTATTATGGAAAAAATAAAAAAAGGAATAAAAATTATCATGAACCCTAATTCTACCATTTTTTAGATTTTATTATGAAAATATTATAATTAACCCTAATTTAATAACTAAATGAATTAATACAATTTATTTATGAAAATACTAAAAATAAAAATATTTATTATTTTTCTTGTCTTTTCTGATTTTTATGGTGTTTTTTATATTTATGAAAAAGTGAAATTAATTAATAAAACAATAATTAAAAAGAAAATAGAAATAATAATAAAAAAAATAAAGAAAGTAAAAATTGCAAACCTAGGGGGTCTGCCCCTTAATATGGAGGTGAAGCCCAGGAATTTGAGCCCAAATAAGCCTGGCCTCGTTGGACTTTTCAGGACGCGTGTACACGCGTTGACTAGGGCCTACCATATTCCACAAATCCTGGCCCTTGAATTGATGAGAGTAAACGCGTGGCAAACTGGATGGTGGGTCACATGATGGACTTCCTGTATTGACATTGCACAAGAACACGTTTAATGGAAAAATATAATGAAAGGAGTGTGGACCTGGGGCTCGAACCCAGGTCATGATCGTTGCCAACACATACGCCTTGCCACTGAAGCACTTTGTCTATCTGTAAATTAATATAACAAATAAACATTATAAAACAAAACGCGTTAATGTTTGGTTTTCCGCGCGAAAATTTAAACAGGCCAATCATTGGTAGCCACCTAGCCTTCTTCTTCCTCGTTCCTGAAACATAAACACATAGGCCACGGTTTTCATAGTGTTCCCTTAGGCATGCTTTTGGAAAATAGCGAATAGCCCAAGAACGCTCATAAATTGAGCGCGAGGGTGAATTCCTCTTCGTCCAGGTGTGCTGATCATGGCCATGGCACCGTGGTAGTCTAATTTTACACCATCTGAAAACGCCCAATTCACAGTTCTGCAAACCCTAGAATTTGATAATGGTAGATTCTTGTATGATGCACGAAAATCAAATCAAACTACATGGTTAGCTTCAGCAAGGTCTTATTAGCATAAATCACTCAAAAAAATGCAAGCATGATGCGTATAAATTGATGCACGAATATAAGAAATATGATGAACAGGGTTGCCTCGTATTACCAATTCTTGAGGCTAGAAGATATGGTTTTGATCCAGAAACCTTTCTTGATGTCTCAGGGAGATAATAGAATGGTTATTTTGGCCTGAATCCACCTAAAACCTGGTTTTCAGTTTTGAGTTTTTGGCAAAAAATTTCAAGTTTGGTAATGGAGTTGCTGCGCAGTTTTTTGGTCCAATGCATTAGGTCTTGCTTGCTTGTATATGTAGGAATGATTAGGGTTAGAAAACTTGATCCAAATCTCTTGCATTCATGAATATGATATTTGATTTTTAAACATGATTTTCAAATCTTTTTCACATGCTTTTTGATACAAATCATGACCAATCCAATTGATTCTTTCCATATTTGGCTAGGCACGAAATCTTGAGGATATAACATGCATAAAAAGATTGAAAAACTTAGGTTAATTATTTTTCATGTATTTAATTGATTTAAATGAATTATTATTAATAAAAATTCAAATAAATAAATAAAAAATGAAGAAAAACTTTCCTTTGGGCCTAATGGTCGTGCACATGCCTTGGATGATGAATTATGGAAGAAAAATAGGCCCATTAGCAATTTTAGGTCATTTGAACCAATGTTGACTTTTCAAAATATCCAAAAATTTCCCAACTTCCACAAGGCATAACTTGCTCAATTTTTAAGCTTTGCTCATGTTCTGTGACATTCTGGAAAGGTCTTTGAGTCCTCTAACCAATGTCTTTGGTCCCATGTCAATTTGATTTACCAATCTCAAGTTATGGCCTTTGACTTAAAGTCACTTTTTGTTGACTTTTGAAAATGACCTATAATGTTGAAATTGATAACTTTTTGTGAGAGAATTTCTTGGACTTGAAGTATGAATATGAGTTGTAGGAAATGTCTTTCTCTTCAAAATGAGCTTTGGATGGAATTTTTATGATAATCCATGTGAAAGTTATGCCCTGGTCAATTTACAGTTGACTTTTTCAACTGTCCAAATAAGGAAACTTTTGCATCTTGATGATTTTTGAGCCAAGCTTTGAGAATCATGATCAAGCATTGATCAAATGATGTTTGTGGCTTCAAAATGAGATGTTGACCAAAAATTTGAACTTTTTGGACTGTCAAATGACCATTTTGCCCCTACAGTTGACTGTAGTGCAATTAGGGTTTTGACTGTGCAATTTTGTGCTGTAGGTCTTGAACCTTGATATGAGGATGCTTGACCATGTTTATAGGCATGTGGGACTTGATTGGGCCCTTGGAAACTTCATTTCCTTGATCAGAACCAAAACCCTAATTTTGACTGTTCAGGAGGCTCTTACACTGTGCAACCCTTGGGGAATTTTGCAGCTTGTCTTGGCAATTTCTTGGAGAATATGGGAGGGCAAATTTTGGGGTACAACACATGTCAAGCAACATGGATGGTGAACTTGGTCGAAGAGATAACAGGGAAAAATCATGGAGAAATTACGATGAAGATCGACAATACGTCATCTATCAACTTGGTAAAGAATCCGATAACACATGGTAGAAGCAAGCATATCAAAACGAGGTTCCACTATCTTCGAGAGCATGTGAATATGAGAAGATGAACTTGGAACATTGTAGAACTGGGAATCAGATTGTAGACATCATGATGAAGGGTGTGCAGGTCGAAGAATTTCGAAGACTAAGAGCTATGATGAATGTAGATATCTTAGACACAATGAATTAGGTGGTGTGTTAAAAGTAATTCCTTGTGTCGAATGAATTTATTTGATAGAGACAAGGGAGTGTCAAAAATATTTGATTTGATTTAGAAATGTGGAAACAGTTTATTACATACAGTTTGTTTTAGATCTAGAATATATAAGATTTGATTTAGTTCTAAAATAGATAGATTTGATTTAGTTCTGAAATAGGTATTTTGGGCTTTTATAGTTTTGGGATTTGGCTTAGAGAGAAAGGTAACCTAAATCTATAAATAGAGGGAACAACCCCTATTATTTTTAATTAAGTCCATCAAGTTGTATTCACAGAATTTGCAGTTGCAAGTGAATAATAAAGTTTTCCATAGTTTGTGGGCAGAGAGAAACTCTGCAGAAAAATCATTGTCTTCTTTTCTTTATTTCATATTTTTCATTGTCATTGTGTGGTGATAAAAATCTTTGTTCATCAAGATTGATAGAAATTCATCATAGATTTTGGTGGATTTTCAACACAAATAAACACGTTTTGCTTCTTGGACATAGTAAGGGAGGAGTAGATGCAGTAGCTGCTTTATCACTGTACTGGCCTGATTTGAAAGATAAAGTTGTTGGGTTGGTATTAGAACAATGTCCCTATCGTGGTACTCTTATGGCTTGAGATCTTCTGCGAGAAGGACAACTTGGTGATTATGTGAATGTGCATAAACTCGTCGAGATTTTTATCTTTGGAAACTTCATTGTTACTTTTCATTCCTTTGTAGATTTCTCTATTTTTTTTTAGATTTACTTTTCAGTGATGGCAAATTCTTAGTAATTATTATAGAGTTGTTGCTTTCATTTTAACTAAATTGACTCTAATGAATTTGCCATCATTCGACTGTAAGTTTGATTCAAGAAAGAAATCATGGGGTTTCAAATGATAAGTTACTTTAGATTTATTTCTTCCAGTTAAAAACAGGCAAAAGACATCTGCTGTTTCAGTATAAATCGACCAAAAGATTTATTCTGATACTGCTTCCATTTTCTACCAACAGTCACTATGGATGGCATCTGTAAGCTCATCTCTGAAAAAATCTTCATCACTTCTCCAAATGGCATCTCTAAGCCCATTCCCAATAATCAACAAACAATTCACTCATACACAAGCGAGTGGAAATTTCTGGGCACTTAAGTGTTCTATCATCTTCCACCTTCAAGTCACGAACGGAGGATCCGCCAATCTAACTCTTCAGGTTTAAGAAGATTAGACCGGGGAAGTTGTTGTACCCCAAAATTTCCCCCCTCTTTTATCAAGACATTTCACAAATGGTCTCCAATGCTCAAGTATTATCAATAATTGATCAGACAAAATCACCTTCGAAACACTGAGACTACAAATTAGGGTTTTGACTGAAAGCGACTGATCACTGACTTTTGACCTAATACATGACTTATTCGTATGAAACATGATCTCAAGAATTCAAATGCATCATTTTTACCTATTTGCATATCTCAAAACATTTCTCAAGATCAGTGGATTGATAGATGAAATTTGGTCAATTGATGAAAAAGTCAATTGTACACTAAAAAGTCAAATTTTGACTCTTGGGTCAACATTAAGTCTCAAAGGTAAAAATTCATCAAGACATTCAATAATATCAAAGTTGATCATCAAGAAATCAAGAAATCAAGAAATTCCAAATTCAATGTGAAAAGTCAAACTTTTCAAGACTTAGAAATTTTTCTAAGTGTTTTTTATACATGATAATTTCATTTCTTCATGCCAACTTTTCACCAAGATGCAAGATGATTCAAAGAAAACTTCCAACATGAAAGTTGTAGATCTCAATGAGATCTAAAACTTTGTAGGGAAGAAAATGTTCTAGAAATTCTTGGATTTTGAGTTATAAATTTATAAAGTCATGACATTTTCATCAAACACTTATAGAAAATTTTAACAGATTTTGGTCAGGATTTTATCCCAACTTCTTGGCATTTTTTCACATAGTTCCAAGATGATTTTGTCAAAATGGCCAACATGAAAGTTATAGAGGATGTATCAAGATTTCCAAAACATCCAAGAGCATGAATTTATCATACTTGATCTAGGAGATTCAAGGGCATGAAGTTGAGCATCCATTCTTGAATTGCAAGTCATTTTAGTGAAGAACACATAACAAAACCCTTAGACTTTGTTGCATAATCTTGTGTTGCAGGCCTCCATGCTTGCAAATCTCATCAGAATTTAATGCTTACACCCACTCTTGAGCTATTACCCAAGTTTTTAATCCATTTTCCAAAATATCTTTCCATTTATGGCATAAAGGCACCATTGTTATTCTTGAAAAGCAAGATTTTTGTACAAAGTTTTTCTTGAACCCATACTTTATTTGTTTAAGATTTTACTCCACCATAAATCATGAAAATTAGCCTCTCTAAACCAGCAACTTTAGTACTCCATCTTGGGACTATGACATAACCTGATATTTGCAATCCAACCAAGCCATAATTCCATAGTTTGTAAACTAAATCAGCTTGTTCATAAACCCTTTGCTTATAAATAGAGGGAGCATTTGCAAGAGAAATGGGCCAGAAAAAATAGAGAGAAAAGCCAGAAGTTTTGTTGATAAACCCTCAAAATCTCATATTCACAAAAGCCATAACAGTCCACAAAGCTTCCACTTCTTGAGATTTGAAATCCAAATCCTAGAACTCTACATACCTTGCAAGTTCTTCCCAAACATCTAAGCACCTCACATACATCACCTAAAAGTTGTTCAAACTCAAAAACAAGTTTCTGTAACACCTCTATTTTTTTTCAAGTTCAGGAACAATCAAGGCAACAACTCAAGCTCAAAACACAAATTCCAACTCCATGGTAAGTCTTCTTGACTTTAAACTCTTCATTTCAAGCATCATTAGTGATTCATTTTTGAAGATAAAATGTAGTAACCATTTCCCTTGAAGCTAACCCTTTGTTTGTCTTCCATTCTTTTCATTTATATGTTGAGAACTAACCCATGTATGCAGCAAAACAATGTTGAAGTAAAAAATGACAGTATGAGTCGACACATACCTATATGAGTCGACACATCTTAGTGGAAAAATAGGTTATGAGTCAACACATAGCTTTATGAGTCGACACATACTTCTATACAGGCCCAAAACAAAAGGAAAAAAGAGTGTATAAGTCGACACAAAGCACGTATGAGTCGACACATGCAGTGTATGAGTCGACACATACCATTATGTATCGACTCATACTGAGTTGATTTGGAAATGCAGGGGAAAGGGAAGGTTATGTGTCGGTGCAAAAGAGCATGTGTCGACACATAATGTTCAAAAATGCATTTCTTTCCTTTTCCTATATTTTTACATGTTTCACATATTTTCTTCATGGCTATTCAATATGGTTGTAATATTTAAGCTCCTATCTATCCCTATTTATAAATTATACCCCCACCCCCTAAACAATGTAATATCATAGGACTTTATTTTCCGTAATTTACCGCTTTCAAATACAAATGCTGGTAACTAGGGTGTGTATGAAAATATAAAAATAAATCTTAGACAATCCTAATCCAAGACAAAACATTGCATGAAAAATAAACACTTGCACACTTGCACCTCTAGGGTTAACTCCACTTGTTACCTTAAAAATGGTTATGATATGCATGTGAGACATCTTAGCAAAAACAATAAAAAATACAAGATCATAGTCCCTCGATAATGCTACGAATGTTGCCTTACAAATGATATTGGTCCCTTAAGGGAAATGCTAAGGTATCTCACAACATTGTTATTCATGACTATACGATGACCCGCGCCTGTCCCTTTACATCTAAAGATAGGGCTTCTTACTAATCAAGGGTAAGATAGAAATATCAAAGGAAGAGAGAAATGAACAAAATAATTTTGAGTAGGTAGAACGTTCTTATTTGCTTGCTCACAATCCATCTTCAAAACAAGACATCTTTCCAAAATACACCAAACACTTTCAAAAACATGAAATATTTTCAAAAAGTCCAACATTTTGTATGCATTCTTATAGAGACGAGAATCATTACAAAGTTTTCCTAAATAAAGGCGCTTTTCAAAAATACTTTCAAAAACCTGTCACAAACACATTTCAAACAAAGCAATTTCAAAAGTGATCTAGCAAGCAACTAAGAGCCCATAGATAACTATGGATGAAAATGGTGCTAACACCTTCCCTTTTCATAACCTACCCCCCGAACTCAAGAAAACATCTCAAAGGTCTTTCCTGTTCTTTTCACTCTTTCCTTATTGGATAAAAGAAATGTCGGTGGCGACTCTTTCTATCTGCAACAATTGCAATAAAATGCAAAATAATCAAGTCAGTTCTCCCACTGTATTACAGATGTACTTGTTATGTGTTAAACACTAAAGAGAATCTGGATAAGTTTGATTCCAAGGCACAAAAGTGTCTGCTATTAGGATACTCTGAACTCTCTAAAGGCTTTAGAATTTATTAAAAAGAATCATGAATCATGGAGGAATCAATCCATGTCATATTTTATGATAAGCTTAACTATGAAAAGTCAAAGTTGTGTGAAAAGCTTGTAGATATAACCATCATGTTCGCTGAACCAAAGGAGAAGATTCAAGAAGATAAAGAATCAGAAGCTCCTTCTTCTGATACTATTGATAGTTCTGCTAATCAACCTCAACCAAGGAAGAACATAATCACATCCTCTCATCCTGAAGACCTTATCCTTGGAAGTAAAGATGCTCCAGTCAAAACAAGATCAACTCTCAAACCTTCCGATGAAGTGCTTCTGGGTTTAGTTTCTTTAATAGAATTTTCATCTATTGAAGAAGCCCTTCTAGATAAAGGTTGGATTCTGGATATGGAAGAAGAACTGAACCAATTCTCAAAGAACGACGTATGTGATCGTCGTGTTCAGCAACCTAAAGGTGTTCACGTCATTGGAACCAGATGGGTGTTCAAAAACAAGCTCAATGAGAAAGGTGAAGTTGTCGGAAATAAATCAAGATTGATTGCACAAGGTTATAGTCAACAAGAAAGGATAAAATATATAGAAACCTTTGCACCAGTTGCCAGGTTAGAAGCTATTTGGTTGTTAGTTTCTTTTTCTGGAAATCATAACATTATCCTTTATCAGATGGATGTTAAGAGTGCATTTCTGAATGCTTATATTTCAGAAGAAGTTAATGTCAAACAACCTCATGGATTTGAAAACTCTGAGAAATCAGACTTTGATTTTAAACCAAAGAAATCTCTTTATGGCTTGAAAAAAAGCTCCCAGAGCTTGGTATGACAGATTGAGTAATTTTATTCTAGAAAGTAAATTTACCAGAGGAAAGGTTGACACCACACTCTTCTGCAAAAGTTTTAAAAATGATATTCTAATTATTCAAATTTATGTTGATAATATTATTTTTGGTTCTGATAATCCATCCCTCTGCGAGAAATTCTCTAAGCTAATGCAAGATGAGTTTAAAATAAGCATGATGAGAGAACTGAAGTTCTTTCTGGGAATCCAAATTGATCAAAAACCAGAAGCTACTTACATACATCAAAGTACCAAAGAACTTATGAATAAATTTAACATGATAGTCTGCACTGTAGAAAAGACTTAAATGCATCCAATATGTATTTTGGAGAAAGAAAAGGTAAGTGGAAAGGTTTGTCAGAAGCTTTATCATGGTATGATAGACTCTCTTCTGTATCTGACTGCATCTAGACCTGATATCTTATTCCGTGTTCATCTTTTAGCTAGATTCTAATCTGATCCTAGAGAATCTCATTTAACTGTTGTTAAGAGAGTTCTAAGGTATCTAAAAGGAACCTCTAATCTTGGCTTGATGTATTAGAAAACATTAGAGTATTCTCTTTCTAGTTTCTATGATGCAAACTACGCTGGAGATCGACTAGAGAGGAAGAGTACTTCTAGAAACTGTCAGTTTCTAAGCAAGAATCTAATCTCATGGTCAAGCAAGAGGAAATCAACAATTTCTCTTTCAACAACAGAAGCAGAGTACATTTCAGCAACATTATGCAGTACTTAGATGTTATGGATGAAGAATAAGCTAGAAGATTATCAAATTTATGAGAGTAACATTTCTCTCTTCTGTGACAATACCGCTGCTATTTTCTTAAGGTAAGAATCCTATCCTACACTCTAGGTCTAAACACGTAGAAATCAAACGTCATTTTATTATAGACTATGTTCATAAAGGGATCTTATCTTTGAAATTTATAGATACAGACCATCAGTGGGATGATATTTTTACAAAACCCTTAGTTGAAGATAGATTTATGTTTATTCTAAAGAATCTGAAAATGGATCTATGTCCAGAGTAAGATGTAATTAGAATCAAAAGTGTTTTTGTCATAGTCTGAAGGGATGAAATTCTAACTTAAACAAAATACTTCTAATTTGTTTTATCGCAGTCGTCAGAAGATGTTTTGGTTAGAAATGTTCCAGATCAGATGGAAATCTTCGTGGTTTTCCAGATGCTGAGAATATCAAACACATTACCTAAATAGACTTAGTTTCTATCACACTCTACCTAGGTCATGCATGAGCAGTTATTTTTCTTGAAATTGATTAATCATGATTACATTTATTTAACTACTCCTTTTCACTATGTCTTGGGAACAATTGTTTCATGTCATACCCATATTCCCTTGTCTGCTATTCCCTGTCGTGTTCTAATTAAATGTTTTCGTGTTCTCTCATCTTAATGTTTGATTTACTTCTCTTTTCATTTCCTTCTTTTAGCTGTTCATGATGTCATTTGAGAGTTTCGGCCGTCTTACCTCGTGAACCGCTTGACTGACTATTTATATCTCCTCATTTATAGTTATTCATCAAGTCTTAATTCTTGTATCATCTTCTACCGTCTCTTCTCTTCAAGCTTGTCTTCACATCATGGCTATTAGAACCTTTCAAGGAGATGAAAATATTCTTGAGGTAATCAAAGAGAAAAGACTAAACTATGTTCACTCTGTTTTAATCTCCTTCAAATATCAATGAAACTTCTTATCTTTTCTTGTTATTTCTTGTGGTTTTTATGTTTTTCACACATAATTACCTTTTTGATTATGAGAAAAAGGGGGAGTAATTAAACGGACGTAATTTTGATTTAAATAATCAAGTTATGGTAAATGTTCTCTAAAAAGAGATGCTTACATTCTAAGTCAGCTAAGCTTCTGTTTCTGTTAGAATTGTTTTTCTTTTTCAGGAAATGAGAACTCTGATTAAAGAAGATCAGAAAATACTATGCAAGACTTATGTCTAACTCTGAAGATATGTTTTGAGAACCTGGAGGTTGTCTTAGTGACATTAAATTTTCAAGGATTTCAATTTGATTTCATTCTCATTGGCATTTAAAGTCAAGATTCAATAAGAAGAAGTCCTAAGAAATAAAGATCTCAATTATTCTATTGGCATCAAGATCTCAATTCTTCCATTGGCATCCAGAGTCAAGACTCTCAAGATCTCGATATCTGATATATTGGAACCAGGGGGAGTTTTACTCAAATGGTTTAGAGTCAGGATATTCGATCTTCATCAAGTCATTGAATTAGGAGGAGTATCATAAAAAGGATAAGTGTTCCTTACGTTTCTATTTTCATTTTTTTCTGATTCTATGAACAAAATTGTGTCATCAAAATACATAGTTTTGTCATCATAAAAAAGGGGGAGATTATAAGAACAAGATTTGGTTCTGCAATATTATCTGAGTTTTGATGATAACAAATGAGTATGTTTGTATGAACAGTTTTGATAATCTAATGTTTGTTATTGTCGAGTACTTAATAAACAGGTTCTGCTTCTGATGGATGGTGAAGCCAAGACATTAGAAGAGAATTAGTTCTGCTTTTGTGCTACATAAGTTATGTTGAACAGTAGAAAGACACTCCATAAGGCTCTGAATTGTAAGCTCCGATGTTTGTCTAAAGAAACCAGTCAGAAGATCTGAAGACAAATGTTGCTAATTAAGTCCAGATGCTGAAGACTCATTGTTGTACCAAAAAATTTGCCCTCTCATTTATCAAATATTTTCTCACAAGATCTCCTTGGGTTCAAGACTGCACTAGGGTTGATCAGCTCAAGATACCTCCTTAAGCACTGATGACTGAAATTAGGGTTTGAGATTGCACAAGGATATTTGAACTTTTAATGCCTCATATGACTTTCATGGACCATCATAGATCCCCAAGATTTCTCATGTAAAGTTTCAAGTCTTAGATCACATTTTTGCTAAGTCAATTGAGCAGTTGATCTAAAATCAGCTATATTGGGGAAAAAGTCAACTGTGGCCAATTTACAGTCAAACTTCATATTGTTTGACCCATATCAACAATATGAACTCATATGTATCACTTGATCAAGTTTGGACCACAATTCCTCAAGAAATTTGACCAAATCATCAAAAGGGAAAATGGTCAAAGTTAGGGTTTTTGACTGAGAAAGGGCAATTTTTAATTTTTGGCCTAGAAAATGGTTATTTGGTTTGAGGAATGATCTTAAGAGTTCAATTGCATAATTTTGACCTAATGGAATGACTCAAAACATTGCTCAATTCCAATTGATTGACAGATGAATTTTTAGTCAACTGATCAAATGTCAACTATACACTGAAAAGTCAAACTTTGAATTTTTGGTCAATATCAAGTATCAAAGATCACAATTCATCAACACATGTCAAAATATGAAACTTGTTCATTAATAAATCAAAAAGTCAATATTTCATTTTGAAAAGTCAAAGTTTTCAAACTTAGATATTTTTCTAAGTGTTGAAAACTTCATGTTTTTTCACAACTTTGAGCCAATTTTTCACCATGATGCAAGATGATTCAAAAGAAACTTTCAACATGAAAGTTGTAGATATCCATGAGATATATAACATTTATTTACACAAATTCTCATAGAAATTCTTAGATTTAAAGTTATTAATTCATGAAGTCATGGTCTTGAAATTAAACACTTAGTGAAATTTTGCCCTAGTTTAGGCAGGATTTTGACCTAACTTCATGGTACTTTTTCATATAGTTCCATGGGTAATTTCCAAAAGTGAGTCAAAGATGGGTTGTATAGAACATTATAAGCTTTCTAAAATGTCCAAGAACTCCTTGATATCATTCTTGAGCAAGGAGAATCGAAGAGAGGAAGTTAGGGTTTCAAACTAAAATTATAGGTCACTTTGTGATGAACAAAGATTCAAATCTCAAACCTATGCTATATAATATCTACTTTACAAGCCTCAAACTTGTTAGGCACTCCATAATTAAATGCTTGCACAGCTGTTAGAGGCTTCAACTCAAGCATTCAATGCAATGCCCATGCTTTATGTCCATTTTAGGAAGAAAGTGCACAATGCCATTTTGAAAAAGTAGCTTTATACACAAAACTTGTTCTTGAGCCTTGCAATGGTTTTCTTCTGATCATACACGACCTATAACTCAAAATAAGTTTGTCTCAAGCCTCACAATCACTTAGCCCATGCTTGTACTTCATCTTGGAACCATACTCCCACTTTTCTTCAAAATCAAGTAACATAGTAATCATCCTATATCTTGTACTTCTGACCATCTCAAGCACTCAAGCCTTCTCCTTACTTATGCACAAGTTATTTGCATCAAAAAACACGCATACACAAGCCCAAAAACTCCCAAGAACTCAGAATTGTATCACATACCTCCATTCTTGCATAACCTGACCAAAAGTTTGAAACTCACATCTCCCTCGTGCGCTTTCAAACCTTTTTGTTCCTAAAGCTTCTAAAAATCATTTAGAACTCATCCCACACCCTGTTACAAGACTGTAACACCATTAACACCATCCATGAAAGACTTTTGAGTAGGTAGAATGTTCCTAGTTACTCGCTCAATTTCAAAACCAAAACATCCTTGCTATTTTCAAAATAAACACCAACACTTTCAAAAACATCTTCCAAACTTGAAAACATTTTCAAAAGATTAACACTTTGTATACATTCTTACGAACAAGAATCATTACAAAATTTTCCCAAACGATGCCATCTTTTCCAAATACTTTCAAAAACCACACAAAACCATATTTTCAAACAAAAGCAAGTGATCTAGCAAGTAACTAAGATCCCATGAAAAACCATGGATGGAAAGGGTTCTAATACCTTCCCTTTTCATAATCTACCCCCCGAACTCAAGAAATAATATTAAAGGTCTTTCCTGTGCTTTTTCACCTTTCCTTTTGGATAAAAGAAAAGTCGATGGCGACTCTTGCTAGCCGCAACATTTGCAATCAAACACAAAACAACCAAGTCATTTCTCCCACCGTATCACACTCATGTTTCTAAAGACAACGAGTTCTAAAGAAACAGTCACAAGATCTAAAGACAGAAGTTTCCACTCAAGTCCAGATGCTAAATACTCAAGTTTCTAAAGACCCAAGGTTCTAAAGATAACGGTTCTAAAGACCAAGGGCTGAAGACTATAAAGACAAAAGTTCTAAAGACCCAAGGTTCTAAAGATAACGGTTCTAAAGACCAAGGGGTGAAGACTATAAAGACAAAAGTTCTAAAGATTCTAAAGACTTGAAGTTATAAAGACCCAAGGTTCCAAGAAAAGTTTCTCACAACCAAGTGGTAAAGACTCTGAAGATGAAATTCTGAAGACTCTGAAGACTCGAAGTTCTGATGATCTTGTGTTATGTTCTCACTTCTAAACTCATGCTCGCAGAAGCCTCTAAAGTGCAGAAGGAAAGAAGACAACATTGACGTGGAACAAATAGTACATGGTATAATCAATGTTTCATTCCACTACCATGAAAGGACAGATGCATTGCACGATCTTTTCCCCTGCGTTATTGCTCAAGCTGCCAAATGTTTATGAAAATCCCAAGAGTTATTCTATTGGCTATATAAAGGCTTGAATACTAAGAGAGAAAGATGCAATTTAACGAAATATCCTTGCACAAAGCGTTGTTCAAAGCTTCATATTTTTTAGTCACTGTTCTTAAAATGGTTTACATATTCAACTTGTGTATAAGCAATACTCTTGTAAACAAAACTTGTGTTCAAACGGTTGTTTGATTTTTCCTTAAGAGACCAGGTAGGTATGTATCCTTAAGAAATCTAGGACTTGTTTGTCTTAGAGGTTGTTAGTCACTTGCAGGTAGCTTGTGAAAGATTTTCCTTAAGGGACTGGGTAGGTCTGTATCCTTAATAAGTCTAGGACTTCTGTCTCTTAGAGGTTGTTAGTCACTTGCGGTTAGCTTGTGCAAAATTTAATCAGTTTGGTTAAAGTGAATTAAGTCCTCGATTGAGTGAGGCGAAATCACCTTGGTGGGTGGACTATACTAGCTTGGTAATTTTCAAGTGAACTAAGTATAAACATACCTTATTCTTTACTTCTTGTTTTTACTTATTGTTATTATAAAGAGTGAAGGAAAAATTATTTTAACTTAAAGGGAAATAATATTTTCATAGAAAAGTTTTTTGATTTAAAACCCAATTGAAACCCCCCCTTTCTTGTGTTTTTAAAACCTTCAGTTTGTGTCGCTCTGAGAGATCATCGATGCAAGAGAGAATGGTTTACTTCTGTGTTGTTAAGGTTGGTTGAGAGATCGCCGCTAAGGTGATACAGTGTGTGTTGTGTTTGACATGTAATGATATTGATAAATATTGTAGGTTTAGTATAACAGGTCTATAGGTTTAAGTCTATGAGAAGTAGTATATATATATATATATATATATATATATATATATATATATATATATATATATATATATATATATATATATATATATATATATATATATATATATATATATATATATATATGCATGCTTGACAAGTTATTCCTTTTTCCCTTTTATAGATTTATTTTCTGTTGATACTTTCCCTTTCAACCCATTTATACCCAAACTCATTAACTAGAAATTTTTTGAATGATAATTCAATTCACCAATCTTTGTGGACACGATACAATATAACCTGAATATCACCTGGTAAATTAATAACTTACATTTTGCTTGCCGCTTTACCGCATCCAGCAAAATGGCGCTGTTTCTGGGAATTTGTGTTTATTGTTTCGCATTGTGATAATTTATTTGTTTTTGAGTTTTGTAATTAATGTATATGTTGTATAGAATGTGTACGTAAACTTGTCTATTTTTACTTGTACATGTTTTGTGTTTACTTTCCATACTTGTGCATATATGTGGTTTTCTTTATTTTTACGTATTGTTGTGAATTGTCTCATTTTCGAAACGTTTGTTGTGTGCTTGTTAGGGCACTTTCTTTAGGTTTGCAGGGCGTGACAATAACATGAAATGACGAGAGGAGGTTACTAGCTCCTATAATAAAGGCGTCGATCTTACAACGTAAAACAAGCATGTTTATGTTTGATTTTATTGCGTTGTGTGGTGAACTTGTTAATTCACTTTGAACTGTTTGTTTGGTCATGTCAATTTATATTTTTCCGCAAGATTGTCATGTTTAGCTTGAAGAAGTTTGCATGTTGTAAATATTGTATGTTTGAGGTTGCGTAGGTGTATGTGGAACTTGCATAACAGCTGTATTAGCTGCCCTGTTTTTCTGCAACTAGTGTAGTGCGCTTAGCGTGCTCTGTGCCGCTTAGCATGCTCTGCTATGCAAAGCCAGTGAATTCTTTTTAACTTTTCTCTTGAATCTCCTTTTTCCAACTTCACCCAAGGCTTTATAGTATAGTAATTAATAGTAATAGTTTTAATTATTTCTTTTGTTTTTAGGACTCAAATTTTGGTTAGATAGCTTGAAGTCACATTTGGTGTTTTTCCAATTTTAGGTGTGTCAACTTGTGGATGTATGGTAATGATAGTTTTTGAAGTTGGTACACTCCAGATACTCGTTTATTGGTTTCTATAACATAACATGTTTAATAAATTTATCATTTGTATAATTACCATACCATTCATTCTTTTTGCATTACTTGCTCATGACTTGAATCACTTTAGTTCCCTTTTTACCCATAAATGTAAGGAAGCTTTCCATTGTTTATATGCTGGAGGCCACAATTCTTGTTTTAACTAGATTTTATTATGTTTAATCTTTTGTTTGTAGTGATTGTATGAAAGCATGAACATGATCAAGGAATTTTTTGTTTCATTTTAAGCACAACTACCTTGGCCAAATAGTCAATTCACCCTGTGAGTGTGTGATCATTAGTATCCCCTTTTGACCCTTTTTGTCGATATTCATATTGTTTTTTCTTAATACTTGCCGATGAGTGTTTGGTTCATATTTTTGTATGGATATTTATTCTTTGCTTTCTTGAACCCTCAACTATAATTTATGGTTTGGATTTTTTTCCCTGCCTTAGAAAGTTGGGAGTATTCACATTATGATATGGTTGGATTCAAGTTGGGGAGAGAAATATTTATTTGCTTGTGTGTATTACTATGAGGTTGAGAAAGAAAGAAAAGAAAAGAAAGTGAAAATGAGAGAAAAGAAAAAGAAAGAAAAAAATTTAAAAGTTTTGAAAAACAAAAACAAAAAGAGTATGGAGTAATGTTGTGTTAATAAGTGATGTGTGTTGGTTTAAAATTCGGAATGAAGAAGAAGTTTGATTGAAATTATTTTGCTTGAGTCTTTGTGAGTTGATCACTCCCTTAGGTTAAGGCAAGTTTTTGTTTCGATTGGCTTTAGGACTTATCCCTTGTTTGTTAACTAAGCCACATTACAACCTTAAAAATCCCTTGTGATTCTTGTGTTTGTATTTTCAATATCAGTTTTTGAATGAATGCATAATTTAGTTTATTGTTTGCAATATTGTGGAAGAGTGTTTTTTGTCCCTCACTTTTGCGTGTTATTCATCCACCGATGAATTTTTACTAGGTGTGATTCATGATTGAGCTTGTTTTGTTTTATAATGTTTAGTATGATTTTTGTACTTAGGATTCATTTTGTTTGCATGTTGTCGTTGTAGGATTATGGTAAGTATTTACCTTGTGTGTGAATTTTTGTTTAAACTATACATTTGTTTTCCGTTTTAAAACTTGTTGATTCATGATATTTTGGTTGATTACTTTTGGTTCTTTGAGTTGTTTGGCCTTGTTTGAGGACAAACAAGTTCAAATTGGGGAAAGTTTGATAAGTGCAAATTGTAGCTATTTTTGTATATACTTTTTGTTGCACTTATCGACTCTTTATTGTTAATATCGTTGAATAAACCCTACTTTTGTGTAAATACGTTTAGTTTGTGTTTATTTATGTTTTTGTGTACATAGTGTACCGTTTGATGTTTTTCCATTCATTTTGTAGATATTTGTTGCATTTTGGAGCATTGAGGAATAAGGTTTCGAAGGCACATCTTCGGATGTGCGTTTTTGGATTTAAAGACCAGTTCTACCTAGAAGAGTCTGCTTAGAGCGCATAAGGCTTCTAAGCGCGAGTGCGCTCAGCGCATTTTGTAGTGCGCTGCTTATGTTTTGGAATTTTGGCAGAATCATTATTTTGAAGCCCACTTAGTGCAGTTTATGGCAGTTTTATGTGTAAAATAAAGAAGTTGTGCTTAGCACTCCAGTCCCGCTTAGCACGGTCTATTGAGATTTTTTTTATAACTTTGTTTCATTCATTTGTTAAGATGGTTTTGGGGAAGTTTTTGCTCCCAACTCCATCAACCTTTAATTTTGTTAGGATTAACTTAGATGACAACTATGGAGCTTTCATACGGATGATCCAGGGTGGATTGCTCTTCAATCGATGCTGACAAACCGGTAGATCTATGGTTCATTTATCTTTTTCTTTGTGTATTCTCTTTTGGTTGGTTTTGTACATGTATTTTCTTTGAACTCATGTATATTTTCCGCCCTTGGCGTTATATAGAACTTGCTTTACAAATCTTTGTCGATTGTTATCCTTGATTTTTTATCTGTGCTAGGGATTTGAGTTTCTATAGACATATACTGCTTGAATTCTTATCTAGGATGATCATCTAATAGTGTATGAATTCTAGAGATAGATCTAGTGTTGTTATTCACTTAGGGTGTCAGTGATTAATGCCTCTGTGTTGTTTGTGTCGCTCTGAGAGATTGTCGATGCAAACAAACACAATTGGCTTCTGTGTTGTTAAGGTTGGTTGAGAGATCACCGCCAAGGTGATACATTGGGTGTTGTATTTGACACGTGATGACATTGATGAATATTGTAGGTTTAGTATAACATTTCAATAGGTTTAAGCCTATGAGAAGTAGTATATATGCATGCTTGACAAGTTATTCCTTTTTTCCTTTTTATAGATTTATTTTCTGTTGATACATTTCCTTTCAACCCATTTATCCCCAAACTCATTAACGAGAGATTTGTGGAATGATAATTCAATTTACCAATCTCTATGGATACGATACGATATAACCTAAATATCAGCCGGTAAATTAATAACTTACTTTTTGCTTTCCACTTTATCGCATCCAAGAAAATGGTGTCTTTTCCGGGGATTGGTGTTTATTGTTTCTCATTGCGATAGTTTCTTTGTTTTTGAGTTTTGTATTAATTTATATGTTGTATAGAATTTATACATAAACTTATATATTTTTACTTGTACATGTTTTGTGTTTACTTTGCATACTTGTGCATATATGTGTTTTTCTTTGTTTTCACGCTGTAATACGGTGGGAGAAATGACTTGTTTTACATTTTATCGCAAGTGTTGCAGATAGAAAGAGTCACCACGACTTTTCTTTTATCCAATAAGGAAAGGGTGAAAAGAACAGGAAAGACTTTGATAGATTTTGAGTTCGGGGGGTAGGTTATGAAAAGGGAAGGTTTTAGAACCCTTTTCATCCGTAGTTATCTATGGGTTCTTAATCACTTAGCTCACTTTGAAATTTTGATTTTTGTGTGTGTGTTTGAAAATATTTTGAAAATTGCCAATGTAAGGCGAACTTTGTAATGACTCTTGTATCGGTCCTCAAGAATGTATACAAAGTGTTTTTGAAAATATTTTGAAAGTGTTGTGTGAAATGTTTTGTTTTGAAAAGATTGTGAGAAAGCGGTTAAAAGTATCTACCCACTCAAGGTTATTATTGTACTTTTCCTTCTCCTTTAGATAGTGCTATTCATATCATTAGCTAGTAGGAAGCCCTATCATTGGATATGGAGGGACAGGCGAAGGGTCATCGTACGGTCATCGAAGGCAACATGTAAGGAAGCTTTAGCAATTTCATAAGAGACTAGGTCATTTTCCGAAAGGTAACGTCGAAGGGTCATCGGGTGACTATGATTTTTTATTCGAGGGTCTTTACTAAAGCATCCCCACTTTCGAGGGACATGTCCGTTTATTCCGAAGGCAATGAAGAGAGGTTACCCTAGAGGTGTAAGTGTGCAAGTGTGTTGTTTTCAATTATTTATCTTGCAATTAGGATTTTCTAGCATTTGGTTTTTTGGCTTTCCATGCAAACCCCAATTACTAAGTAGTAATATAGTAAATATAGTAGCAGCAGATAAAGGCAGAAAAAATAAACCTAAACCTATTATACGACTTTGGGGAAGATACATATTAGAGGTGTGAAAAATAAATCCTAAGCTATTACATCACGGGTGGCAGGTACATAATAATAAAAATTAGGAAAATGAGATCTAGGTTATTACAATCGAATGCGCCCTATACACTTTATCTAGGAAAATAAAAATAAAAGGAAAATAGGAAAGAAATGTTTTTTTTTGGTGATTTTTTATGAAAAGAATAATTTAATTAATTAAATAAACCTAAGAATCTAATTAATTTTAATTAATAAGAAAAAGGTTAATTAAAAAGTTAATTGAAAAAAAAAACTAAAACCTAATAATTATGGTTTAAAGAAAAAAAAGGTTTTGTTGGTTAGTTGAAAAATAGGGTTTAGGTGAAAGAAAACAATGATAAACAAGGTTATAGGTAAAAAGGAAATAAATTTCCAGGGGTGGGTGTTGAACCCATGCCCTCTTCCCTTTCCATTGCATGCCCTGCCACTACACCAGGTGCCTGTTGGTATTAGGAGAACACACACAATGCAATACATATTAGAACCTGCAAAAACATGAAAGTATGAAAAAATCTCAAAATACCAAAAGACATGGGTCGAACCCACCCCCTGGTTGAGTAAGGCCTTATCATGCGCGCACTTGACACTGGGGTGGCTGTTTCATCCAGTAATGTTATGGAAACCATTAAATATAAAATAAACCCAATTGCCTTGACTGGAGAGGCACCGAAGCCCTAGCTCCGGTCGTCTTCTCCGGCGAGTACATTTTTATCCATGCAAAAATAGAAAACATCAGTGACTAAGTGGTACCCTACCCCATAATTTGGGCCTTACGATTTCAATGGAACCCTTAGTTTTGGCTAATTCCTGTTGTACAAAGAGATACGATGTAAACAACATTAAAGGGTACAAACATGGATTAACGTGATTCAACCATCATGGGGCCATGTGATGGTTCTATCCTGTGTTGTTATACCTCAGAAACAAGTTTTTATCGTTAGTATGCATTAAAACACAAAGAAAACGAAAGTATGAAATTCATGCAATAATAAAAAACGATGATGCATGACTGCACGTTTCAAACCCTTTGGATCATCAAGATTGATCCATTCTTACCCTACACTGCTTCTGGAACTAATTTGAATGATTGGCTTGCTTGGAAAGAGGTTGTAACTATGATTTATAATTTCCCCTAGTTTTGAGAAATTTTGGAACTTTAGAATAGTGATCTTGTGCAAGGTTTTTGTGGTTTGTCTTGTCTGAAATATATGGAATATATAGTGATGAATTAGGTCAAACAAGTGTGGGCTTGGATCTTTGTCAGAAAGCCTCTTATTTTATCTCATTTATTTTGAATTTTAAATAAATAAAATCAAAGATAAATAGAATAAAAATTTGAGGGGTTTATGAATATATTAAGAGGTTCACAATGAGGCCTTATGCATGATTGGACTTTGAAAGATCAGCCCATTAGCCCAAAATTCCAAGTTTGTTCACTTTGGGTTTCATGCATTTTCTCAAAATTGACCAACTTGCACCAATCATAACTCTCTCAATTTTCATCATTTGAAGGTGATCTATTACTTTTTGTAAAGCTCAAGATGTCCCATACAATCTCTATGTTAATATTTTTTTTTCTCATTTGAATGTTTTATCTTGATGTAAATTGCTTTGACAAAAAATGTCTTTTTGTTGACTTTTGAAATGACCTATAATGTTTTGGCCCATATCTCTCAAATGAAGCATTTTTTAGACTTCAGATTAGACAGACAAAGATGTAGAGAATTAAATTTCCTTCACGATGAGCTTTGGTTGAGGGATATATGATGAAGCATGTGGAAGTTATGCTTGGTCAAAGTTCAGTTGACTTCTCCTTAAGAAAACCCTAATTTAGTAACTTTTGACTTTTGATGAATTGATAGTTTTCTTGGTGAATCATGATCAACCCTTGATCAAATGATGAATATGACTTCTAAAACTTGATGTTGACTAAAAATATTGAGGTTTGACTGTATGTTGACCACAATTGACTTTTTGCCAAATACAGTTAATTTTCAGTCATCTGAGCAATTGGCTAAGCAAACTTGTGATGCAAGGCTTGAAACTTGACATGAAGGTACCTTGAAGCATATGAGAAACCGTGAAATCCAATTGAGGCTTTAGAAGCTCAATTTTCCTTGAGAAAAACAAAACCCTAGTTGTAGGTCAACTGCTTAGACGAAGGGTTTGTTTGATCAATTCTTGAGCAATTGAAAACCCTAGGAGAATGTTCTGAATAATGGGAGGGAAAATTTTGGGGGTATAACAACTGCCTCTGTTCAATCTTCTTAAACCTTAAGAGTTAGAGTGGCATGTTCGTCATTCGTGTTCTGAAGGTGGAAGAGGATTGAACACTTAAGTGCCCAGAAATTTGCACTCGTATGTGCACAAAGTAACAATGGTTGTTGATTGTATTGCATGAATCGACTTAAAGATGGTATTGTACCCCAAAATTCACCCTCCATTTTCTTCAAGACATTTCTCATAAAATATCTCAAATGCTCAAGGATTCTCAAAGAGTTCATCAGACAAGCTCACCTCCTAAGCACTGAGGCCACAAACTAGGGTTTTGGTTTTCTCAAGGATAATTGGACTTATAATGCCTCAAGTGAATTTCAAGGTCCATTATAATTCTAAAAGAATACTCATACCAAGTTTCAAGTCTTTCATCTCAAATTTTCTCAGTCAATTGCTCAGATGACTGAAAATCAGCTATATTGGGTAAAAAGTCAATTATGGCCAACATACAGTCAAACTTCAAGATTTTTTGCCAACATCAAAATTTTGAAGTCATATTCATAAATTAATCAAGGGTTGATCATAATTCCTCAAGGAAAGCATTCAAATCATCGAAGGGGCAAAATTGTCAAAATTAGGGTTTTGACTGAAAATGACTGATCATTGACTTTTGACCTAGTGCATGACCTAATGGCTTGAAGCATGATCTCAAGGTCTCAAACATAATATCTTGACCTAATTTCATGGTTCAAATCATTTCTCAAGAGAAAGGGATTGACAGTTGAAATTTGGATCAAGTCAACTGACACACAAAAAGTTAAACTTTGACTTTTTGGTTAACATTGAATTTCAAAGATCAAGAATCATCAAGACATTCAAAAACATAAAACTTGATCATCAAGAATCAAGAAAGTCAAGAAAAGTCAACAAAATTTCAAGGAAGATGCAAGATGCAAGATGATTCAAGGAAAAATTTCAACATGAAAGTTGTAGATCTTGATGAATTCTACAACATTGTCCTTGAGGGTTGATGTCCAAAAAATGCTTAGATTAAGAGATATAGGCCCATGAAGTAATGGCATTTTTAACAAAAAACTTAGTAAAATTTTCAACAAGTTTGGTCAGATTTTTGTCCCAACTTGGCAAATTTTCACCAAGTTCCAAGTTGATTTAGCCAAAATAGTCAACATGAAGGTTGTAGATAATGATTCAAGCTTTCCAAAATGTCCCAGAACTTGAAGATATCATGCTTAAGCTAGGAGAATCAAAGAGAAGAAGTTGTGCATCCATTCTTGAATTACAAGGCATTTTCATGAAGAACACATGATCAAATCTCAAACCTATGATGCATAATCTTTCTTTGCAGGTTTCTAACTTGCAAATCACTTAATAATTTAATGTTTACACAACTGATTGATCCATTGTCCAAGTGATTCAATCTTTGTCTAAATTGATTTTCCATTTAGGGAAGAAAGCCAAGACTTCCATTTTGGAAAAGTGGCTTTAATCGCAAAGTCCACTCTTCTTGAGCCTTGCACTTGTTTCTTCTGAGCATACACAATCTCAAAGCCAAAAGCAACATATCTGCAACTCCTAACCACCCTACAAGCCCTTGTACCATGCATTGGAATAATGTATTTCAAGTTTACTTCAAAACCAAGTCACATAACCATAACACGTGATCTTTGAAATCTAGTTACTTGAGCCTTCCAAACCTTTTCTCTATAAATAAAGAAGTTATTTTCAAGATAACATACGAATTCAATTCCCTCTAACCCCCCCCAAACTCTCTGAAATCATAATTTACATCCAAAACTCCATTGTTGCATATTCTGACTTTGAATTCCAAACTCTTAATACCCTAATGTGTTTTCATTTTTAATCAATCACTAAGCTTCCATACCTCATTTAGAACCTATCCAAGGCCCTGTTCCATCACTGTAACACCATTTGCACCATACTCCATTTCCAAAAACAGCCACTTCCAACTTGACTTCTCCAGAAAGATTCAGACACTTTCAGCACAAAGTAAGCATTACAATAGCTTCCTAGGAGTTCAATGAAGCTATCCAGATCATCAAAACATCTTCAAGAGTGCTGCAACTTCAAACATAATTTCCAGTTTTAAGGTAAGTTTTCTCAACTTTGAACTCCTTATACAAGCATCATTAGTGGTTAATTTGTGAATAAAAAATGTAGACATCATTGCCCTGAAGCTAACCATGTCTTTAGTTTTCATTTATGTCAACTGTACATGGAGAATTTTGAATTTTAAATTTCAAAATATTAGGGTTTATTTTGGTACTAACAGAAATTCGTGTTCATCTTTGAGTGTTAGATTAAGTTATTTTACATGGCTGAATTCGTGGTGAACGTTAGAGCAAGTTTCATGTTTACATTTTTGAAAATGATTGAGAAATGAAGGAGTTATAGATTTAGCCATGGTGATGTTCATCCTTGCACGCACAAAGGAAGAAGATGAAGCCATGTTCAAACTTTTAGAATTGAGTTTATTTTAAATTTATTGCAAGTTGCATTATGAACGGATGAAATAGCTACCCCAGTGGCAGAGAAGCGCATGCTAAGTCATTTGCTTATAGGGACCTGGGTTCGAGCCCTAGTGGTACTCTTTTATTTTTCACATAATTTGTTATTTCAGATTCAATGCAAGCAGGCTAGGGATGCACATGGTGTTCCTCTCACCATCACCACTTGATCATCACATGACTGAATCCCATGCATCTAAATGCAAGCCCATGGTGCACTCCAAGAAATGATTCACACATGATCAACAAACGCTAGACTTTTTGTTTCTGGGCCTTGCTGAGTTTGCTTTCATACACCTCCCCTTTTGCTTACTAATAGCGCTGGCCTAATATATTTTTTTTGTTACAAATACTTTCCTTTTTTTGATTTCAAAAAAGGGTTTATGTTGGGCCTGCAAAAATTGTTATTTCACACCCCTTTTACTTTTTAACACCCTGATCCAATATTTTTTATATTCTTCATATTTTCTGATTTTTATTTCTTTATTTATTTTTATTTTAACAAAAAAATACAAAATATATATTTTATTAAATAATTAAATTAAAAATATTTTAATTTAACATTTTATTTCATTTTTTTAATTAAATTAGATTTTATTACTCTTTTTTTTACATTATAAAAACCTTTTCTTTCCAAATTAACAATAACATTCAAGTTATTTTACAAACAAATTATTAGACTTAGATTTTATTTTCTTATTAATTTCAATTCACTTATATCTTAGGTTTTGTTGAATAATTAATTAACTTCTCTTGTAATTAAAACTAATTAGTTTGATTAGATTAATATAAAATCTTTTTTCATCAAAAATCACACAAAAACAATTTCTTTTTTCTTCTTCACTTTTACATTTTGTGCATTTTATTATTATTCATATACAATGGCCTGTAATAGATAATTATGCTTTATTTCTTTCCTCCCCTCATTCACAAACTTGTACCCCCCATTCTCAAAGCATTGTAATAGCGTAGGACATTTAAATTCCATAATTTATCGCTTTCCTTATCATTGTTAGTAATTAGGGTTTGTATGACAAGATTTAAAATAAAACATTAGAAAACCCTAATTCAAGACAATATACATGAAAACAAAAACACTTTGCACACATGCACCTCTAGGGTTAACCTCACTTGTTTCCTCGGATAAAAACAGTCATGTCCCTCGAATGTGGCATGTTTTATCAAAGACCCTCGATTTAAAGATCGTAGTCCCTTGATGACCCTTTGATGTTGCCTTCGATAAATGATCTTAGTCTCTCACGACAATTGCTAAGACATATTACAAGTTTCCTTCTATAACTGTACGATGACCCATGCATGTCCCTCACATCCAATGATATGGCTCCTTACCAACCAATGGTAAAATAACACTATCTAAAGGAGGAAAAGAACAAAGAATTTTGAGTAGTTAGATCACTCGTAATCGCTTGCTATCAAACTAAAAAAAATCCTTACACCTCACACTTTCAAAAACAAACATATTTTCAAACACTCTCTTCTCAAACAAATATTTTCAAACACAAACACTTTGTATGCATTCTCAACGATACGAGAATCATTACAAAGTTTTTCGTACTAAGGCGTATTCAAAATATTTCCAAAACAAACATTTTATATACATTCTCAATGATACGAGAATCATTACAAAATCACCATTTTCAAAAACATCTTCAAAACATTTTTTCAACTTACACAAAACGCAAAGCATTTTCAAAGTGATCAAGAAATTAAGAGCCCGTAGATAACTACGGATGAAAAGGGTGCTAACACCTTCCCTTTTTATAGCCTACCCCCAGAACATAAGAAAATTCTCAAAAGGTCTTTCCTATTCTTTTCACCCTTTCCTTTATTGGATAAAAGAAAAGTAGGTGGTGACTCTTGCTATCCGCAACACTTGTGATCAAACATAAAACACCCAAGTTAGTTCTCCCGCCGTATTACATATTCCATTCGGGAAGATGATGGAGTGTCTTCGGAGATGGGCTTATAGATTCCATCCAAAATAATTGTCGATAGGAGTACCAGAAGGAGTCTATGCTCAACTGTATCTGAATAATACTTTTCAGAATGAATCTTTGAGGCAAATGATTCTAAGAATGATGCTTTGAAGGATCTGCTTGTCAGCTTTAGCCTCTGAGGGAAGTCATATGGTCATGTAGATAGTCGCCCTGTCCTATTTCAAGAATTGATCTACAATCTGTTTTTTTGTTGGTAGACCCGTTCTGTTTCAGGAATTCATACCACCTGGTCATGTTGACAGTTGTCCCATCCTGTTTCAGGAATTAATCTTTTCCTGGTCATATAGATAGTTACCCCGTCCTGTTTCAGGAACTAATCTTTTCCTGGTCATATAGATAGTTGCCTTGTCCTATTTCGGGAATTAATCTTTGACCTATTTTTTGTTGGTAAACCCGTCCTGTTTCGAGAATTCATACTGCCTGGTCATATAGATGGTTGCCCCATCCTATTTCGAGAATTAATCTCTGGCCTACTTTTTGTTGGTAAACTCGTCCAATTTAGGGAATTCATACCGCCTCCATCTTGTTTCGGGAATTAATCTTCGACCTATTTTAAAATTGCTGATGATATTCGTCTTTTTGCAAATTTTACCTGAAAAGATGAAAGTTAGTTTTTATGAAATGTCATGACGTATGCATTGCATAATTATGTTCCTAAAGTAAATGAGAGTGTTATATGTGTTTTGTATGCATGTGCTATGATATTTTGTAAATGATGTATGAATGCAATATGTTGATGGAACGTATCAGTAGCTTCGTATAACATCTTCGGCTGGGGGAAATAAATCTCTGATTGTTGCTAGGGATAAATAATATGAATCTTCAATCTTGTTTAGAATGTCTTTGCTGGGGGTTTCTATCTTCTATTTGAGGATACTCCGCTGGGGATGTTCAACTTCTGCTTGGGGATAGAAGAATACCAGGGAAATTGGTAGTTCATCGTTCTTTTGAAGGATTCGATTCTTATATACCCTGATTAGGGATAAAAGAGATGGATAATCCACTGATGTGCTATCTGACCATGTTTTAGATACAGATGTCAGCTCTTCTGGGGAGGACAAAGTTAAATGACATCTACCCCCAGAAGAGAATCCTGTCGGGGAACTGTGATAATCAGAGAGATATACTCTGTTGGGGAAATGAACCCTGCTGGAGAAAAGAAGTCTGCCGGGGACCTTACAGTGTTGGAGAAATAAACTCCGCTAGAGAAGAGAATTCTACTGGGGATTGTATGGTGTTGGAGAAATAAACTCCACTGGAGAATTAAATCCTATAAACTGTGTTGAGGAAATAAACTCTTATGGGAATTGGAATTTCATAGGATGCGTTGAGGAAGTTTTCACCGTATGCTGGGGAAATAATCAAACTTCCTTGTCCGCCAAGGGGCCTGTTGGGGAAGATGATCATGTCAAGCTATTCCTCAGAGATATGGAGGTGAACTGCTGGAAGATGCCCTAATTTCTGTCTGAAGGCATATTGGACTCGCTGGGGAATATATCTCTATTGAAGATTAGCTTATGAAGGTAGCTCGGCGGGGATTTTGAGAAGGACTGAGACTTTATCCCAATTCCTAAAGTCTTTAGTAAATTCTTATTCCTATTTTTATGCATATATTTTGTTTACAATTATCATATTCAAATACATATGTTCATTCGATTTAATCATTGGACGTTTTTGCAAACAAAACAGAGAAAGAAAATTTGAATTTTGAATTATATTTGTATTGATAGTTTGCCTATAAACATGCCATTTTAAACACAGAGACAAAGATCCTAGTAAGAGTAAATCATCGCAAAAATGAAAAAGTACAAAGTAAAATGGAGAAAACAGCTATGTGGAAATGATCCCATCGAGTTTCAACTCTTCTATTGCCTTTATGTCTTCAAGCATCCCATCCCTTGCTTGTCGAAAGAAGTTGATTGAATTGATTTGTACCATTTGAACTTGACATTGATAAAAAAGCTGTTGTAAGTGGATGATCCAACAGGACATAGTCGTACGCTTTAATCCCTAACTTTTTTCCTGGATCGCCCTTTCAAGTTTTCAGTCCATCGAGATACATTTTTTTGCCCAAGTCGCCCTTTCAGGTTTTCGACTTGCCGGATGTACAATTTTTTTTATATATCTCTGATTTTATCCCGAACCCTTTTGGTTCGCTGGGATGCCCTTACTTTTGCCTAGGCCTGTCAACCTAGAAAGTCTCTTTTACGCGTAGTATTTTTTTACTATGTCCGCATTTAGAGGATGCACAAAGTCTTAATCGTCCATAGTGGTAAGTATCATAGCACCGCCAGAAAATATCTTCTTGATCATAAATGGCCCTTCGTATGTGGGAGTCAATTTTCCCATGGGATCACTTTTTGGTAGGATAATGCGCTTTATTACCAAATCACCAGCCCATAATACCTGATGTTTGACTTTCCTATTAAAGGCTTTAATCATGCATTTCTGATACATCTGACCATGACTAACAACCGCAAGCCTTTTCTCGTTGATCAAGTTTGTCTGGTCCAGCCTAGTTTGCATCCACTCATCCTCATCTAAACCCGTGTCTTTTATAATCCTTAGGGAAGGAATCTGGATCTCAACGAGTAAGACAACTTCCATACTGTAGACTAGAGAGAATGGGGTTGCCCTAGTTGATGTCCGTACTGAAGTGTGATAACCATAAAGAGTAAATGGTAACATCTCATGCCAATCTTTGTACGTCAATGTCATATTCTGCAAGATCTTCTTGATATTCTTGTTGGCGGCTTCCACTGCGCCATTCATCTTTGGTCGGTACGGAGAAAAATTATGATGTTTAATCTTGAACTGCATGCAGAGTTCTGTGATCATAGTATTATTGAGATTGGTGTCGTTGTCCGTGATGATCCTTTCGGGGATGCCATACCGACAGATAAGGTTATGACAAATTAACTAGGCAACAATATTCTTGGTAACAGAGGAAAATGAGGCTGCTTCAACCCACTCTGTGAAGTAATCAATAGCTATAAGGATGAAACGATGCCCATTATAAGAAGTAGGCTTAATCTCTCCAATTATATCAATGCCCCACATTGCAAACAGCCAAGGAGCAGTCAAGACATTCATAGGAACCAGAGGCACATGTACTTTGTCAGCATAAATCTGGAATTTTTGACAAGTTCTAGAATGATGATGGCAATCAATTTCCATGGTTGGCCAATAATAACCAGCTCTCAGAATCTTCTTAGCCATCATGTTCCCACTAGAGCTAGTTCCAAAGATACCTTCGTGCATATCTTCCATAATCTTCTCAGCTTCTTTCTTGTCCACACAATGAAGCAAAGTCAAATCGTGATTGTGCTTGTACAAAATTCCGTTGCTCAAAAAGAACTTGGAAGAGAACCTCCATAAAAATTTCTTGTCACTGATAGATGCTCCTTCAGAATAATCTCGAGCCTCAAGGTATCTTTTCACTTCGTGGTACCAAGGTTTTTCCTCTACTCCATCAGTATCAACTTCGTAGCAATACGCCAGTTCGTCTAGTCTCTGAGTGGTAATTCTAGGAGCTTCGTTGTCCCATCTGATTTTGAACATAGATGAAATGGTAGCTAATAGGTCTACAGGGGAAATAAACCCTGTTGGAGAAAAGAAGTCTGTCGGGGACCTTACGGTGTTTGAGAAATAAACTCCACTGGAGAAATAAACCCTGTTGGTTCATCTTTTGTATGGATATTGATTCTTTGTTTTCTCGAACCCTCAACTATGATTTATGGTTTCAATTTTTACCTTGCCTTAGAAAGTAAGGAGTATTCACATTATGATATGGTTGAATTCAAGTTAGAGGGAGAAATGTTTATGTGCTTGTGTGTATTACTATGAGGTTGAGAAAGAAAGAAAAGAAAAAAAAGTGAAAAAAAAAGAAAATAAAAAGAAATAAAAAAATTGAAATGTTTTGAAAAACAAAAACAAAAAGAGTATGGAATAATGTTGTGTTGATAAGTGATGTGTGTTGGTTTTAAATTTGGAATAAATAAGAAGTTTGATTGAAATTATTTTGCTTGAGTCTTTGTGAGTTAATCACTCCCTTAGGTTAAGGAAAGTTTTCATTTCGATTAGCTTTAGGACATATCCCTTGTTTGTTAACCAAGCCACATTACAACCTTAAAAAGCCCTTGTGATTCTTACCTTTGTATTTTTAATATGAGTTTTTGGATGAATGCATACTTTAGTATATTGTTTGCAAGATTGTGGATGAGTGTTTTTTGTCCCTCACATTTCCGTGTTCTTCATCTACCGATGAATTTTTACTAGGTGTGATTCATGATTGAGCTTGTTTTGTTTTATAATATTTAGTATGTTTTTTGTACTTAGGATTCGTTTCTTATACATGTTGCCATTTTAGGATTGTGGTAAGTATTTACCTTGTGTGTGCGTTTGTATTTGAACCATACATTAGTTTTCCATTTTAAAACTTATTGATTCATGATATTTTGGTTGATTACTTTTGAACCTTTGAGTTGTTTGAGGACAAATAAGTTCAAGTTGGGGAGAGTTTGATAAGTTCAAATTGTAGCTATTTTTGTATATACTTTTTTTTGTACTTATCGACTCTTGGTTGTTAATATCATTGAATAAACAAGACTTTTGTGTAAATATGTTTAGTTTGTGTTTATTTGTGTTTTTGTGTACATAGTGTACCGTTTGATATTTTCCCATTCACTTTGTAGATATTTGTTGTATTTTGGAGAATTGAGGAATAAGGTGTCGAAGGCACGGCTCCAGATGCGCGTTTTCCGAATAAAAGACTACTTCTGCCCAGGAGAGCCAGCTTAGCGCGCAGAAGGCCGCTAAACGCGAGTGCGCTGAGCGCATTTTACAGTGTGCTGCTTGTGTTTTGGAATTTTGGGAGAAGCATTGATTTTAATCCCGTTTAGCATGGATGTCGAGTGTTGTACCTGTTTACCGTGGTTTTTGGTAAATAATCGCTGATCCTCCAAATGGTTACTTATTTGGTTACTCGCAGGATCGATCAGATTGATCCTAGGACATAGGTTGATTTTGAGGTTTTGATTAAATTGGATAATGGTTAAATGACAATAAAATAAAGAGGCTTTAAGTAAATTGCATGAAGAAATAGGCTTGGTAAAATAAATGAAGGCTTGAAGTAAAGGATTTCGACAGGGAAAGTAAAGAAGAAAGCAAGTAAAATTGCTGGAAAAGTAAATGACTTTGATTAATAAAAGTGGTGTTTCACACATACATTCTCAACAATTCTTTCTCACACGCTGGGTACTCGAATCTATATGAGTGACTTTGTATATAATTGTGAACACACGCGAGAAACTGCGTGAACTACTACTATTTATACTAAAACATCCCAAGTAACCGTCGGGCAGTTACACTACTTCGAGATGATCCCACTTGGCACGTTCTCAACGTTCGACGCTCCAGATCTTCGCACGTTGCACTTGGTAACCGCTGGAAACCGTTTTCCCTCCAAATGCTTGAATTTCAAACTGTTCCACTTTGAACCATCGAACACCTTCGTCGAGAAGCATCTTCGACGAGAAACACCTTCGACGTCGAAGGCAACCAACTTCTCCCTTGGAAGAAATCTTCTAAGTACAGTGTCATCTTTCGATGGTCATTTCGACAAACCCAGCTGATCGAAAACATCCTTCAGCTTTAATGGCTGATATTAATGAAACAAGGGTGTCGAATTTAAAAGCCAACAAATTGCCCCCCAAGAATGCCTTATTTCGACTCTGAAAGAAAAAGGCATTCTTTGAAATGCCATTCGACACCTGTCTTTTCATTCTTAGTCACAAATTAAATTGTGCACTTTTTGTTGTCTTCTACCAACCACTGACAATCCCAAGGAAAACCATCATTCACCTGTACCTAAGACGTCACTTCAGTACGACGTGCAGTGTGCCAAACGTCATTTCACAAATTGTCATCATGACAATTTCCAAAAACGAGGGCGCACGCTGCACCCTTCCATTTCTGCAGAACGGCTACAACAACAGGGAGACGCCATGTGTCCCACTACCTTCTGCAACATTAAATGGCATTTAATGTCCTCGAATTTGGGGATTTTTCCCCCACTACTATAAATAGCAGTAAGTACCCATTGTGGGACTTTTTACGCTAACTTGCTTTCAGAATTCCCCATTTGCATACAAACTCTTGTCAACTTTGCAAACTTCTTGTTTTTCACTTCGTCTTCAACCTCGTTACCAACAATGGCATCTGGTTCTTCCAACGCTCCTAGCGCCAACACTCCCTTTGTAAATGTCAAACCTAGGGTTTTCGCCACCGCTCCAGTAGTGACTCCCACGGGCCAACGAAGGGTCCCTGAGCCTTTGGACATTGCTGTTCGTGACGCTTATTCACGCCACCTCATGATTCCGGTTGGATATTCCAACCAAATCTTTGCTATGTCTGGCCCATTGTACCCAAGCATTGCTGAGGCCATGAAGATCAAAAGCTACTTTCCGGTACTTGAGAGACTCAAACCGGTTGGATGCTCCAAGAAAGATGCAGAGGATAATGAAGATCCTGCTAAAGAGAAAATCGACCTCCGTTTCTTCAACAAAGGTGTTAGGGCTTTCAGGTCCGGCCCTAGCCTTACTCCTGATTATAGTGCGTGGCTGGAAAAAATGGAGAAACGCCAGGCTTCGATCTGGAAAGACATGGGGATTTTCGACCTGGTTATGCTGTCGAAGACAGGTCTTAACTATTCCCCAGAGATGTTGATAGCTTCTTTACTCTTCTGGGACTACACCCATTTCACCTTCCATCTTCCCTGTGGAATGTTGACTCCCACGCTCTTCGACGTGGCCGCCATCACTGGCCTTCAACCCACCGGGGACTACTTCGACCCGGAAGAAATGTCGGAGGATCAGATTGGATTCTCTGCCACAAAACCAACCTACACCACCTTCATCAATCACTACCACGATAAGTCGACAGAGGCTGTGTCGGATGTCGAACATATTGCGTTTCTAGCCTTATGGCTGACACGCTTTGTATTTTGCTCCAAGTCCTTACAGGTGACCAAGAAGATGGTCACTCTCGCCACTCAACTCCACCATGGCCAAAATATCTGTTTGGCAGAATTGATTTTGGCTAGTCTGTATGAGTCGATTAGCAACGGAGCAACTCTTCTGAAGATCATCGAGAACAGAGCCAGTCTGCTGCTTGCTGGACCTTTTTGGCTGCTTCAACTGTGGCTCAATGCCACCTTCGAGTCTTTCTTGCCTAAGAAAATTCAAATAAATGAGCAGGCTCCATAAATAGAAAACAGACGCGTCGAAGGAACCAGATTGGCTCTGTTGACTCCAACGGAAGATGGGCTGGAGCTTCAACAAACTTTCACAAACTTTGTTCTGATGTTTGCTAAAAGGAAAGAGTTTGCTTCGACCATGGCTCCGTTTGCTCGACGGAAGGTTGGCCCAGAGTGGTTCACAAGGCCACATCCTAGGACGTCGAGTGGTCCTCAGGTTGACGAACATACAACAATGTGGGAGGCATTCCTCACACCAAGAATAATGCCCCTTCGATCCATGGGAAGAATCACCTTCCAAACTAGTTCTTCAGGCGAAAATACCTTAGGTTTCACCTTTTTATTATAAGAGTCTTCTACTCTTTTCTTCTGAAGCCTGAGTAGGTCAAGAGCGCGCAATCTTTCTCCGTCTAAATCCACTAGTTCGTCTAACATCATATTCCAATAAATTTCAGAGGGAATATCATAATGTCTCTGAACCCTTGCAGATTGAAGACAAATTTCTGCTGGCAACACTGCGTCATGGCCAAAAGTTAGCCTGTATGGTGTTGTACCTATGGCTTCTTTTGGGGACGTTCGACAAGCCCACAAAATCTGGTCTAAAGTCTTATGCCAATTTTTTGGCTTCTTCCCAACATGCTTTTTTATCAAGCCAATTACTACTTTATTCGCTGCTTCGACTTGACCATTTGCCTGTGCGTAATAAGGCGTTGATGTTAGGAGTTTGAAACCTGTTTCCTGAGCGAATTCCTGCATATTTCGACCAGTGAAAACTGATCCTTGATCAGTAGTTATAGTCTCAGGGATTCCATACCTAAAGATAATGTTCTTTTGAATAAATTCAATGATATTTTCTTGGTCTACATTGACTAAAGGGATAGCTTCGATCCACTTAGTAAAATAATCAATGCCTACCAATATATACTTCTGACTCTTTGATGATGCTGGTCGAATCTCTCCAATGAGGTCCAACGCCCATCCTCTAAAGGGCCAAGGTTTCACTATCGAGTGAAGTTCGCTTGCTGGTACATGTTGGATGCCTGTATGGACTTGACATTCTTGGCAACCTTTAGCGAACTTGACACAATCCTTCAGCATAGTGGGCCAGTATAGTCCTTGTCGAAACAACAACCATTTCATCTTATGGCCTACTTGGTGAGCCCCACATGTTCCAGCGTGCGTAGTCGAAAGGGCTATGTATGCCTCGGTTTCACTTAAGCATTTTAGAAATACCCCTTCAGGCGTCTTCTTGAATAACTCATTACCCATGAGTACATAACTCAACTCCCTGTACTTTGTTTTTCGTTCTGTCGAAGCTCCTGGATTTTGAAGATAATCCACAATGGGCTTCCTCCAATCTTGTTCTGACAAATTATCTATGAACGAAATCTCGAAGTTACTTTGATCAGCATATCCTAGTCTTGTCGATTCCAAGTCTGTTGGTGATAGACAAGTTGCTTTTATCTTTTCTCGAACTTCGATTGCTCTTTGTAATCTCGTTTTTGAAATCTTATACCCAGATGCAATTTGTGCCAAGTCGTTGGCTATTTGATTTTCCAATCTGGGTATGTGTCGAATATTGACCATTTCAAATTTTTTCAATAAACGATTTGCTATCACAAAGTACATAATGAGATTCTCTCTTATGCATTTATATTCCTTTGTGACTTGCTTAATGACTAACTCTGAGTCTCCCATTATTTCGACTCGAGTTGCCCCCAATTCCAACAATATTTCAAGGCCAGTAATTAGAGCTTCATACTCAGCCTCATTGTTCGAATAAGAACCTGATACCTTGTACTTGAATGTTGTTGGAATTTTTTCTGGAGAAATGATCAAGACTCCTACTCCTGTTCCATCTTTATGGCTGGAACCATCGAAGTAGAATTTCCAAGGTTCTATCACCACATAATTAATATCCTCAACTTGAATTGAGTGGTCGACTATAAAGTCTGCAACCACTTGTCCTTTCACTGCCTTAAGAGGCATAAAGGTCAGGGAGTATTCAGTTAATGCTAGTGCCCACTTGCCAATTCGACTGTGCAAGATAGGTTTCGACAACATATACTTGAAAACATCAAAATGAGACGAAACATACACATCAACTGGTTTTATATATTGCTTGAGTTTTGTACAAGAGAAATACAGACATAGACACAATTTTTCAACTTCACTATATCTAGTTTCTGCATCGTTCAAAACTCTACTAAGATAGTAAATGGGTCTTTCGACTCCATTCTCATCTTCTTGGGCTAACATGCTTCCCAAAGTTTTGTCGGATGCAGCTATGTACAATCTCATACTCCTATTGCTACAAGGAGGCACCAAAATAGGTGGCTTAGTGAGGTACCCTTTGATTTTGTCGAAGGCTTCTTGTTGCTCTTGCCCCCATTCGAACCCCTCTTTATTCAGTCAAAGTAAGGGTGAAAAGGCCTGAGCTTTCCCACTTAGGTTAGATATAAATCTCCTTAAGAAATTTATCTTGCCTAACAGAGATTGCAGTTCCTTCTTATTCGATGGCGCTTTCGCTTCCAGAATAGCCTTCGTCTTGTTCTGGTTGATTTCGATTCCTTTCTTGTGGACAACGAAGCCCAAGAAATCTCCAGCTTTCACACAGAATGCACACTTCAAAGGGTTCATCTTCAGACCATGTTCTCTCATTCTTTCGAATGATTGTCGAAGGTGGTCAATATGATTCTTCCTGGAAACAGATTTTATAAAAATGTCATCAATATATACTTGCATAAAAGTGTTAATAAAATCATGGAAGATAGAATTCATTGCTCGCTGGTATGTTGCCCCAGCGTTCTTTAGGCCAAAAGGCATCACTACCCATTCGTAAGTGCCTAGAGCCCCAGGGCATCGAAAAGCTGTTTTCGACACATCCTCTTCAGCAATGAATATTTGATTATATCCTGAATAACCATCGAGCATACTCAGGTATTCATAGCCAGCGGCAGAATCGACTAGCATTTCCGCCACAGGCATAGGATATTCATCTTTGGGTGTAGCAGCATTCAAATCTCTGAAATCTATGCACACCCTTAATGTACCATTTTTCTTAATTACTGGCACAATGTTTGCAATCCATTCGACATACCTTGTAACGCGTATGAATTTGCATTTCAGCAGTCTTTCGACTTCCGTTTTGATCTTCGACAGTATTTCTGGAGCGAAGCGTCTTGGACTTTGCTTAATTGGCTTCTTCCCAGGTTTGATTGGCAACTGAAGTTCTACCAATCCTCTGTCGAGACCAGGCATTTCGTCGTAATCCCATGCAAAACAGTCCTTGAACTCTTTCAACAATTGGATTACTTCCAACCTAAGTTCTGGGTCAATTTTGGCGCTGATGTAAGTTGGCTTTTTCTCTGACCCTTTGCCTAAGTTGATTTCTTCTAAAGGATCTTGTGCTAACATTTTAATGTTGTTCGCCAAGGGGTCCTTTTCGAAGCCCAAAGGCTCATCGTCATAGATGGCGTCGAGCCTCTGTTCCTGCATTCCTTCTGGCATGATATCAGGAGGTTCTGGATCGAAATCCTTCCCTGGACCTGCAGCAGATAACTGTTGATCATTGGCCTGTGTGGCCATGTACTTTACTTCGGCTTCGAGAGCCGTTATCATCTTTGTTTCGGCTACATAAGCCGAAATTCGCTTCAATGACAGTGACTCAGTCATTATCACTGAATTCACTTCCCCAACCAGTTGGTTGGATATCAATTAACCCACTGAAGTCTATGTGGGACAAGTATTCTCTGTCCCATTGGAAACCATGCTCAGGATGCAGGTATAGGGAACAAAAAGTATTTGGCGTTGGCGCCAAGTCGAAGTCAGGTGTTGGACATGGCCCTATGTGAGCCAAGTTCTTGTCGAAATCTGCCAGCCCTAGGTGATTCACTTCGCCCAGGTAATAGCTTTGATCTTCCTCTATGTTTTCGACCATCCCATCTGGACGCCATAGCAGCAGCCTCTGGTGCATTGATGATGGCACAACTCCAACACCATGAATCCATTCACGGCCCAACAAGAGATTGTAGTTAGGTTTGGCCGATATGACCATAAACATTGTTGGTCGAAGGATAGATCCTACCTTGATATCTAGTTGGATCACTCCCATAGTGGTCCCTATGCCGCCCTCATAGTTCGACAGGACCATGTTGTGAGGCTTGATGTCCTCATCCCTTTTGCCAACTTTCCTTAGCATAAAGTGAGGAATAATGTTGATGGTTGCCCCACAATCCACCAAGATTTTATTCACTGTAGTTTCTTCGAGTTTAGCCCTTATAAATAAAGGCTTGAGGTGATTTTTCATCGCCTCTGTAGGTGGTTCGAAGAACCCATTTTGTTCCTCAGTAGTGCCATTGTCCATGACGAAATAGCACACTGGCCTATGTTTGGCCATTTCTTGCTCCACTTCTCAGTCACTCGTTTCGACCTCCACCTGTCGGTTGAATTCTCTGGGCAGCACTGAGACTATATTCACCATTATGTCCAAAGTATCATCAGATTCAGAACCATCTTCGTCCTCGACTTCACCTTGGTTAGGCCAAACTAACCTGTTGGTTACTGGCTCTCTTTCTAGAGGTTTCCTTTGCTTCCTTAGAGGAACATTTGAACTGGTTTCTGCCTTTGGTTCATTGGCAGCCTCCCTCCCAGCTTTTCGTCTCCTTTGGTATCTCCTCCATTGAGATCGAGACATGGGATTTTTCCCTTTGTAGTTGCTTGACACTTGTGCAACTTTAGGTGCAGCAACTTGAGGCTCTTTCTTTTGTGTTAAAGATGAACCCCTTGGCACGTTGAAAGAGTGCCATCTCTCCTCGCTTGGCCTCTTTCGACCAGATGTTTTGTACCAGGTATCTACCGGCACATTTGTTGGAGGCCTGAAAGTCAATGGCCTCTTTTCTTGGTTTGAACCTCTTTGGGAGGCTCTTCTGGGGTCATGTCGAAGATCAACATTTTCCCTTCTCTTATTTGCTGCTCTTACGCCTTGAATGTGCTCAGCAGCTTTTTTGTCAAAGATCGAGCTGCATCTTGGACACAGCATCACCTCTGACTTCTTTTTCTGGCATCTTTGCAGGAAATCTGCCAGATTTTCATTTTCCCGAGGGAAAGCAGTCTTGTTAGCTTGTTCCTGCCTCATGGCCTCTTCTGATGCTTTTGGGTCAGAGAGTTCGACCATGTTGATATTCATTGTATCTTTGTTGGCAAGGGTCAACTGCTTCATTTGAATCTCCAAATTCTCCGTTTGGCCTTGAACTGTGGCCAAGTGAGAACTGGGTTTTGGTCCAATTTTTTGTGCTTCAACGGTCTCCAGCTTTGGGCTTTCGACCGCTTTCTGAACTGCTTCAATTGTCTTTCTGGATAAATTCCCAGAAAAACTGCCAAAGATTGGCATGTTGATGTGGTCCTTTGAGACTTCGACCATTGTGATTCCTGGCCTCTTCGACTGGCTCCTGGATGCCTCGATCACGTTCACCTCAGAAGGCTCAGCATAGTGGGCTTCAGCCTGCAACGGATTTGAGTCGACAACCATGGGGGTTTTGTCAGCAAACTTCAACATCCCTTCTTCGATAGCGTCTTGCACAAGATTCCTGAAAAGAAAACATTGAGAAGTTTTATGGCCCAAAAAATTATGATATTTGCAAAAGCCTCTCTTCTTTCTTTGATCAAGAGGAGGCACTTTTACCCCTGGGGGTATTATCATTTGGCCATCTTTTACAAGCAAGTCAAATATCTCATCACATTTTGTGATGTCAAAACTATAAGTCTTTTTGGGGAACCTATCGTTGGTCCTTTCTGGACCAATGGGATTTTTCCCACTTGAGGGGACTAACAGTTTGCAAGAGTATGGTGGCCCTTGGTTTAGTTCCGCTAAATCGACTTCTCCTTCTTCGACAGTTATAGTATCGTCGAAGGATTCTGGATCTTCGTCATCCATCTCAACATACGCTATCCTCTCTCTCTTATGAGTTTTCGTTGCCTTTGCTTTTTCAGCTTTGAGGCGTTCTACCTGTCGAACTCTGTCGGCCAGTTGGGCCATGTCTCTCAGGTATTGAGTGTCTAACTTCTTCCTAATGGAATAATCTAAACCGCCTGCGGCTATTTCGACTAACTCATGTTCCGGCACTTGTGTAAAACATCTCGCCTTGAGCAACCTAAACCTATTTAGATATTCGTCTATAGGTTCAGTGAAACGTCTCTTTACACTGGCCAGTTCTTTCAGGCTTATCTTGGTTTACCCCATGTAGAATTGCTCGTGGAACAATCTTTCCAACTGGGTCCAATGATGGATCGAATTGGGGGGGAGAGTTGTAAACCAAGTAAAAGCGTTCTTTGTTAAAGAACTTGGGAAGTACTTAATCCTCAGGTTTTCGTTATTCGAAATATCTCCTGCTTCGATCAAGTATCTCGCCACATGTTCGACAGTAGATTCTGTCGTGTCCCCAGAGAACTTAGTGAATTTGGGGACTTTACATCTAGGAGGTAAGTCTGTTTGTAACACGTATTCTGACAATGGGGATGTAAAGTTGGGCCTTCGAAAGCCCATGTTCATCCCATTTTGAGTCATGATCCTTTCGATCATGGTTGCCAGATTATTTTCCAAACCCATGTTTTGGTATTGGATATGCTGAACTACTTCGTCAGCATTTTGGTTTCTGTTAACTAACCTTACCTCTGGGGTTATTACCCTAGGTTCCTCGACAGGTTGCTCCAATCGTGCCCTAAGGTTTTCTTCGACAGGCTGTTGGACCTGGTTGATAGTGGTTTCTTCCTCTAAGAACACACCCTGGTTTCCCCTTATTTGCGTCCTTTGGGGCTGTCGAATAGGTTGGGGTACTCCAAAGAAATCAGCCAAACGCGTCATTTGCGCTGTCATCTGCTGATTCGATTGAGTAGTGTTTTGTATTAGAGGGTTCAGCACTGTACTTAAAGTTTGTGCCAACATTTGCACCATATCATGGTTGCTTTCGTCCATTTGTTGCCTCAAGACTGCTGTCGAGGCATTTGTAAGGCCATGTGCTACTTGGGACGTTCCTCCTAAGAGTTGGGTCCTATTTCTATTCGCCATACCTACTCCAGAGCCTTGGAGTGGCGAAGAGGCACTCACTAAAGGGTCTGAAAAAGTGGACACAACATTCGTCAGGCTAGCCAAGTCAGAAGTTGGCATGCCATAGAGTGGTTCTCGATTATGACCGCCTGTCATAAATCCTGGGGGAACAAAAGGTCTTGTGCCTAAATTTCCCCTTGGTGGGGGAGTTCCCAAAGGCACTCTGGGGCCTGTGAACGGAGGTAATGGCCCCGTTGCTGTGACCGTTACTGCTGGTGTCGAACCAGCGGTTATCGCTTCACTTACTATCGGGATAACCGTTGCTCCCACATTTGTTTGTGGGATCTCGTTATTGTTTGGCGGATTCGCCATCTCTTCCCTTCTTCTAGCAGTATTGGTATCGTTAGTGTATATTCTACCACTTCTCAATAACATGCAACACTCCTCGAAAAAGATGAGATTATTTTTAAAAATCAACACACAGTCCCGCCGGGTGTGCCAATTTGTTTACCGTGGTTTTTGGTAAACAACCACTGATCCTCCAAATGGTTACTTATTTGGTTACTCGCAGGATCGATCAGATTGATCCTAGGACATAGGTTGATTTTGAGGTTTTGATTAAATTGGATAATGGTTAAATGACAATAAAATAAAGAGGCTTTAAGTAAATTGCATGAAGAAATAGGCTTGGTAAAATAAATGAAGGCTTGAAGTAAAGGATTTCGACAGGGAAAGTAAAGAAGAAAGCAAGTAAAATTGCTGGAAAAGTAAATGACTTTGATTAATAAAAGTGGTGTTTCACACATACATTCTCAACAATTCTTTCTCACACGCTGGGAACTCGAATCTATATGAGTGACTTTGTATATAATTGTGAACACACGCGAGAAACTGCGTGAACTACTACTATTTATACTAAAACATCCCAAGTAACCGTCGGGCAGTTACACTGCTTCGAGATGATCCCACTTGGCACGTTCTCAATGTTCGACGCTCCAGATCTTCTCACGTTGCACTTGGTAACCGCTGGAAACCGTTTTCCCTCCAAATGCTTGAATTTCAAACCGTTCCACTTTGAACCATCGAACACCTTCGTCGAGAAGCATCTTCGACGAGAAACACCTTCGACGTCGAAGGCAACCAACTTCTCCCTTGGAAGAAATCTTCTAAGTACAGTGTCATCTTTCGATGGTCATTTCGACAGACCCAGCTGATCGAAAACATCCTTCAACTTTAATGGCTGATATTAATGAAACAAGGGTGTCGAATTTAAAAGCCAACAGTACCACAAATTTTTCCCTCCCATTTTTCATTCAAGATACTATCCTAAGGTTTCTTGAATACTCAATTTGACTCAGAAGTTGATCTAACAGATTATCGTCATAGGCAGTAAGTCAACAATTAGGGTTTAGTATTTTTCAAGCAAAAATGAGTTTTCAAAGTTTCAAATTCTCTTCGTGGTTCTTCATGTATTCTCAAGAATGCTTGTGCCAAGTTTCAAGCCTCGCATCACAAGTTTGCTCAGTCAATGGTGCAGATGATTGAAAATGAATTACATTGACCCAAAATTCGACCTTTGCAAGATAAAGTTCAAACGATTATAACTTCTTCATTATTCGATATTTTTGAGCGTTTCTTTTTGCGTATGACTCTCCTTGATGTCATCCCAAATTTCTCTTCACAAGTCAAGAGATTATTACGTGAAAAAGATCATCAGAAGTTCAAATACTTTAGAAGTCACTTCCTGGTTCTCACCTAATTTTAGGTAACTGTGGCATGACTTCCAAGAGTCGTAATGTCCTCAATTTTCAAGATCTCGAGACAACTATTTTTGCACATTGTCATGAGTGATGTCATCAACAAGTCCTCTTCAAGAGTCAAAGGAAATTTCATTTAAAAGACCTTGGAGATTATCAATTTCTCATAAGTCACTTTCTTGATTTAGAATGTTTTCAACTTCTAATTGCTTTCTCAAAGGCTATGATTCTCATGTTGAGATTTGTTCATGGAACGAGACTTTGAATTCGGAGATTCATGTTGAGTTCGAACAAGATGTTGCTTATAATACAAGTTTCCATGTTAGGAAATCGATTTGGGATCTTGGTGAAATTTATTTGAGGATTCATTTGAATAATGTTCTTGATTTCAATCCAGGTATCAAAGAACGAGTTCGCTAAAGTTTTCTCAAATTCATTAGAACTTTGGAATGCAAACATGATTAAAGTTATGCTTTGATTCATGGTTTATCTAAGTCACAATTCTCATGAACAAAATCAAATTGTTGAACCTAATTCAAAGTTCGTGGCTATTCATCTATTTTCAAGAGCGTCATTATTCAAATGCAATAATTTTTCTTAAGTCGCTTTGTAATTCAAGTTTATTCAAGAATTCAAGATTTACAACAAGGCATCATTGTTATTTAAAATTGATTTTGAATATATTTTACAAGTCTCCAAGTCTTAAAATTCAAATCACAAATGGAAACCGCAATGTTACAAAAGTCGTAATAATACAAAATTCCTAAAGAATGTAATCTTCTTCATCTTCAAGTCTTCATCAATCACTTCAGGCTGCTCTTCACCAATTTTCTCTATTGTCCAAATTGCTCGTACATGTAACAAAAAGAAAGAAATGGTTAACAGATAATTCGTGTTGGAACAAGAAGAATAATTTTCAGAGAGTTTTTCTTTCTTCTCATCATTAGGGATTGTTCGAAAGAATCAGTTCGCGGATTAGGGGATTCATCATTTGCCAAAGTCCAACAAAGGCCTCATTTATCTTTGCAAATAAAAGTAAATTTCTTTCATTGGCCCAAAGATGTCCTCATTGCAAATCACAAAGCATATTTTGGTTCACAAAGAAAACAAATATTGTCAAAATAAAAAAAAAATAGCTTGCATTACTGTAAGCAAAAACAAACACAAAAGAGCAAGTATTATCAAAGCAGAGTGCTGCCCATGACAGTCCAAAAAGAAAACTGCTGCACAAACCTGTACCAAGCCAGTCCAAAATTTGCACAAACTTAACCATTTCCTTAACCATTTCAAGGATCTCAAGGGTTTGTGATGCAGGTTATGATAAATCAGACGTCTTGCAAGGGGCAAGGGGATTTATTTTTCTCTAGCCAATGCCGTCAAAAGACCAAAACACGACAACTTGAGTCAGGGGCTATGACCCACTTGATATGGTAAGCTTGACTCTCGTAAAAGGACTTTCAACGATACGAAGTTCTTCAATCAAATCTACAAATTTCAACTTCTAACATTTTCTTATTTACCCCGCGAGATCCTTGAAAAAATTGCATGCACGTCAATTGTATAAAAGGTCTTCTAGTACAGGTCTCTCATTTTCTCGCTGTTTATTTCAGCAAGGAAAATGGCTCTCCAACAAGACAACAAAGATCTCCAAACTCAAGAGGCTCAATTCATGCAAATGTTCCTAAACCTATTCAAGGGGCAGGAAGAGTTTAAAGCACTCCTCGCTGGAGACCTGGCCAAGAAAAGTCCTGCAGACAATAAGGGCGAATGGTTGGAACAACTGCAAGCTGAGGTAGAAGCGATGAGAACCCAGATGCTGGGGCAGATGGATCTTATCCAAGGCCTAGCCCGAAGACAAGAATAACTGAGAGCCATTATCAAGAAACTTCATCAAGACGGCTGCAGCCGTATGAATCAAACAGTTGAGGTTGAGGACCAAGTCATTGATCAACTCTCGAGAAGACAAGAGGCTGGTTTTGTGAAGAGTGGACTTTTCCAAATTGCTACCACATCACGGGTCCAACAACAACCTCACCAAAAACAACGGGTTAATCAGAGTAAGCCAGATATACCCAAAAGGAAGTTTACCAAACTCAACATGTCGTTGTCTCAAGCTTTGCAACACCTGTTGAGGATGAATCTGATTATGTTGATAGGACCTCATCCGAATCCCAAGACTTCTTCGCCTAACTACAATCCTGATGCAAGATCTGCATACCACTTCAACAGCCCGGGGTATGATATTGACGACTGTTGGAGGTTGAAATACAAAATTCAAGACCTGATTGATGAAGGAGCATTGGTATTCACACAAGATGGTCAACTGGAATGTTTCTGCCATCCCTCTAAGGCATGCCATCTGAAGTGACAAGATCAGACAAGGAGGCTTTTTTTCATTAGAATTTTCAATTTGTAATTTTCTTTTGATTGTTCGAACATCTATTCATGTCAAACTCTGTTACTTTATCAATGCATTGCATATGTCTGTTATGAATCAATTCATTCGTATTCACTATATTTAAAACTGCTTCCCTTTTTGTGATATTCAACTCTCGATCAAAAGCTCTAAGCCTTTAGAGGGAGGATGACGAAAACGATACCATAATCCATACAGTGTGCTTTTGAACAGACCTTGCTGACGATGTACAGGCGTTGTTTCAAATCCTAAACAGTGGAGTTATAAGGAAGATAATCCCTAGTCAACCCCTTTGAGCCAAAGAAGTATGAACTTTTATTTTCACGTAAATTAAAATCCTTAATCATAACTTGGGGCAGGGTAGTTTCTCAGTCAATTCAGACGCGCATTCAGTCGCAATCTTCCGCTTCGTACACAATGAATGGAATCGAAGACGTCCTTCCAAATTAAAAGACGGTGATGGTTCTGCATAATCATCAAAGCAGGCAGTCATTATTTTTCAAAAGAAAAGCCCGTTAAGTCAAAACCTATGAAGGAGACTTAAGAAAAAAACTGGGGCATCCCGCTGACTGTTATCGCAAAAGAAACAATTCAAGCAAAAGAAGGAATAACAAAAACCAAAAAAAGGTTACTACAAATCCTCAACAAAAAAAACATTACAAAAATGATTGCCTCTTCCAAATAAATTTTCAATATCTGAACCATCACTGGAACATCAAGGACAATATTCTAGAACTAATCTGGGATTCTAAAACGCGCAATTAACTGAGCATAGGAATGAAGAACATCACGAAGAGCGAGTGGTTACAAATAAATTTTGAGCCTTTATCCTTTGTTTCTTGAACCGTGAACCAGGCCATGTTACAACCCTTAAAAGTCCTAGATGAAGCATGGGTTAGTTTGAGAGCATACTATTACAAAAGGTATCCTGACTCCTGTAAGACTTTGCTATAAATCCTGAGTTGACATCACACTGTTACAAAATTTGTTTGTTTTACTAAAAGATGATTTTTCAAACTTCAAGACAGACATAAGCTTTGCATTCTTAAAATACCATTGTTTGCATATGACTATTTGTTCAACAACAGAGAAATTCGCACGATGGATATTCAGTGAACAAAGATATTCTCAATGAACAGAATCACCTCGGACAGAAAGACATTCCATTGATAGGCCTTTCATAATCAAGGGGTATAGCATGATGTCCAACTGATCTAGGGCAGTCAAGTCAAGATTCAAGGAATCTCCCAAAAATGCCAAGTAGCCAGGGGTAGATCTCCATCTGAATTACTTGGGGCATTGGACATGAATTCCAACAACGAATCATGTACGATCAAACGAGCATCTTCTGGAAGTTTGGCAACACTTACCACTATGGACAGTGACAATTCTCCGTACCCGGTGAACATGGACATAGTCGGAAAATACTACGCATGAACAAGGACCCGCTAGATTGACTGGCCTAGGCAAAAATAAGGGCATCCCGGCGAACCAAAAGGGTTCGGGAAAAATTTCTCCAGTTAAAGAATATTCAAGACCTCTACTGGTTCAACTTAAATATCTTAATGGTTTATGCTGATTCTTTCTCGTAGACATTTTCTCTATTTAAGATAAATTGCTCCAAGATTTGTTCTGATTCTTTCCAGACCTCTGCTGGTTCAGTTTAAATCTCTCAATGGTTTATCCTGATTCTTTCCCGTAGACATTTTCTCTGGTTCAGATAAATTGCTCCAAGATTTGTTCTGATTCTTTCCAGTTAAAGAATATTCAAGACCTCTACTGGTTCAGCTTAAATCTCTCAATGGTTTATCCTGATTCTTTCCCGTAGACATTTTTTCTGGTTCAGATAAATCGCTCCAAGATTTTTTTTAATTCTTTCCAGTTAAAGAATATTCAAGACCTCTACTGGTGAAGCTTAAATCACTCAATAGTTTATCTTGATTCTTTCCCGTAGACATTTTCTATGGTTCAGATAAATCACTCCAAGATTTGTTCTGATTCTTTCTAGACCTATGCTGGTTCAGTTTAAATCTCTCAATGGTTTATCCTGATTCTTTCCCGTAGACATTTTCTCTGGTTCAGATAAATCGCTCCAAGATTTGTTCTGATTCTTTCCAGTTAAATAATATTCAAGACATCTGCTGGTTCAGTTTAAATCTCTCAATGGTTTATCCTGATTCTCTCCCGTAGACATTTTTTCTGGTTCCAATAAATCGCTCCAAGATTTGTTCTGATTTTGTCTAGTTAAAGAATATTCAAGACTTCTGCTGGTTCAGTATAAATTGATCAATGGTTTATCCCGATTCTTTTCCGGTAGACACTTTCTATGGTTCAGACAAATCACTCCAAAGAATTATCCTGATTCTTTCCAGTTGAAGTGAAGTTTAGATTTGGTCTAATTTATGTCAACAATCACCTTTGGATGGCATCTATAAGCCCATCTCCGACGGTTCTCAACCACTTCTGGATGGCATCTATAAGCCCATCTCTGACAACTATCCATCATTTCTTCAAATGGAATCTGTAAGCCCATTCCGAATACAATAAATTCAAAGTGTTACTTCTCGCACAAGCGAGTGCAAATTTCTGGGCACTCTAGTGTTCAATCATCTTTCACTTTCAAGCTACGAACGACAAATATGCCAATCTCACTTTTCAAGTTTAAGAAGATTGAACTGGGGCATCTGTTGTATCCCAAAGTTTTCCCTCCCATTTTTCATTCAAGATACTATCCTAGGGTTTATCAAATACTCAATTTGGCTCAGAAGTTGATCAGACAGATTCTCTTCCTAGGCAGTGAGTCAACAATTAGGGTTTAGTATATTTCAAGCAAAAATGAGTTTTCAAAGTTTCAAATGGTCTTCGTGGTTCTTCATGTATTCTCAAGGATGCTTGTGCCAAGTTTCAAGCCTCGCATCACAAGTTTGCCCAGTCAATGGTGCAGATGATTAAAAAGGAATTACATTGACCCAAAATTCGACCTTTGCAAGATCAAGTTCAAACGATTGTAACTTCTTCATTATTCGATATTTGTGAGCGTTTCTTTTTGTGTATGAATCTCCTTGACGTCATCCCCTATTTCTCTTCACAAGTCAAGAGCTGATTACGTGCAAAAGATCATCGGAAATTCGAATACTTTAGAAGTCATTTTTTGGTTCTGACCTAATTTCAGATGACTGTGGCCTGACTTCCAAGAGTCGTAATGTCCTCAATTTTCAAGATCTCGAGACAACTATTTTTGAACGTTGTCATGAGTGATGTCATCAAGAAGTCCTCTTCAAGATTCAAAGGAAATTGTATTTAAAAGACCTTGGAGATTATCAATTTTTCATAAGACACTTTCTTGATTTAGAATATTTTCAACTTCTAATTGTTTTCTCAAAGGCTATGATTCTCATGTTGAGATTTATTCATGGAACGAGATGTTGAATTCGGAGATTCATGTTGAGTTCGAACAAGATGTTACTTATAATACAAGTCGCCATGTTAGGAAAACGATTTGGGATCTTGGTGAAATTGATTTGAGGATTCATTTGAATAATGTTCTTGATTTCAATCCAGGTATCAAAGAACGAGTTCACTAAAGTTTGCCCAAATTCATTCGAACTTTGGAATGAAAACATGATTAAAGTTATGCTTTGATTCATGGTTTATCTAAGTCACAATTCTCATGAACCAAATCAAATTGTCGAACCTAATTCAAAGTTCATGGCTATTCATCTATTTTCAGGCGCGTCATTATTCAAATGCAAGACTTTCTCTTAAGTCTCTTTGTAATTCAAGTTTATTCAAGAATTCAATATTTACAACAAGGCATCATTGTTATTTAAACATGAATTTGAATATATTTTACAAGTCTCCAAGTCTTAAAATTCAAATCACAAATGGAAACCGCAATGTTACAAAAGTCGCAATAATACAAAATTCCTAAAGAATGTAATCTTCTTCATCTTCAAGTCTTCATCAATCACTTTAGGCTGCTCTTCACCAATTCTCTTTATTATCCAAATTGCTCGTACATGTAACAAAAAGAAAGAAATGGTTAACAGATAATTCATGTTGGAACAAGAATAATAATTTTCAGAGAGTTTTTCTTTCTTCTCATCATTAGGTATTATTCGAAAGAATCAGTTCGCGGATTAGGGGATTCATCATTTGCCAAAGCCCAACAAAGGCCTAATTTATCTTTGCAAATAAAAGTTAATTTCTATCATTGGCCCAAAGATGTCCTCATTGCAAATCACAAAGCATATTTTGGTTCACAAAGAAAACAAATATTGTCAAAATAAAAAATAATAGCCTGCATTACTGTAAGCAAAAACAAACACAAAAGGGAAAGTACTATCAAAGTAAACTGCTGCCCATGACAGTTCAAAAAGAAAAATGCTGCACAAACCTGTACCAAACCAGTCCAAAATTTGCACAAACTTAACCAAAATCGAAATTGTATCAGGAAAGCAGTAAGGCAGTGCATCAAAAGTGTTAAAACCCCATTTCTTTCCCCCCAAAAAAAAATTCATCCTCATGTTAATATAAGAAAACTGATACCATAACAAAAGGGAGAGAGATCGATTTTCCAACAGAAAAGAAAAAAATAACATAACAGTTTTGACACAACAACCAAGCCATATACAAAAATCACAACAACGGTTTTGTTTGAAGCTAGACATCAAAGAAATCCCCGTTTTCAGTCATCACTTTCTTTAAACCATAACACTTCAGGAAAAAAATAAGAAAATACAAAAAAGCAGGAAACAACTTCCCTGTAAAAAAAAGACCGTGAAGCCACTAGCCACAGAAACGCACAAGTTTTTCAGAAACAGATCCGGCTGGTAAGTCTTCACATCTCTCTGCATTCATAGAAACCATAAAATGTTAAATTTGTCTGTATGCATTATTTTCTTGTTATAATCAAATAATATATATAGAAAAATATATAATACAGTAAGAATGTTTAACACAAAGATAACAACATCCCTTCATCACCATCAGTAACCATCACCATCAATCTTCATCAATCCCTCTTCCTAACACAATAATACGAAATCAATCTCACATCCCTCTCATCCACATAACCGATTCCTCTTCTCACCTCCACGCTCTTCTTCTTTCACCATTACTATCACGTCTTAGTCCCGATCGTCGACGACACCGAGCCCATGGAAGCCGTCATCACCATTGACGTTCTCCGTCGATCCGGAATCTTCGTACCATATGAACATCGATGGAAATAGAGAGCGGAGGGAGATGAATTTCGATGGAGAGGAGAGAGTTTGTTTTACTGTAAGGTTAGAAAATAAAGAGATGAAGGGTTTTTGAACCACAAGAGAGCCTCTTTTCACGATGAAGTGTTTTTTTTATTGAATCAATAATCAGTTTTGGCCTTTCCCAATATTAACAACAATAATTAAATCTTTTCTTTGCCTTCCCAAGACTAACAGCGGCGCTCCCCAAGTATATTAGGGTTTTCAAACCTTTTCATTGTCCATTCCAAAACCGGATCAGCCCATTGGACCTTTTGGCCCAATCACTCAGCCATTTTTAGTCTTTTATATTAATAAATGTGCCATAATACATGAAGGATCGATTGGTGCAGTGGTTAAGGCGTTGATGTTTGGAGGAAAGTTATCGGGTTCGAGACCCCCCGGGACATTTTTCTTTTTTCTGATTTCAGTTTCTTCTTTTTTTGAACAAAAAAAACCTCCTGGGCTCCTCATTGTTGGGCCTCAGCGCCCCAGCCCCTTATACACAATACACTATGATTTTGTTTCACACCCTCAGGCCCAATATTTTCTATTTATCTTTGTTTTCTTTTAAGTAAATAAATAAAAAACAATAATGATTAGTTTTAGACATGTTGATTTTTCTTTTTCTCATAAATAAATTCTTTACAATATTAACATAAAAATGACTAAAAATATTTAGGACTTTGTAAATAATTTTATTAATTGACTTTTTCTTTAGTCTTAATTTGTTTGTTTAAATTCTTCATAAAAAATACCAAAAGACAAAATATACATACATTCGATCTAATTTCTTTGTAAAAAATTATTTTCTTTAATAGAATAGAATTTTATTTTTCTTTCCAAATTTTTCAAACAAAATACTTAGAATTTTATACTTTGTTAATTAATTTTTACTTCATAGACTGTTGTAGTTTTAATTAATTTTTTGATTCGATTTGGTCGTATCGATTGCCTATTTTGACTTTTAATCGCATTGATCCATCCCCATTTGTAAATTTGTACCCCCATTCCCAAAAGCTTTGTAATAGCATAGAATTTTAATTTCCGTAATTTACTGTTTTCTTTATACTGTATAGTAATTAGACGTGTATGATAAGATATAAAATCAATTTCTAGACAACCCTAATAAAAGACAAAATTAACTTGAATCGAACACACTTTTCATACGCACACCTCTAGGGTAACCTCGCTTGTTTCCTCGGAAAAACAGTCATGTCCCTCGAATATGAGACGCTTTAGGAAAGACCCTTCGATAAAAAGATCGTTGTCCCTCGATGTCCCTCGATGTTGTCTTCGATAAAACGATCTAGTCCCTTTTGAAAATTTCTAAAGCGTCTCACAAGTTGCCTTCTATGACTGTATAATTGACCCGCGTTTGTCCCTTCACATCCAACGATGGGGCTTCTTACCAAATCAATGGTAAGATAACAACATCTAAAGGAGGAGGAAAAGCATATTTAAGACCTTTTGAGTAGGTAGGTTGCTCCTAATTTCTCGCTTGCTCACAACAAAAACATTTTATACACCAACACTTTCATTTTGAAACATTTTCAAAAGACAAACACTTTGTACGCGTTCTTATAGAAACGAGAACCATTACAAAGACACCTTTTCAAAATCGCTTTCAAAAACACATTCCACAAAAACTTCCTTGAACTATTTTCCAAACAACACTTTGTACGCGTTCTTATAGAAACGAGAACCATTACAAAGACGTTTACAAAATACTTTCAAAACCCACACCACAAGCATATTTTCAAATAAAAACAAGTGATCTAGCAAGCAACTAAGAGCTCGTAGATAACTACAGATGAAAAGGGTGCTAACACCTTCCCTTTTCATAACCTACCCCCCGAACTCAAGAAAATAATCTCGAAAGGTCTTTCCTGTTCTTTTCAACCTTTCAGTGACGACTCTTGCTATCCGCGACAATTGCGATCAAACGCAAAACACCCAAGTCAGTTATCCCACTGTGTTACATCGAGATTAGCGCGGTTTAGGGCGATTTGATGTGTAAAATAAAGAAGTCGCCCTTAGCACTCCAGGCCCGCTTAGCACGGTCTGCTGAGATTTTTTTTATAACTTCATTTCATTCATTTATTAGGATAATTTTGGGGAAGTTTTTGCTCCCAACTCCATCAACCTTTAATTTTGTTAGGATTAGCTTTGATAACAATTATGGAGCTTACATACGGATGATCCGAGGTGGATTACTCTTCGATTGGCTTTGAAAAACTGGTTAATATGTGGTTCATTTCTCTTTTGCTTTGTGTATTCTCTTTTGGTTGGGTTTGTACATGTTTTTTCTTTGAAATCATGTATATTTTTGTGTCTCTTGGAGTTATACAAAACTCGCTTTACAAATCTTTGTCGATTGTTATCCATGATTTTTGCTCTGTGCTAAGGATTTGAACTGCTATAGACATATACTTCTTGAGTTCTTATCTAGGTTGATTATATAATAGTATTTGAATTCTAGAGATAAATTTAGCATTGTTATTCACTTAGGGCATCTGTGATTAATGCCTCTGTGTTGTTTGTGTTTCTCTGAGAGATCACCGATGCAAGTGAGTATGGTTGACTTCTGTGTTGTTAATGTTGGTTGAGAGATTGTTGTTGTAACACGGTGGGAGAACTGACTTGATGTTTTGCGTTTTATCACAATTTTTATAGATATCAAGAATCGCCACTGACTTTTCTTTTATTTAATAAAGGAAAGGGTGAAAAGAACAGTAAAGATCTTTTGAGAATTTTCTTGAGTTCGGGGGGTAGGTTATGAAAATGGAAGGTGTTAGCACCCTTTTCATCCGTAGTTATCTACGGGCTCTTAATTTCTTGATCACTTTGAAATGCTTTGTGTTTGTGTAAGTTTAGAAATATTTTGAAAACGCCTAAGATTGGCGAACTTTGCAATGATTATTGCATCGTTGAGAATGTATACAAAGTGTTGGTTTTGAAAATATTTGTTGAAGGGAAGTGCTTGGAAAGATGTTTGAAAATTCCAATGTAAATCTATTTTGTAATGATTCTTGTATCATTGAGAATGTATACAAAAATTTTATTTGAAAAGTGTTTTGAAAGTGTGAGGTGTAAATTGTTTTGTTTGTGAGCAAGCAATTACGAGAAATCTTCCTACTCAAAAAGTCTTTGTTCTTTTTCTCCTCCTTTAGATAGTGCTTATCTACCATTAATTGGTAGTAATATATCATTGGATGTGAGGGACATGCGTGGGTCATCATACAGTCATAGAAGGAAACTTGTAAGATGTTTTAGCAATTTTCGTAAGGGACTAAGATCGTTTATTGAAGGCAACATTTGAAGGGTCATCGAGGGAGTATGATCTTTTAATAGAGGGTCTTTTGCTAAAACATCTTACATCCGAAGGACATGACTGTTTTTAATCCGAGACAACAAGTGTGGGTTACCCTAGAGGTATATTTGTGCAAAGTGTGTTTGATTTAATTATTTTATCTTCAACTAAGGTTGTCTATGTTTGATTTTAAATCTTGCCATACAAACCTTAATTACTAACAATAATATGGAAAGCGATAAATTATAGAATTTAAATGTCCTACGCTATTACATCTCTTTGGAAATTGGGGTACAACTTTAAAAATGGGGGGATGACAAGTAAAATAAACCCTAATTACTATTACAAAGCTTTGATAGTTACATAAATTGTAACGCGAAATTGTAAAATGCGCAAAGAGATGTAAAGTGTAGAAAAGAGAGAAGAAATTGTTTTGGTGAGTTTTGGATGGCAAAGGTTTTAATTAAACTAATTAAACTAATGAATTTACAAGGGAAGTTAATTAATTATTTAACAAAACCTAAAATATAAGTTGATTAAAATAAATTAAGTAAAACCTAAGTCTAATTATTTTTAATTCTAAAAAGAGATTAATTAGTTAAGAAAATATTTTTGGTGTTTTATTTATAAAAATAAATAAAATAAAAATTAGAAAGTTTTTAGTCTAATTATAAAAAATATATGTTGGTATTTCAATTAAATAAAATAAAATAAAGAAGGAAAATATATTAAAAAAAAGAGACAAAGTTGGGCCTGAGTTAAAAATAAAAGGGGGTGGAAAAGTATTTTTTGGTTTAGGCCCAAACATATGTTTTTTTTTTGTAATCAGAAAAATAAAATGTTTGTAAAATATGTACTAGGCATGCGCTGTTAGCAAGTAAAAAGGGGGTGAATGAAAGAAAAGTGCTATGGCCCAAAGCCAGTGAAGCCCAAACGTGCTGGAAATGAAAATAGGACAAAAATAATGTGAAAAATCACAAAACGAAACGTTGGGGCTAGAACCCATGTCCTAAGGGTGAAAGGCATGCACTTTAACCACTAGGGTGGTGATACATCCGTTATTTAAGACAATAATAACTAAATATATTTTAAACTCATTTCTGACTGTACATCTTCTTCTTCCTCGCGCCAGTCTTCAAACCAGATTATTGAATTTTCAAACTTACTCATTTCTCAACCAAATTGGAAAATGTAAACATCAAAGTTATTATAAATTTCATCACGATTTCAAATATTTAAATAACTTAAGCTATGGATCAAAGATGAACATGAATTTTGCTTGGTACCAAATTCTGACCTAATTTTTCTGTAACTTCAACTTCAAAATTCGCATCACTCAGACAAGATAAATGAAAACTAAGGGCATGGTTAGCTTCAGGGCAATGATGTCTACATTTTATCTTTACAAAATAACTATTAATGATGTTTGTATGAGAAGTTCAAAGTTGAGAAAACTTGCCTCAAAACTGGAAATCGTGTTTTGAATTTAAGCACTCCTGGAGGTGTTGTGATGATCTAGGTAGCTTCATTAGACTCATAGGTGAAGAAGTGAAAAACACAATAAGGGGGGAGGAGGGTTGAATTGTAACTTTAAAAATAAATGCAATTGACACGATGATTTTTATCTTGGTTCGTTTGATCTCAAACTACTCCAATCCACCCGCCAAGGTGATTTCACCTCTCTCCAACGAGGTCTTAATTCACTAATCAAACTGATTACAAATCTACTTTGACAACTACCAAAGTCTTCTTGAGTACAACCATAACCTGGTTTATCTCAAAGAATTTAACTAACAAACATATGAATAAATCTGTGTACAGGATGTTTTTCGTTACAAAAACGGTATCACAAACTTGTGATGTATTCCACAATTTAGAGAATAATTTTAATATTGAGTTGTAGCGTTGAGAGATTGTAGAATAGAAGTGTTATAAATTGTGAACGATTTAACCTTGTTGCTTGTTTAAATAGGCGCAACAATCTTGTGCAAATGGAAACTTGATAATTGGCAATTAATGCACTTTCCTTAATTTGAAGATCCTTGTCTATTTGTAGCCATTAAAATTGATACAGCTTTGATGAATTAGTAACAATTCAGAACACGAGGAATCTATTAGCTGCTTTGCTTCTTAACTTGGAAGGTCAGAATCATGAGGTCCTGTTTGCAGCGTTAGACTTCCGTTCAAAGTTAGAATGTCTTTCTCATTAGTGCAAATTCTGATCTTCATTCATCAGAACATTCTGATATCAGTCTACGTTTACAACAGGAACATCCTTGTAGCTCAACTTCTGATCCACTTCCGTCAGAACTTCTGTATAAAATAGAACATAATTTTAGAGTGCATATTTGTTCTTTGTGTTTGTTATCATCAAAACTCTTATGAGGGTTGTAGAATTAAACTATGTTCTAACAATCTCCCTCTTTTATATGATGACAAAAACTGGAATTTTCAATAAAAATATATAGAACATAAAGCTTTAGAGAGTATCCCCTTGAGTTGAGTACTCAGATAGAGATGAATTACTTCCCTGAAATTCATTTTGATCAGAGCCTTTGATGCATCCCCTTCTGTATTTATCGGAGTTTTGTTCTTGTTATGCTTTCCGGAAAAAAATGAGAAGTTAAGATATTTAGAATGCTTGAGACCTTGTCCTGGTATACTGTTATTGAAAATATCTTACGTTCTCCCCCTTTTTGTCAGCAATCAAAAAGCAATATAAACATTATTATTCAGATTCAAAAAAGATGATTTATATTCAAACAAATTTCAATAACATTTTCAGAGCCAGATGAAACAAGATAATGGATGCAGAAAACAAGTTATATAAAAAAAATCTAAGATTGAGGAGGGGGAAGTCGTGTGAACAACGCTTCCAGCAAGCTCTTAATCTGAGTGCTTGATTACTCTTGCTTTCCAAGCATTTCCTTGATTTCTGTGCTCGTGTCTTCTTACTTATCTAGTCTTTCTTTTATTATAGCATTCTCCTTCTTTAACTCTTCCAGAGTTTGCATAACCAAAGATTAAGCTGGTGTATCCTCAGAAGATGCAAGTTTCTCAGAACACTCTGCAGCATTTTCTGATTCAGTGGCTTCTTTTGTTGCTTTTTCCTTTTCTTGAATAATAGCCAGAGGAAGACTTTCAGACCATGGTTAAATAACTTCTGAAGGTTGGTGCCCTTTCCAGGGAGCATTGTCCAGCAAAAGAATCAATTTCTTTTCCCAGTGACAAAACTTGATCTTTGAAAGCTTTCAACTGATCACTAAAGTTCTTTTGAGCCAGTTCATAACTTGATTCTTTGTGCTTCTGGGATTCTGAGTTGAACCATCTTCTGAACCGATTCCAATGAGAGTCAGAAGTAGCCGGATTTTAATTTTTTAGACTTGCTTGCTTCAAGGAGTTAACCCATTCCATTAATTCTGTTTCAAAAATCAATAAATTCTTACCAAGATTTGTTTTGGTTATAGTTGGATTAGGTTTGGGAATGGATATTTTGTGAGAGGTTGAGGCTAGATGATCCAGCGTTTCTAAATTAATGATTGTTCTGAGGTGATCATCTGGACGGTTAATAGGAGAGGGAGTAGGAGAGTCAAAAATGATGATTGGTGAACGAGGTGTGTTTGGTGGAGGGGAATGATAAGGTGATGGTATTTCTTGAATGTTTAGAATGGAGAGAGGTTGACAAACCATGAGAGGTTTTGTGATTCCAGGAATAGGTGTGGTGGTATCAGACTCTGTGAAAGAATCTTTTGGTTGGTGAGCGGTAGCGTTTGGATTTTCTGGGTGAGTGGTTTCAAAGTTTGGATTTTCTGTTTGGGGAGTGTGAAGGTTTGGATTTTCTGGGATAGGAGTATGAAGGTTTGTATTTTATAGGTTAGGAGTTTGAAAATCTTGATTAAATAGATCAATATCAGAAAGAACTCTTTCAAGTTCTGGCTGATTTTGTTCTAGGTTTGTTACAGAAGGATCAAACTCTATATCAAAATCTTCAAGTGTTTGAGATGAGGGATCTTCTGTTGGTTTTGGTGAGGAGGGTGTTTCATATGTTGGAAAAACTATTGATTCTACAACAGAAATAAAGGAAGTGTTACCTTTCCTTTTAGCAACTTTTGGAGTCATCTGAGAAGATCCTTCTCCTGTTGCTTTTCTCTTTCTGGACTTCTTTAACACAACATCTGGAGCTTGCTAATGCAGATCACGAATATTAAGTTCTGGAGAAGTTACATCCTCCTTGAATGCTTCTTATTATCTGACCACTATTTCTGGTGTAGCATCAATCTCAGAAAATAAAGGAAAATCTTTCAGTGGGGTTCTCCTTGTCGTGATGACTTCATGTGTAGAAATGGTTGGCTCCTTCTTAATGCTGTCAATAATCATCATCTTTTTCAAATTCTTGGCATTAAGGGGTTTTCCAGCACATGCCTCTAACATGCTTATCTACTGAGCTTCTGTCAGATGCTCTATCAACCTATTCTCAGTCAGAATATCAGAAATTAACCTGCCCAGAGGTATCCAATCCCTCTTGGTCCTTTCTTCTTCTCTTATTTCCTTCACGCTTGTTCTCAGATGATTGAAAAGCAAGTGAGGAAGGTTTATTCTTGTCTTCTTTGAAATGAAATATAACAGAAACTATTGATCAATGTTGATGTAGTCAGGAGAGCTTGCTGGCTTCATGTGGTTTATACAGCCCAGAATGATCTTAGCCCAGATTCTGAAGTATTCCTTCAGATCTCTAATCTTGCTGGATGGCTGTCCGGAAGTGAAGATTACTCTTGATATGGCTTTTAGGTCAGAACTCTTAGCCATGTCGCTGCACCCGATTCTGCCGCCATTGTAACCAATCGGCTTTCTAATCAAATACTCAGTAATTACAATTTTATTCCCCATTACATAAGACGTCACTTGATGATTAGAGGAGGTTGCATGAATCCATAATTCCTTTACCAGAATTGGGAACATTGGACCTAGAAGACGATCAAAATACATGTTCCAGCCTTGGGCAATTACATATGCAGCAAGATCAAACCCATTCTCCTTCAAGCTTTCAAAATCGATGATAAGCTCACAGAGAACTTCAAGAGAGTCAAATGGAGTGAGTAAAGTTCTTATTGGTTCTTCATACTATTCTACTGTTGATGATGAATCAGGAGCACTTTGAAGAGTTTTAGCGCTTGAGGAAGATGCCATTGTTCACACTGAGATTTCTGAGAAAAAAAGGGTTTTTGCTAAACGAAACTAGAGAGAATAATAGAAGCGAGAAGAAGTGAATGTGATAGTGATTTTGTATTTATAATCAATTTGAAAACTTAATCAGTAAGAAAGAGAAAACAAATTAATGATTACACTGCAATAATGAAATATGAAAATAGGGGTTTGCATGGAGATAAGAAACAATTACCAATGACATGCGTCTCAATGCACCCAATCAAAGCCTTAGACCCTTCGGAATTTGAACGCGTGTTCAGCCTTAGAAGGTAGCTTGTGAGAGGATGACAAATGTTGATAGTGTGAACTGTACGCCTCTATCTTTGAAATGACAGGTTCAGATCTAGTTAGATAGATTCTGATGCAACTGTTCTTCTAACTTCTAAAGACTTATTGATCAGATGTTCACAAAGAAATCATAAAGTTCCGGGGGTTAAAGAATATATAAATAAAACTCTTATTCTGGACATAATTTCATGCTGAGATGTTTCAGAATGAAATTAAACCTATCTTCAGAAAGTGGTTTTGTAAAGACATCAACCCATTGATGATTTGTGCCAATAAATTTTAAAGTAAGGATTCCTTTCTGAATATAGTCCCTAATAAAGTGATGTTTTATTTCTATATGCTTAGCCCTAGAATGCAAAATTGGATTCCTAGATAAACATATTGCAGAAGTATTATCATAGAATATAGGAATGTTGCTCTCAAACATGTTGAAGTCTTCAAGCTGACTCTTCATCCAGAGCATCTGTATGCTGCATCCAGTAACTGCTATGTATTCAGCTTCAGCTGTTGACAATGCAATTGTGGACTTCCTCTTGCTGGTTTATGAGATCAGATTTTCTCCCAGAAACTGGCAGCTTCCAGAAGTTCTTTTTCGTTCTACTCTGTCTCCAGCGAAGTCAATATCACAGTACCCTACTAAATTATATTCACTGTTTTTTCTATAAAAAAAACCCAGGTTAGTAGTACCTTTCAGATACTTGAAAATTCGCTTAACAACTCTTAAGTGAGATTCTCTAGGATCTGATTGGAATCTGGTGCATAAGCAAACACTATAAAATGTCAGGCCTTGAAGCTGTAAGATATAAGAGAGAACCAATCATACCTCTGGAGATCTTATGTTCTACCTTTTTACTTACCTCTTCCTTTTATAGAATGCATGTGGGATGCATTGGAGTCTCTGATGGGTTACACTCTGATAGGTCAAATTTTTTCAGAAGTCCTCTGACGTATTTGCTCTGCTGAATGTAGGTTCCTTCTGGAGTTTGATTGATCTGAATTCGCATAAAGAATTTGAGTTCTCCCATCAAGCTCATTTCAAACTCTGCCTGCATAGACTTGCCAAATTCTCTTCCCAGAGAAGGTTTAGTAGATCCAAATATTATATCATCTATATAAATTTGACAAACTAAAATTTCATTCTTAAATGTCTTACAGAACAAGGTTGTGTCCACTTTCCCTCTGGTGAATTACTTTTCTAACAGAAAGGTACTTAGTCTTTCATACTGTGATACGGTGGCAGAACCGATTGTTAATACTGGTTTTGCATTTTGTATTCACAAATGTGCGGTAAGCAAGAGTCGCCATCAAATTTTCTTTTATCCAACAAAGGAAAGGGTGAAAAGAACAGAAAAATACCTTTTTTTGAGAGTTTCTGAGTAAGGGGGTAGATTATGGAAAGGGAAGGTGTTAGCACCCTTTCCATCCATAGTTTTCTACGGGCTCTTAGCTACTTTCTCATTTTTGAAAATTGCTTTCATCTTTCTGTAAAAAAGTTTTTGTTTGAAGATGCCTTAGTGCGAAGATTTGCTTTATGATAACCCTTGTCTCAGTCCTCAAGAGTGTGATAAAGCATTTTGAAAACTTTGTTTGAAAAGTGTTTGAAAGTGTGGTGTGTAAAAATAATTATTTGAACAAGTACCTAACAATTATCTACCTACTCGAAAAAAGTTTGTTCTTTTCCTCCTATCCTTTAGACAGTGCTATCCTACTATTAGTGAGTAGGTAGCCCTAGTCATTGGATGTTTTTGGGACTATCGGAAGGGACGTACAGTCACTAAAGGAAACTGGGTAAAAACTCTTAGTAATTGTCCTAAAGCCGTAAGATCACTTTTTTAACCGAGGCCACAATCGAGAGGGTCATCGAGAGACTAGTGATCTCTTAGACTCAAGGACAACCACTAAGGATTCTTACGTCTCGAGAATTGTGACCATATTCGGAGGCAACCAAAGTGAGAGATACCCTAGGGGTGAGCATGTGCAAGTGTGCTTGATTCTATTCATTTATCTTGCGCATTTAGTGATCTACAAATTGATTAATTTATCTTGTCAAGCACACCTAAGGTATTAACAGTTATATACAAGCATATAAAATATAAAAGCGATAAATAAAGGGCCTTACGCTATTAGAGGGCTTTGGTGTAGATACATAAAGAATGGCTGAAAGTAAAAATGTGGAATTGAAAAAACCCAATTAAGCTATTACAAACCGGGCGCAGTTAAATCAATAAAAAAAATAATCGTATGGCAAAATAATAACGCGCAAGAATTAAAACTGAAAAAAGTTCAAAAACCCTAAAAATCTAATTTGATTATTGAAAATATTTTTGGGATTTTTTATGAAAAAGATTTGAAATTTAATCTAATTTTTCTAATTAATTTTAATTAATGAAACGAAATTAAAGTTAATTAAAATAATTAATTTGCAAAAATTAATTTATTAAAAAAAACTAAATCCTTTTTTTTTTGTGATTATTTGATTTTATGATTTAATAAAAAAATTTGATTTGTTTTGAAATAATTAAAATAAAAAAGAAATTAGATAAAAAATAAAGAAACGGTAAAAAGAATGGGCCCGATGGAGGGTGTGAAACCCAAATGGGGGGTGAGCTGCTGAAATTCAAAAGCCCAAATCTGGTTGGCCCCTTACAAGCGCTGGATCTGGTGTTGTCATGCTTGGGAAGGTCTACCATGGAGCTGTCACCTTGGAGTGTTGGATCTGGAGGATGATTGATCTAATGGTGATGATGATGGAGCATATGGTAAGCATGCTTAGCATGGAACCATTGGATCTGCAGAAAAACATTGAAAAAAACTGGAAAACATAAGAGGCAGGGGTCGAACCCCTGAACTCCCACACGCAACGCCTTATCACCCTTCCTTCTTGCCACTGGGCCACTTGACTGTCGCTGTTAGAGAACCAAAGTCAAATAATATATAATAAAAAACGCTAATAAATTTTCAGAATTAAAAAATGCGCGTAGTTCAAATGTTCCAATCAGATCTTGCCACGCAGTCGTCTTCCTCAAGTGACTGTCATTTTAGGTCAAGAACTTTTACTCACGGACAATGTTGTAGCTATGAAACTGCATATCTCCAAAATCACAACCATGCAATATAAATTTAATCTAAGTATATAGATCAACTGGGTTTGATCTCGTGAGTACAATGATACTCTTCTTTTGCCCTGATTTTGCCTGAAATAAAAAACCCTAAAATGGACATTGAAATCCTAACAATGGCATTAAGTCAAATACGCATCAAAACACACAATCAATAATGCAAACATGTTCCAAATGGTCATAAAAACATGAATGCATATTTAAAATTCGTTTATCATGCGTAAATGATCAAAATCAAATTCAAGAAAAGTGAGTAAATCGTAGTTCTGTATGGGGCGTTTCTGGGTGCTTTGATGCGTGGGAATGATCCAGATAACTTCTAAATGCTGCCAGGAATGGATTGCAACCTTCAAAATGCTTTGAATCTCCTTGTATCTCAAAATTTGATCACCACTTTTTGTCCAAAAAAACATGAGTTTTTGTGAGAGTTCTACACGGCCAATCCTTTTTCTTTCTGATCAGGTTTTGTCATGAATATATAATGGAACGTATTAGGTTAACAAAAACAGATGCAATATTGAAGAATTATGGAGAAAAGATTTGATTTGCCATGTATATTTTTAGTTTCTAAAATAGGCCAAATCATGCTCTTTTTGTTCCAATCATCCCTTGCACGAAATATTTGATTTGCCAGTTGATTCTAGACTCATCATGTGGTCATAAAAACAAATCTTGGATTTTATTTCATTATTTCACTATTTTATTTGATTTCTTTTTATTTTAATGAATAAAAAATCAAAACAAATAATAAAAGTAATGAAATAATGTATGAGTGAGCTTAGGGGTCGTGGGCCATGTTAGGAACAAGTTTCAAGCATGAAAACATGGGCCCATTTGGAAAAAATTCAAAGCTTGGTCATTATTTGCTTCATGCACATTTCCAAAAATTGGTCAAATTTAGCAAGGCATATCTCTCTCATTTTTAACCCTAAGAGGGTGTTCTTGGAATTTTTAGGAAGCTTAGGAATTCCTCTAAACAACCTTTTTGGTTTCATCTCATTTGGATCTTCCATGTTCATGTAAGGAGCTTTGATCCAAAAGGTGTTTTTGTTGACTTTTTGAAAGGACCTATAATGTATGAACTTGTATATTTTGATTAAGGATTTTCTTGGACTTGAGGGCTAAGGAGAAGTTGTAGGGAATTGGATTCTCTTTAAAATGAGCCTTGGTTGGAAAATTTCAGATGAAGTATGAGAAAGTTATGCTTGGTCAAAGTTTGGTTGACTTTTCCTATAGAAACCCTAATTTGCCATTTCTGACTTTTGATGAGTTAGAAGCATTTCTTGAGGAATCATGATCAACCCTTGACCAAATGATGGATAATACTTCAAAATATTGATGTTGACCAAAAATCTTGAAGTTTGATTGTATTTGGGCCACAATTGACTTTTGACCTAGTATAGTTGATTTTCCAATACTTAAGCAGTTGACTGAGCAAATTGGTTGTTCAAGGCATGAAATTTAGCATGAATAATCTTGAGAATATATTATGATAATGGAGAACATTTGGGATCCTTTGGACTCATACATCTTGCTTGAAATTGAAACCCTAATTTGAGATTCATTTCCTTAAGAGGAGAATTTGTCTGGTCAATTCTTGGTCATCCTAGGGCAATTGAGGACCTCTAGAGGCATGTCTTGAGTGAAAATGGGAGGGAAATTTTGGGGTACAACAACTGCCCCTATTCAATCTTCTTAAACCCGAGGATGTAGATTGGCTGATTTGGCCTTTGTGATCTGAAGGTGGAAGATGATTGAACACTAGAGTGCCCAAAAATTTTCACTCGTTTGAAACGATACTTGACTGTGTAGGTTATACCGGGAATAGGCTTAAAGATTCCATTTGGAGAAGGTGATGGGAGATGGGCTTAAAGATGCCATCCAGAGCAATGTTGATTTCATGAGATATTCCTTTGTGGGAACTTCTATTCCTGTTGCTGAGGAGGACTCCGCTGAGGAATGTTGGTCTCTGTTTTGGGGAATAGAGTTTAGGGGCTTCAGTTGTCCACTAATCTACTGGGGAGTCATCTCTTGATTTAAGAGACGAAAGTGAACTGCTATCTGGTCAGGATCCAGGCTTCATAGTGACTTGCTGAGGATAATAAGGCTGATTGCTGTCTGGTCGTATTCCAGGCTTCACAACGACTTACTGGGGAAATGAGATTAATTTGTTATCTGGTCGTACTCCAGGATTTGCAGTTTCTTAAACCGTTATCTTGTCAGAATCCAGGCTTCATTGACTTGGACTGTTATCTGGTCGTATCCAGGCTTCAGGGACTTGGGCTATTATCTGGTCATGTCCAGGCTTCACAGTTTCTTTAGCTGGAATAGAAATCAGAAAAAATCTTAGTGTCGATTTAACTGAACCAGAGAAAGGTCTTGAGTTGTCTTCCACTGGAATAGAGATTAAGAAAATCTTAGTATCGATTTAGTTGAACCAGAGGAAGGTCTTGAATTAACTTTGACTGGAATGGAAATCAGAAAAATCTTAGTATCGATTTAACTGAAACAGGCGAAAGTTTTGGAATATCTTCAACTGGAATAGAAATCAGAGAGATCCTAGTGTCGATCTGACTGAACCAGAGAAGATCTTTTGTTAACTTTTTTTGGAATGGAAATCAGAAGAATCTTAGTATCGATTCAACTAAACCAGACAAAATTCTTGGAGTATCTTCAACTGGAATAGAAATCAGAGAGATCTTAGTGTCGATCTAACTGAACCAGAGAAGGTCTTTGGAGAAAATCTTTTTGAGGAAGATACTAAAATAGCCCTTCGCCAGACATTGCCTTTGAGAAGACTTTCAGGTCATGTAAGTAGTCAAAAGTATCTGTTGACTTGATCTTTCCTGAAAAGGTGAAGAGTTAGTCATATGCAATGTCATGATGTATCAAATGCATTGTATAATGATGTTCTCAAAATAAATGAGACTGTGCTATATGCGATGTGTATGCGCATGCCATGATGTATGGATATGGAATGCTATTGTGATGTTTCTTAGTCTAGGAAAGTAAATCCCAGACTGTCGCTGAAGAGTATTGGGCGGCTGAATCCTTCATTTCCACTAGGGATGATAAATAGAGACGATTCACTGGGGATTTCCTCTTTCTGTCTGAGGATATTCTGCCGGGGATTGACTCCGCTTGAGAATAAACTCTGTGGAGGGAGATGTGTTATTGGAAGATTATGCCGTTGTAGAGAAATAAACATTATTGGGGAATGAACTTCCGTATTTAGAGAAATAAACTCCACTCTGGAGGAGGTTTTATAACTGTTGGATCATACAACTCGGATGGGGAATACATATTTCAGCTCTCTGAAGGAACTTTGCTGGAGAAGATAATTCCTGCTTGGGGAAGGAGAGATCAAAACTTTGATTGTTTATACTTTGCAGGGAACATAGACGTCATAGGGGTCATATATAATGGTGACTTCGTCTCAAAATTGTCCCTTCCCCCTATACTTGTTGAAAGGAGTAACTTGTCGGGACTGAAATGGTTTTTTTTAGACTTTTCCCCGTTCCTTAAAGTCATGAGCAACTGTCTTTCTGTTTCTTATGCAAATATTTATGAATATCAATCATATTCAAATGCATATGTCAAGAATAAGTCATTGGACGTTTTTTCATAACAAAACAGGAAAGAGAAAAAAAGAAAAACAAATAGTTTTGTACTTCCAAAGAAATGATTTATATTGATTTCTGAAATTTGCCTATAACAGGCGTTGTGTACAAAGAGGTTGTCGTTCTAGTAGGAGAACGCCACCGTGAGAGTGAAGACTATACAAAGTAGTGTAAAAAGAGAAGAAAACGACTTTGTGTAATAATCCCATTGAGTTTCAATTCTGCTATTGCCGCTATGTCTTTGAGCGTTTCATCACTTTGCTACTTGTCCGAAGCTGACTGGATTGATCGGTGCCGTTTGAGCTTGATAGTTGATACTGAAGTCTAGTCGCAAGGTGATACAATGGGACATAGTGATACGCATCGAATCCCTAAATTTTTCCTGGACCGCCCTTTCGGGTTTTCAGTCCACCGGGATACCCTTTTTTTCCCAAGCCGCCTTTTCAGGTTGTCGACTTGCCGGGTGTACAGATTTTTTTTTCGTCCCTAATTTTTGCCCGAACCCTTTTGGTTCGCCGGGATGCCCTTATTTTTTCCTAAGCCAGTCAACCTAGCGGTTCTTTATTCATGCATAGTATCTTTTCACTATGTCCACACTAACAGGGTGAGGAAGGTCGTCACCATCCATGGTGGTCAAAATCATGGCTCCTCCTGAAAATATGCTTTTGGTCACAAATGTCCCTTCGTATGTGGGAGTCCATTTGCCCCTAGGATCACCTTACGGCAGTATTATGCGCTTGATCACTAGATCCCGACTTGATATACTTGGCGTCTGACCTTTTTGTTGAAAGCCTTGATCATCCGTTTTTGATACATTTGACCATGACAGACAACAATAAGCCTTTTCTCATCAATCAGATTCAGTTGATCAAGTCGAGTCTGGATCCAATCGTCTTCATTGAAACCCGCATCCTTCATGATTTTCAGAGAAGGGATCTGGACCTCAATAGGCAGGACAACCTCCATACCATATACCAGAGAGTAAGGTGTTTCCCCTGTCAACGTTCGTGCGGAGGTGCGACAACCATGAAGAGATAATGGTAACTTCTCATGCCATTCTTTGTATGTCACCGTCATCTTCTGTATGATTTTCTTAATGTTCTTGTTAGCAGCCTCCACAGTGCTATTCATCTTCGGCTGATAAGGGGAAGAATTATAATGCTGGATCTTGAATTGTTTACAGAGTTCAGTGATCATCGTATTGTTGAGATTTGTACCATTGTCAGTGATGACTCTCTCTGGAACACCGTACCGACAAATCAGGTTATGCTTGATAAACCGCGCCACAACGTTCTTGGTAACAGTAGCAAAAGAGGTAGCTTCAAACCACTTCGTGAAATAATGAATGGCCACCAGGATGAAGCGATCCCATTGGAAGCGGTAGGTATAATATCTCCGATCATGTTAATGCCCCACATTGAAAAGGGCCAAGGAGCCATCAAGACGTTCAAACGAACCAGAGGTACATGCACCTTATCGGTATAGATCTGGAATTTGTGACAAGTTTGGGAATGTTGATAGCAGTCCGCTTCCATAGTGGACCAATAGTATCCTGCCCGTAGGATCTTTTTAGCCATGGTATGTCCACTAGAATGGGTTCCAAAGGCACCTTCGTATAAATCTGCCATAATCCTCTATACTTCGCTCTTGTCTATGCACCAGAGTAAAGTAGAGTCATGGTTGCGCTTGTAGAGGATTCCATTACCGAGGAAGAACTTTGCGGAAAACCTTCTCAGAAACTTCTTATCATTGACAGATTCCCCCTCGGGATATTCTTGAGCCTCGAGATACCTTTTCACTTCATGAAACCAAGGTTTGTCTGCTACTTATTCAGTGTCAATCTCGTAGCAGTATGCTGGTTCATCCAACCTCTCGATAGTGATTCGGGGAGCCTCGTTGTCCCATTTGACTTTGAACATAGATGACATGGTAGCTAGCGCATCCTCTAATTGGTTCTGTTCTCATGGAAAATGTTCAAAGGTGACTTCTTCAAAGTGTGGAAGCAATGTCAACACATGTTTTTTGTAAGGGATAAAATTCGTGTGCTTCGTATCCCACTCGCCTTTGATTTGACTTATTACCAAGGCTGAATCCCTGAAAATGCTTAAGAACTTGATCCTCAGGTCAATAGCAGCTTTGAGACCCATGATGCATGCTTCATACTTCACCATATTGTTGGTACAGTTGAAACATAATCTGGCGGTGAAAAGAGTATGACAACCTTCAAGAGATATAATTACAACACCAATACCATTGCCGAGTGCATTCGGAGCTCCGTCAAAAACCATAATCCATCGTGATCCTTCTTCAGGTCCTTCATCCGATCCAGGTACTTCATAGTCAGTAACTAGCATAATATTCTCGTCTGAGAACTCAAAATTCATGGACTGGTAGTCATCCACAGCTTGATGAGCCAAATCATCAGCTAGTACACTTCCCTTGATTGCTTTCTGGGTTGTGTATTTGATATCATATTTCGTCAAAATCATTTTCCACCTCACTATTCTTCCGGAGAGGGCAGGCTTCTCAAAGATATACTTGATCGAATCCATCTTAGATATCAACAAAGTAGTGTGGGTCAACAAATACTGTCTCAGTCTACGAGCAGCCCATGCAAAAGTGCAGCAAGTTTTCTCGAGCAGTGAGTATCTTGTTTCACAATTAGTAAACTTTTTGCTAAGGTAGTATATTATGTTCTCTTTTCGAACAGACTCTTCATGCTGCCCCAACACACACCCCATTGAATTATCTAACACTGTTTAGTACATTATCAAAGGTCTTCCTTCAATCAGAGGCATCAGAATTGGTGGTTCTTAAAGGTATTCCTTGATTCTTTCAAAGGCAGTCCGACATTCATCATTCCATTTTACCACTTGATCTTTCTTTAGGAGCTTGAAGATTGGCTCACAAGTAGCAGTTAAATGGGAAATGAACTTGGAAATGTAAGCCTCTGACCTCCTTCTCAGTATGAGGATCCTACATCTCTTGTATAGCCTTTACTTTTGCAGGGTCCACCTGAATACCCTTTTCACTAACAATGAAACCTAGCAGTTTACCAGACCTTACCCCGAAGGTGCACTTGTTTGGACTCAACCTCAGCTTGTACGTCTTCAACCTATCAAACAGCTTTTGTAAATGATCAAGGTGCTCTTTCTCAGTTTTAGACTTGGCTATCATGTCATCCTCATATACCTCTATCTCATGGTGAATCATGTCATGAAATAAGGCTACCATGGCTCGCTGATAGGTTGCCCCGACATTATTTAATCCAAATGGCATCACTTTGTAGCAGAAAGTGCCTCATTGCGTCACGAAGGTTGTCTTCTCCATATCTTCGGGTGCCATCTTGATCTGATTGTAACCAGAGAAACCATCCATGAAGGAAAAGATCTTGTACTGCACGGTGTTGTCAACCAGAACGTCGATGTGGGGGAGTGGAAAGTCATCTTTGGGGTTTGCATTGTTCAGATCTCTGTAGTCCACACACATCTATACCTTGCCGTCCTTTTTAGGCACCGACACCATGTTGGCAACCCATTAGAGATAAGATGTGACAACTAAGAACCCAATGTTGAACTGCTTCATAACCTCTGCTTTGATCTTCTCTGACATTTCAGACTGCATGCGATGGACCTTCTGCTTTACTGGAGGGCAATCTTCTTTAGTTGGCAGACGGTGAACCACAATATCTGTATCCAGTCCTAGCATCTCTTCATATGACCAAGAAAAGATCTCGACATAATCATGCAACATTTGTATCAACCGCTGTTTGACATTAAGCCCCAGATTTGTGGCGATCTTAACTTCTTTTCTGTCTTCTTCTGTGCCCAAGTTTTTTGTCTCAACTGGCTCTTCATGAGGCTGTATAGCCCTCTCTTCCTACTGTAACAGCCCAGCAAGTTCTCCAGGTACCTCACAATCTTCCTCACCTTCGTCCTCGACTTAGTTGATCAGATTTTCAAAGTCATAACTGGAAATAGAATAACTATTATCAATGGGATCCAGAGTGGATATGGATCTGCAGTTTGATACGTGAGTGTGTGTAAGAGCATAGCTGTATAAGTAGAAAAGAAAAATAGAGAGCGCAAAATTTGTATGCATAAACGTCCACCGCTTTATTAATTCCATATAAAAATAAAACATGATAACCCTCACAAATAAACCGATGTGCCCCGGGTAAGACACATGGCCATAAAGTTATGTTGTTTATTACATATCCAAAAAACAAGAAAGACAATTACTTCTGAACAAAAATAATCGGTACAAAGTCTTTTTCCGTCCAGTTACTGGGTCCACCGTTGGTAGTAGGGAAGATCTAGTTGTCCATGTCATTGTCACCGTCTCCGTATTCTAAAGCGTTGACCCCATGATTGTTGATGCGTAGGGGAGGTCTTCCAGCACAAGCACGTCGAACAGCCCTTTGAGCCCCTGAAGAGAAACCCAAACCAAATTTATCAGACTTGTATGGAATATCAGGGAGCTGACCCCAGATGGTATACCCACCTTCTTCGACAACCGCTTTTGCATCCTTGAGAGAAGCCATCTTCAAGGGAGGCCTGGTGATCTTTGGCATATTGGTAACAATTTCAGCTGCAACCAGAGTCTGAGGTACCTCTTCGAAATTCTGGCACGAAGTCTCGATGAACTCACCATCCATTTCCACATATCTGAAGGAATTCAGGTGACTGACCATGTATTCTTCTTCGCCGTGTATAGTGATAATTCTCCCTTTGACCGGGTATTTCATCATCTGATGCAGAGTGAACATAACAGCTCCCACCCCATGAATCCAAGGGCGACCCAATAAACAAGAATAGGATGGTCTGATGTGCATTACGTAGAAGGTAGAGTCAAAAGTTTGAGAACCAACTTTGATGGGGATGTCCACCTCCCCGTGCACCATTCTCTTTGAACTGTCAAAAGCCCTTACTACAATATTGTTGGGTTTCAAGGTTAAACCTTCACAGTCTAGTCTATCTAGAGCGTTCTTAGGCCGCACATTCAATGACAAACTAGTATCTACTAGGACATGGGCCAAATTAGTACCCTTGCATTCGACAAAGACATGCAACACATCATTGTGCTTCCTCCCTCTAGGAGTCAAATCAGCATCAAAAAAGCCCAAACCATTATCAGCCGTCAAACTGGCCACACAATCTTCAAATTGTCAGCAGAGGTTTCCTAGGGCACATGGACAATTTTCAGGAACTTCACCAAAGCCTTCACATGAGCTTTGAAGCACAACAGCAAGGCTAGCATATAAATCTTTGAAGGGGTATGCCCCAGCTGTTCGACCATGTTGTAGTCGCTTTTCTTGATAATTTTCAAAATTTATTCCATTTCTTTCTTGGAAGCCTCTGGGATAGATACCGAATGCGCCTTCTTCTGGACAGGCTCAACAAATATGTCTTTGCCCCGAGTCTCAGTCGACTCTGTGACAGGGGTGTCAGCAGGGGTAATCATAGGGATTGTAGTAGTAGTATCAACAGGAACAAAAGTAGGAATGATCACAGGACCAGTAACAACTTTCAGAGGAGAAATCTCTAGGGAGAACACTCTTCCACTTCTGGTTATTTTGCTGGTCCCCACAATGTTGCCAATGTCGGGGTCAGCCTTTTTAGAAACCTAGTCTTCATCAGCCAGCCAATCTTGCTTGATGTCGTGGTAATAGACGTCACCCCATAGTTCCAAGGAACAATTTTATCTGAGGAGTATGGGATTGGCCCTGGCATAGTAATTATCAGCGGAGTAACCTTCAGAACATATGTAATCCTGACGGGTCTTTTGGTGGAGACCCTGGGAGGATTGGCAGAAATGCTTATTATCGAAACATCTTTGCAAGAAATTGTTGGAACAGGATTCTTCTAAAAAAAATCTCTCTATCATCCATCAGGCACTGAACACATGCCTTCATCCAATGACAACCAGTCGATAGAGATAAACAGAAGTGGAAACCTTCGCCATAGCCTGGAAATAAACCGGCCTTCAATAAGTTCCACTTAACGGTCATAAGAGGAGTAATAAGCTCTTCAACAGTAGTAACAAACATATCATCTTCAATAGCGTTAACACCACGACCGTGCTTGGGCATAGGAGCAATGATAACATTTGGAATTTCATGGGTGTCAAACTCAATTTCCTTCACCTCGATAAGGTCTTGTACCTTGTTTTTCAAAGCCCAGCAGTCGTTTGTATCATGACCTAGACTTTCCGAATGATAAGCACAACGGACATTTGGATTGTAGTAGGGAGAGGCAGTGTTGGGATTCTTTGGAGCTTCCCGCAAGGTTACCAGATTAGATTTCAGTAAATGAGGCAAAACTTGGGATAAAGTCATATTTATCTGGGTAAACTGTCTTACCGGCCATTCTGCTCTCTACTGATAATTACTTTGTTGAGTGGGTGCAGGCTTAGGGATCATGACAGCCCCTACCGTTGGACGGCGTTCAGTTCTTTCCTGATTCCTTTGATTGTGCACAACACTAACCTCTTTCTTCCCAGCAAATGGCTTCCTTACTGCACTGGAGGATGCATCCTTTTGGATCTTACCACTCTTAATTCTAGCTTCCACTCTTTCCCCTGTCAAGATTAATTCAGTAAAGTCGGCCGAGGAACTTCCAATTTGGTGATTAAAGAATAGACCAGACATGGTACCTAGAAACATATCCACTAGCTCCCTATCAGACAGGGGAGGCTGGACCCTTCCTGCTAAGTCCCTCCACTTCTGAGCATAGTCTTTAAAACCCTCGCTCAAACCCATAGCCATACTTTGAAGTTGAGTACAAGTGGGAGCAAGGTCTGCATTATACTGATACTGCTTATAGAAAGCAGCGGCCAGGTCTTCCCAATTATAAATGTTTGTCCTTTCCAACTGGTAGAACCAATCTAACCGATTTCCGGATAAACTATCCTGAAATAAGTGGATCCATAAGTCTCTGTCAGCAGTGTGAGGCTGTATCTTTCTCACATAAGATCGAAGGTGCATCTTGCGACATGAAACCCCATCGTACTTGGAAAACACTAGCACCTTGAACTTTGGCGGATTTACAATCCCAGACACCAAACCCAGCTCTTCAAAGTCCAGCCCAAGCACTTTCTGAATCTCCATTACACTCAGACGCTCTTCTAGATGTTTGTACTTTTCGTCGGCCGGAGGATACTGCTCTTCATTGTAATCAGTCTCATTATCAGATTCCCTCAGACTAGGGTCTTCCTCTCTTGTCTCACCCTCTTGGTTATCTCCTTCTTTTGATGAAGATGTCAGCTCAACCACTTGCCTTAGCGGTCTTTTGAATCTCCTTCCCAGATTTACCACACCAGCTGTCCTCCTTGGCTTCTTAGTATTGTCCTTAACAATCAGGGCTTTTAGTTCCTCTTGCCTGTTGTCTAGAGCCATGATCATTTGTTGAAACTGAGCATTTTTAGTTTGTAGATCCTTCACTGTCTGTTCGAGAGCAATTTCTTTAATGCTGAAATAAACAGCGAAGAAGATGAGAAACCTGCTATGAAACTTGTTTATGCAATGATATATATGATATGTGTATGCAATGATTTCAAGGATTTCAGGAAATTTAAATTTGCGAACCAAAATGAAACAAAGATTTTATTAGTAGAATTCAAAATACAATTTCCTTTTAGGTGTTTCAATTGAAAATTCAAAAAAACTAAAAAGGTAGGGTTTCCCATGGGCGCTTTCTCTTCACGCTAAAATAGACATCAAGAATTCTTTCCTCATGAAGTTTCTTCATGAGCTCTAAAACTTTCCTCTCATGGGCATAGAAATGGTCTCTATAGGTATCCCGCTCTTTCTTCAGCTGGATCCAGGATCTCTGCAGTTCTTCAAGATCAGTGGGCATATCAGGATGAAGAACCGTATAGGGAATATCCCCTTCAGTAATGGGCTCCACAATCACTTGTAAGATGGCTATATATGACATCATAAGGTTCTGAGCACGAGCTCGTACCCATTGGAGATAAGGTTCCATAGGAATGGAAGTCTTCGACCCCAAAGACTTGATGTCAAATTTGTTTACCATGCCCCAAGCTCGTATGAACCTCTGGCGATACCCTTGAGAATCATCCTCATAGTTAAACATAACGCCCTGGATAAGCATCTCGTGGGGACCATCCCTTTGAGCGTAACCCTATTGTCGCAGAGCCAGAGAAGGATTATAGGTTATGCCTCACCTAATGCCAAGTAGTGGGACATTAGGGAATTCCTCGCAGCGATCAATAATAGAAATATCTCCCATAGATCGGGAATACCAGAGAATATCCGTGTGAGAAAATGACATTATCCTTTGCGACCATCCCAAACCCTCTTCATTCTTCAGTACTGTCTTAGGGAGGTGAGAAATAAACCACCTCGAAAGCAATGGCACACAACACTTAAAAATCCCTCTTTTCTTTGTGGTACGTGTGTGGAAGGTATACAAGATGTCTCTGAGTAAAGTGGGCACAGGGCTGCAAGAAAGGAAGACCTTGATAGTATTCACATCTATGAGTAAGTCTGGATTAGGGAACAATACTAACCCATAGATGAGAAGGGCCAAGACCTCCAAAAAATCCTGGAAGTCCAAATCATCCCAAAACAACTGAGCCTTCTCTATTAGGAACTTGGCTAGAAAACCATTAACTCCACTTCTTATTTCCCAGTTGGATAGAACATCAGACCGTTTCAAGTGTAAAGCTGCTGCAATGACCTCCGACTTCGGAGCTTCTTCCAAGCCGATGAAAGGTAACTGATCCAAAATAGGTATACCCAATATCTGAGAGAAGTCTTCCATGGTGGGTACCAACTTATAGTCTGGAAAGGTGAAGCAATGGTGCTTAGGGTCAAAGAATTGAAAGAGCACACTTAGCATCTTCTCATCAAAACCTGAGGTAACCAGATTGAGGAGTCGACCGTAGTTCTTGGTGAAAGAAGAAGTCTCAGAAACCCTGGATACTAGCTCTTTGAGGTGAAGAGGTATTCTCACAAAGCTGATTCAGATGGTATTTCTATGAGCGGAAGCCATGATCTGCAAAACAGAACAAAGATAAATTCCCATAATCCTTGAAATGGTTAGTGTAATGAAGAATGAATGTTTATGATGCATGATGCCATGTTTAAGAAAATTAATCACACATAAGCAAAGCACACAAGACATTAGGTTTAGGCTTGCATGGGGTTTATAGGTAAATACCCTCTTAAAGTTTAGTTGGTTTCAAACCTGTCCTAGAAATAGTAATCGGGTTCTAAGGAGTCTCAATATCGCTGATCTTTCTTTATCGGTATTATTTCAGTTTAGCAATCTTTTCTTGCGACCGAAACATACCGAAAGTCCAATCTCAATGAGTGTAGTATCGAGTATAAACTGATTCCCAGCTTTACACCGAGGCCGACTATCTCACTACTTTCTAATGGCCAAGTTTGTTCAACTAAGGTTCCAAGGTTCATTAGTGCTTCACGATATCACGCGGTGGCCCCGTATTCTCCTCGATTCAACAACAGGGATACAGGTACTGTTGTACCCCAAAATTTTCCCTCCCATATTTCTCAACACATGGCAAGCGAGGTCCCCAAATTGCTCAAGAAGGTCCAAGAGTTGACCAGACAAAACTCTCTCCTAAGACAGTCTATCTCAAACTAGGGTTTCATTTTTCATCAATATGCTTGAGTCCAAAGGGTCCAAAATGCCTTCCAAGGTCCTCATATGTTCTCAAGATCATCCATGTCAAGTTTCAAGCCTTGCAGAAGAAGTTTGCTTAGTCAATTGCTCAAATGCCTGAAAATCGACTTTGCTAGGTCAAAAGTCAATTGTGGCCCATATACAGTCAAACTTCAATATTTTTTGTCAACAACCCTATTTTGAAGTATTATTCAACATTTGATCAAGGGTTGATCATGATTCCTCAAGGATTGCTCACAATTCATCAAAACCCAAAAGTTGCTAAATTAGGGTTTTATAGGAAAAGTCAACTCAACTTTGACCAAGCATAACTTTCTCATACCTTATCAGAAATGACCCATTCAAAGCTTAGTTTTAAGAGGATGCAATTCATACAATTCATCTTCATCTCCCAAGTTCAAAACATGCACTCACAAAAAGATATGAATTTTGACATTATAGGTCATTTTGAATAGTCAACAAAAACACCTTTTGGGTAAAAGCTTCATACATGAACATGGAAGACTCAATTGAGATGAGACCAAAAGGGTTGCTTAGAATACACCCTAAGCTTTCTAAAAAGTCCAAGAACACTTCTCTAGGGTCAAAATTGAGAGAGTTATACATTGTCCAAGTTTACCTTTTTTGCAAAATTGCCAAAAGTCAAAAGTGCTCAAATTTGCATTTTTTGCTAAATGGGCCCAACTTTTTATGCTTGCACCTCAATGATAATGTGGTCCACGACTAAAATACTTATCCACCAATTGTTTGCTCCATTTTTCAATTTATTTTGATTTTTCATTAATTAAAAAGTGAATTAAATCAAATAAATGATGAAAATTATCAAAGATTTTATTTGATTGGTTTTTTTTGATAGGTTAGAAACCAAGATTTGATGAGCTTTCATGATCAATTCGTATCAATGGTAATTGGAACAAAAATAACATGATTAGGCCTAATTTGGAAACAAATCATACAAGGAAGGAATGAGATCAAATCTTCAAAGTTTTCAAAGATACATGTAGTTTTTACAACCCTAATTCATTCAGGGTTATATATTGAACGTGTCCAAGGCAAGAACAGGGCTAGCAGTCGTGGAAAGCACAAAGAAGAACTCAAAATTTTGGCAAGAAATTGGTGAATCAGATTTCAGCATAGAGACCAATTCAAAGCACTCCAACACTCCCAATCGCATCCTGGAGTGTCTCTGAAGCTAACTGAATCAATTGCAAGTCTCCTCGCGCCGAGAATCGACCCATAGAAGTCACACGGTTTGCCTAAAAAACTTGTTTTAAATTTCATTATTTTACTCATCCTACGCATGTTTTGATTATGTATTCTTGTTTATCATTGATTTTGCAAGCTATTGGTGTCATTTAATTACGTTTTCAGTACAAGGATCACGATATGCAATGATTAGGGTTCCAAGCTTATTTTGGGGTTTCTTAGTACAAGCCAAATTAGGGACGAATATGGATACCATGACGATCAGGGCTTCAAGCCCAGTTGATTCATGGCCTCCAATGAAATTTATATCATGTTTGCTGCATTTTTGAAGTTGACAGGGTTTTAGCTACGGAGTCTCGTCTGTTGGTAAAAGTCTGGTTACCTAAAACGACAGGCCGGTGAAGAAGACGATGTGTGGCACTCCCTGGTTGGGTGGTTTGAATTTTAGCGCGTTTTCTGAATATATTTCTTTGTTTTTCTTATATTACTTTATTGTTATTATATGAACAAATGGAGCGCGTGGCACAGATGGTAGCATGGTATTGGAAGTAATCATGAGGACCTGGGTTCGATCCCCAGGTCCCAAACTTTGTTCATATTATTTTGCTTCATGAGATCAGGTACACTGCAGCCTCCAGCATCCACCATAGGCCATCTAAATTCCACCATCAGATCCATCAGCAAGCTGGATCCAACGCCCAGGTAGCAAGAGGCCCACCATACGCCCCAGGTCAATGTATGCAGTGAATCAGACAAAGTCAAACGGGCTGAGATTGGTTTGGGCCCAAAATTTCAATAGCACACCCTCACAATTGCTAAATGATATCAGGCCCATCTCTAACTTTTTTTTATTTATTTGTTTTCTTTAATTCTTTTTAATTTTCTTTTAATCTTTTTAATTGACAAATTAACTATTTTCCATAAAATCATAAAATCAAGACTTCATAAAAATTAGGATTAGTTTTTTTATTATTATCAAAATTAATCTAATTTAGTTTAACTTAGGGGAATTGTAATTTATTTTCATAAACAAAACCAAATAGAAATTAGGTTAAAACTCTTGATTTAATTTCATTTCTCTTTTTCTTAAATAAATAAAAATACAAAAGATAGGTTTTTTAGAATAAATTAATTTATTTTTTCTTAATTTAAAATTAATTAGAATTAGGATTTTCTTTTTAATTTAATGATTTATTTATTTTCTTAAATAACAAAACATGACAAAAACATTTTTTTAAATCAATCGTCAATAGGTTTAGTCAAGGGTCAAAACCCTAGTCGTTTCATATTCGGTTCATCGCACACTTATTATTTTATTTTGACAATATTTCTGTAACTGTTCATGGCTTGTAATAGTTAGTTTAGGGCTTTTAATTATCGCTTTTTCCCGGGTTTTTGGCTATGTAATTAACCCCCCTCCCCGAAGCCTTGTAATAACGTAGATTTACTTTCTCGCATTTTAATTCCCGCAAATATTTGACTGTTTAGATGTATGCTAATAGGATTGTATGACAAGAATCATGACAAATTAATACGGTTAGAAAACCCTAATGTGTAAAGATAAATAACTAAAAACAAATCACTTGCACATATCACTCTTAGGGTATACTCTCACTTCGGTTGCCTTCGGTAAATGATCATTAAGTATAGGGTGTCTTAGTTGTTGCCCTCCTGTCTAAAAAGATCAAATGTCCCGTTCAAACGTGCCTCAAAAATGTTACCTCAGAAATGTTGCCTCGAAAATGTTGCCTCGAATATGATCTTAAGACTCTAGGGTTATTACTAAGGTGTCCTAACATTGCTTTAGTGATCGTACGTCCCTTTCGAATTGACCCTTACAACTCCAACTACGGTGCTACCTATTTCTCAATAGTAGGATAGCGTTGTCTAAAGGAAACAAGAATAGAAACGATCTTTTTTCGAGTTGGTAGATGCTGGTAAGTACTTGCTCAAATCAAAACTTTTCACACTTAAACATTTCAAAACAATTTTTAAAACAACTTCGTCACACCTTTGAGGACTGATACGTGTTATCACGAAGTAAAACATTTTCAAAAACAAAGCACATACACAAGCAATTTTAAAAAAGATGAGCAAGTACCTAAGAGCCCATGGAAAACCATGGATAGAAAGGGTGCTAACACCTTCCCTTTCTATAATCTACCCCCCGTACTCAGAATATCTCGAAAAAGGATTTTTTCTGTACTTTTTTCCTTTCCGGTTGGATGAAATAAAAGTCAGTGGCGACTCTTGCTTACTGCGACATTTTGAAAACAAAAAACGTAAAATGCAAAACGCAAACCAGCCAGTAAAAATAGCCGGTTCTGCCACCGTATCAAAGAACTGGCGACTCTGCTGGGGATTAATAAGTGGGGTATACCTTAGGATCTAGTTCATCATAATTGTTTCTCTTGATTTCTTTGTTTGCTTTACTTTTAAGAGTTTTGTTTGGGGTTACTATAGATCCTAACCCGGATCTGGGGAATACATTTTAGGTAAGTAGCAATAGACGGTGAGGGAAATGTATGACGTAGACCGATACAGTTCAAGTAGTAGCTACATTGGTGTGGCACTTTGGTTGGCACTGGTATCCCTTGTGGAGAAACGAGGAGAATACAGGGCCGCTGCGTGGTGTCTTTAAGCATCAACTTACCTTAGAACCTTTAATCGCCCAACTTGGCCATTAGAAAGTAGTGAGATAGCTGGCCTCGGTATAAAGCTGAGAACTGGTTGATACTCGATGCTACACTCATTGAGATCATACTTTCGGAATATTTCTGCCGCAATAAAAGATTGTGTGAGCTGAAACCATGACCGATAAAGGATGGTCAGTGGTATTAAGATCCTCTAGAACCCGATTACTATTTATAGGACAGGTTGACTCAACTAAACTTCAAGAGGGTACTACCTTAAAACCCATGCAAGCCTAAACCTAAGGTTGTTTGCGTGACTTGTGTGCTTTCAACTTGAACTACTTGCACAGTTTTATTATCTGACAATATGAGTTCCTTGCAGGTTTTGTTTACAGTCCTTAACTTAGATTTCTTGCCGGGTTTACTTGCTTACATCACCTTGCACTTTTGCTTAAACGCATAACATACACATCATAACATCATGCCTTAATATTTCCTTAACCATTTCAAGGACCTCAAGGGTTTGTGAAGCAGGTTATGATAAATCAGACGTCTAGCAATGGGCAAGGGGATTTATTTTCCTCTAGCCAATGTCGTATAGAGATCAAAACACGATAACTTGAGTCAGGGGCTATGACCGACTCGATATGGTGAGCTTGACTCTTGAAGAAGGACTCTTAATGACACGAAGTTTCTTCAATCAAGATGTAACCAAATTCTAACAGTTTCTTGTTTACCCCGCGAGATCCTTGAAAACATTGCATACATATATCATACATATCATTGCATAGTAGGTCTTCCAGTACAGGTCTCTCATGTTCTCGCTGTTTATTTCAGCAATGGCTCTCAAACAAGACAACAGAGATCTTCAAACTCAAGAAGCTCAGTTCAGGGACATATTCCTAAACCTATCCAAGGGGCGGGAAGAGTTGAAAACACTCCTCGTTGGGAACTTGGTCAAGAAAAGTCCTGAAGACAATAAGGACGAACGGCTGGAACAGCTGCAAGCTGAGGTAGGTGCAATGAGAACCCAGATGTTGGGGCAGATGGCTCTTATCCAAGGCCTAGCCCGAAGGTAAGAAGAGCTGAAAGCTATCATCAACCAACTTTATCAAGATGGACACAACAGTATGAAGCAAACAGTCGAGGCTGGGGACCAAGTCATTGATCAACCTCCAAGAAGACAAAAGGTTGGTTTAGTGAAGAGTGGACCTTTCCAAATTGCTACTACATCACAGGTCCAACAACAACCTCACCAAAAACAACGGGTTAATCTGAGTAAGCCGAATATGCCCAAAAGGCAGTTTCCCAAACTCAACATGTTGTTGTCTCAAGCTTTGCAACACCTGTTGAGGATGAATCTGGTTACGTTGATAGGACCTCATCCGAATCCCAAGACTTATTTGCCTAACTACATTCCTGATGCAAGGTGTGCATATCACTCCAACAGTCTGGGGCATGATGCTGACGATTGTTGGAGGTTGAAATACAAAATTCAAGACCTGATTGATGAAGGAGCATTGGAATTCACACAAGATGGTCAACTGGAATGTTTCTGTCAATCCTCCAAGGCCCACCATTTGAAGTGACAAGTTCTAACAAGAGGGTTTTTTGTTCATTAGAATTTTCAATTTGCAATTTTCTTTTGATTGTTCGAATATCTATTCATGTCAAACTCTGTTACTTTATCAATGCATTGCATATGTCTGTTTTGCATCAATTCATTCGTATTCACTATATTTAAATTTCTTTCCTTTTTGTGATATTCAACTCTCGAACAAAAGCTATGAGCCTTTAGAGGGCGGATGACAAAAACGATACCACGATCTCTACAGTATGCTTTTGAACAGACCCCGCTGATGATGTACAAGCGTTGTTTCAAATCCTAAACAGTGGAGTTATAAGGAAGATAATCCCTAGTCAACCCCTTCGAGCCAAATAAGTAGGAGTTTTTCTTTTTGCACATATTAAAACCCTTAATCATAACCTGTGGCAGGGTAGTTTTCTCAATTAATTCAGAGGCGCATTCAGTCACAATATGTCGCTTCGTACACAATGAATGGCATCAAAGACGTCCTTCCGAAACAAAAGACAATGATGGTTCCCTATAATCATCAAGACAGGCAGTCATTATCTCTCGAAATAAAAGCCCATTAAGTCAAAACCTATAAAGGAGACTTAAGAAAAAACACTGGGGCATCCCGCTGACTGTAATCAGAAAAAGAAACAGTTCAGGAAAAAGACAGGGATAATAAAATAAAAAAGAAAGAGGTCCTACAAACCCTCGACAAAAAAAAATGACTGCCTATTCAAAATAAACTGTCAGTATCCGAACCATCACCGGAACATCAAGGACAATATTCTAGAACTCAACTAGGATTCCAAACATGCAATTAACTGAGCATAAGACTGAAGAACATCATGAAGAGTGGGTGGGTACAAATAAATTTTGAGCCTTTATCCTTTGTTTCTTGAACCGTGAACCAGGCCACGTTATAACCCTTAAAAGTCCTAGCTGAAGCATGGGTTAGTTCAAAAGCATACTGTTACTAAAGGTATCCTGACTCCTATAAGGTTTTCTATAAATCCTGAGTTGACATCACACTTTTACAAAATTTGTTTGTATTACTAAAAAATGAATTTTCAAACTTCAAGACAGACGTAAGCTTTGCATTCTTAAAATAACATTGTTTGCATATGACTATTTGTTCAACAGCATAGAAATTCGCATGACGGATATCTAGTGAACAAAAACCTTCTCCAACGAAAGTGATCACCTCAAGTGGAAAAACGCTTCCAACCAAGGGGCACGGCATGATCATCGGCCATCATCCAGGGAAGTCAAGTCAATATTCAAGGAATCTCTCAAAGATGCCAAATAGCCAGGGGCAGATCTCCATCTGAATCACTTGGGGCATTCGACATGAATTCCGACAATGAATCCTGTACGATAAAATAAACATCTTTTGGCAGTGTGGCAACACTTACTACTATGGACAATGACAATTCCCCGCACCCGATGAACGTGGACATAGTCAGAAAATACTATGCATGAACAAAGACCCGCTAGGTTGACTGGCCTAGGCAAAAATAAGGGCATCCCGGCGAACCAAAAGGGTTCCGGCAAAAATTAGGGATAAAAACAAAAAAGATGTGTACACCCGGCAAGTCGAAAACCTGAAAAGGCGGCTTGGGCAAGAAAGGGTATCCTGGTGGACTAAAAATCTGAAAAGACAGTCCAGGAAAAATTTAGGGATTAAAGCGTACAACTATGTCCCGTTATCTTGTCACTTGCCTATCAGTAGAAGACTTATCATTTCGATCGGCAGTTACCAAGCACCTCATAAGTTGGGATGACACTCAATCCACAAGGCCTCCGCATACACTTTCTCCAACAAGTATAGGGTCAGAAAAGTCTTGATACGAAGTCATTGTCGTATCCTCAGCATGCGTCCCAATAACATCTACACTCCCCAGAGTAGAGGCAACCAAAGTTTTAACCTCTGCCTCCCTAAACAGGAGTTACTTTCCCCAGCCGAGCTCTTTCGGAGAGCCGACGTCTATATTCCCTAGCTGAATTTTGTAATCGTAAGCGGTTCATAAATTTTTCTCCCGAACAGGGTTTATTTCTCTGAATACAGAAGCTCAATCCCCAGCAGAGTTTATCCCTTCAGCTATGGAAGCTTCTCTCTTCAACGAAATTATTCCCCCGCAGAGTTGCTCTCAAGTAGAATCTCTCCTCGGCAGAATATCCGTAAACAAGGGGCAAATCCCCAGCATAGTCATCTCTGGTTCACCATCTCCAGCGGAAGTAGAAGAACCACTTTTTCTACGACAGTCAGGAACTCAATTTCCGTTACTCTCCAACAGCAGTCAGGGATTTATTTTCCCAAACTCGTACATGCCATAATAGCATTTCATGTTCACATATCATGACGTGGGCATACACATTGCATACAGCATAATCTCATTTATTTTGAGAACATTATCATACAATGCATTTCATGCACCATATATGATTAATCATGTACCTTTTCAGGAAAGATGGTTATCATCGACAACTTCCAGCAAGTTCAAGATTAGCTCCTGAAACTAAACGAAGTAATTATCTGCACGATCAAATGCAGCTTTACACGGGTTCGTCACGAAGCAATCTTACACAGGTTTCTCCTAAATGCAGCGTCACACGGGTTTATCCTGAAAAATCTTACACTGGTCCTTTCTCATACATTTATGAATGATGTTTTACACGAACTTATCACAAAGTAACCATAACCAGGTTCCTTCTGAAGTTTTACACGAACTTATGACAAAGTAACCTTACCCAGGTTCCTCCTGAAGTTTTACACGAACTTACCCCAAAGTAACCTTACCCAGGTTCCTTCTGAAGTTTCACTCAGACTTATCCCAAAGCAACCTTACCCAGGTTCCTTCTCAGTTCAGATGCAGTTTTACCCAAACTCCTCACAAAGCAACCTTACCCAGGTTCCTTCTCAATTCAGGTGCAGTTTTACCCAAACTCCTCACAAAGCAACCTTACCCAGGTTCCTTCTCGGTTCAGATGCAGTTTTACCCAAACTCCTCACGAAACAACCTTACCCAGGTTCCTTCTCACAACCCTACTATCCAGGATTTCATCTCGACGTAACCCTATGATCCAGGTTCCTTCTCAAGCCCTAGTATCCATGATTTCATCTCGAAGTAGCCCTACTATCCATGTTTCCATATCGAAGTAACCCTACTATCCAGGTTCCTTCTCACAACCCTACTATTCAGGCTTTCATATCGAAGTAACCCTACTACCCAGGTTCCTTCTCACAGCCCTACTATCCAGGATTTCATATCGAAGTAACCCTACTATCCAGGTTCCTTCTCACAACCCTACTATCCAGGCTTTCATATCGAAGTAACCCTACTATACAGGTTCCTTCTCACAACCCTACTATCCAGACATTCATATCAAAGTAACCCTACTATCCAGGTTCCTTCTCACAGCCCTACTATCCAGGCTTTCATATCGAAGTAATCCTACTATCCAGGTTCCTTCTCACAGCCCTACTGTGATCGGTGGAAATAGAACTGACTGTTTTGGAATGCTGGTTCGCGAAATGTCGCGGTAAGAAAGATTCGCCACCGTCTTTTATTTTCTCCAACAAGGAAAGGACAAAAGCACAACAAAATTCCTTTTCGAGATGTTTCTCGGTTCGGGAGGTAGATTATAGAAAGGGAAGGTGTTAGCACCCTTTCTATCTGTGGTTATCCACGGGCTCTTAGGTAATTGCTCACTATGTTTTCAAAAATGTTTTGCTTTTCTTGTGTTTGTGGGTTTTGAAAAAAGTTTGTTTGAAAACTTCGTTTTGACTCTTGTATCAGTCCTCAAGAGTGTATGAAGTATTTGTTTGAAAACTTTTGTCAGAAAAGTGTAGGTGCGAAAAGTATTTTTTGTTTTGAAAGAGCAAGTATCTAAGAACCTCTACCTACTTAAAAGAAATTAAGCTGTGTAAATGTCCTTTAGACAGTACTATCCCCACTATTGAGAAGTAGGTAGCACCGTCGTTAGAGTTATTCGGGTCAATTCGATTATAGGGACATGTGGTCACCAAAGCAATAGTAGGACGCCTTAGCGGTAACCCTAATGTCTTAGATCCTTTTTATCCGAGGCAACCGTTTTGAGGCAACTTGGATCTTTAGACAAGAGGGCGGCCTCTAAAACACCCTATACTCAATGACCACGCCGAGGCAACCAAGTGAGGCGTACCCTAGGAGTGGCATGTGCGAGTGTGTCAGGATTCAGTTAAGTTATCTTTGCACATGTTATGGTGAGCTACGTTTTGATTTTATTTTCAGAGAAGTCTTGTCATGCATAGCCTAATTAACATACATCTAGCAGTATAATAGTTTGCAGAAAACAAATCTACGCTATTACAAGGCGTCGGGTATTTACATCGCCAAAAGCAAACCCTTGAAAAGTAAATTGCAGAAAATAAATGAAAGCGATAAAAATTCCTAATTAACGCTATTACATCCTCGGAGCAATTACATAATAATGGATCAAAAATTAATAAAACAAACATACGCGCGAGAGAAAATTGAATCAGAGAAGTTCTTAGGGTTTTGACCCCTTTTTTGAGAAAGAAAGAAGTTTTGGTCCTTTTTGCATTTAATTAAATTAATCCTAAAACTAATTAATTAATTAAAAGAAATATTTTTGGTTTTTTAATGTTTAAAAAAAAGGAAATAAAAATAAAAGGATTAAAATTGTCAAAACCCTAATTCTACATTGATTTTATTTATTGTGAAAAAAGTTAAAATTAACCCTAATTAACTAAATTAATCATGTTAGTATTTATTTACAAAAATAATAAAGGGTGAAATTAATAAATAATAATAATAAAAAATTATATTTATTTTATGTTTTCTGATTTTTATTATGAAAATAATTAATTATGTTAATTAAATAATAATAATAATTAATGAAAGAAAATAAAAAGGAAAAGAAGTAAACTTGTGGGGGTGATGGCCCAAATCAGGAGGTGGTATTGTCAATTGCCAGGCCCATTAACTCCAGCCACGTTTGACTTTCCTGCTTCTCCATGGCGCGTGTTGACTGGGAGTATGGTGATCATCATCTTATGGCCATTAGATTTGTGCCTGTAGCCACATGGCGCATGGATGTTCGAGGTATATGATAGACCACCTCCCGAGACCTGCAAGTAATTATATGAAGAAAAATAGAAACAAATATTTTCGGGGACCTATCGAACCCAGGTCCCAATGCTGCCAAGCCAATGCCTTAACCACTCCACCATCACGCCTCATTCATTATTAGAATAACAAACAATTATTATGTTAAGAAAATTGGTCAATATGCTAAAAAAGAAAATAACGCGCGTATTTTTAAACCAGCCAACCACGTAAAATAAAATAGCGGGGGTTTTTAACCCCCACAACATGCTTGCACGAAAAATAGCGATTAGAGCTATGGTACACATAAATATTTCGCGAGGGTTCCTGTGTTTTCGTCTTGTCCTAACGAATTCAACCATGTGCCTTAGTGGTCTCAATTTTTTCTGGTTTAGGAATCCCCAAATTCAAAGTTCAGGAACCCTAGAAATCGTCCATGGCAACTTTTGATTTATGGCGTTTTAATCCAATTCAGTTATACCATCAGCTTCATATGATTACTAGCAATACAAAACAATCAAGAAATTATGTTAAATGCTCATGAATTGGACAATACGATTTTGAAAAAAAAGCTTTAAACCATGGTTCTGTTTAGGACGATTCTTTGAGCTTCAAGGCTTGAATTTGATTGCCACACACTCCTGGGGACTCCTGCAAGATGTTAGAATCAACAAAAAGCTTTGAATCACCCTGGAATATAGAAATCAGTTTTGAGTTTTTCTTGGAATTTTTCAATATGCTATGGCCTTTGTCTGCAGCTTCTTTCACGTGTATGGTAATAGGGTTTGCTTGCATATATATAGAGGAATGGAATTAGGTCAGAATCTTGAGCAAAAATCCATTGCAATGATGTTTGAATATTTGATTGAAAATCAAATCTTTTTTGCATTTTCATGATTGAATAAAGTTGCCAATTTTGGAGATTTTTGCATCTTTGATTTGTACACGAAATTGCCAGCATATCTTGACCATATTTGCTTCACAAAATGATTGAAAAACCAAATCTTTGTATTTTCCTACAATTTAAATTAATTAAATGAATTAATATCAATTAAAAATCCAATTAATTAATAAAAATAAGAAAATAAATTCAATTAAGCTTTATGGGTCGTGCATAAGTCATGGATGAAGTTTCAAGAAGAGATTTGAGGCCCATTAGCAAAAATAAGGTGTTTTGAGCAAAGTTGACTTTTGCAAATTCATAAAAATTTCCCAACTTCTCCAATGCATATCGTGCTCAATTTTGATCCTATGAACATGTTCTTGGACATTTTGGAAAGGTCTTGAAGTCCTCTAACCAATGCCTTTGGTCCCATGTCATTTGGATTTACCAATATCAAGTTATGGCCTTTGACTTAAAGTGCACTTTTGTTGACTTTTGAATTTGACCTATAATGTAGAAATTGATAACTTTTTGTGAGAGCATTTCTTGGACTTGGAATGTGAAGATGGATTGTGGGAAATTACATCCCCTTCAAAATGAGAATTGGATTGGATTTTTCTGATGAACCATGAAAAAGTTATTCCCTATTCAAGATACAGTTGACTTTTCTGCTGTCCAAAAATAGTAACTTTTTGCATCTTGATGATTTTTGAGCCATGCTTATGGAATCATGATCAAGATTTGATCAAATGATGATTGTGGACTCAAAATAAGATGTTGACCAAAAATTCTGACTTTTGACTGCAAAATGACCATTTTGCCCTTGTAGTTGACTGTAGATCAAATGAGGCTTTTGACTGTGCAAATTGGCACTGTGAGTCTTGAAACTTGGCATGTAAGTGCTTGAGGATGTATATAGGCCAATGAGACTTGATTGAACCATTGAAAACCTCAAATTCCTTGAAAGTACCAAAACCCTAATTTCAGCTGGCTTAGGAAGTGGTTTGACTATAGAATCCTTGAGCAATCTTGAACCTATTTGAGGATCATTCTTGACAAATCTTGAGGAATATGGGAGGGAAAATTTTGGGGTACAACAGTTTCCCCTGTTCAATCTTCTTAAACTTGAGGATGTAGATTGGCTTGCGTGCCTTTCGTGATCCGAAGGTGGAAGATGATTGAACACTAAAGTGCCCAGAAATTTGCACTCGCATGGTGTGGTATCAGCAATGTGATGTCGGGAATGGGCTTACAGATGCCATTTGGAAAGATGATTGATAGGAGGATGGGCTTATAGATGCCATCGAGAAATGTAACGGATAATTGTGGAGATGGGCTTAGAGATGCCATCTGGTAATGTTTGTTGAATCGTTTGAGCTGGTCGAGTAGATAGTTGTCCTGGCTGGTTTCAGGTGTTAATCCGGAACTTGAAAAGGTTGGTCAAGGAGATACTGTCCTGGCTGGTTTCAGGTATTGATCTCTGACTTGAGAAAGAAAGGCTTCCTGGCTTGCTTCAGGTATTACTCTTCGATCTCTTCATATAGATAATTTCCTGGCTTGCTACAGGTGTTAATCCATAATCAGTCGTCCACAGAATTTTCCTGGCTTGCTACAAGTATTAATACAGAACTTGAAAAGGTTGGTCAAGGAGATACTGTCCTGGCTGGTTTCAGGTATTGATCTCTGACCTGAGAAAGAAAGGCTTCCTGGTTTGCTTCAGGTATTACTCTTCAAGCTCTTCATGTAGATAATTTCCTGGCTTGCTACAGGTGTTAATCCATAATCAATCGTCCACAGATATTTTCCTGGCTTGCTACAGGTATTAATCCGGAACTTGAGAAAGGTTGGTCAAGGAGATACTTTCCTGGCTGGTTTCAGGTATTGATCTCTGACCTGAGAAAGAAAGGCTTCCTGGCTTGCTTCGGGTATTACTCTTCAATCTCTTCATGTAGATAACTTTCCTGGCTAGTTACCGGTATAGATCTACAATCAATCGTCCACAGAATTTTCCTGGCTTGCTACAGGTATTAATCCGGAACTTGAGAAAGGTTGGTCAAGGAGATACTGTCCTGGCTGGTTTCAGGTATTGATCTCTGACTTGAGAAAGAAAGGCTTCCTGGCTTGCTTCAGGTATTACTCTTCAATATCTTCATGTAGATAATTTCCTAGCTTGCTACAGGTGTTAATCCATAATCAGTCGTCCACAGAATTTTCCTGGCTTGCTACAGGTATTAATCCAGAACTTGAAAAGGTTGGTCAAGGAGATACTGTCCTGGCTGGTTTCAGGTATTGATCTCTTACCTGAGAAAGAAAGGCTTTCTGGCTTGCTTCAGGTATTACTCTTTAATCTCTTCATGTAGATAATTTCCCGGCTTGCTACTGGTGTTAATCCATATTCAGTCGTCCATAGATATTTTCCTGGCTTGTTACAGGTATTAATCCGGAACTTGAGAAAGGTTGGTCAAGGAGATAATTTCCTGGCTAGTTTCAGGTATTGATCTCTGACCTGAGAAAGAAAGGCTTCATGGCTTGCTTCATGTATTACTCTTCAATCTCTTCATGTAGATAACTTTTCTGGCTAGTTACAGGTATAGATCTATAATCAATCGTCCACAGAATTTTCCTGGCTTGCTACAGGTATTAATCTGGAACTTGAGAAAGGTTGGTCAAGGAGATACTGTCCTGGCTGGTTTCAGGTATTGATCTCTGACTTGAGAAAGAAAGGCTTCCTGGCTTGCTTCAGGTATTACTCTTCAATCTCTTCATGTAGATAGATTCCTAGCTTGCTACAGGTATTAATCCATAATCAGTCGTCCACATATATTTTCCTGGCTTGCTACAGGTATTAATCCGGAACTTAAGAAAGGTTGGTCAAGGAGATACTTTTCTGGCTGGTTTCAGGTATTGATCTCTGACCTGAGAAAGAAAGGCTTCCTGGATTGCTTCAGGTATTACTCTTCAATCTCTTCATGTAGATAACTTTCCTGGCTAGTTACAGGTATAGATCTACAATCAGTCGTCCACAGATATTTTCCTGGCTTGCTATAGGTATTAATCCGGAACTTGAGAAAGGTTGGTCAAGGAGATACTTTCCTGGCTGGTTTCAGGTATTGATCTCTGACCTGAGAAAGAAAGGCTTCCTGGCTTGCTTAAGGTATTACTCTTAAATCTCTTCATGTAGATAACTTTCCTGGCTAGTTACAAGTATAGATCTACAATCAATCGTCCATAGACTTTTCCTGGCTTGCTACAGGTATTAATCCGGAACTTGAGAAAGGTTGGTCAAGGAGATACTGTCCTGGCTGGTTTCAGGTATTGATCTCTTACCTGAGAAAGAAAGGCTTCCTGGCTTGCTTCAGGTATTACTCTTCAATCTCTTCATGTAGATAATTTCCTGGCTTGCTACAGGTATTAATCCATAATCAGTCGTCCACAGATATTTTCCTGGCTTGCTACAGGTATTAATCCGGAACTTGAGAAAGGTTGGTCAAGGAGATACTTTCCTGGCTAGTTTCAGGTATTGATCTCTGACCTGAGAAAGAAAGGCTTCCTGGCTTGCTTCATGTATTACTCTTCAATCTCTTCATGTAGATAAATTTCCTGGCTAGTTACAGGTATAGATCTATAATCAATCGTCCACAGAATTTTCCTGGCTTGCTACAGGTATTAATCTGGAACTTGAGAAAGGTTGGTCAAGGAGATACTGTCCTGGCTGGTTTCAGGTATTGATCTCTGACCTGAGAAAGAAAGGCTTTCTGGCTTGCTTCAGGTATTACTCTTCAATCTCTTCATGTAGATAACTTTTCTGGCTAGTTACAGGTATAGATCTATAATCAATCGTCCACAGAATTTTCCTGGCTTGCTACAGGTATTAATCTGGAACTTGAGAAAGGTTGGTCAAGGAGATACTGTCCTGGCTGGTTTCAGGTATTGATCTCTGACTTGAGAAAGAAAGGCTTCCTGGCTTGCTTCAGGTATTACTCTTCAATCTCTTCATGTAGATAGATTCCTAGCTTGCTACAGGTATTAATCCATAATCAGTCGTCCACATATATTTTCCTGGCTTGCTACAGGTATTAATCCGGAACTTAAGAAAGGTTGGTCAAGGAGATACTTTTCTGGCTGGTTTCAGGTATTGATCTCTGACCTGAGAAAGAAAGGCTTCCTGGATTGCTTCAGGTATTACTCTTCAATCTCTTCATGTAGATAACTTTCCTGGCTAGTTACAGGTATAGATCTACAATCAGTCGTCCACAGATATTTTCCTGGCTTGCTACAGGTATTAATCCGGAACTTGAGAAAGGTTGGTCAAGGAGATACTTTCCTGGCTGGTTTCAGGTATTGATCTCTGACCTGAGAAAGAAAGGCTTCCTGGCTTGCTTAAGGTATTACTCTTAAATCTCTTCATGTAGATAACTTTCCTGGCTAGTTACAGGTATAGATCTACAATCAATCGTCCATAGACTTTTCCTGGCTTGCTACAGGTATTAATCCGGAACTTGAGAAAGGTTGGTCAAGGAGATACTGTCCTGGCTGGTTTCAGGTATTGATCTCTTACCTGAGAAAGAAAGGCTTCCTGGCTTGCTTCAGGTATTACTCTTCAATCTCTTCATGTAGATAATTTCCTGGCTTGCTACAGGTATTAATCCATAATCAGTCGTCCACAGATATTTTCCTGGCTTGCTACAGGTATTAATCCGGAACTTGAGAAAGGTTGGTCAAGGAGATACTTTCCTGGCTAGTTTCAGGTATTGATCTCTGACCTGAGAAAGAAAGGCTTCCTGGCTTGCTTCATGTATTACTCTTCAATCTCTTCATGTAGATAAATTTCCTGGCTAGTTACAGGTATAGATCTATAATCAATCGTCCACAGAATTTTCCTGGCTTGCTACAGGTATTAATCTGGAACTTGAGAAAGGTTGGTCAAGGAGATACTGTCCTGGCTGGTTTCAGGTATTGATCTCTGACCTGAGAAAGAAAGGCTTTCTGGCTTGCTTCAGGTATTACTCTTCAATCTCTTCATGTAGATAATTTCCTAGCTTGCTACAGGTATTAATCCATAATCAGTCGTCCACAGATATTTTCCTGGCTTGCTACAGGTATTAATCCGGAACTTGAGAAAGGTTGGTCAAGGAGATACTTTCCTGGCTGGTTTCAGGTATTGATCTCTGACCTGAGAAAGAAAGGCTTCCTGGCTTCCTTCAGGTATTACTCTTCAATCTCTTCATGTAGATAACTTTCCTGGCTAGTTACAGGTATAGATCTACAATCAGTCGTCCACAGATATTTTCCTGGCTTGCTACAGGTATTAATCCGGAACTTGAGAAAGGTTGGTCAAGGAGATACTTTCCTGGCTGGTTTCAGGTATTGATCTCTGACCTGAGAAAGAAAGGCTTCCTGGCTTGCTTCAGGTATTACTCTTCAATCTCTTCATGTAGATAACTTTCCTGGCTAGTTACATGTATAGATCTACAATCAATCGTCCACAGAATTTTCCTGGCTTGCTACATGTATTAATCCGGAACTTGAGAAAGGTTGGTCAAGGAGATACTGTCCTGGCTGGTTTCAGGTATTGATCTCTTACCTGAGAAAGAAAGGCTTCCTGGCTTGCTTCAGGTATTACTCTTCAATCTCTTCATGTAGATAATTTCCTGGCTTGCTACAGGTATTAATCCACAATCAGTCGTCCACAGATATTTTCCTGGCTTGCTATAGGTATTAATTCGGAACTTTAGAAAGGTTGGTCAAGGAGATACTTTCCTGGCTGGTTTCAGGTATTGATCTCTGACCTGAGAAAGAAAGGCTTCCTGGCTTGCTACAGGTATTAATCTGGAACTTGAGAAAGGTTGGTCAAGGAGATATTGTCCTGGCTGGTTTCAGGTATTGATCTCTGACCTGAGAAAGAAAGGCTTCCTGGCTTGCTTCAGGTATTACTCTTCAATCTCTTCATGTAGATAATTTCCTGGCTTACTACAGGTATTAATCCACAATCAGTCATCCACAGATATTTTCCTGGCTTGCTACAGGTATTAATCCGGAACTTGAGAAAGGTTGGTCAAGGAGATACTTTCCTGGCTGGTTTCAGGTATTGATCTCTGACCTGAGAAAGAAAGGCTTCCTGGCTTGCTTCAGGTATTACTCTCAAATCTCTTCATGTAGATAACTTTCCTGGCTAGTTACAGGTATAGATCTACAATCAATCGTCCACAGAATTTTCCCGGCTTGCTACAGGTATTAATCTGGAACTTGAGAAAGGTTGGTCAAGGAGATACTGTCCTGGCTGGTTTCAGGTATTGATCTCTGACCTGAGAAAGAAAGGCTTCCTGGCTTGCTTCAGGTATTACTCTTCAATCTCTTCATGTAGATAATTTCCTGGCTTGCTACAGGTATTAATCCACAATCAGTCGTCCACATATATTTTCCTGGCTTGCTACAGGTATTAATCCGGAATTTGAAAAGGTTGATGGTAATCATCTTTGGATTGACCTTTTCCTGAAAAGGCAAAACATTAGTTACATGCAATGTCATGATGTATGAAATGCATGATGTTCTCAAAATGAGATCGTGTCGTATGCACTTTATCATGTATGTAAGTAGGAGATGTGAAATGTGATATGTCTATGAATGTATTTTCGTCTAGGAAAAATAAATCCTTGACAAATGTCGGGGAGTTCGTTAAATCCTGGGCTGATATTGAAGAGTCTGGTTGAATTCTTCGTTTCCACTGGGGATGATGAACGAAGATGATTGCAAGAATAAACCGGTAGGAGAAGATAACTCCGTTGGGGGATAAACCTGGTGAAGAGATTACTCTACAGGGAATTACTCTGTGGGAGGAGATGCTTCGCTGAGATTTTAACGATAACTCCGCTGGGGACTCCGTTGATAAGCTCTGTTGGGGATAGAAAGAACTTCGCTGGGGATAGAAAGAACTTCGCTGGGGAGAATCTTTCAGTTACAACTTGCTGAGGATAACCCAGATAGACTCTGGCGGGGATAACCTTCTGAATACGGTTGGGGAGAGATACTTGTACTCTGCAGGGGACAAGCTTCCAGAATCTACTGGGGAAGATGATTCAACTCTGGCGGGGAAGCTTTTTAGACTGCACCGGGAAATGGCTCCACTGGGGGTATCTCGTATTCCGCCGGGGAACATTCTTATACTCTACTGAGGAATACTAAGAACGCTGGGGATGTTTGCTGAGGAACATCTTTATACTCCATTGGGGAATATTAAGACTTGCTGGGGATACCCAACTTTTTCAGGACTGATGGTAGACCAACTCTTGTTGGGGAGAGAGTATTGCTGACTTGTTGGGGATACTGTGCCTTTTTTAGGGTTGATGGGAGACCAACTCTGCTTGGGGAGAGTATAGCTGATTTGTTCATTATGGCAAGGCTCAGTGGGGAGAGCTACCATTACTGTCTTAGTCTTGGGGAGTGAAGGTATCTCGGTCAATTCTTCAGCTGAACCTACCTTGGTGCCTTGGTGGACAGAGCAACTAGATCGCTTAGACAATTCTTATTGCCCCTGCTTCCGATGTCACCTGTAATTAGTCCTTTGTTTCGCATGCAAATATTTATGAGCAGCAATTAATGTCAAATGCATATATCAAAAATGAACATTGGACGTTCTTTGCAAAACAAAATAGATAAAGGAAAAACAATTTGCAATTTAGGTGAAAAATGAGCTTGTATTGATTTTGAAATTTGCCTGTAAATAGGCGTTTTGTACAAGAGGCTGACGTCCTAGTAAGAGAATGCCGCCGAACAAAATAGAGTTTATACAATTTGTGAGAAGGAAACAAAACAGCTATGTGAAAAATCCCACTGGGTTCCAACTCTGCTATCGCCTTTATGTATTCAAGCATCTCATCATTTTGCTGCTTAGTTGAAGAAGAATCTGATTGATTGGTGTCGTCCGAGCCTGATGGTCGATACCGAAGTCTGGATTCAGGGTGATCCAATGAGACATAGTATTACGCTTTAATCCCTAACTTTTGCCTGGACCGCCCTTTCGGGTTTTCGGTCCATTGGGATACCCATTTTTACCCAAGCCGCCTTTTCAGGTTTTCGACTTGCCGGGTGTACAGATTTTTTTTATTTCATCCCTTATTTTTGCCCGAACCCTTTTGGTTCGCCGGGAAGCCCTTATTTTTGCCTAGGCCAGTCGGCCTAGCGGGTCTTTAGTCATGCGTAGTATCTTTTTACTATGTCTGCATTGGCGGGGTGAGGAAGGTCGTCACCATCAATGGTAGTTAGAATCATCGCTCCTCCAGAGAAGATATTCTTAACCATAAATGGCCCTTCGTACGTAGGGGTCCATTTTCCCCTGGGATCACCTTGAGGTAGAATGATGCGCTTGATTACCAGGTCTCTGACTTGATACTCTTGTCGTCTGACTTTTTTGTTAAATGCCTTGATCATCCGTTTTTGGTACGTCTGACCATGACAAATAGCAGTGAGTCTCTTTTCGTCGATTAGGTTTAATTGATCAAGCCGAGTCTGGATCCAGTCATCTTCGCTCAAACCTGCATCCTTCATGATCCGGAGAGAGGGTATCTGAACTTCGATGGGCAAGACTGCCTCCATGCCATAAACTAAGGAAAAAGGTGTTTCCCCTGTTGATGTCTGTGCTGAGGTACGGTACCCATGAAGAGCAAATGGTAACATCTCGTGCCAATCTTTGTAGGTCACTGTCATCTTCTGCACAATCTTCTTAATGTTCTTATTAGCTGCTTCTACATCCCCATTCATCTTCGGCCGGTAAGGAGAAGAGTTGTGGTGTTGTATCTTGAATTGCTCGTAGAGCTTAGTGATCATCTTGTTATTAAGATTGGTACCATTGTTCGTGATGATCCTCTCAGGTACGCCATATCGGCAGATCAGGTTGTGCCGAATGAACCGTGCCACTACGTTCTTGGTTACAGTAGCAAAGGAAGCTGATTCGACCCACTTTGTAAAGTAATCAATTGCTACCAGGATGAAGCGGTGACCGTTGGATGCCGTAGGTCTGATCTCGCTGATCATATCAATGCCCCACATTGCAAAAGGCCAAGGTGCTGTCAAGACGTTTAGAGGAACTGGAGGAATGTGCACCTTATCAGCATAGATCTGGCACTTGTGACACGTCCGAGAATGTTGGTAACAGTCGGCTTCCATTGTGGACCAGTAATATCCTGCCCGTAGGATTTTCTTTGCCATGGTATGTCCACTGGAGTGAGTTCCGAAGGTACCTTCATGTAGCTCTGCCATGATCCTTTCTGCTTCAGTCTTATCCACACAACGCAGTAAGGTTGAATCATGGTTTCGTTTCTAGAGAATATTATTGCTGAGGAAGAACTTTGCCGCGAACCTTCTCAGAAACTTCTTGTCATTAACAGATGCACCCTTGGGGTATTCCTGAGCTTCAAGGTACCTCTTTACTTCATGATACCAAGGTTTTTCCGTTACCTCTTCGGTCTCAAGATCACAGCAATGTGCAGTTTCATCCAATTTCCAAATAATGATCCGGGGAGCCTCGTTGTCCCATTTGGCTTTGAACATAGAAGACATTGTATCTAGCGTGTCCGCCAACTAATTCTCCTCTCTTGGGAAGTGTTCAAAGGTTATCTCCTCGAAATGGGGAATCAACGTCATCACATACTCCTTGTAGGGAATAAGATTTGGGTGTTTCGTATCCCATTCTCCTTTGATTTGACTGATCACGAGAGCGAAATCTCCAAAGACACTCAGAAACTTGATCCTTAGGTCAATTGCAGCTCGAAGACCCATGATGCATGCTTCATACTCCGCCATGTTGTTGGTGCAGTTGAAACATAGTCGGGCGGTAAGTGGAGTATGAGTGCCTTTAGGAGATATGATCACAACACCAATGCCGTTACCCAAAGCGTTTGAGGCTCCGTCAAAGTGCATAGACCATCGGGATCCTTCCTCAGGTCCTTCATCCCGTCCAGGTACTTCACAATCAGTCACTACCATGATATTTTCGTCAGGAAATTCGAAGTTCATAGACTGGTAATCGTCCACTGCTTGATGTGCCAAATGGTCTGCCAACACACTTCCCTTGATTGCCTTCTGAGTCGTGTACTGGATGTCATATTCAGTCAAGATCATCTGCCATCTTGCTATTCTTCCGGACAAGGCGGGCTTTTCGAAAATGTACTTGATTGGATCCATTTTTGAAATCAACAGAGTAGTGTGAGTCAACATATACTGTCTCAGCCGGCGAGCAGCCCATACCAAAGCGCATCAAGTTTTCTCGAGCAGTGAGTATCGGGTCTCACAGTCGGTAAACTTTTTGCTAAGGTAATAAATAGCATGCTCTTTTCGGCCAGACTCGTCATGCTGCCCTAGCACACACCCTATTGAGCTATCAAGTACTGTCAAGTATAAGATTAGAGGTCTCCCTTTAACCGGTGGCATAAGAATGGGTGGCTCTTGGAGATACTCTTTGATTCTTTTGAAAGCGGCCTGGCATTCATCGTTCCAACGTACTACTTGATCTTTCTTCAGTAGCTTGAAGATTGGTTCACAGGTAGCAGTTAGATGTGAGATGAATCGGGCAATATAGTTCAGCCGTCCTAGAAAGCCTCTGACTTCTTTCTCTGTCTTGGGAGTTGGCATCTCTTGTATGGCTTTCACTTTGACAGGGACCACTTGAATACCTTTGTCGCTCACGACGAAGCCTAGCAGTTTTCCAGATCTCACCCCGAAGGTGCACTTGTTCGGGTTTAATCTCAGCTTGTACAACTTCAACCGGTCAAACAGCTTCTGTAGATGGTCAAGGTGTTCCTCCTCAGTTTGGGACCTTGCAATCATTTCGTCGACGTATACTTCGATCTCGCGATGGATCATGTCATGAAACAGAGCAACCATGGCACACTGATATGTTGCCCCAGTGTTTTTCAACCCAAAAGGCATGACCTTGTAGCAAAAGGTGCCCCACTGAGTAACAAAGGTGGTCTTTGTTAGAACAAAGTTTGAATCTACTACCCTAAGTTTAAGTTTTGATGATAACAAAATGCTAAGATACATTAAGTGTATGATTCATGTAAGACACATGTGCTATCTAAACATTACATTCTGTTTTACAAAAACTCTGATGGGTATCAGCAGGAGAACATCATCATCAGCATCAGAAAATTGGATATCAACATCAGCATCAGAAGATGTTATATCAGATACCAGAATCAGAAGATCAACTTGCGCTTATGCTGAAGCTTGATGAACAGATCTGCGCTTAACCATCTGAACTCTGATAAAGACAACAACAGTTCATCAGCACCTAAGCAGCGTCAGAATGAGCCAAAGCCAGAACACGCTTAAGTGGCAACGGTGCTGTGCATTCAAGATGATTTATTACCAACGGCATCATTCCAGACAAGATCTGCTTAATAAGGAAAGAATGTTATTGGCATTGAAACAGAATTATTACTCCAACGTACACTATTTCCAATGCTATATAAACAAGTCAATGAAGATTGAATTGGCTAATGCTCTACAACAATCTACACGCCAAAAAGCTATTCATCATCTTCCTTACTCTCAGTTTGCTAGAAGCTCTCAATTCCTTACTCAATTATTTTAGCAATCTAGTTCTCATAAGCTTAAGTTGTGTAGTATCACAGTTGTGATAAACAGTTTTTGTAGAAAACATTCACACACCTAGATTTCAATTCTTTGTAAGAAAGTATTTCCTTGAGAAACCGGTTTGTGGTTTGACTCAAGAAGGCTTTAGCAGTTGTTAAAGCAGTTGTAATATTCAGTTGAATATAGTGGAATAAGACCTCGTTGGAGAGAGGCGAAATCACCTTGACGGGTGGACTGGAGTAGTTTGAGATCAAACGAACCAGGATAAAAATATCGTGTTGATTGCAATTGATTTCCAGTTTTTACAATTCAACCCCCCTTCTTGTGTTTTTCACTTCTTCAATTGGCATCAGAGCGCCTGGTTCTGAGCTAAAACACTTAACCGTGTCAGTACAAGATCCAGCGTCAGAAAAACACAATGGCAGGAACTTATCAACACACCAGCAATGACAACAATGAAGACAAAGACAGATTCAGCGGCAAACCTCCAGTCTTTGATGGAGAAAATTTTGATTACTGGAAAGACAGAATTGAAAGCTTCTTTCTGGCACATGATGCTGATCTGTGGGACATGGTGACATATGGATACACGCACCCAGTGAATGCAAGCGGTCAGAAGATTGACAGGAAAGCAATGTCTGACCAACAAAAGCGTGACTTCAAAAATCACCACAAGGCCAGAACCATTCTTCTCAGCGCCATCTCCTATGCGGAATATGAAAAGATCTCTAACAGAGACACAACAAAGAACATGTTTGACTCACTCAGAATGACGCATGAGGGCAACATTCAGGTCAAAGAAACTAAAGCTCTTGCACTCATTCAGAAGTATGAGGCATTCAAAATGGAAGAAAGTGAATCCATTGAAACAATGTTCTCAAGATTCCAAATTCTGGTGGCTGGTCTCAAGGTTCTGGACAAAGGATACTCTACTGCTGATCACGTCAAGAAGATCATCAGAAGCTTACCAAAGCAGTGGAGGCCAATGGTTACAGCTCTGAAGCTAGCAAAAGATCTCAACAAAATTTCTCTGGAGGAACTTATCATCTCCCTCAGAAGTCATGAGATAGAGCTAGAAGTTGATGAACCTCAGAAGCAAGGTAAGCCTTTAGCATTAAAATATAACAAAAAATCTGAGTCTAAAGTTTTGCAGGCAGTTTAAGAAACATCTGATGGATCCTCATCAGAAGAAGACGAATTTCTCTCCTCTCCAGAAGAGTGAACCAACTGTGGAAGCAGAGGCAAAGGAAGTTCAGGAATCCCAGAAGATCTGATCAGAATGAGTCTTCTTCCAGATACAGAAGGACAGATTCTTCCTCTGGATACAGAAGATCTGAAGGCTCCTCAGGAAGCAGAAAGCCAAACACCAAGGACATCATCTTCTATGAGTGCAATGAGAAAGGACACTACAAGAGTGACTGCCCAAAGCTTCAGAGGGAAAAGCCCAAAAAGAAGTTTGGAAGAGAAAAGAAGAAAAGTCTCATGGCTACATGGGATGACTCTGACTCGTCTGAAGCTGACTCAGAATCAGATGATGAGAGAGCAAACATAGCTCTCATGGCCAACATTTCAGAAGACAGTGAAGCTTCTAAATCAGACTCAGAATCAGATACTGAAGAGGTATTTCCTGACTTTGCAATTAATTTTACTAAGGCTGAACTTGCTGAAAGCCTTAATGAAATTCTGGAAAGGTACCAGCAGATTAGAGTTAAATTCAGAAACCTGAAAAGGAATCTTGAATCTGACTCTGATAAGACTGAGAGTCTTAAATTGGAAAATTTTGAGCTGAGAAATAAAATTTCAAAATTAGAAAATGTTTTACAAAACTCTCAGAAGGAACCAATTTCTGAAACTCCCAGCAGCGCTGATGAGATCATCAAGGAGTATGATCACAGTTTCCAGAAGTTCCTTGCTAAAAGCATAGATAGAAGCAAAATGGCTTCAATGATCTATGGAGTTAGCAGAAACGGCAGGAAGGGAATAGGATACCAAGGTAAGGTTCCTACACCAAAGAATGCCATGGATTTAACCATTAAACACACTCCTCTGAACTCACATTTCGTGTATGGTCACACACATGATATTGAATACACTAGCAGTAAGTATTCTGTGAAACCAAAATTCAACCAGAGTTTTTAGTAAATCTAACAAATCAGGACCCAAGAAAATCTGGGTACCCAAGGATAAAATAATACATGTTGTAGATATCTTTAGCAGCAAATCAGAAACACCAGTCATGGTACCTGGACTCTAGCTGCTCGCGACACATGACAGGAAGAAGGCATATGTTCCAAAGCCTGGAACTTAAGCCTGGAGGCCACGTTGGCTTTGGAGGCAATCAGAGGGGAAAGATCATTGGCTCTGGAACTGTAGGTAATGGAAATCTTCCCTCTATAAATAATTTTCTGCTTGTAGATGGATTACTGCATAATCTGTTATCCATAAGTCAATTAAGTGATAACGGTTATGATATAATCTTTAATAAAAAATCATGTAAAGCTGTTAGTCAGAAAGATGGGACTATCCTGTTTAATGGAAAGAGGAAAAATAACATCTATAAAATCAAACTTTCTGAACTGAAAAGTCAGAATGTAAAGTGTCTTCTGTCTGTTAACAACGAGCAGTGGATCTGGCACAAAAGATTGGGGCATGTTAGTATGAGAAGAATATCTCAGATTAACAAACTCAATCTGGTCAGAGGACTTCCTAATTTGAAGTTCAATTCAGATGCTCTGTGTGAAGCATGTCAGAAAGGCAAGTTTGCAAAACCTTCTTTCAAATCTAAAAATGTTGTTTCTACCTCTAAGCCATTAGAACTTCTGCACATTGACTTATTTGGACCAGTTAAAACTGCTTCAGTCAGTGGCAAGAAGTATGGGTTAGTAATCGTAGATGACTATAGCAGATGGACATGGGTAAAGTTCTTAAGACACAAGGACGAGTCACACTCTGTGTTTGTTACCTTCTGTAACCAAGTTCAGAATGAAAAGGATCTTAGAATCGTTAAAGTCAGAAGTGATCATGGTGGAGAGTTTGAAAACAAAAATTTTGAGTCATTCTTTAATGGCAGAGGCATTCTGCATGATTTCTCTTGTCCTAGAACTCCCCAACAAAATGGAGTTGTATAACGAAAGAACCGAACATTACAAGAAATGGCCAGAACCATGACCAATGAGACAAACGTTGCTAAGATCTTCTGGGCAGAGGCAATAAATGCAGCGTGCTACATTCAGAATAGAATCTCAATAAGACCTATTCTGGAAAAGACTCCATATGAATTGTGGAAGAACAGAAAGCCCAACATTTCATATTTTCATCCATTTGGATGTACTTGTTTTATGTTAAATACAAAAAATTATTTGAACAAGTTTGAATCTAAAGCACAGAAGTGTATTATGTTAGGATACTCTGAACGCTCAAGAGGGTACAGAGTATATAATACAGAAACACAGATTGTGGAAGAATCAATCAGTGTTCGTTTTGATGATAAGCTTGACTCTGAAAAGTCAAAGCAGAATGAAGTTTTTGCAGGTATGGAAATTGAATTTACAGGTTCTGAAGACAAGTCATCAGAAGCTCTCAACACAGACACTCTTTCAACATCTGAAAGGAGCACTGCTAGCAATCCTACAACAGCTGCTGATCAACCTCAGAAGAGACTACCCAGAAGCAGCTGGATCACCCAGAAGAAACTATCCTAGGAAGAAAGGAAGATCCAATCAGAACAAGAGCAAGCTTCAGAAACTCTGAAGAATCCCTCATGGGACTTGTGTCTCTGATTGAACCTTCTTCTATTGATGAAGCACTTCTGGACAATGACTGGATTCTAGCAATGCAAGAAGAGCTGAATCAATTCACCAGAAATGACGTATGTGATCTTGTTCCCAGACCAAAAGGATTCAACGTCATTGGAACTAGATGGGTGTTCAGAAACAAGCTAAATGAACAAGGTGAAGTTATCAGAAACAAAGCACGACTGGTAGCACAAGGTTATAGTCAGCAAGAGGGGATAGACTACACAGAAACCTTTGCTCCAGTCGCCAGGTTAGAATCTATCAAACTCTTAATTTCTTTTGCCGTTAGTAAAGGCATCACTCTGTATCAGATGGATGTCAAGAGTGCATTCTTAAATGGTTATATAGAAGAAGAGGTTTATGTGCACCAACCCCCTGGTTTTGAAAGTACAAAAAATCCAGAATATGTTTTCAAACTAAAGAAGTCACTATATGGTCTGAAACAAGCTCCCAGAGCTTGGTATGAAAGACTAAGTAACTTTCTGTTAGAAAATGAATTCACCAGAGGGAAGGTGGACACTACCTTATTCTGTAAGTCAGTTAAGAATGACATCTTAGTCTGTCAAATTTATGTTGATGATATTATTTTTGGATCCACTAATCCTTCTCTTGGAAGAAAATTTGCTAAGTGTATGCAGGAAGAATTTGAGATGAGCCTCATGGGGGAACTGAAATTCTTTCTAGGAATTCAGATCAATCAAATTCCAGAGGGAACTTACATTCATCAGAGCAAATATGTCAGAGATCTTCTGAAGAAATTTGACCTCTCAGAATGTAAGCCATCAAAGATTCCATTGCATCCCACGTGCATTCTGGAAAGAGAAGAGGTAAGCAAAAAGGTAGAACAGAAGGTCTACAGAGGTATGATTGGTTCTCTCCTTTATCTGACAGCTTCAAGGCCTGATATCTTATTCAGCGTATGTATTTGTGCTAGATTCCAATCAGATCCTAGAGAATCTCACTTAACAGCTGTTAAGCGAATTTTCAAGTATCTGAAAGGTACTACTAATTTGGGTCTATTTTATAGAAAATCTAGTGATTACAGCTTAGTAGGCTACTGCGATGCTGACTTTGCTGGAGACAGAGTAGAGCGTAAAAGTACTTCTGGAAGCTGCCAGTTTCTGGGAGAAAATCTGATCTCTTGGTCCAGCAAAAGGCAATCCATAATTGCGCTATCAACAGCAGAAGCTGAGTACATAGCAGCAGCAGGATGTAGCACACAAATGCTCTGGATGAAAAGTCAGCTTGAAGACTTCTAGATTTTTGAGAGTAACATCCCTATACTCTGTGACAATACTTCTGCCATTTGCTTAAGTAAGAATCCCATTTTACATTCTAGGGCTAAGCATATAGAAATAAAACATCACTTCATTAGGGACTATATTCAGAAAGCAATTTTGAACTAAAAATTTATTGATACAAACCATCAATGGGTTGATATCTTCACTAAACCTCTTTCTGAAGATAGGTTCAATTTAATTCTGAAACATCTCAGCATGAAACTCTGCCCAGAGTGAAAATGTTTTAATTTTATATACTAACCTTCAGAATGTGTTTTTTGTTTACTGTGAACTTCTAATCAATCTCCTTTCAGAAAGATAGACATGCAGATTGCATCAGATTCTATTCTTAAAGATCTGAGCGTTTCAGCTCAAGGATAAACGTGTTGCTCACTAAATCAAACAAGTGTCATCCAATCATCAGCAAATCTCTGAAGTAGAACGCGTGCACGCTTCTGAGAAGGCAAAATGCTGATTGGGTGCATTGAGACACATGTCTGGTAACCGTTTCAAGTATCTTTCTCAAATCCCCCAAAATCAGCAAGCATTAAATGCACGTAATCATGTTTTTAAATGTAATCATGAATTATTTCTCTTTCTTAAAACCGTTTACGCTTTCAAAACATATTTTGAAATCTATTTAAGAACATTAACATCATTCATTAATCTCTTACAGTTTCTTAGAATCTTACAAATATTTTCTGCATTTTCCCTGTGTTCATCTCTCTCAAAAGAAACCCATTTTTCAAGTTTTCTCAGAAAACCCTAAGTGTGAACATGGCATCCTCCAGCAATGTTTCTGCAGGCTCTCAGAAGGAGGCTTCATCTGAACAATACCAAGTTCCCTTCAGAACACTCCTTACACCAGTGAAGAATTTGGAAGTGCTGTCTGAACTAATTGTTGATTTCTCCAGTCTGAAAGAAAATGGATTCGATTTGACAGAAGAAGTTAGGGCACAGGGATGGGAGAGATATTTTGATAGGTTGGTGGGACCAACGTTCCCAGTCTTGGTCAAGGAGTTCTGGATTCATGCGTACTCATCAACACATCAAGTTACCTCCTACATAATGGGAAAGAAGATTGTGATCACTGAGGATCACATTGCAAGATTGATTGGATACAGTGGTGGCGGTATCCGCTGTATCGACATGGCTGAAAGATGCTCTGACGTTGCTGTCATTGCAAGGCAGATTTTCACCCATGGGGTTCCCAGCAGCAAAATCAAAGACTTAAAGGATCAGGACATAATATGGGCGAAGATTATTTTGGGGTGCTTTAATCACAGGAAGCCCACAAGCTCTCCTGATTATATAAATATAGATCAGCAGTTTCTGATCTATTTTATTAATCAGAAGGTAAAGATTAACTTGGCTCATCTTCTATTTAATCACCTCAGGACCAGCGTCAAGGAGACAAGGGAAGAAGAAAGGACAAAAAGGGATTGGATACCCTTTGGCAGGTTAATATCAGATATTCTGACTGAGAATAGGCTGATAGAACACCTCACAGAAGCTCAGGAAGTAAGCTCTATTGAACCTACTGTTGGCAAGCCTCTGAACGCCAAGAATATGAAGAAAATGAAACTGATAGAGAATATCATAAAGGAGCCCAGCGTTACTCCTCTTGCTGACATCACCAGCAGAAGAGTCCCTCTGGACGACTTTCCACTGTTTTCTGAGATAGAATCTAAACCAGTAGTTGTTCTCAGATACTTGGACGCTTGCAAGGCTGATGGTACAGATCCCAAACTGAATATTAAAGATCTGCACCAACAACATCCAGAAGTTACTGTGAAGAAGATGAAGAAAAGAAAGGCCACTTCAGAAGGACCATCCCAGCAGACCCTTAAGAAGAGAGGTAATCTATCTGCTGCTAATGTATTAAATTCTTCTGCTATTCCAACATCAATCCCAACCCCAACTTCACATGAACTTCCAATCCCCATACCAAATATTGATGAAACCAAACCAGAGGATGACCCTTCTGAGTCACTGACTCTCAGGAGATCCCGCTCCAAAAATCCAAAACCCACAACATCAACAGAATCAGAACTTGACAAAGTTCTGTCTGAAATTGATCAACGTGTTTCCGCTCACCTCTCAGAAAATCCAAAAACTCAACCAGAGATTGTCCACTCTCCTCAACCAGAACATACTCTCTCACCCATACCAGAAGAACCACAAATTCCACAACAACCAGAAATTCCACCTCCTTCTCCACAACCAGCAATTCCTCCTCCCTCTCCACAACCAGAACTTCATCCACTTTCACCTCAACCATCACCTCCACAACCTGAGTTTCATCATTCTGAAACTCCATCACCTGAACCTCATTCTCCTCAATTCTATGAGCCACAACCATTGGCAATTCAGCTGCCATGTGGTACAACTATAAACATACTCCAGTTGCCATCCTCGCCAGAAACTACCCCTCCAAACACTCCAAACAGTCCAATTATCATCTCTGATTCTCCCACTCCATCTCCCAAACAAACTATTGAAGACCACAGCAGGACCTTCATTGATTTAACAATCCTTGACCGTCTTGCTGACCTTAAAAACAAAATAGCCATTCCCAAACCAAAACAGCTAGATGTTGGCTCTGGCATTGTGAATTTTGAAACAGGCTTGCAGGAGTGGATTGCTTCTCTAAAGCAAGTTTGCCCTGGAATGATTGATCCTGCTGCCTCAGACCAACTCTGCACACGTTTCAGAATGTGGGTACGCACTGAAGTCCTCAAATTGCAAGACATCAATTATGAGCAGGCACAACAGAACTTCAGCAAGCTGTTGAAGGAAGTTGGAAGTCAGCTGCTGAAGGAAGAAATGCTCTTTCTGGATAGTGAGCCATGGTCTGAGAAGCGTCCAACTTCAAAAGTGCAGCCAGAAGAGGATCAGACAACTCAAGCTGAAGAGGTTAGTCAAGCTGAAGATGTTGCAGAAAGCTCTCAGAAGCTTCCTGCTTCTGACGTTTCTCAAGCTGCCTTGGACAGGCAGACTCTGGAAGAGCTGAAGCTGAATGATATTCGTCTGCAGCAAAGAATGGATGAAAATGATCAGAAGATGAAGGAAAGGATGGATGTGCAAGACAGCAAGATAGATACAGTAGTCAGCATGGTGCACAAGCAGAATGAAACTGCTGATCAGATTAAGACAATGCTGGAGACTCTGTTCACACGCTTTCCGCCCCAACCTTAGTTTTTCACTCATGATATTTTCATTGTTTTCTTTGCATATCATTTGTACTGTTTGTCTGGCTCTGAATTTAATATAACAAGTTTTTCCACTCTGATCGTTTTAGCTTATATCACTTACACTTTTTGATTGCTGACAAAAAGGGGGAGAACAAGAATGATATTTTTCAATAACGGATTACTGAGACAAATAGTCTCAAACATTTTAACACTCTGATATACTTGAATGTTTTCTGTTTTTGCATAAGGCTACAGGTACAAGAAGTTAATCACCTCTGATACACTGAAGCTCTGATATTCTGATCTGAAGCTCTGATATTCTGATGTTCAAAGAAAGGCAATAAAGATCTGACCCTGAAGAACTCTTGGAATTAAAAAAGGGAAGTAATAAATTCAGGGGGAGTATCTCTGATCTAAACTCTGATATCTCTTTATCCCTTATCTTTGATAACTTCCTAGTTAATTCTGATACAACTTATTATTTAGTTATCTCTGATACTTTTCACGCTAATTTTCAATTAAAAATATCTAGTTTTTGTCATCATCAAAAAGGGGGAGATTGTTAGAACAAAGTTTGAATATACTACCCTAAGTTTAAGTTTTGATGATAACAAAATGCTAAGATACATTAAGTGTATGATTCATGTAAGACACATGTGCTATCTAAACATTACATTCTATTTTACAGAAACTCTGATGGGTATCAGCAGGAGAACATCATCATCAGCATCAGAAAATTGGATATCAACATCAGCATCAGAAGATGTTATATCAGATACCAGAATCAGAAGATCAACTTGCGCTTATGCTGAAGCTTGATGAACAGATCTGCGCTTAACCATCTGAACTCTGATAAAGACAACAAAAGTTCATCAGCACCTAAGCAGCGTCAGAATGAGCCAAAGCCAGAACACGCTTAAGTGGCAACGGTACTGTGCATTCAAGATGATTTATTACCAACGGCATCATTCCAGACAAGATCTGCTTAATAAGGAAAGAATGTTATTGGCATTGAAACAGAATTATTACTCCAACGTACACTATTTCCAATGCTATATAAACAAGTCAATGAAGATTGAATTGGCTAATGCTCTACAACAATCTACACGCCAAAAAGCTATTCATCATCTTCCTTACTCTCAGTTTGCTAGAAGCTCTCAATTCCTTACTCAATTATTTTAGCAATCTAGTTATCATAAGCTTAAGTTGTGTAGTATCACAGTTGTGATAAACAGTTTTTGTAGAAAACATTCACACACCTAGATTTCAATTCTTTGTAAGAAAGTATTTCCTTTAGAAACCGGTTTGTGGTTTGACTCAAGAAGGCTTTAGCAGTTGTTAAAGCAGTTGTAATATTCAGTTGAATATAATGGATTAAGACCTCGTTGGAGAGAGGCGAAATCACCTTGACGGGTGGACTGGAGTAGTTTGAGATCAAACGTACCAGGATAAAAATATCGTGTTGATTGCAATTGATTTCCAATTTTTACAATTTAACCCCCCTTCTTGTGTTTTTCACTTCTTCAGTCTTGTCCATGTCTTCAGGAGCCATCTTGATTTGATTATAACCGGAGAAACCGTCCATGAAGGAGAATACCTTATGCTGAGCAGTGTTGTCAACCAGAACGTCAATGTGAGGCAGAGGGAAGTCATCCTTAGGGCTGGCCCTGTTCAAATCCCTGTAGTCGACACACATTCGGACCTTACCATCCTTCTTCGGCACTGGAACCACATTGGCGACCCACTGAGGGTAAGAAGTCACTGCTAGAAAACCGGCATCAAATTGTTTCATAAACTCAGCTTTGATTTTCTCGGACATCTCTGGACGCATACGGCGAACCTTCTGTTTTACCGGAGGGCATTTTTCCTTAGTAGGCAAATGATGAACCACAATGTCGGTATCCAACCCAAGCATATCTTCGTAAGACCAGGCAAAGATTTCCATGTAGTCATGCAGCATCTGAATCAACCGTTGTTTCACACTAGACTCCAGATTAGCACCAATCTTGACTTCCTTTTTGTCTGTCTCAGTACCCAGATTCGCTGTTTCCACTAGCTCTTCATGTGGCTGGATGGCCCTCTCTTCCTGGAGTAGCACTCTTGCAAGCTCACCAGGCACTTCGCAATCATCTTCACCTTCGTCTTCGGCTAAATTGATCGGATTTTCAAAGTCATAACTGGCAGTAGCAGAGTCGTTACCAGTGAGATCCATAGTGGATTGGGACCTGTATATGTGAGTGTGTATAAATATAGCTGTTTTGCAATATATAATAAAGAAAGACAAGGAGCGCAAGATTTGAAATGCAAAAAACGTCCAATGCTTTTATTAATGATATATGAAAATGACACACAAAAGCCCTCATAAATGAAGCCACGGTGCCCCGGGTAAGACACCGGGCCATAAAGTTTCACAATATTTTTTGTTACAAGTTCAAAACAAAGGAGTTCATTACTGAGTCACAAAAGTAATAGGGACGAAGTCTTTCGCTGTCCAGTTGCTTGGTCCATCATTGGTCGTAGGGTAGATCCAGCTGTCGAATTCAGATTCCTCCACGTCCTCTTCAATGGCATTGACTCCCGAGTTGCTGATGAACACAGGAGGTCTTCCAATCCTTGCACTACGCACAACCCTTTGAGCTTCTGCAGTGAAACCCAAACCAAACTTGTCAGTCTTTTGAGTGAAATCAGGAAGTCGGCCCCAGTTTGCATACTCACCCTTCTCAACAATAGCCCGGGCATCCTTTAAGGAAGCCATCTTCAAAGGAGAATCTTCAATCACAGTTTCAGCTGATGCCAGTGTTTGAGGAATCTCTTCAAAGTGCTGGAATGGAGTCTCAATGAATTCCCCATCCATCTCTATGTACCGGAACGAGTTGAGGTGACTGACCATATACTCTTCCTCCCCCTGAACTGTCACAATTTTCCCTCTGACCGGGTATTTCAGCTTCTGGTGTAGTGTGGAGGTCACAACTCCAGCCTTATAGATCCATGGACGACCCAACAAACAAGAATAGGATGGTCGGATGTCCATCACGTAGAATGTAGAATCGAAAACCTGAGAACCAACTCTGATTGGAATATCAACCTCGCCGTGCACCATCCTTTTGGACCCGTCAAAGGCTCGGACAACAATGTTACTTGGCTTTAGTTCCAACCCCTCGCAGTCCAACCTGTCTAGAGCCTTCTTGGGCAAGACATTCAACGAGGACCCCGTGTCAACCAACACATGTGCAAGAGTAGTGCCCCTGCATTCAATGGAAACATGCAGGGCATCATTATGGTTCTTCCCTTTAGCAGTCAGGTCCGCGTCGGAGAAACCCAAACCATTATCAGCAGTTAAGTTGGCCACACATTCGGTAAATTGATCCGCTGACGTCTCTTGTGGCACGTGGGCCGTCTTCAGGAAGGTAATCAGAGCCTTGGCATGGGCCTCTGAACACAACAACAGTGATAGCATAGAAATTTTAGATGGGGTGTGCCCCAGCTGCTCAACTACGTTAAAATCACTCTTCTTAATGATCTTCAGAATCTCTTCCATCTCCTGTTTGGAAGCTTCAACAATGATGGTCTTTGGTGCCTCCGTCTGGGCAGGCATATCAGTAGCGATCCCTTTGCCCCGAGCGTCAGATGACTCGGCAGCAGGGGTAGAAATAGGAACTTGGTCAGGAAGAGAAATAGGCACACTTGCAGGTGTGATGACAATAGGTCTCTGGATTGCTGGTGGCACAATATCTGGTGAGAAAAGTCTACCACTACGGGTGACCTTGGCAGGCCCGGTGATGTTGCTGATGCCGGTACTAGTATCGAACTCTTGTTTAACTCCAAGCACATAAACATCTGCCCCATAGTGCCAAGGGACAGCTTTGTCAGAGGTGTATGGAATAGGCCCCGGAACAGTGATGATTATAGGTGCAATCTTCTGAACAGGCGAAATTTTGACAAGCTTCCTTGAGGGAGCCTTAGGAGAGTTGTTGAAAATGGTGACAATGGAAACTTCTTCAGTAGGGGTAGTAGGAGCAGCAATCTTCTCAAACAAGATTTCCCTATTATCCATCAGGTTTTGGATGCCTGACTTCAAAGAGGGACAACCAGTAGGTGAAACAGAACATAGATGGCAACTTTTACTACATCCCGGAAATAAACCGACTAGCAACAGGTTCCTCTTGACAGTCAACAACGGCGTAACAATATCATCCACAGATGCTACATACAGGTCTTCCTCTACAGCATTCACTCCATGCTTGGGCATGGGAGCAGTCACAACATTGGGCCTTTCGAGCGCCTCGAACTCTATCTCTTTAGCATCAATTAGGTCCTGAACCTTATTCTTCAGGGCCCAACAATCATCCGTAGTATGCCCCGAGCTGTCAGAGTGATAAGCGCAACGGGCGTTAGGATTGTACTTTGGGGACGTTGTATTTAAAACCTTCGGAGCTTCTTTTAGGGTCACCAAGTTGGTTGTCAGTAGCTGCGGCAATATCTGGGACAAGGTCATGCTGAGGCGAGTGAACTGCCTTCTAGGTCTCTCACCCCTTTGTTGGTTGTGATGCTGAGGAGCAGCAACATGCTTTGAAATAACCACCGCGTTGACAACTTGGTGGCATTCCGGTCTATTCTGTCTCCTTGAACCATAGACAGCACTAGATTCTTTCTTGAAGGGTTTCTTTTCAGTGCTCTAGGAGGCACCTTTCTGTATCTTCCCACACTTGATACCAGCTTCTATTCTCTCACCAGTCAAGATAAGGTCTGTAAATCCGGCAGAAGAATTTCCAATCAAATGGTTGAAGAAGGGACCAGACAGGGTCCCCAAGAACATATCAACAAGCTCACGGTCAGTCAAAGGTAGTTGTACCCTTCCAGCCAGGTCTCTCCACTTTTGAGCATACTCCTTAAATCCTTCACCCGTCCCTAGTGACATACCCTGGAGTTGGGTACGCGTAGGAGCGAGGTCGGAATTATACTGATATTGCTTATAGAATGCAGTAGCCAAATCCTCCCAGTTACGAATACTGGCTCCATCTAGCTGATAGAACCATTCGAGTTGAGTCCCTGAAAGACTATCCTGGAAGAAATGGATCCACAAATTCTTGTCAGCAGTGTAAGGTTGGATCTTCCTTACATACGACCGGAGGTGTAGCTTAGGACAGGAAGCTCCATCGTACTTGGCAAAAGCAGGTGCTTTGAATTTATGGGGAATCACCACCCCAGAGGATAGACCTAGATCTCCGAAGTCCAGTCCGGGCACGTTCTGTATCTCCATAGCGCTCAAGCGGTCTTCCAACTGTTTGTACTTATCCTCAGCAGGAGGATATTGTTCTTCTTCATAATCTGTCTCGTTGTCGGAGACCGCGGGACTAGGAACCCTTCTCTCTTGTGGAATGTCTTTGCCTACAAATGAGGTAGTCAGCTCAGCCTCATTCTGTAGTCCATTCCCAAATCTGCGTCCAGTGTTGAACAAGACGGTGCTCTTCTTCTTCTTCTTCATCTCTTTCAGAATCAGATTCTTCAAATCCTGTTGACCCTTGGCTAGGCTTATAACCAACTCTTGGAACTGGGCATTCTGGGCCTGGAGGGCCTTGATAGCTTGCTCAGCGAAAGGTTCGGTAGACATGATGATTGCTGAAATAAACAACGAAGAAGATAAGTGACCTGTAAAAGAGTACCTGTTATGCATATGATGAAATGAAATGCATATGATTTATGTTTTTAAAGACAATCAGGATTCAACTTTGTAGACAAAAAGGAAACACACTTTATTAGATTCAACTTTGGAATTTAAATTGTTCAACAAATTGCCCTTAGGCGTTACAAGAATGGAAATGCTGAAAAGTAAACAAAAGCTGTAAAAGAAACATCAAATGTCCATCAATGCTCCCATGGCCTCCTCTTCTCAGTGCGGATATAGTCATTCAGGATCCGCTCGTTCTCCAATTGCTTCGTCAGCTTCTGGATCTTCTGTTCCTGTTCGTTGAACCTTTCCCGATAAGAATCCCATTCTTCCTGCAGTTGCGCCCAAGACCTTTTTAATGTGCCAACATCAGTGGGTATCTGAGGATGGAGAACAGTTGGAGGAACCCCGTCTTTATCAGGAACTTCAAGAGTAATAGGCCTGACAGCTTCGTATGGCATACCTAACTTCTGAGCACGGATGCGGACCCATCTGAAGTAGGATTCCATTGGTAGAGAAGTCTTCGGTCCCAACTCATGTGGGTCAGCTTTGTGAACTCTTTCCCAAGCCCTGATGAATCTACGGCGCAGCTCGTCACTATCTGCCAGAAATTCAAAACTGATGTGAGGTATCAACATCTCATGAGGCCCTGCTCTTCTGGCTCTTCCAAACTGACGGAGAGCTAAACATGGGTTATAAGAGATTCCTCCCTGGGTACCGATCAATGGAACATTAGGGTACTCTCCGCAACGATCAATAACGACCACCTCATCTAGACCTCTGAGAGTCCAAATGATGTCATTATCAGTGAGAGACATTATCCTATGAGCCCAGCCCCTTCCTTCTTTGTTCTTCAGGACGAACTTAGGGAGGTGCGAAATAAACCACCTCACCAATAAAGGAGCACAACACCACAAAGTTCCCCGTCTTCGGGCAGTACGAGCATAGAGTTGTTGCAGGATATCACCCAAGAGAGTGGGTACAGGATTCCGAGAGGTGAAGATCCTTATGGCATTAACATCAACAAAGGTGTCAGGATTTGGAAACAATACCAGACCATAGATTAAGAGAGCCAGGGTGTCCTCATACGCTTGAAAGTCTAAGTCATTCCAGAAACCATTAGCTTCGCCAACCAGAAACTTAGCCAAAAAGCCCTTAACTCCACTTCTAGTCTCCCAGTTAGCCATTACTTCCTCCTTGGTCAAGTGAAGGGCTGCAGCGATCTCTTCAGGTCTAAGAGTCTTTTCCCAACCAGTGAATGGAGTCTGTTCCAAGATAGGAATACCAAGCAAATCAGAAAATTCTTCCAGGGTAGGGACCAGCTGGAAGTCTTGAAAGGTGAAGCAATGGTATAGCGGATCATAAAACTGGACCAGGACACTCATCAACTGTAAGTCCCACTTTGAAGTGACTAATCCGAGAAGAGAACCATGTTTCCTGATGAAGGAAGTAGTGTTTGGAATCCTGTCAACCAATCCCTTAAGCAGAGTAGGTGGTTGAACAAAGTTGAGCCGGATAGTGTTCCTACGCATGGGCATCATGATGTCCTACAAAACAGAGCAAAGATGAAGCCCTCTTGTCTTTGAAATGGGTTAGTCCTTATGCAGGATGCATGCAATGTTATGATGTTATGATAAAGGCACACCACAAGTATTCACAAAAGGCAAACATGGTAAGGCACACAAGTCACACAAGACAGCCCTTAGAGTTCAGGCCAGCATGAAGTTTAGGTACTACCCTCTTTCAGTTTCAGTTGGCTAAGACCTGTCCTAAAAATAATAACCGGGTTCTAGAGGATCTCAATATCACTGACTACCCTCAATCGGTCATAACTCCAGCTTCGCAACCTTTTCTTGCGGCCGGAACCATCGCGAGAGTTTAGCCTCAATGAGTGTAGCATACTGCTACTGTTCTATGGCCAAGTTGGTCAATTTAAGGTGCTAAGGTCAGTTGGTGCTTAACGACTCCTCAGAAGACCCATATTCTCCTCGTTCCAACACAAGGGATATCGGTACAGACCAAGGTGTCACACCAACGTAGCTACTGCTTCACCCGTGTCGGTCTACGCCGGACAGGTCCCTCACAGTTTATTGCTACTTACCTAAAGGGTATCCCCCAGACCCGGGTTAGGATCTATGAAACTCCGATACAAGCCCACAATAATAAAGCAAACAAGGCATATAATTGAAAACATAAAGTGATCTAATCCTAAGGTACACCTCACTTATTATAGTCCCCAACAGAGTCGCCAGTTCTGTGATCGGTGGAAATAGAACTGACTGTTTTGGAATGCTGGTTCGCGAAATGTCGCGGTAAGCAAGAGTCTCCACCGTCTTTTATTTTCTCCAACAAGGAAAGGACAAAAGCACAGCAAAATTCCTTTTCGAGATGTTTCTCGGTTCGGGAGGTAGATTATAGAAAGGGAAGGTGTTAGCACCATTTCTATCTGTGGTTATCCACGGGCTCTTAGGTACTTGCTCACTATGTTTTCAAAAATGTTTTGCTTTTCTTGTGTTTGTGGGTTTTGAAAAAAGTTTGTTTGAAAACTTCGTTTTGACTCTTGTATCAGTCCTCAAGAGTGTATGAAGTATTTGTTTGAAAACTTTTGTCAGAAAAGTGTAGGTGCGAAAAGTATTTTTTGTTTTGAAAGAGCAAGTATCTAAGAACCTCTACCTACTCAAAAGAAATTAAGCTGTGTAAATGTCCTTTAGACAATACTATCCCCACTATTGAGAAGTAGGTAGCACCGTCGTTGGAGTTATTCGGGTCAATTCGATTATAGGGACATGTGGTCACCAAAGCAATAGTAGGACGCCTTAGCGGTAACCCTAATGTCTTAGATCCTTTTTATCCGAGGCAACCGTTTCCAGGCAACTTGGATCTTTAGACAAGAGGGCGACCTCTAAAACACCCTATACTCAATGACCACGTCGAGGCAACCAAGTGAGGTGTACCCTAGGAGTGGCATGTGCGAGTGTGTCAGGATTCAGTTAAGTTATCTTTGCACATGTTATGGTGAGCTACGTTTTGATTTTATTTTCAGAGAAGTCTTGTCATGCATAGCCTAATTAACATACATCTAGCAGTTTAATAGTTTGCGGAAAATAAATCTACGCTATTACAAGGCGTCAGGTATTTACATTGCCAAAAGCAAACCCTTGAAAAGTAAATTGCGGAAAATAAATGAAAGCGATAAAAATTCCTAATTAACGCTATTACATCCTCGGAGCAATTACATAATAATGGATTAAAAATTAATAAAACAAACATACGCGCGAGAGAAAATTGAATCGGAGAAGTTCTTAGGGTTTTGACCCCTTTTTTGAGAAAGAAAGAAGTTTTGGTCCTTTTTGCATTTAATTAAATTAATCCTAAAACTAATTAATTAATTAAAAGAAATATTTTTGGTTTTTTAATGTTTAAAAAAATGGAAATAAAAATAAAAGGATTAAAATTGTCAAAACCCTAATTCTACATTGATTTTATTTATTGTGAAAAAAGTTAAAATTAACCCTAATTAACTAAATTAATCATGTTAGTATTTATTTACAAAAATAATAAAGGGTGAAATTAATAAATAATAATAATAAAACATTATATTTATTTTATGTTTTCTGATTTTTATTATGAAAATAATTAATTATGTTAATTAAATAATAATAATAATTAATAAAAGAAAATAAAACAGAAAATAAGTAAACTTGTGGGGGTGATGGCCCAAATCAGGAGGTGGTATTGTCAATTGCCAGGCCCATTAACTCCAGCCACGTTTGACTTTCCTGCTTCTCCATGGCGCGTGTTGACTGGGAGTATGGTGATCATCATCTTATGGCCATTAGATCTGTGCCTGTAGCCACATGGCGCATGGATGTCTGAGGTATATGATAGACCACCTCTTGAGACCTGCATGTAATTATATGAAGAAAAATAGAAACAAATATTTTGGGGGACCTGGGATTCGAACCCAGGTCCCAATGCTGCCAAGCCAATGCCTTAACCACTCCACCATCATGCCTCATTCATTATTAGAATAACAAACAATTATTATGTTAAGAAAATTGGTCAATATGCTAAAAAAGAAAATAACGCGCGTATTTTTAAACCAGCCAACCACGTAGTAACACGTACTCATCTTCTTCGTTGTACCTGTAAAAACAAAATCAAATAGCGGGGATTTTTAACCCCCACAACATGCTTGCACGAAAAATAGCGATTAGAGCTATGGTACACATAAATATTTCGCGAGGGTTCCTGTGTTTTCGTCTTGTCCTAACGAATTCAACCATGTTCCTTAGTGGTCTCAATTTTTCCTGGTTTAGGAATCCCCAAATTAAAAGTTCAGGAACCCTAGAAATCGTCCATGGCAACTTTTGATTTATGGCGTTTTAATCCAATTCAGTTATACCATCAGCTTCATATGATTACTAGAAATACAAAACAATCAAGAAATCATGTTAAATGCTCATCAATTGGACAATACGATTTTGAAAAAAAAGCTTCAAACCGTGGTTCTGTTTAGGACGATTCTTTGAGCTTCAAGGCTTGAATTTGATTGCCACACACTCTTGGGGACTCCTGTAAGATGTTAGAATCAACAAAAAGCTTTGAATCGCCCTAGAATATAGAAATCAGTTTTGAGTTTTTCTTGGAATTTTTCAATATGCTATGGCCTTTGTCTGCAGCTTCTTTCACGTGTATGGGAATAGGGTTTGCATGCATATATATAGAGGAATGGAATTAGGTCAGAATCTTGAGCAAAAATCCATTGCAATGATGTTTGAATATTTGATTGAAAATCAAATCTTTTTGCATTTTCATGATTGAATAAAGTTGCCAATTTTGGAGATTTTTGCATCTTTGATTTGTACACGAAATTGCCAGCATATCTTGACCATATTTGCTTCACAAAAAGATTGAAAAACCAAATCTTTGTATTTTCCTACAATTTAAATTAATTAAATGAATTAATATCAATTAAAAATCCAATTAATTAATAAAAATAAGAAAATAAATTCAATTAAGCTTGATGGGTCGTGCATAAGTCATGGATGAAGTTTCAAGAAGAGATTTGAGGCCCGTTAGCAAAAATAAGGTGTTTTGAGAAAAGTTGACTTTTGCAAATTCATAAAAATTTCCCAACTTCTCCAATGCATATCTTGCTCAAGTTTGATCCTATGAACATGTTCTTGGACATTTTGGAAAGGTCTTGAAGTCCTCTAACCAATGCCTTTGGTCCCATGTCATTTGGATTTACCAATCTCAAGTTATGGCCTTTGACTTAAAGTGCACTTGGACTTGGAATGTGAAGATGGATTGTGGGAAATTATATCCCTTTCAAAATGAGCATTGGATGGGATTTTTCTGATGAACCATGAAAAAGTTATGCCCTGTTCAAGATACAGTTGACTTTTCTGCTGTCCAAAAATAGTAACTTTTTGCACTTGATGATTTTTTAGCCATGCTTATGGAATCATGATCAAGATTTGATCAAATGATGATTGTGGACTCAAAATAAGATGTTGACCAAAAATTCTGACTTTTGACTGCAAAATGACCATTTTGCCCTTGTAGTTGACTGTAGATCAAATGAGGCTTTTGACTGTGCAAATTGGCACTGTGAGTCTTGAAACTTGGCATGTAAGTGCTTGTGGATGTATATAGGCCTATGAGACTTGATTGAACCATTGAAAACCTCAAATTCCTTGAAAGAACCAAAACCCTAATTTCAGTTGGCTTAGGAAGTGGTTTGACTGTACAATCCTTGAGCAATCTTGAACCTATTTGAGGATCATTCTTGACAAATCTTGAGGAATATGGGAGGGGAAATTTTGGGGTACAACACCTATTATCCAGGATTTCATCTCGAAGTAACCCTACTATCCAGGTTCCTTCTCAAGCCCTACTATCCAGGATTTCATATCGAAGTAACCCTACTATCAAGGTTCCTTCTCAAGCCCTACTATCCAGGCTTTCATCTCGAAGTAACCCTACTATCCAGGTTTCTTCTCAAGCCCTACTATCCAGGCTTTCATATCGAAGTAACCCTACTATCCAGGTTCCTTCTCAAGCCCTACTATCCAGGCTTTCATATCGAAGTAACCCTACTATCCAGGTTCTTTCTCACAGCCCTACTACCCAGGCTTTCATATCGAAGTAACCCTACTATCCAGGTTCCTTCTCACAGCCCTGCTATCCAGGCTTTCATTTCGAAGTAACCCTACTATCCCGGTTCCTTCTCAAGCCCTGCTATCCAGAATTTCATATCGAAGTAACCCTACTATCCAGTTTCCTTCTCAAGCCCTACTATCCAGGCTTTTATCTCGAAGTAACCCTACTATCCAGGTTCCTTCTCACAGCCTTACTATCCAGGATTTCATGTCAAAGTAACCCTACTATCCAGGTTCCTTCTCACAGCCTTACTACCCAGGCTTTCATGTCGAAGTAACCCTACTATCCAGATTCCTTCTCATAACCTTATTATCCAGGTTTTTCCTCTCTTATCCCCAAACAGTAGTCCACGACACTGTAAGACTGGGAACCGATCAAACCCATTTGATTTCACGTTTCCCTAGAAAGTCGTGGTGCAGCATATGCCCCGACCAGATACACAGTTCATTTCTGCTTCTCAAACAGGAATTATTCCCCAGTAGAGTAACAGACAACTGAAGCTCCTAAAACTCTATATCTCCCAAGACAGAGATCAGCATTCCCCAGCAAAGTCCTCCTCAACAACAGGTATACGGGTTATCGCAAAGGAATCTCTTATGCAATCGACATCTCTTCGGATAGCATCTTTAAGCCAATCTCCGACAATTCTCTAGCAGCTACCAAATGGCATCTATAAGCCCATTCCCAATATCACAAATCAAATATCACTTCATGCAGGTGCAAATTTCTGGGCACTCTAGTGTTCAATCATCTTCCACCTTCAGATCACGAAAGGAAAACAAGCCAATCTACATCCTCGGGTTTAAGAAGATTGAACAGGGGCAGCTGTTGTACCCCAAAATTTGCCCTCCCATATTTCTCAACACATGGCAAGTGAGGTCCCCAAATTGCTCAAGAAGGTCCAAGAGTTGACCAGACAAAACTCTCTTCTAAGACACTCTATCTCAAATTAGGGTTTCATTTTTCATCAAGATGCTTGAGTCCAAAGGGTCCAAAATGCCTTACAAGGTCCTCATATGTTCTCAAGATCATCCATGTCATGTTTCAAGCCTTGCAGAAGAATTTTCCTCAATCAATTGCTCAAATGCCTGAAAATCGACGGTGCTAGGTCAAAAGTCAATTGTGGCCCATATACAGTAAAACTTCAAGATTTTTGGTCAACATCCCCATTTTGAAGTATTATTCAACATTTGATCAAGGTTTGATCATTATTCCTCAAGGATTGCTCACAATTCATTGAAACCCAAAAGTTGCTAAATTAGGGTTTTACAAGAAAAGTTAACTCAACTTTGACCAAGCATAACTTTCTCATACCTTATCAGAAATGATCCATTAAAATTTCATTTTGAAGAGGATGCAATTCCATACAATTCATATTCATCTCCCAAGTTCAAAACATGCACTCACAAAAAGATATGAATTTTGACATTATAGGTCATTTTGAAAAGTCAACAAAAAGACCTTTTGGGTCAATGCTTCATACATGAACATGGAAGACTCAATTGATATGAGACAAAAAGGGTTGCATATAGGACATCCTAAGATTTCTAAAAAGTCCAAGAACACTTATCTAGGGTCAAAATTGAGAGAGTTATGCATTGGCCAAGTTGACGTTTTTTGTAAAATTGCCAAAAGTCAAAAGTGCTCAAATTTTCATTTTTTGCTAAATGGGCCCAACTTTTTATGCTTGCACCTCAAGGATAATGTGGTCCACGACTCAAATACTTATCCACCAATTGTTTGCTCCATTTTTCAATTTATTTTGATTTTTCATTAATTAAAAAGTGAATTAAATCAAATAAATGATGAAAATTATCAAAGATTTTATTTGATTGGTTTTTTTTGATAGGTTAGAAACCAAGATTTGATGAGCTTTCATGACCAATTTGTATCAATGGTAATTGGAACAAAAAGAACATGATTAGGCCTAATTTGGAAACAAATCATACAAGGAAGGAATGAGATCAAATCTTCAAAGTTTTTAAAGATACATGTAGTTTTTATAACCCTAATTCATTCAGGGTTATATATTGAACGTGTCCAAGGCAAGAACAGGGCTAGCAGTCGTGGAAAGCACAAAGAAGAACTCAAACTTTTGGCAAGAAATTGGTGAATCATATTTCAGCATAGAGACCAATTCAAAGCACTCCAACACTCCCAATCGCATCCTGGAGCGTCTCTGAAGCTAACTGAATCAATTGCAAGTCTCCTCGCGCCGAGAATCGACCCATAGCAGTCACACGGTTTGCCTAAAAAACTTGTTTTAAATTTCATTATTTTACTCATCCTAGGCATGTTTTGATTATGTATTCTTGTTTATCATTGAGTTAGCAAGCTATTGGTATCATTTAATTGTGTTTTCAGTACATGGATCACAATATGCCATGATTAGGGCTCCATGCTTATTTTTGGGGTTTCTTAGTACAAACCAAATTAGGGACGAATATGGATACCATGACTATCAGGGCTTCAAGCCCAGTTGATTCATGGCCTCCAATGAAATTTATATCATGTTTGCTGCATTTTTGAAGTTGACAGGGTTTTAGCTACGGAGTCTCGTCTGTAGGTAAAAGTCTGGTTACCTAAAATGACAGGCCAGTGAAAAAGACGATGCGTGGCACTCCCTGGTTGGGTGGTTTTAATTTTAGCGCGTTTTCTAAATATATTTATTTGTTTTTCTTATATTACTTTGTTGTTATTATATGAACAAATGGAGCGCGTGGCACAAATGGGATCGTGGTATTGGAAGTAAGCATGAGGACCTGGGTTCGATCCCCAGGTCCCAAACTTTGTTCATATTATTTTGCTTCATGAGATCAGGTACACTGCAGCCTCCAGCATCCACCATAGGCCATCCAAATTCCACCATCAGATCCATCAACAAGCTGGATCCAATGCCCAGGTAGCAAGAGGCCCACCATACGCCCCAGGTCAACGTATGCACTGAATCAGGCAAATTCAAACGGGCTGAGATTGATTTGGGCCCAGAATTTCAATAGCACACCCTCACAATTGCTAAATGATATCAGGCCCATCTCCAACTTTATTTATTTAATTATTTTATTTAATTCTTTTTAATTTTCTTTTAATATTTTTAATTGACAAATTAACTATTTTCCATAAAATCATAAAATCAAGACTTCATAAAAATTAGGATTAGTTTTCTTATTATTATCAAAATTAATATAATTTAGTTTAACTTAGGGGAATTATAATTTATTTTCATAAATAAAATCAAATAGAAATTAGGTTAAAACTCTTATTTAATTTTATTTCTCTTTTTCTCAAATAAATAAAAATACAAAAAAAAAGGTTTTTTAGAATAAATTAATTTATTTATTCTTAATTTAAAATTAATTAGAATTAGGATTTTCTTTTTAATTTAATGATTTCTTTATTTTCTTAAATAATAAAACATGACAAAAACATTTTTTTAATCAATCGTCAATAGGTTTAGTCAAGGTTCAAAACCCTAGTCGTTTCATATTCGATTCATCGCACGCTTATTATTTTATTTTGACAATATTTCTGTAACTGTTCATGGCTTGTAATAGTTAATTTAGGGCTTTTAATTATCGCTTTTTCCTAGGTTTTTGGCTATGTAATTAACCCCCCTCCCCGAAGCCTTGTAATAGCGTAGATTTACTTTCTCGCATTTTAATTCCCACAAATATTTGACTGTTTAGATGTATGCTAATAGGATTGTATGACAAGAATGCATGACAAATTAATACGGTTAGAAAATCCTAATGTGCAAAGATAAATAACTGAAAACAAATCGCTCGCACATATCACTCTTAGGGTATACTCCCACTTCGGTTGCCTTCGGTAAATGATCATTAAGTATAGGGTGTCTTAGTGGTTTCCCTCCTGTCTAAAAAGATCAAATGCCCTGTTCAAACGTGGCCTCGGAAATGTTTCCTCGGAAATGTTGCCTCGGAAATGTTGCCTCGAATATGATCTTAAGACTCTAAGGTTATTACTAAGGTGTCCTAACATTGCTTTAGTGATCGTACATCCCTTTCAAATTGACCCTTACAACTCCAACGACGGTGCTACCTATTTCTCAATAGTAGGATAACGCTGTCTAAAGGAAACAAGAATAGAAATGATCTTTTTTTCGAGTAGGTAGATGTTAGTAGGTACTTGGTCAAATCAAAACTTTTCACTCTTACACATTTCAAAACAATTTTCAAAACAACTTCGTCACACCTTTGAGGACTGATACAAGGGTTATCACGAAGTAAAACATTTTCAAAAACAAAGCACATACACAAGCAATTTTAAAAAAGATGAGAAAGTACCTAAGAGCCCATGGAAAACCATGGATAGAAAGGGTGCTAACACCTTCCCTTTCTATAATCTACCCCCCCTGTACTCAGAATATCTCAAAAAAGGATTTTTTTTCTGTACTTTTTTCCTTTCCGGTTGGATGAAATAAAAGTCGGTGGCGACTCTTGATTACCGCGACATTTTGCGAAAACAAAATGAAAAATGCAAACCAGCCAGTAAAAACAGTCGGTTCTTCCACCGTATCACAGGTACCAACCAAAGTGTCACACCAACATAGATATTGCTTCAACCATATCGGTCTATGCCGTACAATTTCCATGATCTACTGCTGTTTACCTAAAAAGATGCCCCAGATCCGGGTATAGGATTTTTACCAAAATGCCCCAACAAACCCTCAAAGATAAACCAGTCAAATCAAACAAAGAAAGCAAATTTTAAAATGATCTAGACCCTAAGGTAAACCCCACTTTATAAGAATCCCCAGCAGAGTCGCCAGTTCTATGATACGGTGGCAGAACCGACTCTTAATACTAGTTTTGCATTTTGTATTTGCAAATGTGCGTTAAGCAAGAGTCGCCACTGACTTTTCTTTTATCCAACATAGGAAAGGGTGAAAAGAACATAAAAAGACCTTTTTTTTCGAGATTTTATGAGTAAGTGGGGTAGATTATGGAAAGGGAAGGTATTAGCATCCTTTCCATCTGTAGTTTTCTATGGGCTCTTAGGTACTTGCTCATTTTTTAAAATTGCTTTTGTGTTTGTGTGAAAAAGTTTTTGTTTGAAGATGCCTTAGTGAGGCGATTCACTTTATGATAACCCTTGTATCATTCCTCAAGAGTGTGATAAAGCGTTTTGAAAACTTTGTTTGAAAAGTGTTTAAAAGTGTGGTGTGTAAAAAGAATTGTTCGAGTAAGTACCTAACAGTTATCTACCTACTCGAAAAAAGTTTGTTCTTTTCCTCCTATCCTTTAGACAGTGCTATCCTACTATTAATGAGTAGGTAGCCCTAGTCGTTGGATGTTTTTGGGACTATCGAAAGGGACGTAAGGTCACTAAAGGCAATTGGGCAAAAACTCTTAGTAATTGTCCTAAAGCCCTAAAATCACTTTTTTAACCGAGGCCACGGTCGAGGGGGTCATCGAGAGACTAGTGATCTCTTAGACTCAAGGACAACCACTAAGGATTCTTACGTTTCAAGAATTGTGACCGTATTCGAAGGCAACCAAAGTGGGAGATACCCTAGGGGTGAGCATGTGCAAGTGTGCTTGATTCTGTTCATTTATCTTGCGCATTTAGTGATCTACATATTGATTGATTTATTTTGTCAATCACACCTAAGGTATTAGCAGTTATATACAAGCATACAAAATATAAAAGCGAGAAATAAAGGGTCCTACACTATTACAGGGCTTTGGTCTAGATACATAAAGAATGGCTGAAAGTAAAAATGCGGAATTGAAAAACCCTAATTAAGCTATTACAAACCGGGCGCAGTTACATCAATAAAAAAATAATCGTATGGCAAGATAATAACGCGCGAGAATTAAAACTGAAAAAAGTTCAAAAACCCTAAAAATCTAATTTGATTATTGAATATATTTTTGGGATTTTTTATGAAAAAGATTTGAAATTTAACCTAATTTTCCTAATTAATTTTAATTAATGAAACAAAATTAAAGTTAATTAAAATAATTAAGTTACAAAAATTAATTTATTAAAAAAAACTAAATCCTATTTTTTGTGATTATTTGATTTTATGATTTAATAAAAAAAATTGATTTGTTTTGAAATAATTAAAATAAAAAAGAAATTAGATAAAAAATAAAGAAACAGTAAAAAGAATGGGCCTGATGGGAGTGTGAAACCCAAATGGGGGGTGAGCTGCTGAAATTCCAAAGCCCAAATCTGGTTGGCCCCTTGCAAGCGTTGGATCTGGTGTTGTCACGCTTGGGAAGGTCCACCTTAGAGCTGTCACCTTGGAGCGTTGGATCTGGAGGATGATTAATCTGATGGTGATGATTATGGAGCATATGGTAAGCATGCTTAGCATGGAACCACTGGATCTGCAGAAAAACATTGAAAAAAACTGGAAAACGTAAGAGGCAGGGGTCGAACCCCTGACCTCCCACACGCAACACCTTATCACCCTTCCTTATTGCCATTGGGCCACTTGACTATTGCAGTTAGAGAACCAAAGTCAAGTAATATATAATAAAAAAACGCTAATAAATTTTCTGAATTAAAAGATGCGCGTAGTTCAGATGTTCCAATCAGATCTTGCCACACAGTCGTCTTCCTCAAGTGACTGTCATTTTAGGTCAAGAACTTTTACCCACGGACAATGTTGTAGCTATAAACCTGCATATCTCCAAAATCACAACCATGCAATATAAATTTAATCCAAGTATATAGATCAACTGGGTTTGATCTCGTGAGTACAATGGTACTCTTCTTTTGCCCTGATTTTGCCTGGAATAAAAAAACCTAAAACAGACCTTGAAATCCTAACAATGGCATTCAGTCAAATATGCATCAAAACACACAATAAATCATGCAAACATGTTCCAAATGGTCATACAAACATGAATTCATACTTAAAATTTGTTTATCATGCGTAAATTATCAAAAATAAAATTCAAGAAAAGTGAGTAAACCGTGGTTTTGTATGGGGCGTTTCTGGGTGCTTTGATGCATGGGAATGATCCAGGTAGCTCCCAAATGCTGCCAGGAATGGATTGCAACCTTCAAAATGCTTTGAATCTCCCTGTATCTCAAAATTCGATCACCACTTTTTATCCAAAAAAACTTGAGTTTTTGTGAGTGTTCTACATGGCCAATCCTCTTTCTTTCTAATCAGGTTTTGTCATGAATATATAATGGAACAAATTAGGTTAACAAAAACATCCAATCTTGAAGAATTACGGAGAAAATATTTGATTTGCCATGGATATTTTTAGTTTCTAAAATTGGAAAAATCATGCTCTTTTTGTTCAAATCATCCCTTGCACGAAATAATTGATTTGCCAGTTGATTCTAGACTCAACATGTGGTCATAAAAACAAATCTTGGATTTTATTTCATTATTTCACTATTTTATTTGATTTTTTTTGATTTTTATGAATAAAAAATAAAAACAAATAATAAAAATAATGAAATAATGTATGAGTGAGCTTAGGGATTGTGGGCCATGTTAGGAATAAGTTTCAAGCATGAAAACATGGGCCCATTTAGAAAAGATTCAAGTTTGGTCATTATTTGCTTCATGCACATTTCCAAAAATTTGTCAACTTTAGCAAGGCATATCTCTCTCATTTTTAATCCTAAGAGGGTGTTCTTGGACTTTTTAGGAAGCTTAGTAAGTCCTTTAAACAACCTTTTTGGTTTCATCTCAATTGGATCTTCCATGTTCATGTAAGGAGCTTTGACCCAAAAGGTGTTTTTGTTGACTTTTTGAAAGGACCTATAAATTATGAACTTGTATCTTTTGGTTGAGGCTGTGATACGGTGGGAGAACTGACTTGAGGTTTGCGTTTGTATTCGCAAATGTTACGGTTAGCAAGAGTCGCCACCGACTTTTTATTTTATCCTAAGGAAAGGTTAAAAAGCACAGCAAAAACCTTTTGAGATCTTTTCTTGGGTTCGGGGAGTAGATTATAGAAAGGGAAGGTATTAGCACCCTTTCTATCCATGGTTATCCATGGGCTCTTAGTTACTTGCTTAGATCACTTGCCTTTTGTTTTCAATTGTTTTAAATGGTGCTCGAGTGTGTGGGTTTTGAAAGTGTTTTGAAAAGAGGCCAATGTGGTGGCAACCTTTGCAATGATCCATGTGGGGATGTATACAAAGATGTATGTCTTTTGAAAAGGGTTTCATTTGTTTTTGAAAGTTGTTTTGAAAGTGTAGTGATGTGTGGTTTTTGAAATTAGGCAAGTGTTTTGTTTTGCAAGTTGATTCAAGTAACTAAGAGGTTATCTACTCCTAAATTTCTCAAGAGATTATTGCTATACTTTAACCCTCTTAACAAGTTTGCACCACCATTGTATTTGGTGGGCAACCTTGTGTTAGGATGTGAAAGGGACAGGCGCGGGTCATCGTTTAGACCATAATTGTAACGACGTTAAATGTCTTTGGGCAATTTCTCTAAGGGACTAGATCATTTGTTTTGTTTGTTTTGAAAAGTTTTATCGAGGGACTATGATCATTCAAACTGTTTGCTTTGCCCAAAGATGTTCAACATACAATATGGCCCATTTATTTGAAGGCAACAAGTGGAATACCCTAGGGGGTGCAAGTGTGATTTGTGTGTCCATTTTCATGCTTGTTTATCTTGTATTAGGTCAAACTATTTTTTTATCGTTTTTTCGCATACAAACCCTAATTCTAGCATGTTATTATTTAGAAAGCAATAAAGTGCGAAATTAAAATTACTAAGCTATTACACAACCAAATATGGGAAGGGGGGTACAAATGTTCAAATGGGGATATTGACAAGAATTTAAATCTAAATTATTACAACAATTGGATATTTTACAATGCATAATTAAATGTAAATTAAATAAATATGTGAAATGTAAAAGAGAAAGTTTCTATGTGTATGAGAAAATATTATTTATGTAAAAGGAAAAAAGAAAATAAAAATGTATTTATTTTTTTAGTATTTTGGACTTAAGGTAAAAAACCCTAATTTTTATATAAAAAGTATTATTATCTAATTTAATTCTACTATTTATTTATTATGTACAAAAATAAAATAAAATGAAGTATTTTGTGAAAAAAAGTATTTTTGTATCAAATATTAATAAAAATGAAGAAAATCAAGTATTTTATATTTTTATCTTAAATATATTAATAAACATGTATATATATATATATTAAACCCTAAATGAGTATTATACAAAATAAATATTTATTTAATATTTTAATAAAATAAATAAAAGTATTATTTTTTTTGTGTGAAATATTTTCAGAAAGTAAAAATAAAAATAAAAATGTATCTACATTATTTTTCTATTTATTTTAATAATAGTGTATATATATATTTGTATATAAATAAAAGAAATAAACAAACAAATATGCCATAAATACAAAAAATGATGGAAAAAATATTTTAAAAATTTTAATGGCATGAGAAAAAATAAACAAAGTCAAACCAAAAAGAAAAAGTCAAAAATGTTGAAAAATAAACAAATGGGCTCAGGGGGGTGTAAACCAAAAAATGGGGTGTGAAAAGGAAACAAATCCAGGCCCAGCCCAGATCACTTCTTCTTCAACCTCTGTACAGCTTTCTTCTCACAAAACACGCGTTTTCTATCTCTGGATTCCTGGACTTTCAAGCAAAACTCATAACATGAAAAGTGTAGAGCATTAAGAGACGGTTTCAACCATATAAAGAACATGACCTATCTCTCCCAGATGAGAGAGAATTTCTCTCCCCCTCTTTTCTGACCTAGTTTTTCTACCATTTTCAGAGCTCAAATTCTCTCTACTCAGACAAAAGAAATGAAAAGTAAAGCTATGTACATGTTCAGGGCTATGAGTAGGACTTTGTTTCTTCACAAACTTAAGACTAAAGATGCCTAATAAGAGAGATACGAATTCAAACTTTTACCTGTGCAGTTGAACTTCTATGTGGAGAATGAGAGACTTTCAGTGCAATGTAATGATTGGAAAAGCTTCCTTGAAGTCCAGGGATGCTTTTTCAATGCTCACTTTGTCTTGAAACTTCTTGTATCAAGCTATAGAACTTCACCTGCAAGTCAAAGATGTGAAAATGGTGGAAGTGGTTAGAGCAACTACAGATCGTGCCTTAGCTTCTGGATAGCTTGTATATGTTGTAAGGAAGGTAGAGGAACAGGTTTGGACAGAAATGTTTGAAGGGAATGAGAGATTGCACTCAAACTGCAGGGGCACCCCTGTTTGTGCAGTTTGAGGATGATTCTGAGATGGAGAGGGTTTGAAAGGCAAATGGCTCGAGCAAAAGCTTCAATGTGGTCTATGGAATGTGTTTGATATCTTTTGTGCTGTGTTCTTTTGTTGATATGAGAGATAGCATAAGTTATGGATGTTACTTCTATGTGAAGCAAGCAAATGTCAACTTGGTTTCTAGGCCAGTACAATGCCTCAATCTATGCTGCACCTTTGAGTCTTGATCAGTGGGATATGCCTATGCTTTTTTGCTTCAAAGATCTGCATTGTACCTCATAGATTTGCAAAGTTGCCATAAAGTATCACTTTACAAGAATGGATAACATGCTTTTTCTAGTTTAGGCTTGATTTTGTGTGTATTATCCAAATGAGCAAAATAATGTTAGAACACAAAGGATATGCATTGAATTATTGAGTGAAAATGGGATTAGAGGCCTGCAATGTAGCTTAAGCATGCTGAATTCAAATTTGCCAAGTTTATGAATCATGCTTTGATGAAGAACAAAAGTGAATTTTTGCCAACTTGTGAAATTCGAATCTCTCAAGTTATGAGGTTGTTTGATGAGTTCTTGGACATTTTGGAAAGCTTGTAATGTGTACTACAATCCATCTTTGAAATGCAATTTGAAATTCCAAGTGGAAGGGTATGAAAAGTGGCCTTGAAGTAGGGTAGAAAACCTTGTCAAAATAGGTCAAATTTCACTAAGTTAAAAGATGGTTTAGTGCCCTTATTCAAAAAATCATAACTTGAGATACAAGCTTCAAATGAGAAAACTTTGTGAATCAAAGTTGTAGATTTTGCAACAAGCTACAACTTTCATGTTTTGACTTTTGTTTGAATCCAAATGGATCATGGTGAAAAGATGGGGCAAAGTTGGGAAAAAATTAGGGTTTTTCATAACTTAGAAAAATTCTAAGTTATGAAAAATTCCATTTTCAAACCCTAATTTGCATTTTGTGATTTCTTGGTGAACAAGTTTCATAATTTGGCATGTTTTGATGAAAAATGAATCTTGACTCTTGATTTTGACCAAAAAGTCAAAGTTTTGACTTTTCAGTATACAGTCAAAATTGATCAATTGACTGGGAAATTCAACTGTCAATCTTGTGTACTTGGGATCTTTTGAGCTTGATGAACATGTCAAGATAATTCCATGGGGTCCTTGAGTCCATATGTGAGCTTGGTTTGCCATTGGCTAGGTCAAACAGTCAAAAATTGCCTTTGTGCAGTCAAAACCCTAAAAATGACCATTTTGCCCTTTTGGTGATCTGATCAAATTTCTTGGGGAATTGTGATTCAAACTTGATCAAATGGTCCATGTGAGTTCATAATGTTGATGTGGATCAAATTTCATGAGGTTTGACTGTCAATTGGCCACAGTTGACTTTTTCCCCAATATAGCTGACTTCTAGGTCAACTGTCCAATTGACTGGGAAAAACTTGGAATCAAGACTTGAAACTTGGTATGGGTAAACTTGGGAGTCCAATATGAAGCATGAAAGTCATCTTAGGCATTTTAGGTCAAAACATCTTTAGGCAAACACAAACCCTAATTTGAGTCCACAGTGCAAGGAGAAGTCTTGAGCAGAGGAAACCCTAATTGGATCTTGATCTTCAAAGGTCTTGTGATGAGAAAATGTTGAGGAAATGGGAGGGCAAATTTTGGGGTACAACAGTTGCCCCTGTTCAATCTTCTTGGACCTGAAGAGTTAGATTGGCAAGTTTGCCTTTCGCGACTCGAGGGTAAAAGAAGATTGGACACTAGAGTGCCCGGAAATTTGCACTCGCATGCTGGAGTCTCAACAATGTGGTGTCGGGAATGGGCTTATAGATGCCATTTGGAGAGATGGTGGATAGGGAGATGGGCTTTGTAGATGCCATCTGGAAAAGTGACAGAACTTTGTCGGGAATGGGCTTACAGATGCCATTTGGAAGTGTTGATCGCATAAGAGGTTCCTTAGCGAGAACTTGTGTGTTTAAGAAAGACAGAGGTTTTCCTGGCTTGTTACAGGTGTTTGATCTTCAGCCTCCTTATGCAGATATGCCCTGGCTGGATACAGGTATCGAATCTTCAATCGGTTGCTCACAGATGTGCCCTGGCTGGATACAGGAGTCGAATCCGGAAATGTTGTAGCTGATAGATGTGCCCTGGCTGGATACAGGAGTCGAATCTTCGAACTCTTCAGACGTGCCCTGGCTAGATACAGGAGTCGAGTCTGGAAACTGATCACTCTCAGATGTGCCCTGGCTAGATACAGGTATCGAATCTGGAATTGTGACAGTTGAAAGTAGTCGTTTTTGAGATTGTCTTTTTCCTGAAAAGGCAAAGACGTAAGCTGTATGCAATGTCATGATGTATGATATGCATGATGTCATGATGTTCGACATTTTGATGTTGCATGTGTTTCATCATGTAGGTAAGCAAGATGTATGAAAATGTGAAATGTTTATGAGTGTAATTTCATCTTAGGAAAATAAATCCTTGACGAATGACCGGGAAGCTGTTCTGCGGAAGAGATGCTTGACCGAAGCTCTGATGAGAGGCCTGCTGAGGACTTTAACAATGGATTCCGCTGAGGACAATGATGATAAACTCCGCTGGGGAAAACCAAAGATAGACTTCGCTGGGGATTGAAGGAACTTTTGCCGGGAACGGTCTTCCGTGGCTTTTAGCTGAGGATAACCCAGTTATAAGTCCTTGTGAGGAAATAACTCTAAATAAAACTTGGGCGAGACGTCCGTACTTCGCCGGGGATAAGCTCGCAGAATCTACTGAGGATGAGCTTTTAAGACCTGCCGGGGGATGTTGTGCCTTTTTCAGGATCTACGGGGAATCGACTCCTGCTTGGGGAAAGTGCTGCTGAATTTTGCTTTACTCTGCGGGGAGTTAAGATAGTTTGGCCACATTCTTCAGTTGAACCTGCCTTGGTGCTTTGGTGGACAAAACAACTAGACCGCATTAGACAACTCCACATTGCCCCTGTCTTTGATGTCACTTGTAATTAATCTCTTTTTTCATATGCAAACATTTATGAATCAGCAATTTAATGTCAAATGCATATATCAAAAATGAACATTGGACGTTCTTCGCAAGACAAAACAGAAAAAGAAAAACAATGGCAATTTGTATGGACAAGTGAATTTTCATTGATTTAAACTTTGCCTGTGAATAGGCGTTTTTTGTACAAGAGACTGACATCCTAGTAAGAGGACATCGCCAAATAGTATAGAGTTTACATTTTGAAAAAGAAAACAAAACAGCTACGTGAACAATCCCACTGGGTTCCAACTCTGCTATCGCCTTTATGTTTTCGAACGTCTCATCGCCTTACTGCCTAATCTGAAGATGAAGCTGATTGGTCAATGCCGAAATTTGGGCCAGATAGTTGATGCCGAACTCCGGATGCGAAGTGATCCAATGAGACATAGTGTTACGCTTTTATCCCTAACTTTTTCCTGGACCGCCCTTTCGAGTTTTCAGTCCACCGGGATACCCTTTTTTGCCCAAGCCGCCCTTTCAGGTTTTCGACTTGCCGGGTGTACAGATTTTTATTCATTTCATCCCTTATTTTTGCCCGAACCCTTTTGGTTCGCCGGGAAGCCCTTATTTTTGCCTAGGTATGTCAACCTAGCGGGTCTTTTATTTATGCGTAGTATTTTTTCACTATGTCCGCATTGGCGGGGTGAGGAAGGTCGTCACCGTCCATGGTGGTTAGGATCATGGCTCCTCCAGAGAACACACGCTTAACCACAAATGGCCCTTCGTACGTAGGGGTCCATTTGCCCCGGGGATCACTTTGAGGAAGGATGATGCGTTTGATTACCAAGTCCCCAACTTGATACTCTTGCGGTCTGACTTTCTTGTTAAATGCCCTGATCATCCGTTTTTGATACGTTTGACCATGACAGATAGCAGTGAGCCTTTTTTCGTCAATTAGATTTAGTTGATCAAGTCGAGTTTGGATCCAATCATCTTCATTCAAGTCTGCATCCTTCATTATTCGGAGAGAGGGTATCTGGATTTCAATCGGCAAGACTGCCTCCATGCCGTAGACCAAGGAGAAAGGAGTTGCCCCGGTTGATGTCCTTGCTGAGGTGCGGTACCCATGAAGAGCGAACGGTAACATCTCGTGCCAATCTTTATAGGTCACTGTCATCTTCTGCACAATTTTCTTGATATTTTTATTGGCTGCCTCTACAGCCCCATTCATCTTCGGCCGATAGGGGGAAGAATTGTGGTGCTGTATCTTGAATTGTTCACAGAGTTCAGTGATCATTTTGTTATTGAGATTGGTACCGTTGTCCGTAATGATTCTTTCCGGGACACCGTACCGACATATCAGATTATGCCGGATGAAACGCGCCACGACGCTCTTGGTTACCGTGGCATATGAAGCTGCCTCAACCCATTTCGTGAAGTAATCGATTGCCACCAAGATAAAGCGGTGCCCATTGGATGCCGTCGGTCGGATCTCACCGATCATATCGATGCCCCACATTGCGAAAGGCCAAGGTGCCGTCAGGACATTCAAAGGAACCGGAGGGATATGCACCTTGTCAGCATAGATTTGGCATTTATGACAAGTTCGGGAGTGTTGGTAACAATCGGCTTCCATCGTGGACCAGAAATATCCTGCCCGAAGGATTTTCTTAGCCATGGTGTGTCCACTGGAGTGGGTCCCAAACGTACCTTCGTGCAGTTCCATCATGATTTTCTCTGCTTCAGCCTTATCCACACAACGTAACAAAGTTGAATCATGATTCCGTTTGTAGAGAATGCCGTTGCTGAGGAAGAATTTTGCAGCAAATCTCCTCATGAACTTCTTATCATTGACAGATGCACCTTCAGGGTATTCCTGGGCTTCCAAGTACCTCCTCACCTCGTGATACCAGGGCTTTTCAGTCACCTTCTCAGCCTCGAGCTCGCAGCAGTATGCCGGTTCATCCAACTTCCAGATTAGGATTTAGGGAGCCTCATTGTCCCATTTAACTTTAAACATTGAAGACATCGTGGCTAGTGCGTCCGCTAGCTGATTTTCCTCTCTGGGGAAATGTTCAAAAGTTATCTCTTCAAAGTGGGGGAGCAGGGTCGATACATACTCCTTGTAAGGAATGAGATTCGGGTGTTTCGTATCCCACTCGCCTTTGATCTGATTGATCACGAGAGCGGAATCTCCGAAGACACTTAGAAACTTGATCCTCAGGTCGATTGCAGCTTGTAAACCCATGATACATGCCTCATATTCTGCCATGTTGTTGGTGCAGCTGAAACATAATCGGGCGGTGAGTGGAGTATGAGTCCCCTTGGGAGATATGATTACAGCGCCGACGCTGTTACCCAAAGCATTGGAGGCTCCATCAAAATGCATAGACCATCGGGATCCTTCCTCAGGTCCTTCATCCGGTCCAGGTACTTCACAGTCAGTTACCACCATGATGTCTTCGTCCGGAAAATCAAAGTTCAATGATTGATAATCGTCCACAGGTTGGTGTGCCAAATGATCAGCCAGTACACTCCCCTTAATTGCTTTCTGAGTTGTATACTGGATGTCATATTCTGTTAAGATCATTTGCCATCTCGCTATCCTCCCAGACAGAGCGGGCTTTTCAAATATGTACTTGATGGGATCCATCTTTGAAATCAATAAAGTAGTGTGAGTCAGCATATACTGTCTCAGCCGGCGAGCAACCCATACAAGAGCGCAGCAAGTTTTCTCAAGCAGTGAGTAACGAGACTCACAGTCGGTAAACTTTTTGCTCAAGTAATAAATAGCGTGCTCTTTTCGGCCAGACTCGTCATGCTGCCCCAGCACACACCCCATTGAATTATCAAGCACTGTCAAGTATAGTATCAGAGGTCTTCCTTCCACTGGTGGCATAAGAATGGGTGGCTCTTGGAGGTATTCCTTTATTCTTTCAAAGGCGGCCTGACATTCATCATTCCAGCGTACCACTTGATCTTTCTTCAGTAATTTGAAGATTGGCTCACAAGTAGCAGTCAGATGTGATATGAATCGGGCAATGTAATTCAGTCGTCCTAGGAAACCTCTGACTTCTTTCTCTGTTTTTGGGGTCGGCATCTCTTGAATAGCTTTAACCTTGGCAGGGTCCACCTGGATACCTTTATCACTTACAATGAAACCTAGCAATTTTCCGGACCTCACCCCGAAGGTGCATTTGTTGGGATTCAATCTCAGCTTGTACAACTTGAGTCGGTCAAACAACTTCCTCAGATGATCAAGGTGTTCCTCCTCAGTTTGAGACCTTGCAATCATGTCATCAACGTATACTTCAATCTCATGATGGATCATATCATGAAATAAAGCAACCATGGCACGCTGATAGGTTGCCCCAGCATTTTTCAATCCGAATGGCATGACCTTATAACAGAAGGTCCCCCACTGAGTTACAAATGTAGTCTTCTCCATATCTTCAGGAGCCATCTTGATCTGATTATACCCTGAGAAGCCATCCATGAAGGAGAACACCTTGTGTTGAGCTGTATTATCAACAAGGACATCGATGTGAGGTAGGGGGAAATCATCCTTGGGGCTGGCCCTGTTCAGATCCCTGTAGTCAACACACATTCTGACCTTACCGTCCTTCTTCGGCACTGGCACAACATTGGCAACCCACTGAGGGTAAGAAGTTACTGCAAGGAAACCCGCATCAAACTGTTTCATCACCTCAGCTTTAATCTTCTCAGACATCTCTGGACGCATTCGTCGAACCTTTTGCTTTACTGGAGGGCAATCTTCCTTGGTTGGCAAATGGTGAACTACAATGTCGGCATCCAAACCAGGCATATCTTCATAAGACCAGGCAAAGATCTCCATGTAGTCTTGTAGCATCTGGATCAATCGTTGCTTCACGCTGAGCTCTAGATTGGCACCAATTTTGACCTCTTTCCTTTCTGTCTCAGTACCCAAGTTAATTGTCTCCACAGGCTCTTCATGTGGTTGAATAGCCCTCTCTTCCTGTAGTAGCAGTCTTGCGAGTTCACCAGGCACTTCGCAATCATCTTCACCTTCGTCTTCGGCTAAGTTGATCGGATTTTCGAAGTCATAACTGGCGGTAGCAGAGCTGTTGCCAGTGAGATCCAGAGTGGATTGAAACCTGTATAAGTGAGTGTGTGTAAATATAGCTGTTTTGCAATATATATAACACAGAAAGAAAAGGAGCACAAGATTTGAAATGCAACAAACGTCCAATGTTTTGATTGATGATATATGAAAATGTCATACAAAAAGCCCTCACAAATGGAGCTACGATGCCCCGGGCAGGACACCGAGCCAACAGAGTTTTAACATATTGTTTGTTACAAATTTGGAAATCAAAAGAAATCAATTACTGCGTGACAAATGTGATAGGGGTAAAATCCTTTGCTGTCCAGTTGTTTGGTCCGTCGCCGGCAGTTGGGTAGATCCAATTATCAAACTCAACTTCCTCTACATCCTCCTCGATAGCGTTCACTCTTGAGCTGGAAATAAACACCGGAGCCTTTCCAATTTTCTCTTTGCGGATTGCCTTCTGAGCCTCTGTAGTAAAGCCTAGCCCGAACTTGTCGTTCTTCTGAGTGAAGTCAGGAAGCTGACCCCAGTGTGCACCATTGCCTTTCTGAACCACAGCCCGGGCATCCCTTAGGGAAACCATCTTCAAGGAATCATTCTCTTCGGCCATTGTCTCCGCAGCTGCTGAAATTGGATGTACCTCCTCGAAATGTTGGAAGGGAGTTTCAATAAATTCTCCGTCCATCTCGATGTACCTGAAGGAATTCAAATGGCTCACCATATACTCCTCTTCTCCTTGCACAGTGACAATTTTCCCCCTGACGGGATACTTCAGCTTTTGGTGTAAGGTGGAGGTCACTGCCCCAGCTTTGTGGATCCAAGGTCTACCCAACAGACAGGAGTACGATGGACGTATATCCATCACGTAAAAGGTAGAGTCAAACACTTGAGAACCCACACGAATAGGGATGTTAACCTCTCCATGAACCATCCTCTTGGAACCGTCAAAAGCTCTGACGATGATATTGCTGGGTTTCAACTCCAGGCCCTCATAATCCAGACGATCCAAAGCCTTTTTCGGAAGAACATTCAAGGAAGAACCAGTGTCCACCAATACATGTGCCAGAGTAGTGCCCCTGCATTCAATAGAGACATGCAGGGCATCATTATGGTTTCTCCCTTTTGCGGTTAGGTCAGCATCTGAAAAGCCCAAGCCGTTGTCCGCCGTCAAATTTGCTATGCAGTCAGTGAACTGAACTGCAGACGTCTCCTGCGGCACATGGGCCGTCTTGAGAAATGAGATCAAGGCTTTTGCATGGGCCTCGGAACATAGTAATAAGGAAAGTAGGGAGATCTTGGAGGGTGTATGCCCTAACTGTTCGACAACATTAAAATCACTTTTCTTTATTATTTTCAGAATCTCCTCCATTTCTTGTCGGGAGGCCTCAGCATTCACGGGTATTGGTGCCTCCATCCGGGCAGGCTCTTCTTCAATCCCTTTGCCCCGAGCATTTGATGACTCGGCAGCAGGGGACACAATTTAATCAGCAACAGGACTTGGTAAACTTGCAGGTTTTATGAGGAGGGGTTTTCGAATAGCGGGCGGCGCAATGTCGGGCGAAAAGAGCCTGCCACTGCGGGTGACTTTAGCTGGACCGGTGATATCGCAGATACTGGCACTAGCATCAAATTCTTGCTTGATTCCATTTACATATACGTCTGCCCCATAATGCCAGGGGACAGCCTTATCAGACACGTAGGAGAGGGGTCCTGGAACAGTAATGATCACAGGCGCAACTGTCAAGATTTGAATAGGCTTCTTTGGGGGAGCCTTGGTTGGATTTTTGAAGATGGTAATCACGGAAACTTCTTTCATTGGAACCAAATGAACAGCAGTCTTTTTGAATAGAATCTCCTTGCTATCCATTAGGCCTTGGATGCCTAACTTTAGCAAAGGACAATCAGATAGGGAAATAGCACAGAATGGGCAACCTTCGCCGCAACCCGGAAATAAACCGGCCCGCAGTAGGTTCTTCTTAACAGTCTTCAAAGGGGTAACAACTTCATCTACCGAAACAACATACACTTCTTCCTCAATGGCACTTACCCTATGCTGGGGCATAGGAGCCGTTACAACATTCGGTCTTTCCGGCGCTTCAAACTGAATTTCTTTTGCGTCAATTAGATCTTGCACTTTGTTTCTCAAGACCCAACAATCATCAGTAGTGTGCCCGGGACTATCAGAATGATAAGCACACCGGGCATTCGGGTTGTATTTAGGGGACGCAGTGTTGACGACCTTAGGAGCTTCTTTGAGGGTCACCAGGTTGGTGGATAACAGTTGGGGTAAAATTTGAAATAATGTCATACTTAATCGGGTATACTGCCTCTTGGGCCTTTCACTTCTTTGCTGATTGTACTGCTGAGGAGCAGCAACAGGTTTAGAGATGACCAAAGCATTAACGGCTTGGCGACCTTCGGGCTTGACTTGTCTTCTAGGGCCATAGACGGCACTTGCTTCTTTCTTAAACGGCCTCTTCTCAGCACTTGTAGAGGCAGCTTTCTGTATCTTGCCTGACCTGATACCAGCCTCAATTCTCTCTCCCGTTAATATCAAATCTGTGAACCCAGCGGAGGAGTTACCAACCAAATGATTAAAAAACGGACCAGACAACGTTCCCAGAAACATATCAACTAGCTCTCGATCAGTTAATGGAGGCTGCACCCTGCCAGCCAAATCTCTCCATTTTTGAGCGTACTCTTTGAATCCTTCATCCGTCCCTAGAGACATACCCTGAAGTTGGGTACGCGTAGGAGCGAGATCAGAATTATATTGGTATTGTCTGTAGAAAGCAGTCGCCAAATCCTCCCAGTGCCGGATGCTAGCTCCGTCTAATTGGTAGAACCATTCAAGTTGTGACCCTGAGAGGCTGTCTTGGAAGAAGTGAATCCAGAGGTTTTTATCCGCCGTGTAAGGTTGGATTTTCCTTACATACGACCTCAGATGCAGCTTTGGGCAGGAGACCCCATCATACTTGGCGAAGGCAGGCGCCTTAAACTTGTGTGGAATTACTACTCCAGAAGATAATCCCAAATCCCCGAAATCCAGTCCCGGCACGTTCTGAATTTCCATAGCGCTCAAACGGTCCTCCAATTGTTTGTATCTGTCAGCAGCAGGTGGGTATTGTTCCTCGTTATAGTCCGTCTCGTTGTCGGAGACTGCGGGACTAGGTGCTTCTCCCCCTTGGGGACTGTTTTTCTCAGCAGAAGAAGTGGTTGGATCAGCTTCATTGTGGAGTGTGTTCCCAAATCTGCGTCCGGTGTTGAACATTGCCGTTCTCTTTTTCTTCTTCTTCTTCAGGAGTAGAGTCTTCAACTCTTGCTGTCCCTGGGCTAGGCTTAGGACCATCTCTTGAAACTGTGCATTTTGGGCCTGAAGGGCCTTGATTGCTTGCTCACTGGATGACTCCGAATTCATGATGACTGTGCAAACAAACAGCGAAGAAGATTAAGCAACCTGTGAAATAGGGTACCTGCTATGCATATGGTGTAATGGAATGCGTATGTTTTATGCTTTCAAAGACAAATAAGATTCAACTTTGTAGACAAAAAAGGGAAACACACTTCATTAGATTAAAATTTTTCAATTGTTCAACAATTTGCCCTTAGGCATTACAGGAATGAAAAATACGGAAAAGGAAATAAAACTACAAAAGGAAATAATCAAAGCTCATCAATGCTCCCATGGCCTCCTCCTCTCAGTGCTGATGTAGTTGTTCAGGACACGTTCTTCCTCCAATTGCTTAGTCAGCCTTTGGACCTTCCTTTCCTGCTCGTTGAACTTCTCCCGATAGAAATCCCGTTCTTCCTTTAGCTGTGCCCAAGATCTCTTCATGGTGTCAAAATCAGTAGGTATCTGAGGAGGGAGGACAGTTGGAGGAACCCCATCTTCATCGGGAGTCTCAAGGATGATTGGTCTGACAGCTTCGTATGGCATACCTAACCTCTGAGCACGGATGCAGACCCATTTGCAATAGGGCTCCAATGGTAAAGAAGTCTTTGGTCCTAGCTCATGTGGGTCAGCTTTATGGATTCTGTCCCAAGCTCTAATGAATCCCTGGCGTAGTTTGTCACTGCCTGCCTGAAACTCAAAATGGAAGTGAGGAACCAGCATTTCATGGGGCCCATCTCTTCTGGCTTTTCCGAACTGACGGAGAGCTAAACATGGATTGTAAGAGATTCCCCCTTGGATACCAATCAACGGGACATTAGGGTATTCTCCGCAACGGTCGATAACAGCTATCTCATCCAAGCCTCTGAGAGTCCAAGTGATATCCTTATCTGTGAGAGACATTAACCTCCGAGCCCAACCTTTTCCTTCTTCATTCTTCAGCACGGACTTAGGAAGGTGCGAAATAAACCACCTTACCAGCAAAGGAGCACAACACCATGGAGTTCCCCGTTTTCGAGCAGTACGAGCATGGAGTTGTTGTAGAATGTCACCCAAGAGAGTGGGTACCGGATTTCGAGACATGAAGATTCTTATGACATGGACACTGATGAAGGTGTCAGGGTTGGGAAACAATACCAGACCATAGATCAAAAGAGCCAGAACATCTTCATATGCTTTGAAGTCCAAGTCATTCCAGAAATCATTAGCCTTGCCAACCAGAAATTTGACCAAAAAGCCCTTGATCCCATTTCTAGTTTCCCAGTTGGACAATACCTCTTCTTTGGTCAAGGGGAGAATTGCAGCAATCTCTTCAGGCCTAGGAATCCTTTCCAAACCAGTGAATGGAGTTTGTTCCAAGACAGGGATCCCAAGCAAATAAGAGAACTCTTCCAGGGTAGGAACCAGCTGGAAGTCTTGAAAGGTGAAACAATGATGCAGGGGGTCATAAAACTGGGTCAGAACACTTATCAGTTGTTGGTCCCATTTTGCAGTGATCAAGCCAAGGAGGGAACCATGTCTGTTGATGAAGGAGGTAGTGCTTGGAATTCTTTCAACCAGATCTTTGAGTAAAACTGGTGGTTGAACAAAGTTGAGCCGGACAGTATTTCTACGCACGGGCATCATGATGTCCTACAAAACAGAGCAAAGATGAAACCTTTTTGTCTTTGAAATGGGTTAGCTTTTTATGCATGCAATGGTATGATGGCATGATGCTATGATGAAGCACATCACAAGTATTCACATAGGCAAATAAAGCACACAAGTCACACAAGACACCCTTAGGTTTCAGGCCAGCATGAGTTTCAGGTATTACCCTCTTTTGGTTTTGTTGGTTAAAACCTGTCCTATCAAAAGTAACCGGGTTCTAGAGGATCTCAAATCATTGGCTACCCTCAATCGGTCATAACTCCAGCATCGCAATCTTTTCTCGCGGCCAGAACCATCTCGAGAGTTTAGCCTCAATGAGTGTAGCATACTGCTACTGTCCTAATAGCCAAGTTGGTCAATTTAGGGTTCTAAGGTTGGTTGGTGTTTAATGACCCCTTAGAAGACCTATATTCTCCCCGTTACAACACAAGGGATATAGGTACAGACTAAGATGCCACACCAACGTAGCCACTGCTTCACCCATGTCGGTCTACGCCGGACAGGTCCCTCACAGATTATGCTACCTAAAAAGGGTATTTCCCAGATCCGGGTTAGGATCTATGAAACTCCGATGCAAAGCCCACAAATATAAAAGCAAACAAAGCAAACAATTGAAAACAAAGGTGATCTAAAACCCTAAGGTTACTCCACTTTTAAGTAATTCCCCAGCAGAGTCGCCAGTTCTGTGATACGGTGGGAGAACTGACTTGAGGTTTGCGTTTGTATTCGCAAATGTTACGGTTAGCAAGAGTCGCCACCGACTTTTTATTTTATCCTAAGGAAAGGTTAAAAAGCACAGCAAAAACCTTTTGAGATCTTTTCTTGGGTTCGGGGAGTAGATTATAGAAAGGGAAGGTATTAGCACCCTTTCTATCCATGGTTATCCATGGGCTCTTAGTTACTTGCTTAGATCACTTGCCTTTTGTTTTCAATTGTTTTAAATGGTGCTCGAGTGTGTGGGTTTTGAAAGTGTTTTGAAAAGAGGCCAATGTGGTGGCAACCTTTGCAATGATCCATGTGGGGATGTATACAAAGATGTATGTCTTTTGAAAAGGGTTTCATTTGTTTTTGAAAGTTGTTTTGAAAGTGTAGTGATGTGTGGTTTTTGAAATTAGGCAAGTGTTTTGTTTTGCAAGTTGATTCAAGTAACTAAGAGGTTATCTACTCCTAAATTTCTCAAGAGATTATTGCTATACTTTAACCCTCTTAACAAGTTTGCACCACCATTGTATTTGGTGGGCAACCTTGTGTTAGGATGTGAAAGGGACAGGCGCGGGTCATCGTTTAGACCATAATTGTAACGACGTTAAATGTCTTTGGGCAATTTCTCTAAGGGACTAGATCATTTGTTTTGTTTGTTTTGAAAAGTTTTATCGAGGGACTATGATCATTCAAACTGTTTGCTTTGCCCAAAGATGTTCAACATACAATATGGCCCATTTATTTGAAGGCAACAAGTGGAATACCCTAGGGGGTGCAAGTGTGATTTGTGTGTCCATTTTCATGCTTGTTTATCTTGTATTAGGTCAAACTATTTTTTTTATCGTTTTTTCGCATACAAACCCTAATTCTAGCATGTTATTATTTAGAAAGCAATAAAGTGCGAAATTAAAATTACTAAGCTATTACACAACCAAATATGGGAAGGGGGGTACAAATGTTCAAATGGGGATATTGACAAGAATTTAAATCTAAATTATTACAACAATTGGATATTTTACAATGCATAATTAAATGTAAATTAAATAAATATGTGAAATGTAAAAGAGAAAGTTTCTATGTGTATGAGAAAATATTATTTATGTAAAAGGAAAAAAGAAAATAAAAATGTATTTATTTTTTTAGTATTTTGGACTTAAGGTAAAAAACCCTAATTTTTATATAAAAAGTATTATTATCTAATTTAATTCTACTATTTATTTATTATGTACAAAAATAAAATAAAATGAAGTATTTTGTGAAAAAAAGTATTTTTGTATCAAATATTAATAAAAATGAAGAAAATCAAGTATTTTATATTTTTATCTTAAATATATTAATAAACATGTATATATATATATATATATTAAACCCTAAATGAGTATTATACAAAATAAATATTTATTTAATATTTTAATAAAATAAATAAAAGTATTATTTTTTTTGTGTGAAATATTTTCAGAAAGTAAAAATAAAAATAAAAATGTATCTACATTATTTTTCTATTTATTTTAATAATAGTGTATATATATATTTGTATATAAATAAAAGAAATAAACAAACAAATATGCCATAAATACAAAAAATGATGGAAAAAATATTTTAAAAATTTTAATGGCATGAGAAAAAATAAACAAAGTCAAACCAAAAAGAAAAAGTCAAAAATGTTGAAAAATAAACAAATGGGCTCAGGGGGGTGTAAACCAAAAAATGGGGTGTGAAAAGGAAACAAATCCAGGCCCAGCCCAGATCACTTCTTCTTCAACCTCTGTACAGCTTTCTTCTCACAAAACACGCGTTTTCTATCTCTGGATTCCTGGACTTTCAAGCAAAACTCATAACATGAAAAGTGTAGAGCATTAAGAGACGGTTTCAACCATATAAAGAACATGACCTATCTCTCCCAGATGAGAGAGAATTTCTCTCCCCCTCTTTTCTGACCTAGTTTTTCTACCATTTTCAGAGCTCAAATTCTCTCTACTCAGACAAAAGAAATGAAAAGTAAAGCTATGTACATGTTCAGGGCTATGAGTAGGACTTTGTTTCTTCACAAACTTAAGACTAAAGATGCCTAATAAGAGAGATACGAATTCAAACTTTTACCTGTGCAGTTGAACTTCTATGTGGAGAATGAGAGACTTTCAGTGCAATGTAATGATTGGAAAAGCTTCCTTGAAGTCCAGGGATGCTTTTTCAATGCTCACTTTGTCTTGAAACTTCTTGTATCAAGCTATAGAACTTCACCTGCAAGTCAAAGATGTGAAAATGGTGGAAGTGGTTAGAGCAACTACAGATCGTGCCTTAGCTTCTGGATAGCTTGTATATGTTGTAAGGAAGGTAGAGGAACAGGTTTGGACAGAAATGTTTGAAGGGAATGAGAGATTGCACTCAAACTGCAGGGGCACCCCTGTTTGTGCAGTTTGAGGATGATTCTGAGATGGAGAGGGTTTGAAAGGCAAATGGCTCGAGCAAAAGCTTCAATGTGGTCTATGGAATGTGTTTGATATCTTTTGTGCTGTGTTCTTTTGCTGATATGAGAGATAGCATAAGTTATGGATGTTACTTCTATGTGAAGCAAGCAAATGTCAACTTGGTTTCTAGGCCAGTACAATGCCTCAATCTATGCTGCACCTTTGAGTCTTGATCAGTGGGATATGCCTATGCTTTTTTGCTTCAAAGATCTGCATTGTACCTCATAGATTTGCAAAGTTGCCATAAAGTATCACTTTACAAGAATGGATAACATGCTTTTTCTAGTTTAGGCTTGATTTTGTGTGTATTATCCAAATGAGCAAAATAATGTTAGAACACAAAGGATATGCATTGAATTATTGAGTGAAAATGGGATTAGAGGCCTGCAATGTAGCTTAAGCATGCTGAATTCAAATTTGCCAAGTTTATGAATCATGCTTTGATGAAGAACAAAAGTGAATTTTTGCCAACTTGTGAAATTCGAATCTCTCAAGTTATGAGGTTGTTTGATGAGTTCTTGGACATTTTGGAAAGCTTGTAATGTGTACTACAATCCATCTTTGAAATGCAATTTGAAATTCCAAGTGGAAGGGTATGAAAAGTGGCCTTGAAGTAGGGTAGAAAACCTTGTCAAAATAGGTCAAATTTCACTAAGTTAAAAGATGGTTTAGTGCCCTTATTCAAAAAATCATAACTTGAGATACAAGCTTCAAATGAGAAAACTTTGTGAATCAAAGTTGTAGATTTTGCAACAAGCTACAACTTTCATGTTTTGACTTTTGTTTGAATCCAAATGGATCATGGTGAAAAGATGGGGCAAAGTTGGGAAAAAATTAGGGTTTTTCATAACTTAGAAAAATTCTAAGTTATGAAAAATTCCATTTTCAAACCCTAATTTGCATTTTGTGATTTCTTGGTGAACAAGTTTCATAATTTGGCATGTTTTGATGAAAAATGAATCTTGACTCTTGATTTTGACCAAAAAGTCAAAGTTTTGACTTTTCAGTATACAGTCAAAATTGATCAATTGACTGGGAAATTCAACTGTCAATCTTGTGTACTTGGGATCTTTTGAGCTTGATGAACATGTCAAGATAATTCCATGGGGTCCTTGAGTCCATATGTGAGCTTGGTTTGCCATTGGCTAGGTCAAACAGTCAAAAATTGCCTTTGTGCAGTCAAAACCCTAAAAATGACCATTTTGCCCTTTTGGTGATCTGATCAAATTTCTTGGGGAATTGTGATTCAAACTTGATCAAATGGTCCATGTGAGTTCATAATGTTGATGTGGATCAAATTTCATGAGGTTTGACTGTCAATTGGCCACAGTTGACTTTTTCCCCAATATAGCTGACTTCTAGGTCAACTGTCCAATTGACTGGGAAAAACTTGGAATCAAGACTTGAAACTTGGTATGGGTAAACTTGGGAGTCCAATATGAAGCATGAAAGTCATCTTAGGCATTTTAGGTCAAAACATCTTTAGGCAAACACAAACCCTAATTTGAGTCCACAGTGCAAGGAGAAGTCTTGAGCAGAGGAAACCCTAATTGGATCTTGATCTTCAAAGGTCTTGTGATGAGAAAATGTTGAGGAAATGGGAGGGCAAATTTTGGGGTACAACAGAGGCATTTCTTGAACTTGAGGGCTGGAGATAAATTGTAGGGAATTGGATTCTCTTTAAAATGATCCTTGGTTGGAAAATTTCTGATTAAGTATGAGAAAGTTATGCTTGGTCAAAGTTTGGTTGACTTTTCCTATAGAAACCCTAATTTACCATTTCCGACTTTTGATGAGTTAAGAGCATTTCTTGAGGAATCATGATCAACACTTGAACAAATGATGGATAATACTTCAAAATATTGATGTTGACCAAAAATCTTGAAGTTTGATTGTATTTGGGCCACAATTGACTTTTGACCTAGTATAGTTGATTTTCCAAAACTTAAGTCGTTGACTGAGCAAACTGGTTGTTCAAGGCATGAAATGTGGCATGAATAATCTTGAGGACATATTAGGACAATTGAGAAAATTTGGGATCCTTTGGACTCATACATGTTGCTTGAAATTGAAATCCTAATTTGAGATTCTTTGCCTTAGGAGGAGAATTTGTCTGGTCAATTCTTGGTCATCCTAGGGCAATTGTGGACCTCTAGAGGCATGTCTTGAGTGAAAATGGGAGGGGACATTTTGAGGTACAACACATACCAAGCTCTGGGAGCTTGTTTTAGACTATAAATTAATTTCTTTAGTTTGAAAACATATTCTGGGTGTTTGGAATTTTCAAACCCAGGGGGTTTGTGCACATAAACCTCTTCATCAATGTAACCATTTAAGAATGCAATTTTGACATCCATCTGATACAGAGTGATGCCATTATTCACAACAAAAGAGATTAAGAGTCTGATAGATTTTAACCTGGCGACTTGAGCAAAGGTTTCTGTATAGTCTATCCCCTCTTGATGAATATAACCTTGTGCAACCAGTCGTGCCTTGTTTCTAATGACTTCTCCTTGTTCATTCAGTTTGTTTCTGAATACCCACTTTGTTCCAATGACGTTGAACCCTTTTGGTTTGGGAACCAGATCCCATACGTCATTTCTGGTGAATTGATTTAACTCCTTCTGCATAGCCAGAATCCATTTGTTGTCTAGAAGAGCTTCATCAATGGTGGTTGGCTCAATCAGAGATACCAATCCCTTGATATATTCTTCAGAATTTCTGAATGTTGATCTTGTTCTGATTGGATCTTCCTTCTTTCCCAGAATATTTTCTTCAGGGTGAGCTATGCTGCTTCTGGATAGTCTTTTCTGAAGATGTTCTTCATATCTTGTTGTAGTGTTTGTGACATTTCCTTCTGATGATGTTGGTGATTCTTTGTTGGGAGCTTCTGATGTATTGCCTTTAGTACCTGTGAATTCAACTTCTATATTTGCAAGAGATTCATTCTGCTTTGACTTTTAAGGGTCAAGCTTGTCATCAAATCTAACACTGATTGACTCTTGTACAATCTGTGTTTCTGTATTATATACTCTGTAGCCTCTTGAGCGTTCAGAGTATCCTAACATAATACACTTATGTGCTTTAGAGTCAAACTTGTTCAGATGTTTTTTAGTGTTAAGCATAAAACAAGTACATCCAAAAGGATGGAAATAAGAAATGTTGGGCTTTATGTTCTTCCACAGTTCATATGGAGTCTTATCCAGAATAGGTCTTATGGAGATTGTATTATGAATGTAACACGATGTATTAATTGCTTCCGCCTAGAAGATCTTAGTAATGTTAGTCTCATTGATCTTGCTTCTGGCCATTTCTTGTAAAGTTCTGTTCTTTCGTTCTACAACTTCATTTTGTTGGGGAGTTCTAGGACAAGAGAAATCACGAGAAATGCCATTTTCATTAAAAAATATTTCAAATTTTTTGTTTTCAAATTCTCCACCATGATCACTTCTGACTTTGACAATTCTAAGATCTTTCTCATTCCGATTCCCTGTTCTTCTGGAGTTTCTGAATTTTCTTTGCTCTGCTTCCACAGCTGATTGACTCTTCTAGAGAGAAGGGATAATTTATCTTCTTCTAATGAGTATCCATCAGAGGTTTCTTCCATAGCCTGCAAAACTTTAAAATCATATTTTTTGTTATATTTTAGTGCTAAAGGCTTACGTTTCTTCTGAGGCTCTTCATCTTCTAACTCTATCTCATGACTTCTGAGTGAGCCGACAAGTTCCTCCAGAGATATCTTGTTGAGATCTTTTTCCAGCTTGAGAGAAGTGACCGTGGGCCTCCATTGCTTCGGTAAACTTCTGATGATCTTCTTTATATGATCAGTAGTTGAATACCCATTGTCAAGAACTCTCAGCCCAACAACTAGAATCTGGAATCTTGAGAACATTGCTTCAATGGATTCACTTTCTTCCATCTTGAAGGCTTTGTATTTCTGAATGAGCGCAAGGGCTTTGGTTTCTTTAACTTGAATGTTGCCTTCATGTGTCATTCTCATAGAATAAAACACGTTTTTAGCTGTCTCTCTGCTTGTGATCTTCTCATACTCTGAATATGAGATGGCACTCAGGAGAATCGTTCTGGCCTTGTGATGATTTCTGAAGTCACACTTTTGATGATCAGACATTCTTTTCCTATCAATCTTTTGACCACTTTCATCCACATGATGCATGTACCATTAATTACCATATCCCATAGATCAGCATCATGAGCCAAAAGAAGGTTTCAATTATGTCTTTCCAGTAGTCAAAGTTTTATCCATCAAAGACTGGAGGTTTGGTCCCACCATAGTTTTTTTTCTAAGCTTGGATCTTGTACTGACACAGTTAAGTGCTTGAACTCAGAACCAGGCGCTCTGATACCAATTGAAGAAATGAAAAACACAAGAAATGGGGGGGGGGGGGGGTTGAATTGTAACCTTAAAAATCAATGCAATTGACACGATGATTTTTATCCTGGTTCGTTTGATCTCAAACGACTCCAGTCCACCCGCCAAGGTGATTTCGCCTCTCTCCAACGAGGTCTTAATTCACTAATCAAACTGATTACAAATATACTTTGACAACTTCCAAAGTCTTCTTGAGTACAACCACAACTCGGTTTATCTCAAGGAATTTCACTTACAAACATATGAATAAATCTGTGTACAGGATGTTTTTCGTTACGAAAACGGTATCACAAACTTGTGTTGTATTACACAATTTAGAGAATAATTTGATTGTTGAGTTGCAACGTTGAGAGATTGTAGAATAGAAGTGTTGTAAATCGTGAACGATTTAACCTTGTTGCTTGTTTAAATAGGAGCAACAATCTTGTGCAAATGGAAACTTGATAATTGGCAGTTAGTGCACTTTCCTTAATTTGAAGATCCTTGTCTTTTTGTAGCCGTTGCAATTGATACAACTTTGATGAATTAGTAATTCTTTAGAACATGAGGAATCTGTTTGCTGCTTTGCTTTAGAACTTGGAAGGTCAGGATCATGAGGTCTTGTTTGAAGAGTTATACTTCTGTTCAGAGTTATAATGTCTTTCTCGTTAGCGCAAATTCTGATCTTCATTCATCAGAACATTCTGATATCAGTCTACGTTTACAACAGGAAGATCCTTGTAGCTCAACTTCTGATCCACTTCCGTCAGAACTTCTGTATAAAATAGAACATAATTTTAGAGTGCATATTTGTTCTTTTTGTTTGTTATCATCAAAAATCTTACGAGGTTTGTAGAATCAAACTATGTTCTAACAATAGGAAGCTAATGCAAAGTTTACTTTATGCTGAGAGTGCTTGAATCTTCTTGTAGAAGTCAATGTGCAGGTGACTATTTTTGGGAATGGAGGATGGTGATGGAGGTGTTACAGTTATGTAACAGGGTCTTGGATAGGTTCTAAGTGATGTATGGAATCTTTGTGATTGATATTGAGTGTGAACGCACGAGTGAAATGTGAATTTGAGAGTCAAGGTCAGAAATGCCACAAAAATGGAGTTTAAGAACAATTCTGAGTTTGGGAGTGTTTAAGGGAGTTTCAAGGCTTCTGCATTCGTGTTTGGCTTGCAAAATAGTGCCTCTATTGATAGGCAAAAGGTTTGATGGCTTGAAGTGATCAGATTCACAAGATCACATGTTATGGTTTTTTGACTTGTTTTTGAAGCAACCTTGACAAACATTGTTCCAATGCATAGTACAAGGCAATCTAGAGTATTTAGAGGATTTAAACATGCTTATCTGATCTTGTATGTTGAGTGTGTTTAGAACAAACAAGTTAGAGGCTCAAGACAAGTTGACTTTGTGATTAAAGCAACTTTACAAGAATGGCAATGTTACTTTGTGCCAAAAATGGATGAATCTCTTGGACAATGGCTCAAATGCTTGGATCGTAGCTCTGACAGTTGTGTAAACAATTAATTATGGGGTGATTTTAAAGTTAGAAGCCTGCAAAGCAAGATTTATGCAGCATGGCTTGATATTTGATCAAGTGTTCATCATCAAAATGACCTAAAATTTAAGAATGGATGTCTAACTTCTTCTCTTCGATTCTCCTAGCTCAAGCATGATCTCTTCAATTTCTGGGACATTTTGGAAAGCTTGAAACATTTTCTATAACCTTCATGATGACTACTTTGGCTAAATCAAATTGGAGCTAGGTGAAAAATTTCCAAGAAGTTGGGACAAAAAATTTGCATAACTTGCCAAAATGTTCACTAAGTGTTTTATGAAAAATGTCATGACTTCATGGGCTTATATCTTCAAATCTAAGCATTTTTTGGACATCAACCCTCTAATCAAAATTTGTAGAATTCATAAATGTCTACAAATTTAATGTGGAAAGTTTTCCTTGAATCATCTTGCATATTGGTGAAAATTGTCATGAAGTATTGAAATTATCAAGGTTAAAAATACTTAGAAATTTTCTATGGAAAATTTTTACTTTTTGTGGAATTTCTTGACTTTCTTGATTCTTGATGATAAAGTTTGATATTTTTGAGTATCTTGATGAACCTTGATCTTTGAAATTCAATGTTGATTAAAAAGTAAAATTTTGACTTTTTGTGTATCAATTGACTTTTCATCAGTTGATCAAAAATTCAACTATCAATATTTTGACCTTAAGAAATGATTTGAGTCATTAAATTAGATCAATATTTTTTGTTCAGTCCTTGAGATTATGCTTCAAACCATTAGATCCTGTATTAGGTCAAAAGTCAATGATCAGTCAACTTCAGTCAAACCCCTAATTTTGGCCATTTTGCCCATTTGATGATTTGTATACTTTTATTGAGGCATTGTGATCTGTTGTACCCCAAAATTTCCCCTCTCATTTTATTCAACACATGCCCATTGAGGTCTTCAACTTGCTCAAGGATGCCCAAGAGTTGACAGACAAACTCTCTTCTAAGGCAATGTACCTCAAACTAGGGTTTCCATTTTCATCAAGATGTGTGAACTCCAAAGGTCCCAAGTGCTTTCCATGGTCCTAATATGTTCTTAAGATCATCCATGTCAAGTTTCATGCCTTGCACAAGAAGTTTGCTGAGTCAATTGCTCAAATGCCTGAAAATCAACTATACTAGGTCAAAAGTCAATTGTGGCCCACATACAGTCAAACTTCAAGATTTTTGGTCAACATCAACATTTTGAAGTGATATATATCAATTGATCAAGGGTTGATCACGATTCCTCAAGAAATGTCCCAAATTCATCAAAACCCAAAAGTTGCTAAATTAGGGTTTCACAAGAAAAGTCAACCAAACTTTGACCAGGCATAACTTCTTCATGCTTTATCAGAAAATTTCCATCCAAAGCTCATTTTGAAGAGGATGCAATTCCCTACAACTAAACTTCATCCCACAAGCTCAAAGTATGCACTCATCAAAAGATATGAATTTCTACATTATAGGTCCTTTTGAAAAGTCAACAAAAACACCTTTTGAGTCAAAGCTTCTCACATGAACATGGAAGACCGAATTGAGATGAAACCAAAAGGGTTGTTTAGGGGAAATCCTAAGCTTTCTAAAAAGTCTAAGAACACCTCTCTAGGGTTAAAATTGAAAGAGATATGCCTTGTCAAAATTGACCATTTTTGCAAAATTGCCAAAAGTCAAATACATCATAGTCAACCAACAATACATCATACTGTGAAACCTGGAGCACGACTGGATAACATTACAAAATACTATAAAGCCTGGAATCGACCAGATAATGGTATATATAAAATTCAAGCTATGGAGTTCGGAAATCGATCGGATAATATCTTAATTTCTACAAAATACTATGAAGCCTGGAATCGACCAAATAGTGGTATATCTCAAATTCTAGCTATGAAGCCCGGAAAACAACCGGATAATATCTTAATCACTGTGAAACCTGGAGCACGACCGAATAAAAGTACAAAATACTATGAAGCCTGGAATCGAAGAGATAGTGGTATATCTCAAATTCAAGCTATGAAGCCCGGAAATTAACCGGATAATATCTTAATTTCTCCAAATTACTGAAGCCTGGGACACGACCGGATAATAGTACAAAATACTACAAAGCCTGGAATCGACCAGATAGTGGTATATCTCAAATTCAAGCTATGAAGCCCAGAAATCAACCGGATAATATCTTAATTTCTCCAAATTACTGAAGTCTGGGACACGACCAGATAATGGTATAAGACACTGTGAAGACTGGAGCACGACCAGATAGCGGCAAGAGACACTGTGAAACTTGGAGCACGATCAGATAACAGCATGAGGTACTGCAAAGCTTGGAATTCGACCAGATAGTAGTATACTCGGCCAATTACTATTGACGCCTGGAAACGACCATATAACAATTTTTGAGAAATTGTAAATCCTGGAGCATGACCAGATAGCAAGTGTAATCTCATCTCCCCAGTAAGCCACTGTGAAACCTGGAGCACGACCAGATAGCAGTCAATATTATTATCCTCAGCAAATCACTATAAATCCTGGAGCACGACCAGATAGAAGTTCACTTTCACCTCCTCGACTAAGAGATGATTCCGCAGTAGAGTAACAGACAACTGAAGCTCCTAAAATTCTATTTCTCCCAAGACAAAGACCAATATTCCTCAGCAGATTCCTCCTCAACGACAAGAACAAGAATTCTCATCAAAGGAATATCTCGGGAAATCAACATCCTCTAGATGGCATCTTTAAGCCCATCTCCGATGATTCTCCGTCATATCCTCGAGATGGCATCTTTAAGCCCATCTCCGACGATTCTCCGTCATATCTTCTGGATGGCATCTTTAAGCCCAAATCTGATGATCTTCCGTAATATTTTCCGAATGGAATATGTAATCCCATTCCCGATACTACCTATACAGTCCACAACCATCTCAGACAAGTGCAAATGTCTGGGCACTCTAGTGTTCAATCATCTTCCACCTTCAGATTACGAAAGGCAGACAACCAATCTACATCCTCAAGTTTAAGAAGATTGAATAGGGGCAGTTGTTGTACCCCAAAATTTGCCCTCATTTTATTCAAAACATGCCCATTGAGGTCTTCAACTTGCTCAAGGATGCCTAAGAGTTGACCAGACAAACTCTCTCCTAAGGCAATGTACCTCAAACTAGGGTTTCCATTTTCATCAAGATGTGTGAACTCCAAAGGTCCCAAATGCTTTCCATGGTCCTAATATGTTTTCAAGATCATCCATGTGAAGTTTCATTCCTTGCACAAGAAGTTTGCTCAGTCAATTGCTCAAATGCCTAAAAATTAACTATATTAGGTCAAAAGTCAACTATGGCCCACATACCTTCAAACTTCAAGATTTTTTATCAACATCAACATTTTGAAGTGATATCCATCATTTGATCAAGGGTTGATCATTATTCCTCAAGGAATGCCCCAAATTCATCAAAACCCAAAAGTTGCTAAATTAGGGTTTCATAGGAAAAGTCAACCAAACTTTGACAATACATAACTTCTTCATGCTTTATCATAAACTTTCCATCCAAGGCTCATTTTTAAGAGGATTCAATTCCCTACAACTCATCTTCATCCCACAAGCTCAAAATATGCACTCATCAAAAGATATGAATTTCTACATTATAGGTCCTTTTGAAAAGTCAACAAAAACACCTTTTGAGTCAAAGCTTCTCACATAAACATGGAAGACCCAATTTAGACGACACCAAAAGGGTTGTTTAGGGGACATCCTAAGCTTTCTAAAAAGTCCAAGAACACCTCTCTAGGGTTAAAATTGGAGGAGATATGCCTTGTCAAAGTTGACCATTTTTGCAAAATTGCCAAAAGTCAAATATGCTCAAAAGTGCATTTTTTTGTCAAATGGGCCTAGCATTTCATGATTGTATCTTGTTGGAAACATGGTCCAAGACCCAAATCAGCATCGACACATTATTTGCTTCATTATTTATTTTATTTTGATTTTTTATTATTTAAAATTCAAATTAAATCAAATAAATGGCAAAAAAAATACAAAAGATTGAATTTAATTTGATTTTTTTTGTAGGAATCAAATCAAATCAACCTAGCATGACCAAATAAAATCGTGCAAGGGTGGAATGTCTCAAATTGGAATGACTTTGATGCATTTGGAAAGATATAATACAAGAGCAAAATAAATTCAAATTTTCATGATTCACAAAGATTTAATCTATTTTTGTTAACCTAATCAGTTCTACTACATATATAGAACATACACAAGCCAAAAGAACAAGGATTACAGTCGTGAGAACCCAAAAAAAAAATCAAATTTTTGAAGCAAAAGTGTGGATCAGTTTCCATTATAGAGGACAGTTCAAAGAAATTCAAAGCCACCAATCTATTCCTGGACGTACTCTGAAGTGATTCCAAACATTCTCAAGCCACAAAACATCTAGAACTGTAAGATACATATCACGGTTTGCACCCTTATAACTCAAACTTGTTTTCAGGGTTTTATGCATTTTACCTTCGATTTGCTTGCATAAATGTATTCATAATCATGTTTGTGATCTTTTGGATAGTCTGGATTCAATTTCTAGTGCAGGAATAAGCTTACGCCATTACTAGGGTTTGGAAGCTTCAAATTAGGGGTTTTCCGTAGAGGAAAAATTAGGACTGATTAATGATACCAATGAACTCAGGACAAGATTCTTAGTGGGTCTATGTCTTTAGTTCTGATTAATATTGCTTACTTTGCATTTTGAGATATTGCAGGTCTATAGCAACGCACAAAAACTGTCACTAATGGGAAGAGGATGAAGGCGTGTCAATATCTGAATGGTGGATTTGAATTTCGCGTGTTTTATTACTGCATTGACCTTTCATTCTATATTATATATTTCTTGTATTATATTAACAAATAAAACACGCAGTACAGATGGCAAGGGCGCACGTTGGAAAGTGAGAGGACCTGGGATCAATCCCAGGTCCCAGCATTTTATTATTTTCTTAATATTTACACGTAGGTTCCATGCATTACACAGCCAAGCGTCTACCATACGCTACAACCATCTAGCCGTTTGATGCATCTCTAATCCAGATCTAGCGCTAAATCAGGGATGACCATGGTACACCATCAGAAAAGGGCAGCATTAGATCTCACGCGTTGACTGGGCTGATCAGCATAATGGGCCTAAACCAATTCAACATACACCCCCATTCAGTTTCCATACAGGCCCAATTTCCTTTCTTTTTTTATTTCCTTTATTTTAATTATTTTGTTAATTATTTTCCTTTACAAAAATAACCCAAAAAAATCGTTTTTTTATTAAATCAAAAATCACAAAAACATTAAAAATCATTTTTTTAATAAAATATTTTTATTTCCTTAATTAATTAGATTAATTTAATTTAGGGCAATTTAATTTTTTTATAATTAAAAATAATTAGAATTAGGGTTTTAATTTGTACATAACCTAATTTTTTCCAAAAAAACTAACCTAAATATTTTTTCAACTAAATTTTTAGGTTTTCTAATTTATTCCCTCGCATTTAATTCGCCGCGCGCATTTTTTAATTTCCTTTTTATTATTAATGTAACTGCTCCGAGTTTGTAATAGTAATTAGGATTTTAAATCCCGCATCTTTATTTTCAGTCCAATATAATTATTTATCGACAAAAGCCCTGTAATAGCTAGGACTTTAAACTTTCCGCATTTTATATTCGCAAATTATAAACTGCTTAGATGAATGTTAATAGGATTGTATGGAAAGACTAACTGAAAATTAAAATAGTAGAAAACCCTAAATGTGCAAAGATAAATTAACTGAAAATTACACTCGCACATGCTCACTCCTAGGGTTTACTCCACTCCAGTTGCCTTTGGTAAACGGTCATGAAGTATAGGGTTTTTTAGTGGTTGTCCTCTAGCCCCGAAAGATCTAAAATGACCCATTCAGATGTTGCCTCGAAAAAAGATATTTAAGTCTTTAGGATGATTACTAACATTTCCTAACATTGCTTTTGTGACCTTACATGTCCCTTCAAATGTCCCTAAAAACTCCAACGACGATGCTACCTATTTCTCAATAATGGGATAGCATTGTCTAAAAGGAAAACAAACAAACTTTTTTTGAGTAGGTAGATTAGTTCCCAGGTAGTTGCTCAAAAAAACAAACTTTCTCACACAAACAGTTTTTCAAACAAAGTTTTCAAAAACAACTTCATAACACTCTTGAGGACAGAAACAAGGGTTAAAACAAAGTAAAACAAAACTTTTCAAAACAAGCACACACAAGCAATTTCAAAACAAGCAAGTACCTAAGAGCCCATGGAAAACCATGGATAGAAAGGGTGCTAACACCTTCCCTTTCTATAATCTATCCCCTGTACTCAGAAAAATTCTCGAAAAAAGGTTTTTTCTGTTCTTTTTCCTTTTGCTGATTGGATAAAATAAAAGTCGATGGCGACTCTTGCTTACCGCGACATTTTGCTAACAAAAAACGCAAACCAGTATTAACACTTGGTTCTGCCACTATATCACAGAACTGGCGACTTTGCTGGGGAAAAAATATAAAGTGGGGTAAACCTTAGGATCTAGGTCATATTTAATTGCTTTCTCTTGATTGTCTTGCTTGCTTTATATTTATAGGAACTGTTTGGGTTATTTGATCCTACACCTGGATCGGGAAACACCTTTTAGGTAAGTAGCAATAAACTGTGTGGGAGCTGTGCTGGGGTATACCGACACGGTTGAAGTAGTAGCTACATTTATGTGGCACTTTGGTTGGTACCCGTAACCCTTGAGCCAATTATGGAGATGTATGGGCCCGCCGTATGGTGTCATAAAGCATCAACTGACCATAGAACCTTTAATTGCACAACTTGGCCAGTAGGATGTAGTGAGATGGCCGAATTTGGTGTATGCCCAAGGTCGACAGATACTCGATGCTACACTCATTGAGGTTCGGCTCTTGAGTTTTGTTTGGTTGCGAGTCAATCGCCCATTGAATGAAGCTGGGGGAAAGATCAGTGATATTGAGATCCCTTAGAACCCGGTTACATATTTATAGGACAGGTTGAACCAATCCAGCTTCAAGAGGGTATGACCTTAAAACTCAAGCAGGCCTTAAACCTAAGGAGTTGGTGTGATTTATCTGTGTTTGCTATACATGTGATTTATCATGACATCATAAACATCATACCATATCATATCATACTAACTATTTCAAGGGTTTCTAGGGCTCATCTTTGCTCTATTTTGTAGGATATGGCATCCGCCCGTAGGAACACTATACAAATCAACCTTGTGAAAGTGTCTCTCCAACTAAAATACCTGGAATTAAGGGTTCTTGAAAGTTCTCATTTCACTAAAAAGCACGATCAGTTGCTCAACTTGGTCAATGCAAAGCCTGATGAAGAATTATTAAAAGTGTTGTTTCAGTTCTTTGATCCTGTGCACCATTGTTTCACCTTCCCGGATTACAAGCTAGTACCTACCATGGAGGAATTTTGTCAGTTGTTGGAGGTACGTATTCTTGATCAGCTACCTTTCAGCGGTACGAAAAGATACCCAAACCTGAAGAAATTGCTAAAGCTCTATCCTTACAATGTTCCGACATAGTGACAAATTGGGAAACCAGAGGGAGTGTTCAAGGAATTCCGGTTAAATTTCTGTTCGAGAAGGCTTACTATTTTCGGGATACCCTGGATCTACAAGCTTTTGAAGAGGTTTTGGCGCTCCTTGTCTAAGGGATGGTATTGTTCCCTAATGCGGATCAACTCGTAGATGTGAGCACAATCCAGGTTTTTCTGTCTCAGAATCCGGTACCTGCATTACTCGTGGATATTCTACACTCTCTACATGCTCGCACTCTAAAAAGAAGGGGGACCCTCCAGTGTTGCACTCCTCTATTGGCTAGGTGGTTTATTTCGCACCTACCTAAATCTACTTTGAAGAATGAACAAGGTAAAAGATGGTCTCATCGACTGATGTCCCTTACACATTCAGACATTCATTGGTGTTCACAATTCTCGGAAGATGTTACTATCATGGATCACTATGGTTAATTCCCTAATGTCCCTCTCTTAGGAATTAGGGGAGGAATCACTTATAACCCTTTCTTAGGATTACGACAGTTTAGTTATGCGAGAAGGGATGGTCCTCATGATACACTTATTCAAGGAATCACCTTCAACTATGAGAATGATGTTCAGGGTTACCGTAAAAGGTTCATACAAGCTTGGAGTATGGTACATAGGGTTGACATCAAGACACTTGGGCATAATAATTCCATACCTCTCGAGCCTTATCTTAGATGGGTACAAGCCCGCGCTCAAACTCTTATGATGCCTTATCCCGCTATCCGACCTATGATTATGGAACCAGTTGCCGAGGGAGACACTCCTCATCTTGTTCTTCATCCAGACATGCCAACTGACCATGAAGAGTTACAAAAGTCTCGGGTTCAGCTTAAAGAGGAGCGGGATACGCTCGAAGCCCAATTCTATGCCAGCGAAAAGAAGGTCTTGGAACTCACTAGGCTACTTCATGAAGAGAGGAATATCAACGCCTACATCGCGCCAAAGAGGATGCGCCCATGGGAAACCTAGTCTTCTTTTTGTTTTATTTTGCTTAATTGTACTCTCAAAATACATTCTTTGTAACAATTCAAGTTTACTAATACAATTCGCGTTTGTTCCTTTTTGTTTAAGCAAATTTGAGCCTTTAAGAACCCTTGAAAACATTGAATACATATCATACATATCATTGCATAACAGGATTCATAACAGGTTTCTCATCTCCTCCGCTATTTATTTCAGCAATGGCTCTTGAACAAACTGTGAAAGATCTTCACACTTAGAACACGCAGTTCCAACAAATGATTATGGCTCTGGCCAAAGGACAGGAAGAGCTGAAGGCTCTGATTGTTAAGAAGAACACTAAGAAGACCAAGAGGACAGCCGGTGTGGCACATACGAGCAGAAGGTTCAGAGGGCCGCCAAGACGGGTTGTTGATTTAGGTTCTTCATATAAAGAGGGAGAGAATCAAGAGGGTGAAGCCAGAGAAGAGGACCCTAGTCCTAAACAGTCTGACAATGAAACTGATTATAATGAGGAGCAAGACCCTCCGACTGATGAAAAGTATAAGCATTTAGAAGAGCGTCTGAGTGCTATAGAAATCCAGAAGGTTCCTGGGCTGGATTTTGAAGAGTTGGGTCTGGTCACCGGGGTTGTCATCCCCCCAAAATTCAAGGCACCGATATTTTCTAAGTATGATGGGGTCACTTATCCTAAAATGCATCTCCGTTCCTATGTGAGGAAGATACAACCTCATACTGCTGACAAAGACTTATGGGTTCACTTCTTCCAAGACAGTCTGTCTGGAACACAACTAGATTGGTTCTATCAGCTGGAAAGGGCCAATGTTCGTAACTGGGAAGACCTTGCTGCTGCATTTTATAAGCAATATCAGTATAATGCAGACCTCGCTCCCACCCGTACACAATTCCAAAATCTGTCTATGGGTTTGAACGAGGGTTTCAAGGATTATGCTCAGAAGTGGAGAGATTTGGCTGGAAGAGTTCAACCTCCCTTGGCTGACAGGGAGCTCGTGGATATGTTTCTGGGAACTTTGACTTGGCCATTCTTCAACCATCTGATTGGAAGTTCATCGGCGGGTTTTACTGAACTGATCTTAACAGGAGAAAGAGTGGAAGCTGGAATCCAAAATGACAAAATTCAGAAGGATGCCTCTTCTAGTGCTACAAGGAAGCCATTTGTAGGTAAAAAGGAAGTCAATACCGTCTATAACCAAAAGAATCAGAATCTAACCGAGCACCGTCCGATGGTAGGGGCTGTTATGATTCCCAAACCTGTACCTGATCAGTAGAGAAACAATCGGCCAAGAGCAGAAAGACCAGCTAGACAGTTCACTCAGATCAACATGATGATGTCAGGCTTTACCTTATTTGCTGAAGTCCAATATGGTTACTCTGAGGGAAGTTCCAAAGAATCCTAACACCACCTCTCCCTACTATAAACCGAATTCTCATTGTGCTTACCATTCGAAAAGTCCAGGCCATGATACCAATGACTGCTGGGCTTTGAAGAACAATGTACAGGATCTGATTGACACCAAGGAGATCGAATTCGACCCTCCTGAGACTCCCAACGTGATCACTGCTCCCTTGCCAAAACACGGCTAGGATTGAAAACATTTTTGTTCATTAAATTCTCAATTTGTATTTTCTTTGCTTATTCGAACAATTATTGTCATGTCAAAAATTTATTATTTTATTAATGCATTATACATGTTTGTCTTGAATTAATTCATTTGTATTCACTATTTTAAAAATGCGTTCTTATTTCCTTTTGTGATATTCTACTCTCGATTAAAAAACTCTAAGCATTAGAGGGAGGATGACGAAAACGATACCACAATCTCTACAGTATGCTTTTGAACAGACCCCTGCTGACGATGTACATGCGTTGTTTCAAATCCTAAACAGTGGAGTTATAAGGAAGATAATCCCTAGTCAACCCCTTCGAGCCAAAGAAGTAGGAGTTTTTATTTTTGCACAAATTAAAACCCTTAATCATAACCTAGGGCAGGGTAGTTTTCTCAGTTAATTCAGAGGCGCATTCAGTCACAATCTGCCGCTTGGTACACAATGAATGGCATCGAAGATGTCCTTCCAAAACAAAAGACGATGATGGTTCTGTATAATCGTCAAGACAGGCAGTCATTATCTCTCAAAATAAAAGGCCATTAAGTCAAAACCTATGAAGGAGACTTAAGAGAAAAAATTGGGGCATCCCGCTGACTGTAATCATAAAAGAAACAGTTCAAGCAAAAGAAGGGATAACGAAAACCAAAAAAAAGAGGTTACTACAAATCCTCGACAAAAAGAAGATTACAAGAATGACTTCCTTTTCAAAGCAAATGTTCAATTTATGAATCATCACCAAGTTTCAGAGAAAAGATTCCAGACTCAATCGGGATCTAAACGTGCAATTAACTGAGCATAGGACTGAAGAACATCACAAAGAGCGGGTTGGGTACAAATAAAATTTAAGCCTTTATCCTTTGTTTCTTGAACCGTGAACCAGGCCACGTTATAACCCTTAAAAGTCCTAGATGAAGCATGGGTTAGTTTGAGAGCATACTGTTACAAAGGTATCCTGACTCCTGTAGGCTTTGTTACGAATCCTGAGTTAATATCATATTCTTGCAAATTTCGTTTTACTACACAAAACACATTTTCAAAAAAATTTCAAGACAAACATGAGTTTTGCATTCTTTAGATGACATTGTTTTCATATGACTAATTATTTGATAGCAGAGAAATCCACACAATGAATATTTAATGAACATACATCCTTTCAATGTACAAAATCACCTCAGTGGGAAAGACACTTCCCATAACAGGTCTTCCATAAGCAAGGGGCATGACATGATGTCTAAACACACCTGGGGCAGTCTCTCCAAAAGTGCCAAATAACCAGGGGCAGATCTCCATCTGAATCTCTTGGGGCATTACGCACACATTCCAGCAACGAATCATGTGTCATCAAGAAAAACATTTTTGACAGTACTATAAAACAACACTATGGACAGTGACAACTCTCTACATCCTGAAAGCATGGACATAGTCGGAAAATACTACTCATGAAAAAAAAAGACCCGCTAGGTTGACACACCTAGGCAAAAATAAGGGCATCCCGGCGAACCAAAAAAAGTTTGGGGAAAAATTAGGGATATACATAAAAAAAATCTGTACACCTGACAAGTCGAAAACCTGAAAAGGCAGCTTGGGCAAAAAAAGGTATCCCGGTGGACTGAAAACCCAAAAGGGCGGTCCAGGAAAAAGTTAGGGATTTAAAATATACGACTATGTCCCGTCACCTGCCTATCAGCGGAAGACTTATACCTTGATTAGGATTCAGCAATACCACCAGAATCGAGAAGCGGTTCAGATACGCTCCAGATACGGATGTCATTGTGATACTCATTCAGATTCAACTCTCTGATACAGTTCAGATACGCTCCAGATATGGATGCCATTCTGATACTCATTCAGATTCAACTTTCAGATACAATTCAGACACACTCCAGATACGGATTCCATTCTGATACTCATTCAGATTCATCTTTCAGATACGCTCCAGATACGGATGCCATTCTGACACTCATCCAACATATGTTTCAAATACATTTCAGGTACGATCCAGAGACGGATTTCATTCTGACACTCATTCAACACGTGTTTCAAGTACAATTCAAATACTATCCAAAGAAGGATGTCATTTTGACACTCATTCAACACATGTTTCAAGTATAGTTCATATACGATCCAGAGACGGATGTCATTCTGACACTCATTCGACACATGTTTCAAGTACGGTTAAGATACGATCCAGAGACGGATATCATCCTGACACTCATTAAATACATGTTCAAGTACAATCACAACATAGATCCATGCACAAAATCTCTGCATGTACTTTTTCCAGCATGGTACAAAGGGCAGGGACAATTGGAAGCAGAATCACTATCATGTACAAGTCAGTGATACCTATATTCCCCACAGAGCCGAGACAACCAAGGTCCGACCTCCGTATCCCCAAGCAGGAATTCCTTCCCCAGCAAGTTCCTTCAGAAAGCTAATGTTTGTATTCCCCAGCTGAGCTTTATAGTTATAAACAGTTTATAAGGTTTTCTCCCGAGCAGAGTTTATTTCTCTGACAGCGGAAGCTCAATCTCCAACAGAGCTCTTCTCTCCAGTAATGGAAGTTCATCCCCAGCTGAGTTTATTTCTCCAAATCAGCAGATCTTCCAACAGAGTATCTCCCTTCCCACAGAGTCATTTCCCCGTAGGATTGTTCTTAGACAGAGTCTCTCCCGGCAGAATGGATGTAAATCTCCAGCTAATCATCTTTGGTCAATATCCCCAGCGGAAATGAAGAACTCAACTCCTTATACTCTCCAGTAGCAGTCCAGGATTTATTTTCCCCAGCTAGAGAATATCACAATAGCATTGCATATCCATGCATCATGGCATGTGCATACATATTATACAATACGATCTCATTTATTTTGATAACATCATTACTCAATACATTTCATACATCATGACATTACATACGACTAACTCTTTACCTTTCAGGGAAAGATGCAATCAAGTTCTCACGAGTTCTCTCTGGTTCATTCAAACCGACACCAAGGTTTCTATTCCAGTTGAATATATTTCAACATTTTCTCTGGTGCAGTCAAAACGACACTAAGGTTTCTATTCCAGTTGAAGATATTCCAACACTTTCTCTAGTTCAGTCAAATTGACACTAAGGTTTCTATTCTAGGTGAAGATGTTCTAAGACTTTCGTCTGGTCAGCCGAATTGCTGCTAAGATTCCCCTGATTTATATGCCAGTCAAAGTTAATCCAAGACCTCTCTCGGGTTCAATCAAATCGATACTAAGATTTCTCTCCCAGTTGAAGTCAACTCGAGACCTTTCCCTAGTTCAGTTAAATCGATACTAAGATTTCTATTCCAGTTAAAAAAGCTATGAAGCACGGAAACCGACCGGATAATAGTCAACCAACAATACATCATACTGTGAAACCTGGAGCACGACCGGATAATAGTACAAAATACTATGAAGCCTGGAATCGAACAGATAGTGGTATATCTCAAATTCAAGCTATGAAGCCCGAAAATCAACCGGATAATATCTTAATTTCTACAAAATACTACGAAGCCTGGAATCGATCAGATAGTGGTATATCTCAAATTCTAGCTATGAAGCCCAGAAATCGACCGGATAATATCTTAATCACTAGGAAACTTGGAGCACGACCGAATAACAGTACAAAATACTACAAAGCTTGGAATCGACCAAATAGTGGTATATCTCAAATTCAAGCTATAAATCCCAGAAATTGATCGAATAATATCTTAATTTCTCAAAATTACTGAAGCATGGGACATGACCGGATAACAGTACAAAATACTACGAAGCCTGGAATCGACCAGATAGTGGTATATTTCAAATTCAAGCTATGAAGCCCGAAAATTGACTGGATAATATCTTAATTTCTCCAAATTACTGAAGCTTGGGACACGACCAGATAACGATATAAGATGCTGTGAAGACTAGAGCACGATCAGATCGCGGCAAGAGACATTGTGAAACCTGGCGGACGATCGGATAATAGTATGAGGTACTGCGAAGCTTGGAATTTGACCAGATAGCAGTTTACTCGGCCAATTACTATTGAAGCCTAAAAATGACCATATAACAATTTTTGAGAAATTGCAAAGCCTGGAGCATGACCAGATAGAAAGTGTAATCTCATCTCCCCAGTAAGCCACTGTGAAACCTGGAGCACAACCATATATCAGTCAATCTTATTATCCTCAGCAAATCACTGTAAATCCTGGAGCACGACCAGATAGCAATTCACTTTCACCTCCTCGACTAAGAGATGATTCCCCAGTAGAGCAACGGACAACTGAAGCTCCTAAAATTCTATTTCTCCCAAGATAAAGACCAACATTCCTCAGCAGATTCCTCCTAAACGACAGGAACATGAATTCTCATCAAAGGAATATCTCAGGAAATCAACATCCTCTAGATGGCTTCTTTAAGCCCATCTCCGACGATTCTCTGTCATATCCTCGAGATGGGATCTTTAAACCCATCTCCGACGATTCTCCGTCATATCTTCCGGATGGCATCTTTAATCCCATATTCGACGATCTTTAGTCATATTTTCCAAATGGCATATGTAAGCCCATCCCCGATACTACCTATACAGTCCAGCACCATCGCAGACGAGTGCAAATTTCTGAGCACTCTAGTGTTCAATCATTTTCCACCTTCAGATTACGAAAGGCAAACAACCAATTTACATCCTCAGGTTTAAGAAGATTTAATAGGGGAGGTTGTTGTACCCTAAAATTTTCCCTCTCATTTTATTCAACACATGCCCATTGAGGTCCTCAACTTGCTCAAGGATGCCTAAGAGTTGACCAGACAAACTCTCTCCTAAGGCAATGTACCTCAAACTAGGGTTCCATTTTCATCAAGATTTGTGAACTCCAAAGGTCCCAAATGCTTTCCATGGTCCTAATATGTTCTCAAGATCATCCATGTCAAGTTTCATGCTTTTCACAAGAAGTTTGCTCAGTCAATTGCTCAAATGCCTGAAAATCAACAATACTAGGTCAAAAGTCAACTGTCGCCCACATACAGTCAAACTTCAATATTTTTGGTCAACATAAACATTTTGAAATTATATTCATCATTTGATCAAGGTTTGATCATGATTCCTCAAGGAATGCCCAAAATTTATCAAAACCCAAAAGTTGCTAAATTAGCATTTCATAGGAAAAGTCAACCAAACTTTGACCATGCATAACTTCTTCATGCTTTATCAGAAATTTTCCATCCAAGGCTCATTTTGAAGAGGATGCAATTCCCTACAACTCATCTTCCACCCACAAGCTCAAAATACGCACTCATCAAAAGATATGAATTTCTACATTATAGGTCCTTTTGAAAAGTCAACAAAAACACCTTTTGAGTCAAAGCTTATCACATGAACATGGAAGACCCAATTGAGATGAAACTAAAAGGGTTGTTTAAGGGACATCCTAAGCTTTCTAAAAAGTCCAAGAACACCTCTCTAGGGTTAAAATTGGAGGAGATATGCCTTGTCAAAGTTGACCATTTTTGCAAAATTGCCAAAAGTCAAATATGCTCAAAAGTGCATTTTTTTTATCAAATGGGCCTAGCATTTCATGATTGTATCTTGTTAGAAACATGGTCCAAGACCCAAATCAGCATCCACACATTATTTTCTTCATTATTTATTTTATTTTGATTTTTTATTATTTAAAATTCAAATTAAATCAAATAAATGGAAAAAAATTACAAAAGATTGAATTTGATTTGATTTTTTTGTAGGAATCAAATCAAATCAACCTAGCATGACCAAATAAAATCGTGCAAGGGTGGAATGTCTCAAATTGGCATGATTTTGATGCATTTGGAAAGATATAATACAAGAGCAAAATCAAATCAAATTTTCATGATTCACAAAGATTTAATCTGTTTTTGTTAATCTAATCAGTTCTACTACATATATAGAACATACACAAGCCAAAAGAACAAGGATTACAGTCGTGAGAACCCCAAACAAAACTCAAATTTTTGAAGCAAAAGTGTGGATCGGTTTCCATTATAGAGGAAGATTCAAAGAAATTCAAAGCCACCAATCTATTCCTGGACGTACTCTGAAGTGATTCCAATCATTCTCAAGCCACAAAAGGTCTAGAACTGTAAGATACAGATCACAATTTACACCCTTATAACTCAAACTTGTTTTCAGGGTTTTACGCATTTTACCTTCAATTTTCTTGCATAAATGTATTCATAATCATGTTTGTGATCTTTTGGATAGCCTGGATTCAATTTCTAGTGCAGGTATAAGCTTACGCCATTACTAGGGTTTGGAAGCTTCAAATTAGGGGTTTTCTGTAGAGGAAAAATTAGGACTGATTAATGATACCAATGAACTCAGGACAAGATTCTTAGTGGGTCTATGTATTTAGTTCTTATTAATATTACTTACTTTGAATTTTGAGATATTGCAGGTCTATAGCAATGCACAAAAACCGTCACTAAAGCCTATAGTGACGGAAATTGTTGTTGGTAAAGGTGTTATTGTCTAAAACGATGAAACGGGGAAGAGGATGAAAGCGTGTCAATATCTGAATGGTGGATTTGAATTTCACGCATTTTATTACTGCATTGACCTTTCATTCTATATTATATATTGCTTGTATTATATTAACCAATAAAACACGCAGTACATATGGCAATGGCGCACGTTGGAAAGTGAGAGGACCTGGGTTCGATCCCAGGTCCCAGCATTTTATTATTTTCTCAATATTTACATGCAGGATCCATGCATTACACAGCCAAGAGTCTACCATACGCTACAACCATCCATCCGTTTGATGCATCTCTAATCTAGATCTAGAGCTCAATCAGGGATGACCATGGTACACAATCAGAAAAGGGCAACATTGGATCTCACGCGTTGACTGGGCTGATCAGCATAATGGGCCTAAACTAATTCAACATACACCCCCATTCAGTTTCCATACAGGCCCAATTTCCTTTCTTTTTTTTTATTTCCTTTATTTTAATTATTTTGTTAATTATTTTCCTTTACAAAAATAACCCAAAAAAATCATTTTTTTTATTAAATCAAAAATCACAAAAACATTAAAAATCATTTTTTTATAAAATATTTTTATTTCCTTAGTTAATTAGATTAATTTAATTTAGGGCAATTTAATCTTTTTTTTATAATTAAAAATAATTAGAATTAGGGTTTTAATTTGTACATAACCTAATTTTTTCCAAAAAAACTAACCTAGATATTTTTTCAACTAAATTTTTAGGTTTTCTAATTTATTCCCTCGCATTTAATTCGCCGCGCGCATTTTTTAATTTCCTTTTTATTATTATTGTAACTACTCCGAGTTTTTAATAGTAATTCGGGTTTTAAATCCCGCATCTTTATTTTCAGTCCAAGATAATTATGTATCTGCAAAAGCCCTGTAATAGCTGGGACTTTAAACTTTCCGCATTTTATTTTTGCAAACTATAAACTGCTTAGATGAATGTTAATAGGATTGTATGGAAAGACTAACTGAAAATTAAAACAGTAGAAAACCCTAAATGTTCAAAGATAAATTAACTGAAAATTACACTCGCACATGCTAACTCCTAGGGTTTACTCCACTCCAGTTGCCTTCGGTAAACGGTCATAAAGTATAGGGTTTGTTAGTGGTTGTCCTCTAGTCCCGAAAGATCTAAAATGACCCATTCAGATGTTGCCTCAGAAAAAGATCTTTAAGGCTTTAGGATGATTACTAACATTTCCTAACATTGCTTTTGTGATCGTACATGTCCCTTCGAATGTCCCTAAAAACTCCAACGACGATGCTACCTATTTCTCAATAATGGGATAGAATTGTCTAAAAGGAAAATGAACAAACTTTTTTCGAGTAGGTAGATTAGTTCCTAGGTACTTGCTCAAACATATAAAATTTCTCACACAAATAATTTTTCAAACAAAGTTTTCAAAATCAACTTCATAACACTCTTGAGGACAGAAACATGGGTTAAAACAAAGTAAAACAAAACTTTTCAAAACAAGCATACACAAGCAATTTCAAAACGAGCAAGTACCTAAGAGCCCATGGAAAACCATGGATAGAAAGGGTGAGAACACCTTCCCTTTCTATAATCTACCCCCCGTACTCATAAACATTCTCGAAAAAGGTTTTTTCTGTTCTTTTTCCTTTTCTTGATTGGATAAAATAAAAGTCGGTGGCGACTCTTGCTTACCACGACATTTTGCAAACAAAAAACATAAACCAGTATTAACAGTCATTTATGCCACCGTATCACATGATCAATCTTTGATAAATTGATAAGTATTACTTCAAAATGTTGATGTTGACCAAAAATCATGAAGTTTGACTGTATGTTGACCATAGTTGAGTTTTTACCCAATACAGTTGATTTCCAGTCATCTGAGCAATTGATTGAGCAAATTTGTGATACAAGACTTGAAACTTGGTATGAGCAATATTGGAGACCTATAATGAACCATGAAAGTCATTTGAGGCATTAAAAGTCCAATTTTCCTTGAGAAAATCAAAACCCTAATTTGGAATCTCAGTGCTTAAGAGGTGAGCTTATCTGATCAAACACTTGAGAACCCTTGAGCATTTGAGATCTTTGGTGAGAAATGTCTTGAGAAAAGAGAGGGAAAATTTTGGTGTACAACAGCTGCCCCTGTTCAATCTTCTTAAACTTGAAGAGTTAGATTGGCATGTTGGCCATTCGCGACGTGAAGGTGGAAGATGATTGAACACTTAAGTGCCCAGAAATTTGCACTCGCTTATGCAAGAAGTAACGTTGTTGGTTGATTATATCGAGAATGGGCTTAAAGATGCCCTTTGGAGAGTGAAGGAATATTGTCAGAGATGAGCTTATAGAGGTCATCCAGAGGTGGTGGAGATTCGTCGGAGATGGGCTTATAGATGCCATCCAAAGTAACTGTTGATAGAAACATTAGACTAAGTCTACGCTGGACTTTAACTAGGAGATGTATTAGAATAAATCTTTAGTCGATCTAATTTGAGCCAGAAAATGTCTACTGGAAGAAGTATCAGAATAAATCTTTGGTCGATTTAAACTGAACCAGAAAAAGTGTCTATCGGAACAAGTATCAGAGTAAATCTTTGGTTGATTTAAACTGAACCAACAGATGTCTTGGTTTGTCTTTAACTGGATAAGAATCAGAATAAATCTTTGGTCGACTTAAACTGAACCAGAAAAAGTGTCTACGGGAAGAAGTATCAGAATAAACCTTTGGGCGATTTAAATTGAACCAGTTGATTTCTTGTTTGTCTTTAACTGGATAAGAATCAGAATAAACCTGAACTAAAAAAAGTGTCTATCGGAAAAGAATCAGATTAAATATTTGGGCAATTTAAACTGAACCAGCAGATGCCTATATTTGTCTTTAACTAGATAAGAATCAGAATAAATCTGAACCATAAAAAGTGTCTATCGGAAAAGAATCAGAATAAATCTTTGGGTGATTTAAATTGAACCAACAAATGCCTGTATTGGAATGACCTTTTGAGGAAACTGCTTAAATAGCTCTTTGTCCGATGTATCCTTTGAGAATATTGTTGGGTCGTATAAGTAATTGGTAACGTCTGTCTGTTGATTGATCTTTTCCGGAAAAGGTAAAGAGTTAGTTGTATGCAATGTCATGATGCATGAAATGCAAGATGTTCTCAAAATGAGATTATGCTATATGTGTTTCGTATGCATATGTTATGATGAATGAATGTGAAATGTTGTTGAAGTGTATTTATCTTGGAAAATAAATCCCTGGCTATTGCTGGGGATGAAGAGCATGTGTATCTTCAATATTGTCCATAATGCTTTCATTGGGGATTCCTGTTTACTTGTTTAAGGAAACTCTGCAGAGGATGTATTGATTTCTGTTTGGGGATAAGAGTTTAAGAACCTTGGTCGTCCGTCGCTCTACTGGGGAGTTTAATTCTTATGTACCCTGACTGGGGATAAAAGAGATGGATAATCTTCCGACTTGTCTGGGGAGGATAAAATTAACTGGTATCTGGTCGGATTCCAGGCTTTGCAGCAACTTCTTGGGGATAGTGATGACTTTAGTGGGGAGAATAATTTTGTCAGTGATTAGCTGAGGAATTTGTAGGTTGTTGGGGAAATAAACCCTATTGGCAAAATAAACTCTATTGGGGAAATAAACCCTTGTTGATGGAGAAGTGCTCTACTGAGGAAACCAACTCTATTGGGGATATTGAATTTGCTAGAGAGAAGAAACTCAGTTGGGGAAGATAATATATTTCCTTATTTGCTAGAGTGATCTGCCGGGGAGATTGCGAGAAATGTACCCTTTTTTGTGAAGACTATTCTGTGGGGATAATCTCATAGAAATGGCTTTGGCGACTTCACTTGGGATAATCTTTTGAAAGGGACTCTGTGGGGATTTATTGACCACTTGAGTGTCATCGGAGTTCCTAGAGTTTTAGGTAAATGCTTATTCCTTTTCTTATGCGTATATTTGTTGACATTTAATCATGTTCATATGCATATGTTCATTTAATTTAGTCATTAGACGTTTTTGCAAGCAAAACATAAAAAAGAAAAGTTTGGACTTCAAAGTATATTTGTATTGATATTTTTCCTATAAAAATGGAGTTTGTACAAAGAGACGGAAGTCCTAGTAAGAGGAAATCACCATAAAATGAAAGAGTACAAAGTGAAAACAAGTGTATATAGCCATGTGGAAGTGATCTCATTGGATTCCAACTCCGATATTGCCCTTATGTCTCTGAATAACTCTTCTCTTGCCGTCAGAAGAAATTGATTTCACTAATCTTGTACCTTTTGAACTCTTCTCTTCCTGGACCACCTTTTCAGGTTTTCGGTCCACCAGGATACCCTTTTTTTCCCAATCCCCCCTTTCAGGTTTTCAACTTGTCGGGTGTTCAATCTTTTTTATATATCCTTAATTTTGCCCGAACCCTTTTGGTTTACCGGGATGCCATTATTTTTGCCTAGGTATTTCAACCTAGCGGGTCATTCTTATGCATACTATTTTTTGACTATGTCTGCGATCACAGGGTGCGAGAAATCCTCACCGTCCATAGTGGTTAGCATTATAGCACCGCCAGAGAATACTTTCATGACAACAAATGGCTCTTCGTAAGTGGGAGTCCATTTTCCCATGGGATCTCCTTATGGTAGAATGATGCACTTTATTACCAAGTCACCAGCCTGGTATACCCGATGCTTAATCTTTTTGTTGAATGCCTTGATCATACGTTTTTGATACATCTGACCATGATAGACAGCAAGCAACCTCTTTTCATCAATCAAATTCAACTGACCCAACCTAGTCTGAAACCATTCATCTTCATCTAAATTTTCTTCTTTTGTAATCCTTAGAGAAGGAATCTGAACTTCGATAGGCAAGACAACTTCCTTTCCATATACCAAAGAGAAAGGGGTTTCCCCAGTTGATGTTCGCGCCGAGGTACGATAGCCATGAAGAGAAAATGGTAGCATCTCATGCCAGTCTTTATAGGTCACCACCATATTTCGGACAATCTTCTTTATATTTTTGTTAGCAGCTTCTACTATGCCATTCATCTTAGGTCTGTATGGAAAAAAGTTATGATGCTTGATCTTGAACTACATGCAGAGCTCAATGATCATGGCATTGTTAAGGTTGCTTCCATTGTCAGAGATGATCCTCTCAGGGATACCATATCGGTAGATGAGGTTGTGCTTGATGAACTGGGCCACGACGTTCTTGGTAACCGAGGAAAATGAAGCTTCTTCAACCCACTTGGTAAAGTAGTCAATGGCGACAAGAATGAAACAGTGTCCATTAGGGGGAGTAGGTTTGAATTCTCTGATCATGTCAATGCCCCACATTGCAAATGGCCAAGGAGAAGTCATGACATTCAAAGGTATTGGAGGCACATGGACCTTATCAGCATAAACTTGGCACTTATGACAAGTCCTCGAGTGGTGGTGATAATCAGTTTCCGTGGTCGACCAATAGTAACCAGCTCTAAGAATCTTCTTGGCCATAGTATATCCGCTAGAATGAGTACCAAAAATACTTGCGTGCATATCATCCATGATCTTATCTGCTTCCTTCTTGTCCATACAATGGATCAGAAGTGAATCATGGTTGCGCTTGTATAAGATCCCATTGCTCAGGAAGAACTTAGCGGAGAACCACTGTAGGAATTTCTTGTCGTTGACTAACGCCTCTTCAGGATACTCTTGATCTTAGAGATGTCTTTTCACCTCATGAAACCAAGGCTTCTCCTCTACACCATCAGTGTCAATCTCATAGTAGTGCGCTGGTTCGTCAAACATTTCGATAGTAATTCGGGGAGCTTCGTTATCCCATCTGACCTTAAACATAGAATACATGGTATCTAAAGCAACTTCCAACTGATTTTCTTCCCTCAGAATATGTTCAAAAGTAACCTCTTCAAAGTATGGGATCAAGGTTAGCACAAGTTCTTTGTAAGGGATAAGATTTGGATGTTTTGCATCCCACTCTCCTTTAACTTGACTTATGACTAAAGCTAAGTCTCCATGCACATTTCAGAATTTAATCCTCAAGTCAATAGCGACTTTAATACCCAGGATGCATGCTTCATATTCATCCATATTGTTGGTACATTCAAAGCAGAGTTTGGCAGTGAAAGGAGTATGGAAACTTTCGGGAGAAATGATCACAACCCCAATTCTATTACCCAATGCGTTGGAAGCTCCATCAAAAACCATAGTCCATCGGGATCCTTGTTCAGATCCTTCATATGGTCCAGGATTTTCACAATCTGTAATCAGCATTATATTCTCATCCGGGAATTCAAAGTTCATAGATTGGTAATCATTTACAGCTTGATGTTCCAAATGATCTTCCAGTGCACTTTCTTTTATTGCGTTTTGAGTAGTGTACTAGATGTCATTTTCAGTCAAGATCATTTTCCATCAGGATATCCTTCCGGGGAGAGCTGGCTTCTCGAAGATGTACTTGGTGGAATCCATCTTAGAGATTAATAGAGTGGTATGAGCCAACATATAATGTCTTAGTTGGCGAGCATCCCATGCCAAAGCGCAGAAAGTTTTCTCGAGCAATAAATATCTTGTTTCAGAGTCGGTAAACTTTTTTCTAAGGTAGTAAATTGCATGCTCTTTTTGATCAGACTCGTCATGCTTCCCCAGCACACACCCCATTGAATTCTCTAAAACAGTTAAGTACATGATCAGAGGTCTTCCTTCAACCAGTGGCATCAGAATTGGAGTTTCTTGCAAATACTCTTTGATCTTGTCAAAATCTATTTGACATTTTCCATCTGACTACCTGATCTTTCTTCAATAACTTGAAAAGTGGATCACAAGTAGCAGTTATGTGAGAGATGAATCGGGAAATGTAGTTTAGTCATCCTATAAAACCTCTGACCTCCTTCTCAGTATGAGGAGCTGGCATTTCTTGGATAGCTTTGACTTTGGCAGGATCGACTTCAATATCTTTGTCGCTGATGACCAAGCCTAAGAGTTTACCAGACCTTACCCCGAAGATGCATTTGTTGGGATTTAACCTTAGATTATATTTCTTCAGCCTTTCAAACAACTTGTGTAGATGATCAAGGTGCTCTTCCTCAGTTTGGGATCTTGCTTTCATGTCATCCATATAGACTTCTATCTCATGATGGATAATGTCATGAAATAAAGCCACTATAGCCCGTTGATAAGTTACGCCTTCATTCTTTATCCCAAAAGGCATGACCTTATAATAGAAGGTTCCCCACTATGTAACAAAAGTTGTTTTATCCATATCTTCAGGCGCCATCTTGATTTGGTTATAACCCGAGAAGTCATCCATGAAGGAGAACACCTTGTGTTGATAAGTGTTTTCAACTAAGACATCGATATACGGTAGTGGAAAGTCGTCTTTGGGGCTTGCCTTATTTAAATTCATGCAGTCTATGCACATACTGACCTTACCGTCTTTTTACGACACTGGAACAACATTTGAAACCCATTGGGGATACAATGTCACTGCCGAGAAACCTGCATTGAACTGTTTTATTACCTCAACCTTGATCTTTTCAGACAAGTCAGGACGCATGTGAGGAACCTTTTGTTTGATCAGAGAACAACCCTCTTTCATTAGTAGACGATGAACCACGATATCAGTATTGAGCCCCGGCATGTCTTTGTATGACCAAGCGAATACCTCAACATAGTCATGTAACATCTGAACCAATCTTCTCTTGACAATGTCTTCCAAGTTGGCGCCGATCTTGACTTCTTTCTTATCTTCCTTAGTTCCCAAGTTTATCACTTCGATCGGTTCTTCGTGCGGTTGGATGGCCTTTTCCTCTTGTATAAGGAGTCTGGCGAATTCTCTAGGTATCTCACAATCTTCTTCACCTTCGTCTTCGGCTTGATAGATTGGATTTTCGAAGTCATAAATGACAATAGCAGAATTGTTGTCAATGAGATCCGGAGTGGATGTGGATATGCAAATGTGTGTGTGTGTACGTGTAAGGTCACATGGCTGTTTTTGAAAATGCAGTAAAATAAAAGAAAGGCAAAGAGCACAAAATTTGAATGCAAAATCGTCCAATGTTTTCATTAAATGAGCATATAATATATGAAATGACAAACCCTTAACAAATGGACCATTGTGCCTCGGGAAAGGCACATGGTTTAAAGTATTTATTTTGAAGGAAATTATACAGACAAAGTTCTTAAAGAAATAAAAACAAGAAATAGAATTACTCCTGGTTGAAGGAGATTAAGATGAAATATTTCTCCTTCCAATTGTTGAGTTCACCGTTAATGGTTTTGAATATCCAGTCGTCAAAGTCAACATTACTATCAGTGTCTTCCAAAGCATTAACTTCATCGTTGCTAATACAGAGAGGTGGTCTACCAGCACGAGAACGTTGAACCTCTTTCTGAGCCTTCGAAGTAAAACCCAACCCAAATTTGTCAGATTTGTAGGGGATGTCAGGAAGTTGTCCCTGGATAGTGCATCCTTCATCTTCTACAACAACCCTAGCATCCTTTAGAGAGGCCATTCGTGGCGTGCCTTTAGAGATTTTAGGAGTAGTAGGAGTAGCAACAGCAACCATTGGAGGGAATACCTCAAATGGTTGACGGGGGGTTTCAATGAATTCGCCATCCATTTTAACGTATTTGAAAGAATTTAAATGAATGACCATATATTCTTCCTCTCCACAGACTGTGACAACCTTCCCTCTCACTGGGTACTTTAGCATTTGATGATGTATAGGTAACCACACCTGCCCCATGAATCCATGGGCATCCGAGCAAGCATGAATATGCTGGACGGATATCAATCACATAAAAAGTTGAATTGAAGACTTGAGATCCTACCTTGATCGAGAGATTAACCTCTTTATGGACAATCCTCTTTGACCCATCAAAGGCTCTTACCACAATATCACTAAGTTTCATCACCAACCCATCATAATCCAGTCTATCCAAAGCACCTTTAGGTAAAACATTGAGGGAGGACCCAGTATCTGCCAACACATACGCCAGAATGGTGCCTTTGCATTCAATAGAGATGTGGAGAGCCTTGTTATAATTCTTCCCCGCCGGAGTTAAATCTGCATCAGAAAATCCCAAGCCATTATCAGCAGTTAGGCTTGCAACATAATTCTTAAGTTGATCAGTAGTGGTCTCTTGAGGTACATGGACATTCTTCAAGAATTTCAGCAAAGCTTGGGTATGTGCTTTGGAGCATAACAACAAGGACAACATGGATATTTTTAAGGGTGTCTGCCCCAGTTGATCAACTATTTTGTAATCAATTTTTTGGATGACTTTCAAAATTTCTTCCATATCTGGTCTAGATGGGTCTTCAATTGTAACCTCTTTTGTGGGAGCCCGCGTCAGGGTAGGCTCATTAACTTTCTCTTTACCTTGGTTGTCAACAGTTGGTCTAGAAGAAGGAATACGAGCAGGTGTTGTAGTAGTTGTTGGAGGGGAGATCTCCGAAGAGAAGACCCTTCCTGTCCTAGTGACCTTACTCGTTCCGACAATGTTTGTAATTTTAGAGTCTTCATTTTCATTAATCCATGGCTCTTTCTTGATGCCATGATTATAAACTTATTCCCCATAGTTCTAGGGCACAACTTTTTCAAAGGTATAGGGGACTGTCCCCAGTGTAGTGATAATCAGGGGAGCCACTCTTGGTTCAGCAGGAATCCTTATAGAGCCTTTAAAGGTGATCCTAATAGGAGTGTTGGAGATTGTGATGATAGAAACATCTTCAAGTATACTTTCAGGCAAAATTTTCACAGATGGAGTTTTCTAAAACAGAATTTCATGATTATCAATCAGGCGTTGAACACCTTTCTTCAGCCATACACAGCCATTGGTCTGGGAAGCACAATGGTAACAATTTTCAAGGCAAACAGGAAATAAACTCGCTCTCAGCAAATTCTTTTTAACAGTCAATAAGGGAGTAGTCAAATCATCGATGGTAGAGACAAAGAAGACATTGTCAAAACATTAACACCTTTACCATGACTTGACATGGGGGAGGTAATCACATTAGGGGTTTATGAAGGGTTAAACTCAATCACCTTGTTATCAATCAAGTATTGGATCTTATTCTTCAATGCCCAATAATTGTTTGTGTCATGGCCAGGACTATTTGAATTGTAAGCACATTTCACGTTCGAATTATATTTGGGAGAGGCAGTATTGGGGTTTAGAGGAGGATCTCGCAGCGTTACCAAATCTTCCTTCAACAGATGTTGTAAAGCTTGAGATAGTGGCATGTTGATTCTAGTGAATTGCCTCCTTGGGGCATCATGCCTTTGTTGATTGTTTGATTTTTGTGGTCGTTGAACTGGGGTCGGGTTTGAAATCAATACATCTCCTACCGGCTGTTGATGATCATTCTTGACACGACTCCTTTGTCCATAAACAACATTAGTCACTTTTTTACCCACAAAAGGTTTCTTTACAACATTAGAGGTTAAGGACATGGGGATCTTTCCGCTTTTGATTTCGCTTTCAACTTGCTCGCTAGTCAAAATCAACTCAGTAAACCATGAAGAAGAACTCCCGATCAGAAAGTTAAAGAATGGACCAGTCACGGTGCCTATGAACATGTCCACTAATTCTCTGTCAGTCAATGGGGGTTGTACCCTTCCATCCAGGTCCCTCCACTTTTGAGCATACTCTTTGAAGACTTCGCTTGAACTCATAGTCATATTCTGCAACTGCGCACGAGTTGGTGCAAGATCAAAATTGTATTGGTATTGTTTATAGAAGGTAGCGGCAAGATCCCCCCATGTGTGGATATTTGTCCCCTCAATTTGATAGAACCATTCAAACTGTGTTCCAAATAAGCTTTCTTGGAATAAGTGCACCCATAACTTCCTATCGGCGGTGTGTGGTTGAATCTTGCGGACGTAAGACTTAAGATACATATTTGGATAGGAGACCCCATCATACTTGGCAAAGACAGGGACTTTGAATTTATGGGGAATGACCACCCCAGGGACCAGACCTAAGTCTCTAAATTCCAAACCAAGAACTGTTTGGATCTCTACAGCTTTAAGTCAGTCTTTTAGCTGTTTGAATTTGTCATCCATCGATGAATACTGCTCTTTGGAATAGTCTTTGTCCTCAGTAACTTGGTTATTTCCACCCCCATCTCTAGTGCTTCTAGCCTCTTCTTCTTGATTGTCTTCTTCCTCAGAAGAAGCCTCTTCTATTTGAGCCAATCTGGCAGGCCCCTTGAACCTTCTTCCCATGTTGAGGATGACAACCCTCTTCTTAGTCTTCTTTTTAGTGACAAGGAGTGCCATCATTTCTTGTTGTCTCTTAGCTAAGTTGAGGAGAGTTTCTTAGAACTGTGCGTGTTGAGTTTGTAGATCTTTGACGGTTTTCTCTAGAGCCATCTTATACTGAAATAAACAGTAAAAAGATGAGGAAACTTGTATCAAAAAACCTGCTTATGATATGGTGCATGCTATGCAGATGCAATGTTTTCAAGGACCTTAAGGAATTTAAATTTGATAGCAAAAAAGGAAATAAACACAACAATTATATTAATAAGTTCACAAATTACAATTGCCTCTTAGACTTATAATGAAAAAGAAAAAGTTCTCAAAGAGACAACAAAATGAAATCCTAACATAAAAGACTCAAGTCTCCCACGGGCGCTTCCTCTTTGGTGCAATGTAGGCATTAAGGCTTTCCTCCTCGTGCAGTTGCCTTGTAAGCTCTAACACTTTCTTCTCGCTTGCATAGAATCGAGCTTCAAAGGTGTCTCATTCCCCTTTAAGTTGAATCCATGATCTCTGCAATTCTTAGAGGTTGGTAGGCATGTTAGGATGGAGAATGGTATAAGGAATACCCCCCTTAGAAATAGGCTCCACAACTATTGGCAGGATAGCAAGATATGGCATCATGAGGTTTTGAGCGCGAGCTCGCACCTGTAGTGGTATAAATGTTTAAGACTAAGCCATTAGATTGACTAGACTTATACAGATCAAAATAAAAACCACCACCGCGCTTTATTGTTTCCAAAGGAATGGGAAAAGAGTTAATAACCCAAAAAGAGGGGGAAAGATTCAAGGTAAGGGGGTTGGTTATGAAAATGGAAGGTATTAGCACCCTAAACATCTATGGTACTCCGCAAGAACCTCTTTGAAAAATCTGTATATTTTGGCTATAAAATGTTGTATAAAAAATAGATGGTGGAGGTGAGAAAAGAAGTATTTTTTATGATTTTTGCACCCGCCGCGGTTGTGAACCTTTAGTGCCTACATACCACCTTTCGTGAAATAGGGAATCAGGGTACACGTATTTCCTGTTTAAAAAATTTTAAAACATGAGTGTGTTGGTTAATTTTATGAGATAGACGTCATTGTCATTGTCCGTGTGGAAAACATACTTACTACCCACAATCATGAGAAAGTAGAATTTGCATCATCTTAAAGTGGAGGATATGGCTTGGATTTTAAAATCAACAATGCCTCAATCAACACCCAAGTGGAAAATATCTCTCTTCACTATATATTATAGAAGTATAGTTGTTTGCATCACTACAAGGATTGACAAGAGTCTAATCTTTTGATAAAAGTTTTAAAATATAAAGCCAAAGTGGCAAAATGGTTCGAAATGAGATTGATTGACTTTTAGTCTTCTCACAAAAATGTCAAGGTATTATTAAGTTGATTGAAGTTTATTTATGGAAAGATTTTGAAAATGCATGGACTTAAGTCTAAGTTTATTATGAAAGTAGTTTAAGTTTAAAAACAAATAAGAGTTTTCAAAAGGAGGAAGAAGATTTTTGAAATTAAAGAAGGTGGGAAGAGAAGAAGAGACTATCCTAAAGCATAAGGTAAAAGCTAGGGATAAGAACCATCTAACCAACAAGAAGCCAGTACTTGACATTATGAGTCAAGATAGAATTCCCATTCCTTGGATGGAAACCAAGAAAGCAAAGATATTATACCTCTTGAGCAAACCAAACTTCAAGTATATTTAGTCTTCACAAAAATTGGGCAGAGTAACGGCTGTATATGGGTGAATTCCAGATTACAAACAAATCATGTAATCACAATAACCTGCATACAAATCAAACAAAAAACCCAATGTCTTGAGGTAAACCTCAAGAACTCCAGACAAAACATCAATTAAGGTCACCAGGTCTCCATCATAGGCCAAGGTTTCTAATCCTAAGTCCAAGAAGTCCAATACTCTATAATGCCAAGGATAGTAACCAAATAGTCCAAGTATCATTAAAGCTTTTTATGGTTCATGTTGATTACAAGAAAGTAAATGCTCAAGTGAGCAAAGATAAAAAGTAGGATGAAATGTAATGCTTAAATTAAATGGTACATAAATAATAAAAAATAAAAACAAAAAGTAAAATCAATTGTTAATAATTAGTGATTAGTTGGATGACCATCTTGAAACTTGCATTTAGAACTTATTAGAGGATTGGTAGAACCAAATCCTCCACACAACAAGTTGCATTTGCTTTTTTTCAAGTATATCATCCATTTTGGAATCTTCAAAAGTCATTTAATGATCAACGATGTTTAAGTGATCCATGTTGATCAAAAGTGTTGTAGATCCATTAGAGGATTGGTAGAACCAAAGCCTCCACACAATGAATCTCGAGGTTATTGGATCAAAGAGATCAAGTTAACATACTTGGGCTTGCAAACATAGGTTTGGGCCACAGTTGATCATTTATTCGAATCAGGACAAAATTTAACGCTATGTTAAGCAATCGTAAGTGGACTTATATAGAAGTCACACCTATTTTCAGGCCGGTCAATAGCAATCTATGCACCATTTGTTTTGAGACATGATATAGAGATCATGCTCCAATAACACTTAGTGTAATAAGAAAGGGATGTGATGAAGAGGGATGGAAAAGAATATACAAACCACATTTGAATTAAAATTTAATCAAACTATTATTAAAATCATTCATCCATTTTTATGGAGTTGGACTCAAAACCATGGATCCAATGATGTTAACAAAGTTCATGATCAAAATTCAACCCATGATCAGCCAGAAAATAATCACTAAATAATATTGTATTTAATATATATACATTAAAAGGGTTTTAAAATATTTTAAAATAGACTCAAATATTTTTATAAAATTTTTGGTAATTTTTTAAAGTCACAAACTATTTTTAAAATTTAAAGAAATGAGTAAAAATAAACCAAAAATGATAAAAAATAACAAAGTCAGAAATAAAAAATAAATGAGGTCACCAATATTTGTCACAATATCATTGGATCATTCCATTTTTTTTCTTCAGAATTTAAAAATGCATAAAAGTATTTTTAAACATTTAAAACAATTCAAATAAAGTAAAAATTTATAAAAAATATCAAAACATAAAATAAAATTGTGAAAAAAATAAAAATCAGAAAGAGAAAAATCATAAAATATTTTTCATAATTTTTTCAGATTTTTTGGACTTAAAATGAATTTTCTATGATTTTTTGAAATTTAAAACAATTAAAATAAAAATCAGAAAGTAAAATATCAAACCAAAAAAATATGGGCCATCTGATCATTGTCAAAACGCGTTAGTAAACAGATCAAGTGGACCTGGCGCACTGTGCATGTTATGAACTTTAGTGAATAAAGCATATGATCATTAATTAAATCAGAAATTCAAAAACAAAAAACAAATGGCACACCATCATTGGTTGGAAGATGACACGTTGGTCATCCTCAACCTCCAGCCAACGTGAAATTGTAGGTCTCTCAAAGTGTAAAATCAGAAGCTCGGACCTATGTCATTCACTTCGTCTCTTCAAGACGAAGACAACCACACCTTCACGACAAATTTATATAAATTGTAGCTCAAGCAATTTGGAAGGAAAGTTTTGAAAAGGGATTTAAAATTTCATGGTCAAATGTGTTTCCAGATAAAAGTAAGTGTTGCAACTAGAACAAGGGTAATGGCAGCTTCACAATGATATCAAAGTTTTGAAGAATTGATGGAGAAATCTACCTATTGAAGTTGAGTTGTAGAGCTCTTAAACTGGACTTCTATGGATCAATATAGGTCACGATTCTTGAAGGTAATTGTATGGTTAGCTTCAGGGAAGATTAAGGAAGGTGAATTGATAGAAAAAATGGATTGAAAAAGGCTTGAACACTGATTTCGAAGTTGTAGAAAAGTGAGTTATGGAATGAGTTTGGCAGGGTGATTTTGGCTGGTCAAGCTTGAGGAAATGAATGAGGGATGACCCTCTATTTATAAGGAATCAAATGGAATGTTCAAGCGTGTGAAATGATGAAGTTTGCAGGGAAATCGTGTGAAGTTGCAAACAAGAAAAGTGTGACTTCTATTTTGATCAAAAATCAACCAAAACGTGCGTCTTGCTATGCTAATCACTTCTGGAAGTTCACTAAACATGTTTAGAAGCAAAAACACGCAGAAAAAATGTGTTTAGAAGCTAAATCAAGGATTTCAAATTCTGACTTTTGAAGAAACTTCAGTTTCAAGTTACCAAATTCAAATCAATGGAATTCTCAGCTCAAGGGGTCTTAGGGCATGATTCTTGATGCTTTAGAAAGATGAGATTACAAACTTTGCAATGGGAAAAGAATGGAATCAAATGGATGTTTGAGCTGAAAGTTGCAATGAGTCAAAGTTGGGAAAAAAGGTTGACTTTCCACACTTAGAAATATTTCAAGTTTTTCTTCAAAAGTGACCTATAATGTCTTGCATCCAAACATGGCCTTCAACTTGGAATTTGCTCTTGACCAAAAAAGATGGCATGAAATAGACCTATTAAATGACATTTAGAGACTTTAACCATTCAAAATATCCAAAAATTGAGAGAGTTATGAATTGTTGAAGTTGTAAAAAAATCATGAAATGACCTATAATCGTTTGCATCTTTACGACATCTTCCATCCATTTTCTCACTTTGCACATAAAAGAAGGAATAAAGTTCACATCCTCAAGATCATTGTGGAAAAATATTAGGCTCAAGGTGATAAAAAATTGACCAACTTATGATCATTTGATGTCACACATGGGAAATTGGGGGTTCGTTTGGAGGACTTGTAAACTTTCTTCATCGTCAAGTTTCTTCCACATGAAAACTCATTGAAAATTTTGAAGTGATTTGTTAATAACCCTTTGAAGAGAAGGATGCTTTTGGAATCACTCAAAAATACCAAAAGATGAGCAAGATATACTTCTTTGAAGTTCAAAATCCTAGCTCCTAGATCAATAAAATGCTTTGAGGAACTTTGACAATTTTGAATAACTTTCTTGTACCAACACTTTTGCTTTGTAAATAGAAGTTGTTGAGGATGATAATGAGAACTCATAGCAACCAAAACCACTCCCACGTCTTGAGAATTGAGAGAAATGTGCACCTGTGACCAATGGGAACAAGGTCTTGTCCAACCATGACAACTTCTTTAATCAACCCCTTGTACTTTTGAATCAATCTTGCTAACTTTGAAATATGGTGAACCAAAATAAACCTTGCCATGAATTTTCTTCTAAAACAAATTCAATGGTGAGGTTTTAATTTCTCAAGCTTTATTGACTTGGGCATGGAAATAAATTCATGAACCCATGGATAACCTTGCTAAGCCACATTCCCTTTACCTACATTATTAGTAAGACAAACCAACATTGCATTTTATTAATTATAAAGAAAGTCAAAATAAAACATGCATGATCACAAAAAACGAACAAGTCAAGGTGCTTGGTGATTCTTCAAAGAGAAAAACTAAAGATAGGGAGGAGAACCAAAAGCCCTAATGTGACCTTGTTGTGATTAAATCAATATGGTATGTGTCGTAACCCAAATTTTCCCTACCTTTATGATCATATTTTCAAAATTAAAAATACAAGAGAAATGTTTTAATTAAGGACGATCCAGCAATATATGATGGCTCATTCTTAAATACAATTCAACCAGAGGGTGTATTTTAATTCAGGGGAGTGGGGCTTTCTGAATCAGAAAGACCCATGCATCTGTAGGCCCATTTACGAAGCATGTTGGCCAATGGCCCATGAGATTCGAGTATGGGAAATTATTGCAGAATAATAATTAAGTTTAAATTAAAAAAACACTTCAATAACAATTAAGCTTTTGTTAAAACCATTTAGAGATTATTGTTGATAGTAAAGAAAAGGGGTGTGTTTATCAATATAAGGCCCATCATGGTTGGAAAGGAAATGTTATTATTAAAATTGTTGTTTTTTGTTTCAAATAGGAAAAAGGATATCATTATTAAAAGAAATTATTTGTTATTATAAATAAATAAACAATAGTTTTTTTTAAGAAAGCTAAAATGTTTTACTGATAAATTTGTGTTTTTAGTTTTGTTTATTTTAAAAGACATATTGGGCCGGTTGAGTGCGGGGCCCATTATATTAAGATGTTGCGTGGCTGATTAGAAAAGAGGAAAAATACATTTGAGTTTTACCGTTAAAATTTTGTTAGGAATTTTATTATAATTTAAACTTGTATAAAAATTAGTTTATAGCTTAAGGGTTACGGAAAGGTCATTTAGGCCCAACTGAATTAAAAAAAAACTGTTTTTCTTGTTGTATAAAAAAATATAACGAGCAGGCCCAAATAAAAAGGCCCATAGATAAAATATTGAACTAAAAAAACGTTTTACTACTGGTTAGATGGACTTCTTAAATTTTTGTGTTTTGGGAAAAGGCCATTTAGGTCCAATTGAAAAAGTTTTTGCTATGATTAAAAAATGTATATTGTTGGATATTGCTCAAGCCCAACTAAGCAAAAAGAAAAAGACAGGCAATGTATCCATTCACCAAAATTTGTGCACGTTTTCTGCTACTAACAGTTACTGTAGAAATCAGTACAAACCAAATCTTCAAAGTTAAACCAAATCCCAGTTTTCTCGTTACGGTAAAATAAAATCTTGATATCAATAACAATCCAAGCTCAGAATTCCAAAATCTAACTTAATCAAATCTTCAGCAAAATCTTGTAATTTACAACAACAAATCTCAAGAAAAATTGTGCAGAATATCTATAACATAATCAAATCGGAAATTAAAATTAAATCTCATTAAAGTACAGAATAAAAACAGATTACAACATCAAATCTGGAAAATTATACAAATTGTTATAGTGAACAAATTTCGTTAACAGAATCAATTACTATCAATTACAATCAAACATCTAAATCCCTAATTGAAGTGAATTATAACTGAAAAGCTAAAAAAAACCTAAAATAAAACTATATAAAAGGGAGGAAATTTTTACACAAAGGGGGATTTTTTCCCCAGACAGTAGAGGTCGGAAAAAAGGAGAAAATTGGGAGACAGAAACCTTGGAACTGAAGATCCAAAGGGAGAGGCGATTAGAGTTTCAAGATCGGAAATCCTAATCACCCTTGCACCCCCTCTGACCATCTCCAAGCTTTGACGTTGTTTCAACTGCATCATCACCTTCGAGCACCGTAGAAATCCGCGAACAAAAAGAAAAAGGGATCAACATCAGATTAGACGACGGCTCAAAATCTGAAGGCAAGAATGCTAGGGGTAACAGACTCAGCTTTTCTTATTTTTGTTTGTGATTTTGTTGGGTGGTCGTAATTAGGTTTAGGGGGTTACGCCGCCGGAGAATGGAGGACCTTAGGGTTTGGAAATTAAGAAGAAGGGAAGAGGGTAGGACTGAGAGGCGTGAGAGAGAAAGAGGATTGTTGTAAACTAAAACAAAAGAATAAAAATTGAATTAAGAAAAAAAAACAATGTATTCGTTATGATCTCGTGCGATGCGCCTAATATTAATTACCGTGTTCCCTCAATCCTAACCGTGTGATATAGATTAGACGGCCATCTGGCCAAATCTGCACCGTAAGCCCCTGCGCCCTCGCCGCGCCTGATTACCCGACCCCTCTCTAAAACTCATTGGGCTTAAGTCCATTACTTTAGACACCCCTCCTGCCCTGAACTGCTAACAGGAACAACAATTGCACCCCCCCTGCCAGCCTGCATATTTGGGCCAACCCAGGCTGTCTTCAACACCCCCCTTTTTACTGGTTGGTCAATAAGATGCACCCCCCAAATTTACTTTATATTTTTGTCATTTATTTTATTTCTTTTTATATTAGTTTTTATGTTATATTATATTTTTTATTTATTCTTTTTTTAATTTATAATTATAATTATTACTATTCATTTTTATTACCATATTTTAAATATTACTATTTATTATATGTAAATATTATAATACTACCAAATAAATTATTTTTTATATTAAAATTACATATACTATATTATATATTATTTGCATTAAAACATTTTTATCATGCATTAATCAAGACTTTTTGCAATTAATATTTTTTAAAAACACAAACAAATCTCAAACTATTTTCGCGAACAAATTAAGCTAATCAACAATCTTATTTTGCAAATGGGTTTCAAACTAACTTTGTCTTACTGCGCTCTTAGTCAAAATCTCCGTAATCACTGCTCCCGACCGAGTGCGAACTGATTCAAAATATGTTTGCAAAGCCCTTAAAGACACCAACTCATACGGACTACGAATTGGGACTCTGATTTCTCATAAGAGGATACATAGGCACGCGATCTATAATCGTGGCGAGTCTTGCTAATTAAAACTTAAAACCTTGTTTACCCCAAACCTAAACCTAGAGCTTAATATCCTTGTGAACAAGGTGGATGAAAGGTGCCTAACACTTTCCTTTCGTCTAATTGAGTCTGAAACCTAGAATCTCTGTCCGCGAATTAGGGTTTTCTGTTAGGTTCCCTTTCCTAGGATAAAAAACAATAGTGGCGACTCTTGATTTAAAAACTAGTTGCTACAGCTGGCGCATCTGCTGGGGACTCTCCTTATCCATAGGTTTAGGTATTTTTGGTTTTTCTTATTTTTTATTTGCTTTATTTATTTATTTCATTTAGCTATCTTATCGCATTTATTTATTTACTATCAAATTCTTTTATTATCATATTTTTGCTATGTGGCGGGTTTTTATCTTAAAAAAATATTTCCAATAAACCCTTAAAAGAAGGTTCGTCTATTAGCTTAGGGGGTATATCATCCCTGAGAGTTTATGTGACGACTTCGCCTAGAATCGGTGAACTTCCGAAAAAAGGAATACTTATCGAGAGATATCCTCTTGACGAGTAGGACTTTGGAAGGTCACCCTTGACTCTTTGTAACGACCTTAACCCAAAATCTCATGACGAGACCTTTCACGACTTTAAGACAAAAGTTTTGGTTCGTAAAGAGGCTCCACCTAAGGGAGGTCCTTGTGCCTTTTCCATCTGGTGTTATTCATGACACCCTTAAGGAAGCCACCTTTTAGGAGGGTAAATTTACCGTAGGTCAAAATTAAGGAGCCTACCTCCTAGGTGTACCCATCACAAAAAACCTGTCATAAAATCCCGTTACTCAATCCAACACTTATACATTCATACATTCATGTATATCTCATGTTCATCATTTATTCCTTTTATCTGTCTTATTCACATGGTACAAAATAAAAGATAACAAAATCAAGATTTTTGGTGACTGTCTTAAAAATGGATACCAAAGGGAAACAACTTGTCCGCGTCAATGCCTGCAAGCCTGACCTTTCTGAAATCAAAACTATAAAGGGTAAACTATCCGAGAGAGCTCTGAAGATGTACACTCGCCGCTATGGGGATACCCTTGACTTGACTAATGTAGAGGTATAGATGGATGCAGTCTCTGCCCTAATTCAGTTTTATGACCCTCCATTGAGATGTTTCACCTTCCAAGACTTCCAGCTAGCACCGGCTCTAGAAGAGTTTGACAGAACCCTGAATTTTTCCAAAGAAAACGCCCATGTAGGTATTAGACAAACTATTGAAGTCAAAGCTTTGGCAAAAGGACTAGGGATCCCCTACCCTGAATTGGTGCAGAATTATCAAAGAGAAGTTCTAATACAAGGAATCAAAAGAATATAATTGGAAGCTAAGGCACTAGAATTTGCTAATTATAAGGAGTGGGAATCTTATGTTGATAGTTTAGGGCTGTTGGTATTTGGTGTAATCTTATTTCCTTGAACTGTGGACTATATTGACCCCGCGACCATTAGCATATTTTGGGGAGTGAAAGTCTTTAATACCGATCCTACTCCCGCCTTGCTTGCTGACATTTATTACACTTTGCATATGATGTATGAAAAGAGAAGAGGCACTCTAAATTGTTGCATCCCGCTTCTATATACTTGATTCATGACTCATATTTATAAGGAAGACTATATGATCCCAGAATTGACCAGATGTGAGTGGCCACAAAAATTAAGGTCTCACTACAAACTCCATATTATGGTATGCAAGGAGGTTAGATATTGGTGACATCACTATTAGCTGTGGGGATTTTCCTAACGTCCCTTTCATTGGACCGCGAGGCTGTATTAACTACAACACTACTCTGGCCCTACGACAGCTAGGGTATCCTTTGGAAGAAAAACCTTCAGACGAACAACTTTGGCCATTTATCATCCACAATATGGGTATAGAAGACCAAGGGCTGCTCAACAAGGTTATTCGAGCCTGGAAAAAGGTTAACAAGAAGAAGGCCGAAAGAAAGAATGTCATAGCAAGAGAACCCTACACCAAATGGGTCCAAGATAGGGTACGAATTATCAAGCTGCTATTCGAGAAAGATCCAGAGTACAAGTTAGAGGTCCCAGAGATAACACCTATATCTTTGGAAAAAGTAGACAATCTGAAAAGTGCCTTAAAGTAAGCTTAAAAAGAGAAAGAAGCACTGGAATTCAACCTCCTCAATCTGAGCAGAGAAAAGAAACAGATGCAGCTTATACTTGAGTCAAAGGACGAGCAAATTGATAAAAGTCAAAAGGAATTGGAGAAAGAAAGTCTCAAACAAAACCGTACAATTGAAGGGCTGTTAAGTGCAACGTTCAACCTAGATTCTCACAACCAAAGGTTAAAAGAGGTTGCTGCTAAAATCGGGAGGTTAACTAGATCGTATCAAAAAGCAACGCACGATAAGAAGGTGCTAGAGGAAAGTTTGAGAGCCCAAATCCAAATTCTGGAACAAGCTTCCTTAGACCAAGAAGAGCAAGTAAAGTACCTCGTCATCGAACTCCAAGAAAACCACGAATCAGAGGTCAAAGAACACCTTGAAAGGATAGAAGCAAAGAAAATCTTGACTCAGAGGACTCGAGAATATGAGCATGTATATTTGGAGCTGCAGGGTCTTCAAAAGGATTTTCTCATCCAACGAAGGCTTTACACAGAAATGAGGGGTGAAAAGATGTATTGGAAAGAGCAGTATACCAAGATCGCTCAAGCTGGGAGGGATAATCACAAGATAATCCCACATATTTATCCTGAATACAGGTACTACAAAGACAAACATGAAAAGCTAGTCTTCTTAGCCAACAATCTCATCGAGGACATCCCTAGAAGTTTAAAAGATGCAGAGAATATAATGGTTCCTCTTCCGAAGGACGTTGAAGACTTTCTATAACTTTACCGAGCAATGGTTGATGGTTTCAGAGCATACATCCGCAGGCGCACTTAGGAAATTTAGTTCCTTTTTAATTATGTTTATGCAAACAAGTTTTGATTTCAATTTGTAATATTTTTCAATATCTGTATTATGTTACTCTTAATAAAGGCATTTTGTTTCCCTATCTCGAAGGTGTGTCTATTTTAAAGCTGGTCATCAAATAAAATAATAAGTGAAAATACAAATATGTACCCAAGTGAATAAGACAGTTAAAATAAGAAATCATTTCATAATCATGCACATCCAGTTGCACGCATACATTTATAAAACACTTGCATGTCATATCAAAACTCATTTGATTTAAAACCTCTCCAGTTAAGCCATTGGTAAAAGAAGACCTCCACCTCATTGGCCTCGGTATCAAACAAGGGCCCATCAACAAAAAGCAATGGAACAGATCGAGGAGACTCAAGATGTGTTCAAAGAGGATCTTGATCAGGTGAAGGGTGACATAAGCTCAATGAAAGGAGATTTGAGCCAGTTTCTTCTAGCTTTAAAGAACATTATCGACAGGCAGGATCAAATTCCCAGGGTAGCTTTTGAAGAAGTAGCCCAAACCATTGGTGCATCGAGCGGTAACCAAATAAGGATAGAGCCGGAAGCAGGACCCCAAAAGTCTGCCATATCCCAGCAAGAGGTTGAAACTGAAGGATTTATCCCACCACCATAAAAAGTAGGGGCATGACATACCCTACAAATTCCAACCAATAATGCAGATAATTACCTAGACTTGCAATACGAATATCATGACCCAGAGGATGCTCACCAGGCACCCTTGAAGACAATTGGTGCGCATGCTGCGGACAACCCACTGGTAATGAATCAGTATAAAGCCTTGGAAGAAAGACTGAAGGCTGTGGAGGGCTTCGACGCTTTCTAAGTAGACGCTTTGGAAATGGGTTTAGTCCCTGATGTGGTGATACCACCAAAATTCAAAGTACCCAACTTTGGAAAGTATAAAGGGATCACTTGTCCGAGGAATCATCTTCGTATGTATTGTAGGAAGATGCACGCCCATGCCCATGATTAGAAACTAATGATTCATTGTTTCCAAGACAGTTTAAGTGGGGCATCTTTGGACTGGTACATGCAGTTGGAACAAACGCATATCTAAACTTGGGTGGATCTTGCTAATGCTTTCTTGAAGTATTACAAGTATAACTTGGACATGGCGCCTACTCGCTTGCAACTCCAAAATTTGTCCCAAAAGAAGGAAGAGTCCTTCAAATAATATGCTCAAAGATGGAGGGAGATGGCATCCCGTGTACAACCACCGCTACTAGAAAAGGAACTCGTAGACATGTTCATGGGAACCTTATAAGGGCTTTATTATGATAAAATGGTAGGAAGTGTCTTGTCAGGATTTTCAGACCTAGTGACTATTGGCGAAAGAATCGAAACTGGTTTGAAAAGCGGAAAAATATCAGGGGGGTTGTCAAGCACCCCTTACAATTCAAAAGGCCCGGCTTCAAAATTCCCAAGAAGGAAGGAGGGAGAAGTCAACGTTGTAGCCTCACAACCAAGGACATCCCAACCATTAGTGATCCCGCAAGGACAAAGGCAAGACAAATTTAAAAGGCCACCTAGAAATTTTGATCCACTGCCCATGCCACCAAGCCAGTTATTACAACACTTGGTTAAGGCATCCCTGGTGGAAATCAAGCCTTTAGCTCCTCCGGTCGGGCCACTCCCGCAAAGATACAATGCCGACGCTAGGTGTGAGTACCATGCTAATTCCACAGGGCACACCATAAAACAATGTTGGGCCTTGAAGCATAAGGTTCAGGATTTACTAGAGTCTCATGACATCACCTTCGATAAGCCTAATATCAAATTAAACCCTATGCCTCCGCATGGTAGACCGACAATAAATGCAATCGAGGTGGTCACCGACTTTGGGGGAACCATATAGGCAAAAAACCCTATTAACTTGTTGAAGGAATATCTGTTCCAATGTAGATTCTTGTTAGAGCATAATAAAGCTTTTGAAATAACGCTGGAAGATCTGGTGGATCGGGGGATAGTCCAATTCAGATTGTACCCTGAAGAAAAATATGTAGCCACGATTGGAGGGAAAAGCCACTGGTAATCCCTTCCCAGGGTCCAAGCCTTACCAAGAAGACTCTAGTCATCCCATGGGGAGAATCAACAGAGGTTACAAGAAGGTCACCTAAGAAGACCCTCTTAATACCCACCACTCCAAAAGCCACGATGGTAATTAAGGGACCGTCACCTATCCCTTACGAGAATAATAAGGCAGTACCATGGAGTTATGACTCAGCCGTGTACATCAATGGAGTGAAGCAGGAAAGCGGGCCACCCGCAAGTCAAGGACCTGCAATTTCAAACATAGCAGGAACATGAGGTATGACCCGAAGTGGTCGAATCTATAGAGCCGAACCATCAAAAAAGATAGATGTGATTCCAATGAAGAACAAAGGAAAATCAGTAGTTGATACAAATCAAGAAACAAAATCTCCGAACAAAGACTTTACTGACCAAGAGGCAGAGGAGTTTATGAAAATAATCAAAAAGAGTGACTACAAAGTGGTGGATCAGCTCCATCAAACTCCAGCAAAAATCTCCATACTCTCGCTACTCATCAACTCTGAAGAACAAAGGGATTCCTTGATGAAAGTGTTAAGTTCAGCTCATGTCGCAAAATAAATTTCGGTAAATCAATTTGACAATGTCGTAGCAAATCTCACGTCCGGATCCTACCTGGGTTTCAACAACAATGAATTACCGCCACAGGGCCGGGCCCATAACAAAGCACTCCACATTACTATGCAGATAAGTACAACCTATTTGTCCAGGGTTCTTACTGACACCGGTTCCTCTCTTAATGTGTTTCCAAAGTCAAGTCTCATAAAGTTAATAATAGACGATGTGACAATGAGACCAAGTTCTACGATAGTAAAGGCATTTGATGGTTCTCGAAGCTCGGTGTTAGGGGAGGTGGACCTCCCAGTCAAGATTGGGCTGCATATCTTCAATAACACTTTTCAAGTCATGGACATCGAACCAGCATACACTTGTTTACTAGGGAGACCTTGGATCTATGCGGTCGGGGCAGTAACTTCGACCCTGCATCAAAAGTCGAAGTTCATAGTGGAAGGGAAGTTTATCATAATTGATGGCGAGGAAGACATTTTCGTGAGCCACATTGAGTAATACAGGTATATTAGTGCCGACGGAGACTGCATAGCTACCCCGTTCCAAGCCTTGGAAATTGCTTCGATGATAACATTACCAGTCGAGAAGGGTAACAAGACTAAAGTGACATCATGGAGAGATCTGTAAATGACTATGGGAGGTTATGCCTCGAAACGCTGGGGAAAGCTCCTAGATATTCCTGAGAAGAAGAATTTCTTGGGTTTGGGTTACGAATCGTCAAAGGCTACTCTGAAAGGCAAAGCATGTTTTCCTCCGACCCGAGAGACTTTCGTCAGCAAAGGAACAGAGCATGTTGGGCACGTGGCAATGATATCAAGCAAAATCATTACCAAAAGAGCAACCGACTTCATCAGAGAGGGCGCCCCAAGAGAAGAGCTCAAAGGATGGACTGCTATGGAGATTCCCGAGATATTTTTCTTTTCTAAGTAATATTTATTGTTTTAAAATAACCTATGTCAAACTCGAGGCATAGGGGTTGCTTGTAAGGGTTTTCCCTGTTCTTATTTTAGAGGATATTTATAATTAATAAAAGTTATATTCAATTTTCAATTAAGATCCTTGTCTTTCTTTTGCATTTATCTATTAAATATAAAAATGGCAATACTTTCTTTGCATACGCATTTTCGAATTCCAAGCACTAAAATATGCACCAAAATATGATAAATGTGCAGATCCATGCCCAAAATTACCGATAATGCTACTGCTACGACCCAATACGATTTTGATGTTCCTATCCACCAAGCCGAAGAGGAAGATGACGAAGATCTTGAACTCTCCGAGGAAATGGCGAGGAAATAGAGAAAAAGGCTAACAACATACAACCATATAAAGAGCCTATTGAGACCATTAATCTGGGCACAGAAGGAGATCCAAAAGAAATCAAGCTAGGGGAAATGTTGGAACAGAGCGTCAAAGACAGGCTAATCAAGTTATTACACGAGTATGTGGATATATTCGCTTGGTCCTACAGGGACATGCCAGGGTTGGATACAGACATAGTGGTGCACAGACTACCTCTCAAAGAAGGGTGTTCTCCAGTTAGGCAAAAACTCAGAAGAACCCGTCCAGATATGTCTAGAAAAATCAGAGAAGAGGTTCTCAAAAAATTTGACGCATGGTTCTTAGCAGTGGTAGATTATCCACCTTGGATAGCTAACATTGTACCAGTACCTAAGAAGGATGGCAAAGTATGCATGTGCATAAATTATCGAGACCTAAACAAGGCGATCCCCAAAGACGACCTTCCATTACCCCACATAGATGTCCTAGTGGATAATACAACTCAAGCATCGGTATTCTCATTCATCGATGGTTTCTCGGGCTATAATCAAATCAAAATGGCGCATGAGGACATGGAAAAGACTACCTTCCTGACACCTTGGGGAACTTTCTTCTACAAAGTAATGTCATTCGGTCTCAAGAACGCAGGGGCAACCTATCAAAGGGCAATGATCATGTTATTTAACGATATGATCCGCAAGGAGATTGAAGTATACATCGATGATATGATTGCCAAATCCCATACAGAGGAGGAACATATCATACATCTGCAAAAGTTATTCGAGCGCCTACATAAGTTCAGACTAAGGTTGAACTCGAATAAATGCACATTTGGCGTCAGATCAGGCAAATTGTTAGGTTTTATCGTAAGCCAACGGGGTATCAAGGTAGATCCGGATAAAGTAAAATATATATAAGAGATGCCCGCTCCATGGACATAAAAAGAAGTATGTGGTTTCTTAGGGCGATTGAACTACATCTCAAGGTTCATATCGCATATAACAGCTACGTGCGAGCCAATATTCAATTTATTACAAAAGAATCAGGTGATAGTATGGAATGATGATTGCCAAACGGCCTTCGAGATGATAAAATAATATCTGCAAGAGCCACCAGTCTTAATACCACCAGTCCCCGGAAGGCCACTCATCATGTACTTGACAGTGCTCGAAGGGTCAATGGGTTATGTTTTAGGACAACAGGATGAAATAGGTAGAAAGGAGTATGCGATCTATTACCTCAGCAAGAAATTCACTGACTGTGAAACCAGGTACTCACTCCTGGAGAAAACTTTTTATGCATTGGCTTGGGCTACCAGGAGGTTGGGGCAATATATGTTAACCCATACTACATGGTTAATCGCAAGAATAGATCCTCTAAAATACGTGTTCGAAAAGCCAGCTCTTAACGGAAGAATCGCACGATGGCAAATGCTACTATTAGAATATGAAATCCAATATGTCACGCAAAAGGCCATCAAAGGTAGTATACTAGCTGATCATCTAGCTCGCCAACCGCTATCAGAATATCAGCCTATGAAGTTTGACTTTCCTGACGAGGATGTCATATTTATAGCTGACTACGAAATACCAGGACCTGAGCCAGGGGCACGATGGACACTCATGTTCGAAGGGGCTTCAAATGCACTAGGTCATGGTGTATGGGTAATATTAACACCTCTCAAAAATTATCACAAACCCTACACTGCAAGGTTATGTTTTGACTGCACCAACAACATCGCCGAATAAGAAGCATGTATGTTGGGGCTGTAAGCTGCCATCGATTTAAGAATAAAGCATCTTGAAGTGTTTGGAGATTCTGCATTAGTCATATACCAGGTTAATGGTGCATGGGTCACTAAACACCCTAAACTGATTCCATATCGGGATCATGTTTTGAAGTTAGCCACAAAATTTACAGAAATCACTTTCAGTCATATCCCGCGAGAATAAAATTAAATGGCAGACGCTCTGGAAACCTTATCAGCTATGTTCAAAGTGACTTGGCCGAATCATGAACCACATTTTACAATCAGACATTTCGAAGAGCCCGCACACTGCCTTGCTATTGAGGAAGGACCTGACAACAAACCTTGGTTTTACGACATCCAGAAGTACCTAGAAAGGCAGGAATATCCAGAAAATGCCTCCATCATTGACAAGCGAACCTTGCGAAGGTTAGCTTCAAAGTTCTTTCTGAGTAATGGAGTAGTATACAAAAGAAACTACGACATGGTACTACTCAGATGTGGGAAAAGCAAGAAGCAGATACACTCATGAGAGAAATCCACGAAGGCACTTTCGGGACCCATACAAACAGGCACGCCATGGCTAGAAAGATTCTACGAGCAAGGTATTACTGGTTAACAATGGAAGCTAATTGCTATCATTACACGAAGACGTGTCATAAATGTCAGATCTACGCCGACAAGATAAATGTACCACCGTCTCCTCTGAACGTCATGAGATCCCCTTGTCCATTCTCCATGTGGGGAATTGATATGATTGGTATGATCGAGCCGAAAGCATCCAACGGACACTGCTTTATATTGTTAGCCATCGACTACTTTAGCAAATGAGTAGAAGCAGTATCCTACGCCAACATAACAAGTCAAGTAGTTACGCGCTTCATCAAACAGAATATCATATGCAGATATGGTGTCCCAAGCCGGATAATTACAAATAACGAGTCTAATTTAAACAACAAGATGATGAAAGAACTATGTGACGACTTCAAAATCGAACATCATAATTCCTCACCATACAGACCAAAGATGATTGGGTCCGTCAAAGCAGCCAATACAAATGTTAACAAGATCATCTAGAAAATGGTAAAGACATACAAAGATTGGCACTAAATGCCTCCCTTTGCTCTGCATGTCTATCACACTTTTGTACGCAGATCAACAGGCGCGACTCCTTTCTCACTAGTATATGGCATGGAGGCAGTACTCCCGGTGGAAGTTGAGATACCATCACTTCGAGTCCAGAGGGAAACAAAGCTGGAGGAAGAAGAATGGGTATAGGCTCGACTTGACCAACTCAACCTCATTGAAGAAAAATGATTAATTGCTTTGTGTCATAGTCAGTTACATCAAAAGAGAATGAAGAGGGCCTTCGACAAGAAAGTCCACCCTCGAATATTCAAGGAAGGGGATCTAGTGCTCAAAAAGATTATACTACCTCTCCTCGATTCACGTGGTAAATGGACACCCAACTACGAAGGTCCATTTGTAGTCAAAACAACATTCTCTAGAGGTGGTCTCGTCCTCACAACAATGGATGGGGAAGAACTACCGCATCCGGCCAATTCAGACACAGTAAAAAAATACTATGTATAAAAAGCTCGCTAAGATCGAACCCCTAAAAAGGAGACTTAAGAAAAAAGAAGCGTCCCGATGGATCGAAAACCCTAAAGGGCGATCCAGGAAAAAATTAGGGGCACATAACAAGAAAATTATCCCGGTGGATTGAAAACCCAAAAGGGCGATCCAGGAAAAAGCTAGGGATTCCCTACAAAGAAATAAAGAACAAAAAGACTGCGATCTAAAGAGCTATGACTATGAACCACAGAGGGGAGGATAGGTTGGAATCATACAACTCAGAAGCGAAGGAGATAATTTCATCAAAAGCTATGGTGGAACAGCAGTAGAGATTACCGTTTTTCAATGCCATTTACTGTTTTAAGACTTTCTGTAATTACCTCTTTTTAGGAATTGCATCTTGTATTCTTGCCCACTCTGAGGCATATCAATAAAACATTTGTTTTCGTTATATCTTTCGAATCATGTTTTTCTTTTCTCATATTTGTTTACAAAATACTACGATTATTACTCATGAATATTTTCTTGAAATAATATCAGGGAATTAACAGAATAAAAGCATATGAAAAATATCGAAAAAACACTTGGGTTAGAAAATTATCGAAGGAAGATCCACTTCTACGTCCATGCACACAGTTACTCCTACGTCTTACAAAAAAAAATCTATACACATGTCTGCGTTTGTACCTATGCATATCTACGCGTCCATACACGAAGTCTACGACCACGCACATGTTTGCGCCTATGCTTGCACTCAATGATACAAAGTCTATACATATATCTACGTGACCCTACGCAAGGTCTACGTCCATGAAAGCACTTATGCCTGACTTATGACACAAGGTCTACATCTACGCCTACGCCTGTAATACAAAATCAATGCTCAACTTTTTCTAAATATTGCCCACCGCGTTCAAATTCAACAATGCTACGGCAACACAGCATACAATGCTAGGAGTTGGTAACTCTGGGCCAATGGTTTAAAGGAGAGAATATCGGAAATAGTCTTCATAACATTTCAAGGCATGCGTGCATCTTGCACACATTTCATACATATACACATTTTGCATATCTAAAGCATACATACCTTATCCATTTCAATACACATATAGTCAGGGTTCCATATCAAACATCATACATTTTGCATACAACATTCAATACACATGCATACACATGTATCACATAGTAGACAGATAAAACATTTCACCCTCGATTCAACCATCTAAGGGTCAACCAACACAATACTCCTCCCACGATTTAACCCGTCACCTCAGTCTTCATGACATGACACATTCAACCCATCACCTAAAGTCTTCATGCTGTGATGAGCTCCTTACAAACTCAGTATGTTACCTTTAAGCCGCAACATATCTTCAAAGCAAACTATGTTTCTTCTAAGCCGCAACATATTCTCAAAACCCATTACATTGCCTCTAAGCCGCAATATATCGTCTGACTCAAACACATTTCCTCTAAGCCGCAATGTATCCTTAAACTCAACACATTGCCCTTTAAGCCGCAATGAACTCTCAACACTCGTTACATTGCCTCTAAGCCGCAACGCATTCTCAAAATCCATTGCATTTCCTCTAAGCCGCAATGCATTGTCAAAACTAAGTATATTGCTTCTAAGCCGCAATATATCATCCAATTCAAACACATTGCTTCTAAGCCGCAATTTATCTTTCCAGATCAACATATTGCCTCTAAGCCGCAATATATTATCAAAACTAGCACATTGCCTCTAAGCCACAATGCATTACCCAAAATCAGACCATCGTCTCAGACTTCATGCAACGGTTTACGAAACAACACATTTAGCTTATCACATCATACTTCACGCAGTGATTTTCAAACCTAACTGTTTGCTTCAGTCTTCATGCAGCAGTACGTTCCCTTATTCTGTGACACAACCCATTGCCTCAGACTTCATGCAACAATGTGTTCCAAACTCCATACGATCGTCTCAGACTTCATGCTGCGATGCTCAAAAGAAAAGAAAACTCAACACATTGCCTCTAAGCTGCAATGTGTTTGCAAATTCAACCCATTGCCTCTAAGCCGCAATGCATCCTCAGAGCTCAACACATTTCCTCTAAGTCGCAATGTATTATCCAAACTCAACACATTGCCTCCAAGCTACAATGTATTATCCAAATAAACACATCGCCTCTAATCCGCAATGCGTTCTTCAAAATCAAACACATAGCCTCTGAGCCGCAAGGTATTCATGCTCGAAACATCATCTCAGACGTCATGCAGCGATTCGCAAACGTAACCCATGGCCTCAGTCTTCAAGCTGCCGTGCATCATCAATCACTAATATACTCGCCCTCCAAATGGGTAAATAAGCCAAGACGTACAGAATTATGCTATCTGCATCATTATCAAACCCGGGTAAGCGATATATCATCCGCTTCGCCTATTGCCTTGAGACTTATAAGAATATGCTATATCAATATAACCTTATGTCTGTCGGACAAATTTTGGGGATATTTCAAGTATTCGATATTTCAATCAAAATGCGCAAGACTCGAGTTTTCTCATGTTATTCGATTGAAAGATAATTGAATAGGGGCAGCTGTCGTAACCCAAATTTTCCCTACCTTTATGATCGTATTTTCAAAATTAAATATACAAGAGAAATGTTTTAATTAAGGACGGTCTAGCAATATCTGATGGCTCATTCTTAAATCCAAGTCAACCAGAGGGTGTATTTTAATTCAGGGGAGTGGGGCTTTCTGAATCAGAAAGACACATGCATCCGTAGGCCCATTTACGAAGCATGTTGGCCAATGGCCCATGAGATTCGAGTATGGGAAGTTATTGCAGAATAATAATTAAGTTGTAATTAAACAAAACACTTCAATAACAATTAAGCTTTTGTTAAAACCATTTAGAGATTATTGCTGTTAGTAAAGAAAAGGGGTGTGTTTATCAATATCAGGCCCATCATGGTTGGAAAGGAAATGTTATTATTAAAATTTTTGTTTTTTGTTTCAAATAGGAAAAAGGATATCATTATTAAAAGAAATTGTTTGTTATTATAAATAAAGAAACAATTTTTTTTAAGAAAGCTAAAACGTTTTACTGATAAATTTGTGTTTTTAGTTTTTTATTTTATTTTAAAAGACATATTGGGCTGGTTGAGTGCGGGGCCCATTATATTAAGAAGTTGCGTGGATGATCAGAAAAGAGGAAAAATACATTTGAGTTTTACCGTTAAAATTTTGTTAGGAATTTTATTATAATTTAAAATTGTATAAAAATTAGTTTATAGTTTGAGGGTTACGGAAAGGTCATTTAGGCCCAACTGAATTAAAAAAAATTATTTTTCTTGTTGTATAAAAAAAATATAATGAGCAGGCCCAAATACGCAGGCCCATAGATAAAATATTGAACTAAAAAAAACGTTTTACTACTGGTAAGATGGACTTCTTAAATTTTTGTGTTTTGAGAAAAGGACATTTAGGCCCAATTGAAAAAGTTTTTGCTGTGATTAAAAAATTTATATTGTTAGATATTGCTCAGGCCCAACTAAGCAAAAAAAAAAACAAGACAGGCACTGTATCCATTCACCAAAATTTGTGCACGTTTTCTGCTACTAACAACTACTGTAGAAATCAGTACAAACCAAATCTTCAATGTTAAACCAAATCCCAGTTTTCTCCTTACGGTAAAATAAAATCTTGATATCAATAAAAATCCAAGCTCAAAATTCCAAAATCTAACTTAATCAAATCTTCAGCAAAATCTTGTAATTTACAACAACAAATCTCAAGAAAAATTATGCAGAATATCTATAACTTAATCAAAACAGATTACAACATCAAATCTCAAAAATTATACAAATTGTTACAGCGAACAAATCTCGTTAACAGAATCAATTACTATCAATTACAATCAAACATCTAAATCCCTAATTGAAGTGAATTATAACTGAAAAGCTAAAATAAAACCTAAAAGAAAACTATATAAAGGGAGGAAATTTTTACACAAAGGGGGATTTGTTTCCCAGACAGTAGAGGTCGGAAAAAAGGAGAAAATTGGGAGACAGAAACCTTGGAACGAACCCTTGCATTAAAGATCCAAAGGGAGAGGCGATTAGAGTTTCCAGATCGAAAACCCTAATCACCCTTGAACCGCCGCTGACCATCTCCAAGCTTCGGCGTTGTTTCAACCGTATAATCACCTTCGAACGCCGCAGAAATCTGCGAACAAAAAGAAAAAGGGACCAGCATCAGATTAGACGACGACTCAAAGTCATAAGGCAAGAACGCGAGGGGTAACAAACTCATCTTTTCTTATTTTTGTTTTTGATTTTGTTGGGTGGTCGTAATTAGGTTTAGGGGGTTACGCCGCCAGAGAGTGGAGGACCTTAGGTTTGGAAATTAAGAAGAAGGGAAGAAGGTAGGAGTGAGAGGTGTGAGAGAGAAAGAGAATTGTTGTAAACCAAAACAAAAGAATAAAAATTGAATTAAGAAAAAAACAATGTATTGTATTTGTTATGATCTTGTGCGATGCACCTAGTATTAGTTAGCGTGCTCCCTCAATCCTAACTGTGTGATATAGATTAAACGGCCATCTGGCCAAGTCTACACCATAAGCCCATGCGCCCTCGTCGCGCCTGATTACACGAACCCCTCTCCAAAACTCATTGGGCTTAAGCCCATTACTTTAGACACCCCTCTTTCCCTGAACTGCTAACACGAACAACAATTGCACCCCCCTGCCAGCCTGCATATTTGGGCCAATCCAGGTTGTCTTCAACACCCCCCCCCCTTTTTACTGGTTGGTCAATAAGACGCACCCCCAGATTTACTTTATATTTTTGTCATATTTTTATTTCTTTTTATATTAGTTTTTATATTATATTATATTTTTTTTTCTTCATTTATAATTATAATTATTACTATTCATTTTTATTACCATATTTTAAATATTACTATTTATTATATGTAAATATTATAATACTACCAAATAAATTATTTTTTATATTAAAATTACATATAATATCTTATATATTATTTGTATCAAAACATTTTTATCATGCATTAATCAAGACCTTTTGCAATTAATATTATTAAAAAACACAAACAAATCTCAAACTATTTTCGCGGACAAATTAAGCTAATCAACAATATTTTTTTGCAAATGGGTTTCAAACTAATTTTGGCTTACTGCGTTCTCAGTCAAAATCTCTGCAATTGCTACTCCCGACCGAGTGTGAAGTGATTCAAAATATGTTTGCAAACCCCTAAAAGACAACAACCCATACAGACTACGAATTGGGACTCTGATTCCTCATAAGAGGATACGTAGACACGTTGTTATACCCCAAAATTTTCCCTCTCATTTATAAAGATTATTCTCACAAGATCTCTTTGACTCAAGACTGCATTAGGGTTTGATCAGCTCAAGACATCTCATCTTATACTGATGACCCAAAATTAGGGTTTGAGTTTGCACAAGGATTTTTGGACTATTAATGCTTCAAATGACTTTCAAACATCATCATGGACCCTTAAGATTACTCATGACAAGTTTCAAGCCTTGAACCACATTTTTGATCAGTCAATTGGACAGTTGACCTAAAAATCAATTGTATTGGGAAAAAAGTCAACCATGGCCAATTTATAGTCAAACTTCATATTTTTTGACCCGCATCAACATTTTAGACTCATATTTATCATTTGATCAAGTTTGGATCACAATTCCTCAAGAAATTTGATCAAATCATCAAAAGGGCAAAATGGTCAAAATTAGGGTTTTAACTGAGAAAGGGCAATTTCTGATTTTTGACCTAGCAAATGACTAATTGGTTTGAAGAATGATTCTAAGGATTCAATTGAATTATCTTAACCTAATTACATGGTTCAAAATATTGCAAATCCATTGGATAGACAGATGAAATTTGCAGTCAACTGATCAAAAGCCAACTGTATACTGAAAAGTCAAACTTTGACCTTTTGGTCAAAATCAAGTGCCAAGGATCATAATTCATCAAAACATGTCAAAATGTGCAACTTGTTCATCAAGAAATCAAAGATTGAAGATTTGGTTTTAAAATTTGAAATTTTTCTTAACTTGGAAATTTTTCTAAGTATAGAAAATTTCTTATGTTTTCTCAACTTTAAGCCATTTTTTCACCATGATACAAGATGATTCAAAGGAAATTCCCAACATGAAAGTTGTAGATCTCCATGAAATCTACAACTTTGATTCACACATTTTCCCCTAAATATGCTTGGATATCAAGATATAATTTTATAAATACATGCCCATAAACTAAAATAACTTAGTAAAATTTTGCCCTAATTTAGGCAGATTTTTGACCCAAATTCATGACAATTTTTCACCTAGTTCCAAGAGGAATATTGAAATGCATTTCAAAGATGAGTTACAGAGAATATTTCAAGATTTCCAAAATGTCCAATAACTCCTTGAGATCATTTTTTAGTAGGGAGAATCGAAGAGATGAAGTTGGCAATTTCTCACTTTGAATTCAAGCCATTTCATGAAGAACAAAATTCAAATCAGTACCTATGCTGCCTAATCCATGCTTTACAGGTCCCAAACTTGTTTCTCACTTCATAATTTAATGCTTACTCAGTTAACAAAGCATTAATTCAAGCCCAAGAGTCTTTGTCCAAGTTGTAATTCCATAAATGGCACAAAGTTGCCATTGCCATTTTGGAAAAGCTTAACTTTTGCAACTTTCCAATTTTTGAGCATTGGACCTGTCTTCTCTACAAACACAAGTCCTGCAGACCTAAAGCAACTTGTGGAGAGCTTATACCAACTCCAAGCAGGCCAGTACAAGCATGTGGATACTTGTCCCTTCACTTTGCTTCAAAAGCAAGAAAGTGTGCAAAAAGGCTAGAACTCAAAGATCTGTTGAGAAGCTGACTTGAAACATTTTCTATACTAATACACAAACACATTACAACTAAAAAGAACGATTTCTAAAGGCCTGAAACACAAAAACACTCCCTCTTACCAAAAACCTGTCAAAACTTGCAGTTTGAACATAAGCATAGCAATCCACAAATTGGCTCGTGCGTTTCAAGTTTTAATCATCCAAACACTTTACCTACTTCATATCTAAGTGATCTAGACCATCATCCCTGCACTGTAACTCCTCCTTCTTCATCTGCCATTTTTGTTTTTCAATTTTGCAGGTTGACTTGGATAGAGAGTTCCAGGCACTTCCAAAGTAAGGCAAGGACTGGAACATACTCAGGGAGGTTCAAGCAAGCTAAAGCAACCTTCAGGCCTTCCTACATCTCACTCAAACTCCATTCACGATCTCAGCTGAAAGAGGTAAGAATTCCAACTTCTATCTCTTCATACAGGCATCCATTGGCCATGATTTGTGAAATAAAAATGTAGATATTATAGTGCTGAATGAGTGTAAAAATTAGGTTAGAAATTAGGGCTTTCAAAATTCGTTTTAATCTCTGACTGTTAGTTTCCATAAATTACATGGTTGAAATCGTGGGAATGAGTACTATCATTTTCATGTTGGAAGTTTTCATTTTCATGGAGAAATGAGAAAGATACAAGAGTTCTGGCCAGCTTGAGGAAGAAGATGAAGTACAGGGCTAGGGTTTGTTTTGTGTTATGTTTTTCTTATTTCACTTAAACTAACGGATGTACAGCCAACCCAATGGCAAGGCAGCGCGCTGAGAATGCCAAGGTTATGGGTTCGAGCCTTGGTGCCTGCCTTTTTGCATTTTCACATATTTTTCATCTTTTTTTGGCTGTTTGCAGAATGGGCTTCAACATATGGGCCTAGCATTTTTTTCTAACATGATGTCACCTGATTACTCAGGATACCCTCCTGTTCCATATATTTTATTTATTTGTTTTATTTTCTTTTTTTGTTTTATTAAATACATAAAATCATGAAAAATATAAAATAAGACAATTTTGCATTTTATTTATTTTATTTTATTTTCACATGAAAAAATATTTTTATTAAAATATATATTAATTATTGCTTTCTTAAATAAATTTGTAAAAATAAATTAAACTTAGATATATTCTTATCTTTTCTTTTATATTTATATATATATACTTGTAAATATTTATTTTAACATATAAAAAACTAAATATTTTTTATAAAATATTATTCATTATTTTAATACAAAAAATTACATAAGAATAATACATAAGAACATTATTTTCTTTTAAAATTAGAAATTAGGGTTAACTTTTGTTTTCAAGAATTAATTTCTTTTTCTTAATTTATTAGGTTTAGTTCAAAATTTCTCTTCTCATAAAAAACAAAAACAAAAATCCTTTTCTTGCATTTTTATGTATCCTTGCATATTTAAATTGTCTTGTACATTATTTATTCCATTGCTTGTACAAATTCGATTTGATTGTAATAGCTTGATTAGATTAACATTATTGCAAATCCCCAGGTATAATTTGTATTCCCCCTTCTCATAAAAATATTGTAATAGCGTAGTAATCTTTAAACTACGCAATTTACCGCTTTTACATACCATGCTAGTAATTAGGGTTTGTATGGCAAGATCAAAACAAAGCAAATAGAAAACCCTAAATCCAAGACAAAATCAAAACATGAAAATAACACACTTGCACACAAGCACCCTTAGGGTTTCTCCACTTGTTTGCCTTATACAAAAATGGCCATATTACACATGCGAAGTATCTTGACAAAACAAACAAATATAAGATCATAGTCCCATGATGACACTATTCAAAGTTGCCTTACAAAATGATCTTGGTCCCTCAAAAATGCTAAGATACTTTGCAATATTGCTAATCATGGTTATACGATGACCCACACCCGTCCCGTTTACATCCAAAGATAGGTTTGCTTACCAAATAAATGATAAGATAACAATGTCAAAGGAATAGAAAATGAACAAGAAATACACTTGAGTAGGTAGATTACTTCTAGTTACTTGCTCTATTTTCAAACAACTATCCTTGCTATTTTCAAAACAAACACACACATTTCAAAACATCTTACAATCATTTAAAACATTTTCAAAAAGACAAACATCTTTGTATACATTCTTACGAACGTGAATCATTACAAAGATTTCCTAAACAATGGCCTCTTTTATAAAATACTTTCAAAACCACACAAAGCACAATTTCAAAACAACAAAAGCAAGTGATCTAGCAAGTAACTAAGAGCCCATGGAAAACCATGGATGAAAAGGGTGCTAATACCTTCCCTTTTCATAATCTACCCCTCAAACTCAAGAAACAATCTCAAAGGTATTTCCTGTGCTTTTTCACCTTTCCTTTTGGATAAAAGAAAAGTCGGTGGCAACTCTTGCTAACCGCAAAATTTGCGATAAAATGCAAAACCCTCAAGTCAGTTCTCCTACCGTATCACAGAACTTGCGACTCTGCTGGGGAAAATTCTAAAAGTGGGGTTAACTTAGGGATTAGATCACATTTATTTGCTTACATTGTTTGACTTGTTTGCTTTACATTATGGTTCTTGTTTGGGTTTGAATCCTTCACCCAGATTTTGGAAACATTATAGGTAAATAGCAATACATTGTGGAAACTGTGCGGGGTATACCGACATGGTCTAAGCAATAGCTATGTTAGTGCCACATATTTGTGGGTACCGGTAGCCTTTGATTCAATCAAAGAGAATACAGGGCCGCTGAGTGATGTCATGAAGCACTAATGAACTTCTAGAACCCTTTACTTGACCAACTTGGCCTTTAGGATGTAGTGAGATGACCGGCTTTGGTGCAGTATGAAGTTGGTAGATACTCGATACTACACTCATTGAGGGTTGGTTTCTTGAGATATTTCGGTCGCCATTAAAGAGGCTTGAGATGAAACAATGACCAAGGAAACAATCCAGTGATATTGAGCTCCTTAGAACCCGATTACTATTACTAGGACAGGTTTAAGCCAACTAAACTTCAAGAGGGTACTTACCTATAAAACCCCATGCAAGCCTAAACTAAGAAATTGTTTGTTTTGCTTGTATATGCATACTTGTACATAACATCATGGACATTATGAACATCACATGAATCCACTAACCATTTCAAGGATTTTGTAGATTCATCTTTGTTCTTGTTTTGTAGGATATGGATTCACTTCGCAGGAAAACTATCCAAGTCAACCTTGTAAGAATTCCTCCACAACTCAAGGAGATAGCTTCAAGGATCCCTGAGAACTCTCCATTCACCGAGAGGCATGGTCGTCTACTCAACTTGGTCACCTCCAACACAGATGAGGATATGATGAAGGTTCCCTTCCAGTTCTTTGATCCTTTGCACCATTGCTTCACATTTCCCGACTATCAGCTTGTGCCCACTTTGGAAGAATTCTCTCAACTCTTGAGAATTCCCATTCTCAACAAACTACCTTTCAACGGTACAGAAAGAGACCCAAATCCAGAAGAGATTGCTCAAGCTCTGCACTTGCACTCATCTAATGTCATAACTCATTGGGAAACAAGAAGTGGTGTCAAAGGCTTCTTAGCAAAGTTTCTGTTTGAGAAAGCCCAAAGCTGTTGGAATTCCTTAGATTTGCAAGATTTTGAGGAAATTGTGGCTCTCCTCATCTATGGGATGATTTTGTTTCCCAATCCTGACCAACTCATAGATGTGAGTGCCGTCAAAATTTTCATGTCACGTAATCCGATGCATACATTGCTAGGGGATATCCTACACTCTTTTCACACTCGCACAATGAGGAAAATAGGTGTCTTTATGTGTTGCACTCCTCTCATGGAAAGATGGTTTATTTCTCATCTTCCCCAATCAGTCTTAAAGAATGAGCAAGGATTAAGGTGGTCACAAAGGTTAATGACGCTCAAACATTCAGATATTCATTGGCGCTCCCGATCCAAAGAGAATGTTATCATTGTTGACCGTTTTGGGGAATTCCCTAATGTCCCTCTACTTGGCATTAGGGGAGACATCACCTACAACCCATGCTTAGCTCTAAGACAGTTTGGTTATGCCCGAAGGGATGGCCCGCACGAGATGTTGATTCAAGGCTTGGTATTCGCCTACAACAACGACGATCAAGGTCTTCGCCAGAGATTCATCCGAGCATGGAGGATGCTAAACAAGGTGGATAGCAAAACTTTGGGGCACAAGAATTCCATCCCTCTTGAGCCTTACCTCAAATGGGTACGAACTCATGCTCAAAGTCCTATGATGCCTTATCCTTCCATCCTCCTGGTGATCATTGAGCCTATTAAGGAAGGAGAAGTTCCATACACTATCCTACATCCTGACATGCCAACATCTCTTGAAGACCGACAAAGGGATTGGATACAGCTCAAAGGAGAGTGAGATACTTTTGAAACCCAATTCTACGCAAGCGAGAAGAAGGTTTTGGAACTCACTAGGCTACTTCATGAGGAGCAGACTCTAAATACCTACATTGCACCAAAGAGGATGCGCACTACTTTTTATCTTAGAGTGTTGTATTATTTTGCCCAAGGGGCATTGATGTACTCAAACTCTATCTTATTAATATAACGTGTGTTTCTTTTTGTCTGAAACGAACTTGAATCTTTAAAAATCCTTGAAAACATTACATATGCACATATCATTCATCATAACATAAACAGGTCTTTTGCAACAAGTTTCCTCATCTCTCTACTATTTATTTCAGTAAGATGGATCTCGAACAGACAGTCAAAGATCTTCAAGTTCAAAACACACAGTTTCAATAGTTACTCACAACCCTGGCTAAAGGACAAGAGGAGTTGAAGACTCTGTTAGCCAAAGAGAAGAAGAAAGTGAAGAAACCAACATGTGTTGTAATCATGGGGAGAAGGTTTAAAGGACAAACCAGACGAACTTTGGACTTTGCGACATCATCAGGCGGAGGGGATAATCAAACCCAGGAAGTGAACAATGACCCAGCATCCGAGGAGGAAGAAGAGGAAGACTACTATGAGGAACAGTATCCTCCAGCTGATGATAAGTACAAACATCTTGAAGAGCGTTTGAACGCTATGGAAGTACAAAGGGTACCGGGCCTAGATTTTGAATACTTGGGACTAGTATCTGGGATTGTGATTCCCCTTAAGTTCAAAGTACCTTTGTTTGCAAAATATGATGGAGTGTCATGCCCTAAGATGCACTTCCGATCATATGTGAGAAAGATACAGCCGCACTCCGCTGATAAAGACCTGTGGGTGAATTTTTTCCAAGATAGCCTATCTGGAACACAACTCGATTGGTTTTACCAATTGGAAAGGGCCAACGTCCACAACTGGGAAGACCTTTCCGCAGCTTTCTATAAGCAATACCAATATAATGCAGATTTGGCGCCTACCCGTACTCAACTTCAGAGTATGGCCATGGCTTCCAATGAGGGTTTCAAAGATTACGCGCAGAAGTGGAGAGATCTAGCTGGAAGAGTTCTACCCCCTTTGTTTGAAAGGGAGTTAGTGGATATGTTCTTAGGAACTCTATCAGGCCATTTCTTCAACCATCTGATTGGAAGCTCATTTGCAGGATTTACTGAGTTAATACTTATCAGAGAGAGGGTGGAAGCTGGCATAAAAAGTGGAAAGATTCAGAAGGATTCATCTGCCTCTACAGCTGTGAGAAAGCCTTTCACTGGGAAGAATGGGGTATCTGTTGTTTACCCGTAAAGGAACCAAGGGAGAGTTGAACGCTGACCAATGGTAGGAGCTGTTATGATCCCAAAGCCTACATTTGATCAACCAAGAAGTAATCAACCGAGGGTGGAAAGGCCAGTCCGGAAATTCACCAGAATCAATATGACTTTATCCCAAGTTTTACTGCACCTTTTGAAATCCAATTTGGTAACTTTAAAAGAAGCTCCAAAAAACCCCAACACAACATCCCCTCATTATCACCCAATTTCCAGATGCGCATATCATTCCAAAAGTCTGGGTCATGACACTAACAACTGTTGGGCCCTGAAAAACAAGATTCAAGACCTTATAGACGCAAAAGAGATTGAATTTGATGCGCCCGAGAAGCCAAACGTCATTTCTGCTCCTATGCCTAGACATGGTCACCACACTAATGTTGTTGAAGAATATTTGTTTGTTACCACAGTTGATGAACTCTTGACTCCACTCCCAATCATTAAGATAAACTTGTTGAAAGCGGTGTATTCCCGGGTTGTAATGGAAACTGCCATTTCTGCTTATCCTCACCAAATGTTTTCCCTTTGTTGAAAACAGGAATTCAACGCTTGATAGACAACAAAGAGATTCTGTTTAAAAGTACTCCTATTTTACCTGTTCCTGTTGAAGACGTTTGAATCATCACCATCTCCGACAATTCTTCCAGGGTCCCCAAAAGACCCGTTTGGATTACATCGATTCCAACAACTACTCCTCTTATAATCACAATGCCTAGACCAGTCCCGTATGAATCAGACAAAACTATGTTGTGGAATTACAGTGGGGACATTTATTACCATGGAATCAAACAAGATGGGATGGCCGCTGAAGAGATTAGCTCCGAAGAAGAAGACTCTGACATTAGCAATATTGTCGGAACTAGTAAGATTACTCGAAGCGGTAAAATCTACTCTCCAGAAATTGCCCCCCCAAAGGCAGTTTTTGGACCCGTGGCTGCTCCAAAGGTTACCTCCGTACCAATAATTTAACCTGCAAGTGCTCCTATTGATGAAGACGAAATAACCCCTGCTGTTATCCCTACCAACCCCCCTACTGCTGAAACTCGAGGAAAAAGTATTCAAGAAAAGCCTGTCCGAACGAAGGCTCAACCGCTGACTATCCCCAAAACCTCAAAGAAGGAAATTTAGGAGATCCTGAGAATAATAAAGAAGAGCGACTACGACGTAGTTGAACAGTTGGGGAAAACTCCCTCCAAAATCTCCATGCTGGCATTGTTACTGTGCTCCGAGGCAGATGCGAAATGTCTGGTGAAGTTTCTGAAGACAGCCCATGTGCCTCAAGAGACGTCTGCTGACAAATTTCAAGATTTTGTGGCCAGTTTCACGGTGGATAACGGCCTAGGCTTCTCGGATGCTGATATGACACCAAGGGGAAGAAAGCACAACGAGGCATTGCATGTCTCTGTGGAATGTAGAGGAACAACTCTGGCCCATGTCTTGGTGGACACTGGTTCATCTTTGAATGTTTTACCAAAGAAGGCTCTCGATAGACTAGACTGGGAAGGACTGACGTTGAAACCCAGTGACATAGTCGTAAGAGCATTTGATGGATCAAAAAGGATGGTTCACGGGGAGGTGGATATCCCCATAAAGGTTGGGACTCAAACTTTCAACTCAACCTTGTATGTAATAGACATCCGCCCCTCTTACTCCTGTCTTCTAGGACGGCTGTGGATCCATAATGCCGGTGCTGTCACCTCTACGCTGCACCAGATGCTGAAATATCCGGTCCATGGAAAGATTATCAATGTCCACGGAGAGGAAGAGTATATGATTAGCCACCTCAATTCCTTCCGGTATATGGATTTGGACGGCGAGTTCATTGAAACTCCTTTTCAACATTTCGAATAGGTTCCCCAAGAGGTGGCAGTAACCAAGATTGTATCCCAGATTCCCAAGATTACAAGACCTCCGCTCCGGATGTCATCTCTAAAGGACGCCAAAGCAGTAGTAGAGGAAGGAGGATGCACCATCTGGGGGCAACTTCCGGATATTCCATATAAATTTGACAAGTTTGGCTTAGGGTTCACTTCAAATGCTCAGAAGGCTGTGCATCGTGCCCGTGCTGGAGGGCCACCCTTGAAGATTAGCAACTGAGAGGTCAGTGCGGTAGAAGATGGTGAAGAGGATTGTAGCTTGGAGGATTGGATCTTTCCTACTGTCAATGAAGGACTTCACAATTGGGAAGCCAGAGACTTTGTCCCAATAACTTTCATCCCTCAGTAATTTATCTTTACATTTTTGTTGGACTTGTAATATTCACAAACAATTCGCACATTTAAAACCTTGTGTCTTGCCCGAGGCATAATGGTCCATTTGTAAGGGTTTTTATTTCATCTTCATATGACATTCAATGAATCATGGACGTTTTTTCACATACAAACATTTGTGCTCATTGTTTTTCTTTTACATTTTATTTTTAAGGATGGTTATACCCTTACACACACCCACACTCACAAATGCAGGTACCCCTCCATTCTGGATCCCATGGGTAACGATACTGCTATGGCCTTTTATGACTTTGAGGATCTAATCTACCAAGCCAGAGATGAAGGTGAGGAAGATTGTGAAGTACTAGGGGAACTGGTCAGACTACTACAACAAGAGGAAAGAGCTATTCAGCCTCATGAGGAACCGATGGATACAATCAACTTGGGTACCGAGGAGGATAAAAAAGAAATCAAGGTTGGTGAAAATCTAGAGCCCAGTGTCAAGGAGCGACTGATTCAGCTGTTGCATGATTATATTAAGATCTTTGCCTGGTCATATGAAGACATGCCAGGACTTGAAATAGACATCGTGGTACATCGTCTGCCAACAAGAGAAGATTGTCCACCAGTAAAACAAAAAGTCCGCCGCATGAGACCTGATATGTCAAAGAAGATCAAAGCGGAAGTCATGAAACAATTTAATGCCGGATTCTTGGCTGTCACTTCCTATCCCCAATGGGTTGCCAACATTGTTCCCGTTCCTAAAAAGGACGACAAAGTACGAATGTGCATGGACTATAGAGATTTAAATAGGGCCAGCCCTAAAGATGATTTCCACTCCCCCACATCGATATCCTGATTGACAATACGGCCCAACACAAAGTGTTTTCCTTCATGGACGGATTCTCAGGTTATAACCAAATCAAAATGGCACATGAGGACATGGAGAAAACTACATTTGTCACACAGTGGGGAACATTCTTCTACAAAGTGATGCCACTCGGACTGAAGAATGTTGGGGCCACCTATCAGCACGCCATGGTAGCTTTGTTTCATGATATGATACATCATGAAATAGAGGTCTACATAGACGATATGATATCCTGATCACAAACCGAAGAAGAGCACCTTGATCACTTGCAAAAGTTGTTTGAGAGATTGAAGGAGTACAAGTTAAGATTGAATCCAAACAAGTGCACATTCAGAGTACGGTCCGATAAACTTTTAGGTTTTATCATTAGTAACAAAGGCATCGAGGTTGATCCTGCCAAGGTTAAAGTAATACAAGAAATGCCTGCTCCTCGTACTGAGAAGGAAGTTAGAGGATTCTTGGGGAGCCTGAACTATATTGCTAGATTCATTTCTCACCTAACAGCTACTTGTGAGCCAATCTTCAAACTATTGAAGAAAGATCAAGTAGTCAGATGGAACGATGAATTCCAGGTTGCTTTTGACAAAATCAAAAAGTACTTACAAAAGCCTTCTGTTTTGATGCCACCAGTCGAGGGAAGACCACTAATCATGTATCTGACCGTTTTAGAGAACTCAATGGGGTGTGTATTGGGGCAGCATGACGAGTCTGGCCGAAAAGAGCACGCTATTTACTACCTGAGCAAAAAGTTTACCGACTGTGAAACCAGATATTCACTGCTCGAGAAAACTTGTTGCGCTCTAGCATGGGCTGCTAGCCGGCTAAGACAGTATATGCTGACTCATACTACCATGTTGATATCTAAGATGGATCCGATAAAATACATCTTCGAAAGGCCTGCTCTGTCTGGGAGGATAGCTAGATGGCAGATGATCATAACAGAATACGACATACAGTACACTACCCAGAAAGCAATAAAGGGCAGTGTGCTAGCTGACCATCTCGCTCACCAAGCTGTAGAAGATTAACAATCCATGAAGTTTGAGTTCCCGGATGAAGACATCATGACATTAGACAACTGTGAAGAAATCAGGCCATATGATGGACCTGAACAACGATCCCGATGGAAAGAGCTATCCTCCCAGACTACTACAACAAGAGGAAAGAGCTATTCAGCCTCATGAGGAACCGATGGATACAATCAACTTGGGTACCGAGGAGGATAAAAAAGAAATCAAGGTGGGTGACAATCTAGAGCCCAGTGTCAAGGAGCGTCTGATTCAGCTGCTGCATGATTATATTAAGATCTTTGCCTGGTCATATGAAGACATGCCAGGACTTGAAATAGACATCGTGGTACATCGTCTGCCAACAAGAGAAGATTGTCCACCAGTAAAACAAAAAGTCCGCCGCATGAGACCTGATATGTCAAAGAAGATCAAAGCGGAAGTCATGAAACAATTTAATGCCGGATTCTTGGCTGTCACTTCCTATCCCCAATGGGTTGCCAACATTGTTCCCGTTCCTAAAAAGGACGACAAAGTACGAATGTGCATGGACTATAGAGATTTGAATAGGGCCAGCCCTAAAGATGATTTCCACTCCCCCACATCGATATCCTGATTGACAATACGGCCCAACACAAAGTGTTTTCCTTCATGGACGGATTCTCAGGTTATAACCAAATCAAAATGGCACATGAGGACATGGAGAAAACTACATTTGTCACACAGTGGGGCACATTCTTCTACAAAGTGATGCCATTCGGACTGAAGAATGTTGGGGCCACCTATCAGCGCGCCATGGTAGCTTTGTTTCATGATATGATACATCATGAAATAGAGGTCTACGTAGACGATATGATAGCCTGATCACAAACCGAAGAAGAGCACCTTGTTCACTTGCAAAAGTTGTTTGAGAGATTGAAGGAGTACAAGTTAAGATTGAATCCAAACAAGTGCACATTCGGAGTACGGTCCGATAAACTTTTAGGTTTTATCATTAGTAACAAAGGCATCGAGGTTGATCCTGCCAAGGTTAAAGTAATACATGAAATGCCTGCTCCTCATACTGAGAAGGAAGTTAGAGGATTCTTGGGGCGCCTGAACTATATTGCCAGATTCATTTCTCACCTAACAGCTACTTGTGAGCCAATCTTCAAACTATTGAAGAAAGATCAAGTAGTCAGATGGAACGATGAATTCCAGGTTGCTTTTGACAAAATCAAAAAGTACTTACAAAAGCCTTCTGTTTTGATGCCACCAGTCGAGGGAAGACCACTAATCATGTATCTGACCGTTTTAGAGAACTCAATGGGGTGTGTATTGGGGCAGCATGACGAGTCTGGCCGAAAAGAGCACGCTATTTACTACCTGAGCAAAAAGTTTACCGACTGTGAAACCAGATATTCACTGCTCGAGAAAACTTGTTGCGCTCTAGCATGGGCTGCTGGCCGGCTAAGACAGTATATGCTGACTCATACTACCATGTTGATATCTAATATGGATCCGATAAAATACATCTTCGAAAGGCCTGCTCTGTCTGGGAGGATAGCTAGATGGCAGATGATCATAACAGAATACGACATACAGTACACTACCCAGAAAGCAATAAAGGGCAGTGTGCTAGCTGACCATCTCGCTCACCAAGCTGTAGAAGATTATCAATCCATGAAGTTTGAATTCCCGGATGAAGACATCATGACATTAGACAACTATGAAGAAATCAGGCCATATGATGGACCTGAACAACGATCCCGATGGACCCTGTTCTTTGATGGGGCATCCAATGCACTTGGTAATGGTATCGGCGCCGTACTCATATCTCCAGAAGGGTGTCATACTCCTTTTACTGCCAGACTTTGCTTCAACTGTACAAACAACATGGCAGAGTACGAAGCATGCATCTTCGGTCTCAGAGCTGCCATAGACTTGGGGATTAAATCCTTAGATGTGTTTGGAGATTCAGCTTTAGTCATCAGTCAGATCAAAGGGGAGTGGGACACTAAACACCCAAATCTTATCCCTTACAAAGAACATGTTTTGACATTGCTACCACATTTTGAGAATATTACCTTCGAGCATTTCTCGCGAGAAGAAAATCAGCTAGCAGACGCTCTAGCCACAATGTCATCTATGTTTAAACTTAAGTGGGATAACGAAGCTCCCTAGATCACCATCGAATGAATGGATTAACCAGCACACTGTCACGAGATTAATATTGAAGAGGTAGTGGACCAGCCTTGGTTTCATGAAGTCAAAAGGTATCTCGAGGCTCAAGAATATCCAGAAGGAGCTTCAGTCAATGATAAGAAGTTCTTAAGGAGATTCTCTGCTAAGTTCTTCTTGAGTAATGGCATCCTGTACAAACAAAATCATGACTCCATTCTGCTTCGGTGCGTGGATAAGATGGAAGTGGAAAAGATCATAGATGAATTGCATGAAGGTACTTTTGGCACTCACTCCAGTGGGCATACGATGGCAAAGAAAATCCTACGGGCAGGCTATTATTGGTCTACCATGGAAGCAGATTGCAATCAACACTCTCAGACCTGTCATAAGTGTCAAATTTATGCTGACAAGGTTCACGTACCTCCAGCTCCTCTGAATGTCTTGACGGCTCCTTGGCCCTTTGCTATGTGGGGAATTGATATGATTGGGGAGATCAAGCCAACAGCCTCCAATGGACACCATTTCATCCTAGTGGCCATTGATTACTTTACAAAATGGGTCAAAGCAGCTTCCTTCGCTTCCGTCACTAAGAATGTTGTTTCCCACTTCATTAAGCAAAATCTCATTTGCCGGTACGGTATCCCGGAAAGGATCATCACTGACAATGGTACAAATCTTAATAACACTATGATCACCGCCTTGTGCGAGCAATTCAAAATTCAGCATCACAATTCTTCTCCCTACCGGCCAAAGATGAATGGTGTTGTTGAAGCTGCAAATAAACACATTAAAAAGATCATACAAAAAATGACAGTCACCTACAAAGACTGGCATGAGATGCTACCATTCGTTCTCCACGGGTATCGTACCACGACTCGCACATCAACTGGGGCAACACCCTATTCTTTGGTTTATGGCATGGAGGTTGTCTTGCCTATTGAGGTCCAAATCCCCTCTCTGAGGATTATGAAGGATGCAGGTTTGAATGAAGACGATTCGATCCAAACTCGACTTGATCAACTGAACTTAATTGATGAAAAGAGACTTACTGCTGTTTGTCATGGTCAAATGTATCAATTACGGATGATCAAGGCTTTCAACAAGAAAGTCAGACGCCAAGTATATCAAGTTGGGGATCTAGTGATCAAACGTATCATCTTGCCACAGAGTGATCCCAGGGGAAAATGGACTCCTACCTATGAAGGACCATTTGTAATCAAAAGCATTTTCTCCGGTGGGGCGATAATCTTGACTACCATGGATGGCGACGACCTGTCACACCCTGCGAACGCGGACATAGTCAAAAGATACTATGCATAAGAGACCCGCTAGGTTGACACACCTAGGAAAAAAAGGGCATCCCGGCGAACCAAAAAGGTTCGAGAAAAAATTATGGATAAAATAAAAAAAACTGTACACCCGGTAAGTTGAAAACCCGAAAGGGCGACTTGGGAAAAAAAGGGTTTCCCGGTGGACTGAAAACCCGAAAGGACGGTCCAGGAAAAAGTTAGGGAATTAAAGCGTGTGACTATGTTCCATCGAATCACTTCGCGGAGAACCTTTGACTTCCACTAACAAACTCGGAGTTTTTGATCAATTCAATCATCTTCGGACGAAGCAAAAAATAGACAAGATATTCGGAGATATAAAGACTATAGCAGAATGGGAACCCCATCAGATTATTACACATATCTATCTTTCTTTGTATAAATTTTTCTTGTTTTATGGCACCATTCTCTTACTAGAATGTTTGTCTCCTTTGTACAAAATACTTATTCAAATTCAATACAAATATATCCCTTTGAAAGTGCAAAAACTATTTGTCTTTTTTCTTTACTCTTGTGTTTTGTTTTCAAAAACGTCCAATGATTCGTTGATGAACATATGCATTTGAACATAATTACTGTTTACAAATAAACAAAATGAGAAAGATAATTACTGATAGGTTGAAAGGAAAGGAAAACGTCTCTAGGCTATTCCATAATTAATCCCCACGGTACATCATTTAAATCCCCAACGGAACAATTTTCAATTTATTAATCCCCAGTAGAAATCGTCAATTTCTCAGGATTCCCCAAGCAGATCTTACAAGCAGTACATAGGCATTGCCCTCACAATGGAATTTACTTATATCAACAAGAGTTCGTCAATACTTCAACTTCAAGACATGGAAATTCAACATATCCTCAACAGCACTCAAGGATTTATTTTCCTCGATCTAAACAGCAAATCAGCTTACATGCGCATGCATTACATTCACATATCATAAACATTGATAAAACAAATACATTGCATCATACATTTCATGCAACATAACTTTGTGTTTCAGCTAACATTTTACCCTTTTCAGGATAAGATTAACACCTACCATTAACAATATGCAGTCATGATACAGTTCAGATATGCTCCAGACACGGATGCCATCCTGATACTCATTCAGATTCAGACTTCAGATATAGTTCAGATACGCTCCAAACACGGATGCCATTCTGATACTCATTCAGATTTCAAGTTCAGATACAGTTCAGATACGCTCCAGACACAGATGCCATTCTGATACTCATTTAGATTTCAAGTTCAGATACGCTCCAGACACGGATGCCATCCTGATACTCATTCAGATTCAAATTTCAAATATAGTTCAGATATGCTCCAGACACGGGTGCCATTCTGATACTCATTCAGATTTCAAATTTAGATATAGTACAGATACGCTCCAAACACGGATGCCAATCTAATACTCATTCAGATTCAACTTTCAGATACAGTTCAAATACGCTCTAGATGCGGATGCCACCCTGATACTCATTCAGATTCAACTTTCAGATACAGTTCAGACACGCGCCAGACATGGACGCAATTCCGATACTCATTCTTTCAGCTTACAACTTACAATTCAACAAAAATTCTTGGATGGCATCTACAAGCCCATATCTAACAAGATTCTATCACTTCTCCAAATTGCATCTTTAATGCCATTCCCTCAACTACACATCGTTAAGTGCAAATTTCAGGGCACTCTAGTGTCCAATCATTCTCTCACCTTCAAGCCACGTATGGCAAAACTCGCCAATCTAACTCTTCAAGTTTAAGAAGATTGAACAGGGGCAGCTTTTGTACCCCAAAATTTTCCCTCTCATTTATCAAGATTAATCTCACAAGATCTCTTTGACTCAAGACTGAATTAGGGTTTGATCAACTCAAGACATCTCATCTTACACTGATGACCCAAAATTAGGGTTTGAGTTTGCACAAGGATTTTTGGACTATTAATGCTTCATATGACTTTCAAACATCATCATGGACCCTTAAGATTACTCATGACAAGTTTCAAGCCTTGAACCACATTTTTGATCAGTCAATTGGATAGTTGACCTAAAAATCAATTGTATTGGGAAAAAACTCAACCATGGCCAATTTATAGTCAAACTTCATATTTTTTGATCCACATCAACATTTTAGACTCATATGTATCATTTGATCAAGTTTGGATCACAATTCCTCAAGAAATTTGATCAAATCATCAAAAGGGCAAAATGGTCAAAATTAGGGTTTTAACTGAGAAAGGGCTATTTCTGATTTTTGACCTAGCAAATGACTAATTGGTTTGAAGCATGATTCCAAGGATTAAATTGCATTATCTTGACCTAATTACATGGTTCAAAATATTGCAAATCCATTGGATAGACAGATGAAATTTGCAGTCAACTGATCAAAAGCCAACTGTATACTAAAAAGTGAAACTTTGACTTTTTGGCCAAAATCAAGTGCCAAGGATCATAATTCATCAAAACATGTCAAAATGTGCAAATTGTTCATCAAGGAATCAAATATTGAAGATTTGGTTTTAAAATTTGAAATTTTTCTTAACTTTGAAAATTTTCTAAGTATAGAAAATTTCTTATTTTTTCTCAACTTTAAGCCATTTTTTCACCATGATACAAGATGATTCAAAGGAAATTCTCAATATGAAAGTTGTATATCTCCATGAAATCTAAAACTTTACTTCACACATTTTCCCTAAAGATGCTTGGATCTCAAGATATAATTTTATAAATACATGCCCATGAACTAAAATAACTTAGTGAAATTTTGCCCTAATTTAGGCAGGTTTTTGACCTAACTTCATGGATATTTTTCACCTAGTTCCAAGAGGAATCTTGAAATGAATTTCAAATATGATTTATATAGCACATTGCAAGCTTTCCAAAATGTCCAAGAACTCCTTGATATCATTTTTGAGTAGGGAGAATCGAAGAGACGATGTTGGTAATTTCCCACTTTGAATTCAAGCCATTTCATGAAGAACAAAATTCAAATCAGTACCTATGCTGCCTAATCCATGCTTTACAGGTCCAAAACTTGTTTCTGTTACAACAAAGTTTGAATCTACTACCCTAAGTTTAAGTTTTGATGATAACAAAATGCAAAGATATATTAATTGTATGATTCATGTAAGACATATATGCTGCCTAAAAATTACGTTCTATTTTACAGAAACTCTGATGGGTATCAGCAAGAGAACATCATCATCAGCATCAGAAGATGAGATATCAACATCAGCATCAGAAGATGTTATATCAGATTCTAGAATCAGAAGATCAACTTGTGCTTACGCTGAAGCTTGATGAACAGATCTGCGCTTAACCATCTGAACTCTGATCTAGAAAACAACAGTTCATCAGCACCTAAGCAGCGTCAGAATGAGCCAAAGCCAGAACACACTTAAGTGGCAACGGTACTGTGCATTCAAGATGCTTTATTACCAACGACATCATTCCAGACAAGATCTTCTTAATAAGGAAAGAATGTTATTGTCATTGAAACAGAATTACTACTCCAACGTACCTTATTTCCAATGCTATATAAACCAGTCAGTGAAGATTGAATTGGCTAATGCTCTACAACCCTCTACACGCCTAAAGCTATTCATCATCTTCCTCACTCTCAGTTTGCTAAAGCTCTCAAATTCTTTATTCAATTACTTTAGCACTCTAGCTCTCATAAGCTTAAATTGTGTAGTATCACAGTTGTGATAAACTGTTTTTGTAGAAAACATTCAACACACCTAGATTTCAATTATCTGTAAGAAAGTATTACCTTGAGAAACCGGTTTTTGGTTTGACTCAAGAAGGCTTTAGCAGTTGTTAAAGCAGTTGTAATATTCAGTTGAATATAGTGGATTAAGACCTCGTTGGAGAGAGGCGAAATCACCTTGACGGGTGGACTGGAGTAGTTTGAGATCAAACGAACCAGGATAAAAATATCGTGTTGATTGCAATTGATTTTCAAGTTTTACAATTTAACCCCCCCTTCTTGTGGTTTTCACTTCTTCAATTGGCATCAGAGCGCCTGGTTCTGAGCTAAAACACTTAACCGTGTCAGTACAAGATCCAGCGTCAGAAAAACACAATGGCAGGAACTTATCAACACACCAGCAATGACAACAATGAAGACAGAGACAGATTCAGCGGCAAACCTCCAGTCTTTGATGGAGAAAATTTTGATTACTGGAAAGACAAAATTGAAAGCTTCTTTCTGGCACATGATGCTGATCTGTGGGACATGGTGACAGATGGATACACGCACCCAGTAAATGCAAGCGGTCAGAAGATTGACAGGAAAACAATGTCTGATCAACAAAAGCGTGACTTTAAAAATCACCACAAGGCCAGAACCATTCTTCTCAGCGCCATCTCTTATACTGAATATGAAAAGATCTCTAACAGAGACACAACAAAGAACATGTTTGACTCACTCAGAATGACGCATGAAGGCAACATTCAGGTCAAAGAAACTAAAGCTCTTGCGCTCATTCAGAAGTATGAGGCATTCAAAATGGAAGAAAGTGAATCCATTGAAACAATGTTCTCAAGATTCCAAATTCTGGTGGATGGTCTCAAGGTTCTGGACAAAGGATACTCTACTGCTGATCACGTCAAGAAGATCATCAGAAGCTTGCCAAAGCAGTGGAGGCCAATGGTTACAGCGCTGAAGCTAGCTAAAGATCTCAACAAAATTTCTCTGGAGGAACTTATTAGCTCCCTCAGAAGTCATGAGATAGAGCTGGAAGCTGGTGAACCTCAGAAGCAAGGTAAGCCTTTAGCATTAAATTCTAACAAAAAATCTGAGTATAAAGTTTTGCAGGCAGTTGAAGAAACATCTGATGGATCCTCATCAGAGGAAGACGAACTTTCCCTCCTCTCCAGAAGAGTGAACCAACTATGGAAGCAGAGGCAAAGGAAGTTCAGGAATCCCAGAAGATCTGATCAGAATGAGTCTTCTTCCAGATACAGAAGGACAGATTCTTCCTCTGGATATAGAAGATCTGAAGGCTCCTCAGGAAGCAGAAAGCCAAACACCAAGGACATCATCTGCTATGAATGCAATGAGCAAGGACACTACAAGAGTGACTGCCCAAAGCCTCAGAGGGAAAAGCCCAAAAAGAAGTTTGGAAGAGAAAAGAAGAAAAGTCTCATGGCTACATGGGATGACTCTGACTCGTCTGAAGCTGACTCAGAATCAGATGATGAGAGATTAAACATATCTCTCATGGCCAACATTTTAGAAGACAGTGAAGCTTCTGAATCAGACTCAGAATCAGACACTGAAGAGGTATTTCTTGACTTTGCAATTAATTTTACTAAGGCTGAAATTGCTGAAAGTCTTAACGAAATTCTGGAAAGGTACCAGCAGATTAGAGTTAAATTCAGAAACCTGAAAAGGAATCTTGAATCTGACTCTGATAAGACTGAGAGTCTTAAATTGGAAAATTCTGAGCTGAGAAATAAAATTTCAAAATTAGAAAATGTTTTACAAAACTCTCAGAAGGAACCAATTTCTGAAACTCCCAGCAGCGCTGATGAGATCATCAAGTTCCTTGCTAAAAGCATAGATAGAAGCAAAATGGCTTCAATGATCTATGGAGTTAGCAGAAACGGCAGAAAGGGAATAGGATACCAAGGTAAGGTTCCTACACCAAAGAATGCCATGGATTTAACCATTAAACACACTCCTCTGAACTCACATTTTGTTTATGGTCACACACATGATATTAAATACACTAGTAGTAAGTATTATGTTAAACCAAAATTCAACCAGAGTTTTGGTAAATCTAACAAATCAGGACCCAAGAAAATCTGGGTACCTAAGGATAAAATAATACATGTTGCAGATATCTTTAGCAGCAAATCAGAAACACCAGTCATGGTACCTGGACTCTGGCTGCTCGTGACACATGACGGGAAGAAGGCATATGTTCCAAAGCCTGGAACTTAAGCCTGGAGGCCACGTTGGCTTTGGAGGCAATCAGAGGGGAAAGATCATTGGCTCTGGAACTGTAGGTAATGGAAATCTTCCCTCCATAAATAATGTTCTGCTAGTAGATGGATTAATGCATAATCTGTTATCCATAAGTCAATTAAGTGATAACGGTTATGATATAATCTTTAATCAAAAATCATGTAAAGCTGTTAGTCAGAAAGATGGGACTATCCTATTTAATGGAAAAAGGAAAAACATCTATAAAATCAAACTTTCTGAACTGAAAAGTCAGAATGTAAAGTGTCTTCTGTCTGTTAACAACGAGCAGTGGATCTGGCACAGAAGATTGGGGCATGTTAGTATGAGAAGAATATCTCAGATTAACAAACTCAATCTGGTCAGAGGACTTCCTAATCTGAAGTTCAATTCAGATGCTCTGTGTGAAGCATGTCAGAAAGGCAAGTTTGCAAAACCTTCTTTCAAATCTAAAAATGTTGTTTCCACCTCTAAGCCATTAGAACTTCTGCACATTGACTTATTTGGACCAGTTAAAACTGCTTCAGTCAGTGGCAAGAAGTATGGGTTAGTAATCGTAGATGACTATAGCAGATGGACATGGGTAAAGTTCTTAAGACACAAGGACGAGTCACACTCTGTGTTTGTTACCTTCTGTAACCAAGTTCAGAATGAAAAGGATCTTAGAATCGTTAAAGTCAGAAGTGATCATGGTGGAGAGTTTGAAAACAAAGATTTTGAGTCATTCTTTAATGACAGAGGCATTCTGCATGATTTCTCTTGTCCAAGAACTCCCCAACAAAATGGAGTTGTAGAACCAAAGAACAGAACATTGCAAGAAATGGCCAGAACCATGATCAATGAGACAAACGTTGCTAAGATCTTCTGGGCAGAGACAATAAACACAGCGTGCTACATTCAGAATAGAATCTCAATAAGACCTATTCTGGAAAAGACTCCATATGAATTGTGGAAGAACAGAAAGCCCAACATTTCATATTTTCATCCATTTGGATGTACTTGTTTTATGTTAAATACAAAAAATTATTTGAACAAGTTTGACTCTAAAGCACAGAAGTGTATTATGTTAGGATACTCTGAACGCTCAAGAGGGTACAGAGTATACAATACAGAAACACAGATTGTGGAAGAATCAATCAGTGTTCGTTTTGATGATAAGCTTAACTCTGAAAAGTCAAAGCAGAATGAAGTTTTTGCAGGTATGGAAGTTGAATTTACAGGTTCTGAAGACAAGTCATCAGAAGCTCTCAACAAAGACACTCCTTCAACATCTGAAAGGAGCACTGCTAGCAATCCTACAACAGCTGCTGATCAACCTCAGAAGAGACTACCCAGAAGCAGCTTGGATCATCCAGAAGAAACTATCTTAGGAAGAAAGGAAGATCCAATCAGAACAAGAGCCAGCTTCAGAAACTCTGAAGAATCCCTCATGGGACTTGTGTCTCTGATTGAACCTTCTTCTATTGATGAAGCACTTCTGGACAATGACTGGATTCTAGCAATGCAAGAAGAGCTGAATCAATTCACCAGAAATGACGTATGGGATCTTGTTCCCAGACCAAAAGGATTCAACGTCATTGGAACAAGATGGGTGTTCAGAAACAAGCTGAACGAACAAGGTGAAGTTATCAGAAACAAGGCACGACTGGTAGCACAAGGTTATAGTCAGCAAGAGGGGATAGACTATACAGAAACCTTTGCCCCAGTCGCCAGGTTAGAATCTATCAGACTTTTAATTTCATTTGTTGTTAATAAAGGCATCACTCTGTATCAGATGGATGTCAAGAGTGCATTCCTAAATGGTTATATAGAAGAAGAGGTTTATGTGCACCAACCCCCCTGGTTTTGAAAGTACAAAAAATCCAGAATATGTTTTCAAACTAAAGAAGTCACTATATGGTCTGAAACAAGCTCCCAGAGCTTGGTATGAAAGACTAAGTAACTTTCTGTTAGAAAATGAATTCACCAGAGGGAAGGTGGACACTACCTTATTCTGTAAGTCAGTTAAGAATGACCTCTTAGTCTGTCAAATTTATGTTGATGATATTATTTTTGGATCTACTAATCCTTCTCTTGGAAGAAAATTTGCTAAGTGTATGCAGGCAGAATTTAAGATGAGCCTCATGGGAGAACTGAAATTCTTTCTGGGAATTCAGATCAATCAAAACCCAGAGGGAACTTACATTCATCAGAGCAAATATGTCAGAGAACTTCTGAAGAAATTTGACCTCTCAGAATGTAAGCCATCAAAGATTCCAATGCATCCCACGTGCATTCTGGAAAGAGAAGAGGTAAGCAAAAAGGTAGAACAGAAGGTCTACAGAGGTATGATTGGTTCTCTCCTTTATCTGGCAGCTTCAAGGCCTGATATCTTATTTAGCGTATGTATTTGTGCTAGATTCCAATCATATCCTAGAGAATCTCACTTAACAGCTGTTAAGCGAATTTTCAAGTATCTGAAAGGTACTACTAATCTGGGTTTATTTTATAGAAAATCTAGTGATTACAGCTTAGTAGGCTACTGCGATGCTGACTTTGCTGGAGACAGAGTAAAGCGTAAAAGTACTTCTGGAAGCTGCCAGTTTCTGGGAGAAAATCTGATATCTTGGTCCAGCAAAAGGCAATCCACAATTGCGCTATCAACAACAGAAGTTGAGTACATAGCAGCAGCAGGATGTAGCACACAAATGCTCTGGATGAAAAGTCAGCTTGAAGACTTCCAGATTTTTGAGAGTAACATCCCTATACTCTGTGACAATACTTCTGCCATTTGCTTAAGTAAGAATCCTATTTTACATTCTAGGGCTAAGCATATAGAAATAAAACACCACTTCATTAGGGACTATATTCAGAAAGGAATTTTGAACTTAAAATTTATTGATACAGACCATCAATGGGCTGATATCTTCACTAAACCTCTTTCTGAAGATAGGTTCAATTTCATTCTGAAACATCTCAGCATGAAACTCTGCCCAGAGTGAAAATGTTTTAATTTTATATATTAACCTTCAGAATGTGTTTTCTTTTTACTGTGAACTTATGATCAATCTCCTTTCAGAAAGATAGACATGCAGATTGTATCAGATTCTATTCTTAAAGATCTGAGCATTTCAGCTCAAGGATAGACGTGCTGCTCACTAAATCAAACAAGTGTCATCCAATCATCAGCAAATCTCTGAAGCAGAACACGCGTGCACGCTTCTGAGAAGGCAAAACGCTGATTGGGTGCATTGAGACACATGTCTGGTAACCGTTTCAAGTATCTTTCTCAAATCCCCCAAAATCAGCAAGCATTAAATGCACGTAATCATGTTTTAAAATGTAATCATGAAATAATTCTCTTTCTTAAAACCGTTTACGCTTTCAAAACTCATTTTGAAATATATTTAAGCACATTAACATCATTCATTAAATTTTTACCGTCTCCTACATTCTTAACAAATATTTTCTGCATTCTCCTTGTGTGTTTATCCCTTCTCAAAAGAAACCCTTTTCTCAAAACTTTTTCTCAGAAAACCCTAAGTGTGAACATGGAAACCTCTAGCACTGTTTCTGCAGGTTCTCAAAAGGAGGCTTCATCTGAACAATACCAAGTTCCCTTCAGAACACTCCTTACACCAGTGAAGAATTTGGAAGTTCTGTCTGAACTGATTGTTGACTTCTCCATTCTGAAAGAAAATGGATTCGATTTGACAGAAGAAGTTAGGGCACAAGGATGGGAGAGATATTTTGATAGGTTGGTGGGTCCAACGTTCCCAGTATTGTCAAAGAATTTTAGATTCATGTGTCCTCATCAACACATCAAGTTACCTCCTACATAATGGGAAAGAAGATTGTGATCACTGAGGATCACATTGCAAGATTGATTGGATACAGTGGTGGTGGTATCCGCTGTATCGACATGGCAGAAAGATGCTCTGACGCTGCTGTCATTGCAAGAGAAATATTCACCCATGGGGTTCCCAGCAGCAAAATCAGAGACTTAAAGGATCAACACAGAATATGGGCGAAGATTGTTCTGGGGTGCTTCAATCACAGGAAGCCCACCAGCTCTCCTGATTATATAAACATAGATCAGCAGTTTCTGATCTACTTTATTAATCAGAAGGTAAAGATTAACTTGGCTCATCTTCTGTTTAATCACCTCAGGACCAGCGTCAAGGTGACAAGAGAAGAAGAAAGGACAAAGAGGGATTGGATACCCTTTGGAAGGTTAATATCAGATATTCTAACTGAGAATAGGCTGATAGAACACCTCACAGAAGCTCAGGAAGTAAGCTCTATTGAACCTACTGTTGGCAAGCCTCTGAACGCCAAGAATCTGAAGAAAATGAAACTGATAGAGAATATCAGAAAGGAGCCCAGCGTTACTCCTCTTGCTGACATCACCAGCAGAAGAGTCCCTCTGGACGACTTTCCAATATTTTCTGAGATTGACTTTAAACCAGTCATTGTTCTCAGATACTTGGACGCTTGCAAGGCTGATGACACAGATCCCACTCTGAACATCAAAGATCTGCAACAGCAAAATCCAGAAGTTACTGTGAAGAAGACGAAGAAAAGAAAGGCTACTTCAGAAGGACCATCCCAGCAGACCCCTAAGAAGAGAGGTAATCTATTTGCTGCTAATGTTTTAAATTCTTCTGCTATACCAACATCAATCCCAACCCCAGCTTCACATGAACTCCCAATCCCCATACCAACCATTGATGAAACCGAACAAGAAGCTGACCCTTCTGAGTCACTTACTCTCAGGAGATCCCGCACCAGACCCCAGAATCCAAAACCCACAACATCAACAGAATAAGAACTTGACAAAGTTCTGTCTGAAATTAATCAACGTTCTTCCGCTCCCCTCTCAGAAAATCCAAACACTCACCCAGAAACTCCCCACTCTCCTCAACCAGAACATACTCTCTCACCCATACCAGAACAACCAAAAATTCCACCTCCTTCTCCACAACCAGAAATTCCACCTCCCTCTCCTCAACCAGAACTTCATCCACCTTCACCTAAACCACCATCTCCACAACCTAAGTTTCATCACTCTGAAACTCCTTCACCTGAACCTCAAACCCCTGAACCTCATTCTCCTCAATCCTCTGAGCCATAACCCTTGGCAATTCAGCTTCCATGTGGTACAACTGTAAACATGGCCCAACTGCCATCCTCACCAGAAACTACCCCTCCCAATACTCCACACAGTCCAATAATCATTTCTGATTCTCCCACTCCATCTCCCAAACAAAATACTGAAGACCACAGCAGGACCTTTATTGATTTAACAAGCCTTAACCGTCTTGCTGACCTTAAACACAAAATAGCCATCCCCAAACCCAAACAACTAGATGTTGGTGCTGGCATTTTGAATTTTGAAACAGGCTTGCAGAATTGGATTGCTTCTCTAAAGCAGGTTTGTCCTAGAATGATTGACCATGCCGCTTCATACCATCTCTGGACTCAATTCAGAAAGTGGGTACACGCTGAAGCCCTCAAGCTGCAAGACATCAATTATGAGCAGGCACAACAGAACTTCAGCAAACTGCAGAAGGAAGTTGAAAGTCAGCTGCCACAGGACGAAGTGCTCTTTCTGGATAGTGAGCCATGGTCTGAGGAGCGTCCAGCTTTAAAAGTTCAGCAAGCAGAAGATCAGACAATTCAAGCTGAAGATGTTAGTCAAGCTGAAGATGTTGCAGAAAGCTCTCAGAAGCATCCTGCTTCTGATGGTTCTCAAGCTGCCTTGGACAGGCAGACTCTGGAAGAGCTGAAGCAGAATGATATTCGTCTGCAGCAAAGAATGGATGAGAATGACCAGAAGATGAAGGAAAGGATGTATGTGCAAGATAGCAAGATTGATACAGTAGTCAGCATGGTGCACAAGCAGAATGAAACTGCTGATCAGATTAAGACAATGCTAGAGACTCTGTTCACACTCTTTCCACCCCAACCTTAGTTTTTCATTCTTGATATTTTCATTGTTTTCTTTGCATATCATATGTACTGTTTGTCTGGCTCTGAATTAAATATAACAGTTTTTCTGCTCTGATCGTTTTAGCTTATATTACTTACACTTTTTGATTGCTGACAAAAAGGGGGAGAACAAGAATGATATTTTTCAATAACGGATTACTGAGACAAAAAGTCTCAAACATTCTAACACTCTGATATACTTGAAAGTTTTCTATTTTGCATAAGCTACAAGTACAAGAAGTTAATCATCTCTGATACACTAAAGCTCTGATATTCTGATCTGGAGCTCTGATACTCTGATGTTCAAAGAAAGTCAGTAAAGATCTGATCCTGAAGAACTCTTGGAATTAAAAAGGGAAGTAATAAATTCAGGGGGAGTATCTCCGATCTAAACTCTGATATCTCTTTATCCCTTATCTTTGATAACTTCCTATTTAATTCTGATACAACTTATTATTTAGTTATCTCTGATACTTTTCACGCTAATTTTCAATTAAAAAATATCTAGTTTTTGTCATCATCAAAAAGGGGGAGATTGTTAGAACAACGTTTGAATCTACTACCCTAAGTTTAAGTTTTGATGATAACAAAATGCAAAGATATATTAATTGTATGATTCATGTAAGACATATATGCTGCCTAAAAATTACGTTCTGTTTTACAGAAACACTGATGGGTATCAGCAAGAGAACATCATCATCAGCATCAGAAGATGAGATATCAACATCAACATCAGAAGATGTTATATCAGATGCCAGAATCAGAAGATCAACTTGTGCTTACGCTGAAGCTTGATGAACAGATCTGCGCTTAACCATCTGAACTCTGATCTAGAAAACAACAATTCATCAGCACCTAAGCAGCGTCAGAATGAGCCAAAGCCAGAACACGCTTAAGTGGCAACGGTACTGTGCATTCAAGATGATTTATTAACAACGACATCATTCCAGACAAGATCTGCTTAATAAGGAAAGAATGTTATTGGCATTTAAACGGAATTACTACTCCAACGTACCTTATTTCCAATGCTATATAAACCAGTCAGTGAAGATTGAATTGGCTAATGCTCCACAACCCTCTACACGCCTAAAGCTATTCATCATCTTCCTCACTCTCAGTTTGCTAAAGCTCTAAAATTCTTTATTCAATTACTTTAGCACTCTAGCTCTCATAAGCTTAAATTGTGTAGTATCACAGTTGTGATAAACTGTTTTTGTAGAAAACATTCAACACACCTAGATTTCAATTATCTGTAAGAAAGTATTACCTTGAGAAACCGGTTTGTGGTTTGACTCAAGAAGGCTTTAGCAGTTGTTAAAGCAGTTGTAATATTCAGTTGAATATAGTGGATTAAGACCTCGTTGGAGAGAGGCGAAATCACCTTGACGGGTGGACTGGAGTAGTTTGAGATCAAATGAACCAGGATAAAAATATCGTGTTGATTGCAATTGATTTTCAAGTTTTACAATTCAACCCCCCCTTCTTGTGTTTTTCACTTCTTCAGTTTCTCACTTCATAATTTAATGCTTACTCATTTGAAAAATCATTAATTCAAGCCCAAGAGTCTTTGTCCAGGTTGTAATTCCATAAATGGCACAAAGTTGCCATTGCCATTTTGGAAAAGCTTCACTTTTGCAACTTTCTAATTCTTGAGCATTGGACCTGTCTTCTCTGCACACACAAGTCTTGCAGACCTAAAGCAACTTGTGTAGAGCTTATACCAACTCCAAGCAGGCCAGTACAAGCATGTGGAGACTTTTCCCTTCACTTTGCTTGAAAAGCAAGAAAGTGTGCAAAAAGGCTAGAACTCAAAGATCTGTTGAGAAGCTAACTTGAAACATTTTATATACTAATACACAAACACATTACAACTAAAAATAATGACTGCTAAAGGCCTGAAACACAAAAACACTCCCTCTCACCAAAAACGTATCAAAACTTACAGTTTGAACATAAGCATAGCAATCCACAAATTGGCTCGTGCGTTTCAAGTTTTAATCATCCAAACACATTACCTACTTCATATCTAAGTGATCCAGACCATCATCCCTGCACTGTAACTCCTCCTTCTTCATCTGCCATTTTTGTTTTTCAAGCTTTCAGGTTGTCTTGGATAGAGAGTTCCAGGCACTTCCAAAGCAAGGCAAGGACTGGAACACACTCAGGGAGGTTCAAGCAAGCTAAAGCAACCTTCAGGCCTTCCTAAATGTCACTCAAACTCCATTCACGATCTCAGCTGAAAGAGGTAAGAATTCCCACTTCTATCTCTTTATACAGGCATCCATTTGCCATAATTTGTGAAAGAAAAATGTAGATATTATAGTGCTGAAGCTAACCATGTGCATAGATTTCATTTCCGATCATTATGTACAGAGAATTTTAACATTCAAATTCCTGTAAAAATTAGGTTAGAAATTAGGGCTTTCAAAATTCATTTTAATCTTTGACTGTTAGTTTCCATAAATTACATGGTTGAAATCGTGGGAATGAGTACTATCATTTTCATGTTGGAAGTTTTCATTTTCATGGAGAAATGAGAAAGATACAGGAGTTCTGGCCAGCTTAAGGAAGAAGATGAAGTATTGGGCTAGGATTTGTTTTGTGTTATGTTTTTCTTATTTCACTTAAACTAACGGATGTACAGCCACCCCAGTGGCAAGGCAGCGCACTGAGAATGCCAAGGTCATGGGTTCGAGCCTTGGTGCCTGCCTTTTTGCATTTTCACATATTTTTCATCTTTTTTTGGCTGTTTGCAGAATGGGCTTCAATACTTGGGCCTAGCATTTTTTTTCTAACATGATATCACCTGATTACTCAGGATACCCCCCTGTCCCATATATTTTATTTATTTGTTTTATTTTATTTTTTTTGTTTTATTAAATATTTTCTTAAATAGATAAAATCATGAAAAATATAAAATATGACAACTTTGCATTTTGTTTATTTTATTTTATTTTCACATGAAAAAATATTTTTATTAAACTATATATTAATTATTTCTTTCATAAATAAATTTGTAAAAATAAATTAAACTTAGATATATTCTTATCTTTTCTTTTATATTTATATATATACTTGTAAATATTTATTTTAACATATAAAAAACTAAATATTTTTTATAAAATATTATTCATTATTTTAGTACAAAAAAATAAATAAAAATAATACATAAGAACTTTATTTTCTTTTAAAATTAGAAATTAGGGTTAACTTTTGTTTTCAAGAATTAATTTCTTTTTCTTAAGTTATTAGATTTAGTTCAAAATTTCTCTTCACATAAAAAACAAAAATAAAAATCCTTTTCTTGCATTTTTATGTATCCTTGCATATTTAAATTGTCTTGTACATTATTTATTCCATTGCTTGTAAAAATTCGATTTGGTTGTAATAGCTTAATTAGATTTACATTATTGAAAATCCCCATTCATAATTTGTATTCCCCCTTCCCATAAAAATGTTGTAATAGCGTAGTAATATTTAAATTACGCAATTTACTGCTTTTACATACCATGCTAGTAATTAGGGTTTGTATGGCAAGATCAAAACAAATCAAATAGAAAACCCTAAATCCAAGACAAAATCAAAGCATGAAAATAACACACTTGCACACAAGCACCCTTAGGGTTTCTCCACTTGGTTGCCTTATACAAAAATGGCCATATTACGCATGCGAAGTATCTTGGCAAAACAAATAAATATAAGATCATAGTCCCACGATGACGCTATTCAAAGTTGCCTTACAAAATGATCTTGGTCCCTCAAAAATGCTAAGATACTTTGCAATATTTCTAATCATGGTTATACGATGACCCACTCCCGTCCCGTTTACATCCAAAGATAGGGTTGCTTACCAAATCAATGGTAAGATAACAATGTCAAAGGAATAGAAAATAAACAAGAAAGACACTTGAGTATGTAGATTACTTCTAGTTACTTGCTCTATTTTCAAACAACTATCCTTGCTATTTTCAAAACAAACACACACATTTCAAAACATCTTACGATCATTGAAAACATTTTCAAAAAGACAAACATCTTTGTATACATTCTTACGAACGAGAATCATTAAAAAGATTGCTTAAATAATGGCCTCTTTTACAAAATACTTTCAAAACCATACAAAGCACAATTTCAAAACAACAAAAGCAAGTGATCTAGCAAGTAACTAAGAGCCCATGGAAAACCATGGATGAAAAGGGTGCTAATACCTTCCCTTTTCATAATCTAACCCCCGAACTCAAGAAACAATATCAAAGGTATTTCCTGTGCTTTTTCACCTTTCCTTTTGGATAAAAGAAAAGTCGGTGGCGACTCTTGCTAACCGCAACATTTGTGATAAAACACAAAACCCTTAAGTCAGTTCTCCCACCGTATCACACACGCGATCTAAAATTATGGCGAGTCTTGCTAATTAAAACTTAAAACCCTGTTTACCCCAAACCTAAACCTTGAGCTTAATATCCTTGTGAACAAGGTGGATGAAAGGTGCCTAACACCTTCTTTTCGTCTAATTGAGTCCGAAACCTAGAATCTCTGTCCGCGAATTAAGGTTTTATGTTAGGTTCCCTTCCATAGGATAAAAACTAATAGTGGCGACTCTTGGTTTAAAAACCAGTTGCTACAGTATGATGAAGGGATCTTAGGGGCAAAATTGGGGTATGTGATACGGTGGGAGAAGTGACTTGAAGGTTTTATGTTTGATTGCAAATATTGCGGTTAGCAAGAGTCTCCACCAATTTTTCTTTTATCCAAAAGGAAAGGTGAAAAAGCACAGAAAATACCTTTGAGATTATTTCTTGAGTTTGGGGGGTAGATTATGAAAAGGGAAGGTATTAGAACCATTTTCATCCATGGTTTTGCATGGGCTCTTAGTTACTTGCTAGATCACTTGCTTTTATTTGAAATTGTGTTTTGTGGTTTTTTGAAAGTATTTTGTAAAAAGGTCATTGTTTAGGGAAACTTTGTAATGATTCTCGTTCGTAAGAATGTATACAAAGATGTTGATCTTTTGAAAATGTTTTCAAGTTTGTAAGATGTTTTGAAAGTGTGAGTGTTTGTTTAGAAAATATAAAGGATGTTTTGTTTTTGAAATTGGGCAAGTAATTAGGAGCATTTTACCTACTCAAAAGTATTTCTTGTTCATTTTCTTTTCCTTTGACATTGTTATATTACCATTGATTTGGTAAGTAACCCTATCTTTGGATGTAAACGGGACGGGTGTGGGTCATCGTATAACCATGATTAGCAATGTTGCAAGGTATCTTAGCATTCTATTTTAGGGACTAAGATCATTTGAAAGGAAACTTAGATAGTGTCATCGAGGGACTATGATCTTGTATTTTACTTGTTTTTGCTAAGATACCTCACATGCGGAATATGGCCATGTTGTAAGGCAACCAAATGGATTTATCCTAGGGGTGCTGGTGTGCAAGTGTATTATTTTCATGCTTGTTTTTGTCTTTGATTAGGGTTTTCTAAGCATTGGTTTTAGTCTTTCCATACAAACCCTAATTACTAGCATTTGTATATAAAAGCAATAAATTGTGGAATTTAAAGTTACTACACTATTACAATACTTGTGGGAGGGGGTGTACAAATTATAAATGGGGATTGTAAGAAAATAAAGCCTAATTATCTATTACAACCAAATTGAGTTTATACAAGAATTGAAATAAATATTGTACAAAATGAATAAATATAAAAAATGCAAATGTAAAGAAAATGGATGTTTGTTTGAATTTTTTAGGAGGAAAGGGTTTTGTTTTAACCTAATTAACTAAAGAAAAATAATTAATTAAAAGTGAAATTTAAATTTATTAGAAAAAGAATTTAAATAAAAGCCTAGTTTTTAATTGATTAAAAATAAATTAAGTTTATAAAAAGAATATTTTTGGTATTTTTGTCTTGAAAATAATTTATAGTATTATAAAATATTTTTTGGTCTTTTTACATTTTAAAATAAAATATTTAAAATGGTTGTAAGAGAAAATAAATAAAACCCTAGTTTTTTTTAATTAATTTACAAATTAATTATCAAAGATAAAATAAAAGATGATTAAAATAATATTTTTTATGTAAAAAATTAATTTAATTTAAAAAAGCCTAAATCTATTTTTCATGATTTTTTATATTAAGTAAAATATATTTAAGAAAATAAATAAATAAAAATAAGAAAAAGAAAATAAAATAGGCTAGGGGTGTGAATAGCCTGCAAGGGGGTTAACAGTAAGAAAAAATACAAAAAGGCCCAAGCGCTTGTCCAAGAAAAAGTCAGAATGTGTAAAAATGCAAAAAAAATAAAAGGGTACCACTGGGGCTCGAACCCAGGTCCCTCAAGTCACAGGCGCGCGTTTCTACCACTGGGGTGGCTATACATCTGTTTATATAATCAAAATAATAAATATGTATGGCAAACATGTTCCTGAGACCAACTTCATCTTCAACCTCACGCCCAGCCAGAGCCTCTGTATCTTGTTCAAATCTTAACAAAAATGAAAACTGTAAACATGAAACTTGTAGCAAATTTCCTCACGATTTCATAAATGTAAAGAAAAATAATTATAGATCAAAGATAAGCAAGAATTTTAATGGCCCTATTCTGAACCCTAAAAATCTCAAAAACTTCAATCTTAAAATTCTCTAAGCTCAAGCAAAATTAATGAAAACTATGGACATGGTTAGCTTTAGGGCAATGATATCTACATGTTTCATTCACAAATAAATCATTGTTGATGCCTGTATGAAAAGTTCCAAAGTTAGAAAACTTACCTTGCAAGAGGGTATCATGTTTGGAGTTTGAGAAGCTTTCAGTGAGTTCCAATGGTTGGGTTAGCTTCCCCAAGTTCCCAGGAAGCTAATGGGATACTTAGCTTGAGCTGAAAGTATATGAGGAGTTATGGAGAAGTCCAAGTGCAAAGCTCTGTTTTTAAAAATGGAGGATGGTGATAATGGTGTTACAGTCTTGTAATAGGGTGTGGGATGAGTTCTAAATGATGTTTAGAAGCTTTAGGAACCAAAAGGCTTGAATACGCACGAGGGAGATGTGAGTTTCAAACTTTTGGTCAGGTTGGGCAACAATGGAGGTATGTGATGCAGTTCTGAGCTCTTGGTGTTTTTAGGGGTCAAGAATGCGTGGGATTTGTGGCAAATGGTCTGTGTATCTATAAGCAAAGAGTCTTGAGTGGTTTGGTAAGTCAGAAGTACAAGTTTCAAGCTAATTTCTAGGTTACTTGATTTTGAAGAAAAGTGGGAAACAAGTTTCAAGAGGAGGTATAAGCATGGGTTGGGTGATTGTAAGTGTATAAACCATTTCTCTTGTGTTATGAGACATGTATGATCAGAAGAGAACAAGTGCAAGGATCAAGAACAAGTTTTGTGCAAAAAGTCACTTTATCAAAATGGCAATGTGCACTTTCTTCCCAAAATAGATATAAAGCATGGCCTTGCATTGAATGCTTGAAATTAGACCTCTAACAGCTGTGCAAGCAATTAATTATGTATTTCCTAACAAGTTTGAAGCCTGCAAAGTAGAGGTTATGCAGCACAACTTTGAATTTTGAATTTGTTCATCACAAAATGACTTGTAATTCAAGTGATAAAACCCTAACTTCATCTCTTCGATTCTCCCTACTCAAAAATGATCTCAAGGAGTTCTTTGACATTTTGGAAATATTGCAATATGCTCTACAACCCATATTTGAATCACTTTTAAATATTCCCCTTGTAACTATATGAAAAAGTGCCATGAAGTTGGGTCAAAATCCTGACCAAATTAAGGCAAAATTTCACTAAGTGTTTTTGTTTCATGACCATGTATTCTTAAAATTATAAGTTGAGATCTAAGCACTTTTGGAAGGAGTTATGTGAAGAAAAGTTGTAGATTTCATGGAGATCTATAACTTTCATGTTGGAAGTTTCTTTTGAATCAGCTTGCATGATGGTGAAAATTTGGCTCAAAGTTGTGAAAAAAATAAGAAATTTCCAACACTTAGAAAAATTTCTAAGTTTAGAAATTTTAACTTTTCAAAATGAAATCTTGAATTTTTTATTTCTTGATCAATAAGTTTCATGTTTTGACATGTTTTGATGAATTGTGATCTTTGACATTTGAATTTGATCAAAAAGTCAAAGTTTGACTTTTCAGTATACAGTTGATTTTTGATCAGTTGACTGAAAATTCATCTGTCAATCTATTGGACTTGAGCAATGTTTTGAGCCATGTAATTAGGTAAAAATTATGCAATTGGACTCTTGAGATCATGCCTTAAACCAATTGATCATTTTCTAGGTCAAAAATCAGAAATTTCCATTTCCCAGTCAAAAACCCTAATTTTGACCATTTTGCCCTTTTGAAGATTTGATCAAATTTCTTGAGGGATTGTGGTCCAAACTTGATAAAATGATACGTATGAGTTTAAATTGTTGATGTGGATCAAAATTATGAAGTTTGACTGTAAATTGGCCATAGTTGACTTTTCCCCCAATATAGTTGATTTTTAGGTCAACTGTTCAATTGACTAAGCAAAATTGTGATCTAAAGTTTGAAACTTGACATGATTAATCTTGAGGGTCCATAATGATCCATGAAATTCATATGGGGCATTGGAAGTTTAAATATCCTTGTGCAATCTCAAACCCTAATTTTGGTCCTCAGTGCTTAAGGAGGTGTCTTGAGCTGATCAACCCTAGTGCAGTCTTGAGTCAAAGGAGATCTTGTGAGAAAATTATTGATAATTGAGAGGGAAAATTTTGGGGTACAACAGCTTCCCCTGTATAATCTTCTTAAGCCTGAAGAGTTAGATTGGCGAGTTTTGCCATTCGTGACTCGAAGGTGGAAGATGATTGGACATTAGAGTGCCTAGAAATTTGCACTCGGTGATGTGATGGTTAATGGTATAGGGAATGGTCTTAAAGATGCCATTTGGAGGGATGATGGAAATTTGTCGGAGATGGGATTGTAGATTCCATCCAGAAATTATTGCTGAACCATAAGTTTAAACTAAATGAGTATCAGAATGGCGTCTGCGTCTGGAGCGTATCTGAACTGTATTTGAATCTGAATGAGAATCAGAATGGCGTCCATGTCTGGAGTGTATTTGAACTGTATCTGAAGGTTGAATCTGAATGAGTATCAGAATGGCATCCGTGTCTGGAGCGTATCTGAACTGTATCTGAAGGTTGAATCTGAATGAGTATTAGAATGGCATCCGCGTCTGGAGCGTATCTGAACTGTATCTAAATCTGAATGAGTATCATAATGGTGTCCGTGTCTGGAGCGTATTTGAACTGTATCTGAAGGTTGAATCTGAATGAGTATCATAATGGCATTCGTGTCTGGAGCGTATCTGAAATGTATCTGAAGATTGAATCTAAATGAGTATCAGAATGGCATCCGTGTCTGGAGCGTCTCTGAACTATATCTGAAAGAGACTCTGAATGAGTATCAGAATGGCGTCTATGTCTGGAGCGTATCTGAACTGTATCTGAATGAGTATCAGAATGGCGTCCGTGTCTGGAGCATATCTTAACTGTATCTGAGAAACCTTTTAACATTGTTAATGGTAGCTGTTAATTAGCCTTATCCTGAAAAGGGGTAAAATGTTAGTTAATATGCAATGTCATGTTGTATGAAATTCATAGTGTAATGTATTCGTGTTATCAATGTTTATGATATATGAATGCGATGTATGCGTATGTGAGCTAATCTGCTGCACTGTTGTTGGATTGGGGAAAATAAATCCCTGACTACTGCTGAGGATATGGAGTGTAAGTCTTCATGTTGTGAAGTTGATGAATTTCCACTTAGAGAAATAAACTCTATTGTAAGGGAAATGTCGTGTACCGCCTGTAAAATCCTGTTGGGAAATCCTGAGAAATTTGGTGACTTCTACCGGGTAGTGATAACTGGAATTTTTGTTCCGCTGGGGATTAAACTGCACACTACGAGGTTTTATGGAAATAGCTTAGAGAGATTTCCCTACCTTAAAGCCATCACTGATTGTCTTTTATTTTGTTCATTTGTAAACAGTAATTATGTTCAAATGCATATGTTCAAAAACAAATCATTGGACGTTTTGGTAAACAAAACACAAGAGTAAAGAAAAAACAGGTAGTTTTGCACTTTCAAAGGGATATCTTTATATTGACTTTGAGTAAGTATTTTTGTACAATGAGACAAACATTCTAGTAAGAGAATGATGTCGTAAAAAATGAAAATTTGATACAAAGAAAAGATAGCTATGTGAAATAATCCCATGGGGTTCCCATTCTGCTATAGCCTTTGTGTCTACGAGCATCTTATCTATTTACTGCCTTGTCCGAAGTTGATTGGATTGATCAGAACTACTGAGTTTGTCAGTTGAAGCCAAAGGTTGTCCGTAAGGTGATCCAACGGGACATAGTCATACACTTTAATTCCCTAACTTTTGCATGGACCGCCCTTTCGGGTTTTCAGTCCACCGGGATGCCCTTTTTTTCCCAAGCCGCCCTTTCGGGTTTTCAGCTTGTCGGGTGTATAGATTTTTTGTTTTATCCCTAATTTTTGCTCGAACTTCTTTGGTTCGCCGGGATGCCCTTGTTTTACCTAGGTGTGTCAACCTAGCGGGTATCTTATGCATAGTATCTTTTGACTATGTCTATGTTCACAGGGTGCGGCAGGTCGTCGCCATCCATGGTGGTCAAGATCATTGCTCCACCAGAGAATATGCTTTTGATTACAAACGGTCCTTTGTATGTAGGAGTCCATTTTCCCCCGGGATTTCCTTGCGGTAGTATGATACGTTTGATCACCAAATCCCCGACTTGATACACTTGGCGTCTGACTTTTTTGTTGAAAGCCTTGATCATCCGTTTTTGATACATTTAACCATGAAAGACATTAGTAAGCCTTTTCTCATCAATCAAGTTTAGTTGATCAAGTCAAGTCTGGATCCAATCATCTTCATTCAGCCTTTCATCCTTCATAATTCTCAAAAAGGGGACCTGGACCTCAATAGGCAAGACAGCCTCCATGCTGTAAACTAGAGAGTAGGGTGTTACCCCGTTTGATGTGCGCGTTGTGGTATGATACCCGTGGAGAGCGAATGGTAGCATCTCATGCCAGTCTTTGTATGTGACTTTCATTTTCTGTATGATCTTTTTGATGTTCTTATTTGCGGCTTCGACAACACCATTCATGTTTGGACCATAATTCCTCAAGAAATTGGATCAAATTATCAAAAGGGCAAAATGGTCAAAATTAGGGTTTTGACTGAGAAGGGGCAATTTCTGATTTTTGACCTAGGAAATGATCAATTGGTTTGAAGTATGATTTAAATATTTCAATTGCATCATCTTGACCTAATGACATGATTCAAAATATTACAAATCCATTGGATTGATAGATGAATTTTTCAGTCAACTGATCAAAAGTCAACTGTATACTGAAAAGTCAAACTTTGACTATTTGGTCAAATTCAAGTGCCAAGGATCACAATTCATAAAAACATGTCAAGATGTGAAACTTGTTCATCAAGAAATCAAGGATTGAAGATTTTGTTTTGAAATTTGAAATTTCTTAACTTAGAAATTTTTCTAAGTATAGAGAATTTCTTATTTTTTCTCAACTTTGAGCCAAATTTTCATCATGATGCAAGATGATTCAAAGGAAACTTTCAACATGAAAGTTGTAGATCTCCATGAATTATACAACTTTTCTTCACACAATTTCTCCTAAAGATACTTGGATCTCAAGATATAATTTTGTGAATACATGCTCATGAACTAAAATAACAGTGAAATTTTGCCTTAGTTAGGCAGGTTTTTGACCTAACTTCATGCCATTTTTTCACATAGTACCAAGGATAATATTTGAAAGCAATTAAAATATGAGTTGTAGAGAACATTGCAAGCTTTCCAAAATGTCCAATAACTCCTTGAGATCATTCTTTAGTAGGTAGAATCAAAGAGATGAAGTTGGCAATTTCTCACTTTGATTTCAAGCCATTTCATGATGAACCAAAATTCAAATCCAAGCATGCATAATATTTGCTTTGCAAGCCTCAAACATATTTCTCACTCCATAATTAAATGTTTACACAGCTAATAGAGCTTTAATCCAAGCATTAGAGCCTTTGTCCAAGCTACAATTCTATTTATGGCACAAAGTTGCCATTTCCAATTTGATAAAGCACAACTTTTGCAATTGTCAACTCCTTGAGCTTTGCACTTGTTCGTTCTACACACACAAACCCTATAAACCAAAAGTAATGTGTTTAAGACCTCTACCAACTCAGATCAGGCTTGTACAAATACTTAGGAACTTGTCTCCTCACTTTGTTTCAAAAGCAAGTTATAGAGCCAAAAGTCTATAACTCAGAAACCTGGTGTGGAATTGATTAAAAACCTTCTCTATACTTATACACAAGGGTATTACAACCAAACCCATGAATGCTAAGACTCAGAAGCTCTCCCAAACACTTCGCCATTGAAAATCTTCCATACCTTGACAGTTTTTCACCTTACACAGCCATCTCAAAAACCACTCATGCGTTTTGAGTTTTAACCACCTAAACACTTAATATACATCATATCTAAGTGTTCCAGACCCTTGTTCCCTCACTGTAACTCCTCCTCCTCCATCCACCATTTTTTAATTTCAAGCTTGCAGGTTGACTTGAGTAGAGAGATTCAGAGACTTTCAGGACAAAGTAGGGATAAGAATACACTCAGGGAGGTCCAGGCAAGCTAAACAGATCCTCAGGCCTTCTCAAAACTTGCTCAAACTCCATTCACGATCTCAGCTGAAAGAGGTAAAAATTCAAACTTCTATCTCTTCATACATGCATCATCTGGTCTTGATTTGTGAAAACAAAATGTAGATATCCTTGCACTAAAGCCAACCACGTTCATAGTTTTCATTTATATTCATTGTGTATAGAGAATTTTGGATTTGAAATTTCTGTAAAAATTAGGTTTCAAATTAGGGCCAGTAAAATTAGCTTTGATCTTTGACTTTTAGTTTACATAAATTATATGGTTGAAATCATGGGAAGAAATACTATCACTTTCATGTTTGGATTTTCCATTTTCATGGAGAAATGAGAGAGATACAGGGGGTTCGACCATGACTCAAGGTTGAAGATGAAGTTACCTTTAGGAGGCGTTTTATAATATATATTTGTGCTTTTTTTATATAAACGGATGTACAGCCACCCTAGTGGTAAGGCAGCACGCATAAATGCTTGAGGTCATGGGTTCGAGCCTCAGCGTGCTGCCTTTTGCAATTTTTCTCACATTTTTTCATTTTTTGTCCTCTTGCAGCTTGGGCTTCAGTTTCTTGGGCCTCTTGTTTTTTTTTTGCTAATATGCTACTTCCAGTTTACTCATGACACCCCTGGCCTAATAAAATCTTATTTATTTATTTTACTTCCAATTTATTTTATTAAATATTTCTCTAAATATTAAAAAATAAAAAAATATATATATAAATGATAGATTTACATTTTGGTTCATTTTATTTTATTTTTCTCATAGAAAATATTTTTATTTAGTTACATATCATATATATTTTTATAATAATAAACTTGTAAAATTAATTTAGAACTAGTTTTAATATTTATTTTTCTTCACACCTATTAAATATATTATTTTTGTGTAAAAAAGACCAAAATATCTCATAATACTATAAATATTTTCAAGACAAAAAAAAATACAAAAATACTTACTTTTTCTTAAAGAAATTTATTTTCTTTTAAAGAGAATTAGGGTTTATTAAAAATCTTTTCTAAAAAATAATTTCTTTTCTTAATTAATTGGAGATAATCTTGATTTATTTATTAGATTTAGGTTAAAACTTTTTCCACATAAAAAAAAACCAAACAAAACCTTCTTTGCATTTACACATCTTTTCATATTTAATTTATCTTGTATATTATTTATTCTAATATTTGTACATATTCAATTTGGTTGTAATAGATTAATTAGGTTTATATTATTGCAATCCCCATTCATAAATTTGTATAACCCCTCCCACAAAGTGTTGTAATAGCGTAGTAATCTTTAAATTTCGCAATTTATCGCTTTTATATAACATGCTAGTAACTAGGGTTGGTATGGCAAGATAAAATCAATCAAATAGAAAACCCTAATCCAAGACAAAAACAATCATGAAAATGACACACTTGCATACAAGCAACCTTAAGGTTACTCCACTTGGTAGCCTTATACAAAAATGGCCATATTATGCATGTAAAGTATCTTAGCAAAACAAACAAATACAAGATCATAGTCCCTCGATGACGCTATTCAAAGTTGCCTTACAAAAATGATCTTAGTCCCTCAAAAAATGCTAAGATACTTTGCAACATTGCTAATCATGGCTATACGATGACCCACGCCCGTCCCGTTTACATCCAAAGATAGGATTGCTTACTAAATCAATGGTAGACAACAATATCAAAGGAAAAGAAAATGAACAAGAAAAACATTTGAGTAGGTAGATTGCTCCTAATTACTTGCTCCATTTCAAAACAAATATCCATGCTATTTTCAAAACAAACACCTACACACTTTCAAACATCTTACAAACATTGAAAACATTTTCAAAAAGATCAAAATATTTGTATACATTCTTATGAACGAGAATCATTACAAAGATTGCCTAAATACTGGCCTCTTTTACAAAATACTTTCAAAACCACACCTAGCACAATTTCAAACAACAAAATCAAGTGATCTAGCAAGTAACTAAGAGTCCATGGAAAACCATGGATGAAAAGGGTGCTAACACCTTCCCTTTTTATAATCTACCCCCCGGACTCAAGAAACAATCTCAAAGGTCTTTCATGTGCTTTTTCACCTTTCCTTTTGTCTAAAGGAAAAGTCGGTGGTGACTCTTGCTAACCGCAACATTTGCGATCAAACACAAAACAATCAAGTCAGTTCTCCCACCGTATCACAGTTTGATTGAAGTTTAAATTCAGGAATGAGACGATGCCATTGTTAGGATTTTGAGGTCCCAAATTGGGAATTCCATATAGAGGCAAAATTGGACAAAATCAGGGGTACTATCATGCTCAGGAGATGATTTGTAGTTGATCCATGTCTTTGGTTTGAATTTATTCTGCTTGTGCTGCATTTTTTTGAATTTTACAGGTTTATGGCTACGAACAAAATCCGTCACTATAGCCTTTAGTGACGGAAACGAATGTAGGTAAAAGTATGGCCAAAAACAACAGTTACGGGGAAGACGACAATTAGGTGGCAGAATCCTATTGGGTGATTTGAATCACGCGCGCGTTTGGGAAAGACCACTTTATTTCCTTTATATTTTACTTATGTTATTATATATACAACAACCATCCTAGCAAATTTTGTTTTCTTACTTTGTTTCTACAGATTCAATGCATCATCATCCAAAATGCCTACCATGCGCTACCACCATCTGACCATTGGATGTATCAATAATTCAGATCCAACGCCTCAAACAATGAAGGACTATGGTGCACTCTAAGGCTGGCTTTTCTTTTCTATTTTAATTTTTTTTAATTTTTTTACTAATTATTTTCCTTTATTAAAATAACACCAAAAAATCATTATTTTTTATTTAATCAAAAAATCATCAAAATAAACATAAAAATCATTTTTTTATAAAAATATTTTATTTCCTTAATTAATTAGTTTAATTTAATTTAGGGAAAATTTAATTCCTTTTTTATAATTTAAATTAATTAGAAATTAGGTTTTTAATTTGTACATAACCTAATTAATTTTTCTAAAAAAAACTAACCTAAATCTTTTTTCAATTAGATTTTTTAGGTTTCCAAAATTATTCTCACATTTAATTCGCCGCGCCCATTTTTTAATTTCCTTTTATTATTATTGTAACTGTTTCGAGGTTGTAATAGTAATTAGGGTTTAAATTCTGCATTTTTATTTTCATTCCAAAATAATTATGTATCTGTAAAAGCCTTGTAATAGCTAGGACTATAAACTTTCTAGCTTTTAATTCCGCAAACTATAAACTGCTTAGATGTATGTTAATAGGATTGTATGGAAAGACAAACTGGAAATTAATACGGTAGAAAACCCTAATTGTGCAAAGATAATTAATTGAAAAAACACACATGCACATGCTCATTCCTAGGGTTTGCCCCACTTGGTTGCCTCGGAAAACAATGGTCATGTCCCTCGAACATAGGGATATCTTAGCAAAAGACCCTCAATCTAAAAGTCATCATAAAGATCATAGTCTCTTAACGTCCTTCGAGTTGCCTACGAGAAATGATCTTGTCCCTCGATGTTGCCTACGAATATATGATGACAGTCCCTTCGAACTGCTAAGGTATCCTTACATGTTGCCTTCAATGACCATTTCGTCCCTTTCGATAGTCCCTTAAACTCCAACAACGGTGCTACCTATTTCTCAATAATGGGATAACATTGTCTAAAAGGAAAACGAACAGCCTTTTTTCGAGTAGGTAGATAACTATTAGGTACTTGCTCAAAATAACAAATCTTTTACACCATACACTTTCACACAAACACTTTTCAAAAACAGTTTTCAAAACAACTTTGTCACACTCTTGAGGACCGATACAAGGGTTATCACAAAGTAAACAAAACTTTTCAAAGCAAGTACACACAAGCAATTTAAAAATTAGCAAGTACCTAAGAGCCCATGGAAAACCACGGATAGAAAGGGTGCTAACACCTTCCCTTTCTATAATCTACCCCCCGTACTCAGAAATATCTCGAAAAAGGTTTTTCTGTTCTTTTTCCTTTTCCTGATTGGATAAAATAAAAGTTGGTGGCTACTCTTGCTTACCGCGACATTTTGCAAACAAAAAATGCAAACCAATATTAACAATCGGTTTTGCCACTCTATCACAGAACTGGCGACTCTGCTGGGGATGAACTAATAAAGTGTGGTTTACCTTAGGATCTAGGCCATTTTTAAATTGCTTTCTTGTTTGTTTAGCCTGCTTTATCTTTAAGGGTTTTTGATTGGGTATTGTTGAAGATCCTACACCCAGATCTGGGGACACTTATTAGGTAAATAACAATAGATCGTGGAGATTGTACGGTGTAGACCGATATGGTTTAAGCGATGGCTGTGTTGGTGTGGCACTTTGGTTGGTACCGGTATCCTTCATGGGGAAACAAGGAGAATACGGGGTCACCGCATGGTGTCGTGAAGCACTAACGGACCTTAGAACCTTAGTTGAACAAACTTAGCCATTAGAAAGTAGTGAGATAGTCGGCCTCGGTATAGAGCTGAGGATTGGTTGATACTCGATGCTACACTCATTGAGATCAGACTTTCTGGATATTTCAGCCGCAAGAAAAGATTTCTTGAGCTGAGATAATGCCCGATAAAGGATGGTCAGTGATATTGAGATCCCTTAGAACCCGGTTAATATTTATAGGAAAGGCTGAACCAATCCAACTTCAAGAGGGTAATACCTTAAACTCAGGCAAGCCTTAAACCTAAGAACTTGGTGTGATTTGTTTGTGCTTGTTATACCTGTGATTTCTCAACATAATCATGACATCATGACATCATAAACATGGCATATCATACTAACCATTTCAAGGATCTCAAGGGTCTGTGATGTAGGTCATGGCGAACCAGACGTCTAGCAAGGGGCAAGGGGATTTATTTTCCTCTAGCCAATGTTGTCAAAGGATCTTGAGTCAGGGGATATGACCCACTCGATATGGTGAGCTTGACTCTTGAATAAGGACTATCAACGACACGAAGTTTCTTCAATCAAGCAGCAATCAAATTCTAATAGTTTCTTGTTTACCTCACGAGATCCTTGAAAACATTGCATGCATATCATACACATCAATACATGTACCATTACAGGTTTCTCATCTTTTTCGCTGTTTATTTATGCAGAAATGTCTTCCGAACAAAGCATCAAGGACCTTCAGGCACAAAACGCCCAGTTCCAACAAATGTTCATAAGTCCGGCAAAAGGGCGGGAGGATCTGAAAGCCCTCATCATGAAAGAGAAAAAGAAAAAGAAAAAGATTGCCGGTATTCTGAATATGGGCAGAAGGTTTGGAGAGCGGTTAAAGCGACAAGTCAATCTGACCTCTTCATTTAAGGAATGGGAGAATCAAGAAGAAGAGAAGGATCCTAGTCCTTCAGTTTCTGACAATGATACCGACCATAATGATGAGCAGTATCCTCCTGCTGAGGATAGATACAAGAATTTGGAAGATCGTTTGAGTGCCATGGAAGTCCATAGGATACCTGGATTGGATTTCGAAGAATTTGGATTGGTGTCGGGAGTGGTCATCCCGCAGAAGTTCAAAGCTCTAATTTTTGCAAAGTATGATGGGGTGTCCTGCCCAAAATTTCATCTCCGCTCTTATGTCAGAAAGATTCAGCCCCACGCCGTTGATAGAAATTTGTGGGTTCATTTATTTCAAGATAGTCTATCAGGGACTCATCTTGAATGGTTCTATTAACTGGAGAGAGCCAATGTCTGAAATTAGGAAGATCTGGTTGTTGCTTTCTATAAGCAGGATCAATACAACGCCGACCTGACTCCTACTCGTACTCAACTCCAGAGTATGTCTATGGGGGAAAGTGAAGGCTTTAAAGACTATGCCCAGAAGTGGAGAGACTTGGATGGAAGAGTCCAACCCCTATTGTCTGATAGTGAGTTGGTTGATATGTTTCTGGGGACGCTATCTGGTCCATTTTTTAATCATTTGATCGGCAGCTCGTCAGCGGGTTTCACCGAGCTGATTCTGGAGAAAGAGTATAAGCTGGGATCCGGAGTGGTAAGATCCATAAAAATACCTCTTCGAGTACAGAGAAGAAGTCATTTGGTGGCAAGAGGGAATCCAATTTTGTGCACGACTAGAAGGGGCGTAGCAAGGCAAACTACCACCAATCTGTGGGGGCAGTGTTGATCTCTAATTCGACACGCACACAACGACCACAACAACAAAACAATCAACCAAGGGTGGAAATACCTCCAAGGTAGTTCACCCAAATCAACATGCCATTGTCACAAGCATTGCAACACATGTGGAAGATGAATATAATTACGGTGATAAACCCTCATTCGAACCCTAAGACTTCTTCTCGTAACTACAACTCGGATGCAAGGTGTGCTTATCATTCTGGTAGCCCGGGGCACGATACTAACGATTGTTGGGCGCTGAAATACAAGATTCAGAATATGATTAACGCCAAGGAGATCAAATTAGACCCTCCTGAGACTCCCAACGTGATCACTGCAACCTTTCTAAAACATGGCTAGGATTGAAATCATTTTTGTTCATTTGAATTCTGAAGTTGTATTTCTTTGCTTATTCGAACAATTATTGTCATGTCAAACTTTATTATTTCATTAATGCATTACACATATTTGTCTTGAATTAATTTGTTTTCATTATGCTTAAACTGCTTTATACTTCCTTTTCGTGATATTTAACTCTCGACTAAAAACTCTAAGCCTTAGAGGGAAGATGACGAACATGATACCACAATCTCTACGGTATGCTTTTGAACAAACCCTGCTAACGATGTACAGACATTTTTTTTCAAACCCCAAACAATGGAGTTATAAGGAAGATAATCCCTAGTCAACCCCTTTGAGCCAAAGAAGTAGGAGTTTTTCTTTCACACAAATTAAAAACCTTAATCACAACTTGGGGCAGGGTAGTTTTTTCAGTTAATCCAGGTGCACAATGAATGACATCGAAGACGTCCTTCCAAAACAAAAGACGGTGATGGTTCCCTATAATCGTCAAGACAGGCGGTCATTATCTCTCGAAATAAAAGCCCGTTAAGTCAAAACCTATGAAGGAGACTTAAGAAAAATCTGGGGGCATCCCGCTGACTGTAATCACAAAAGAAACAGTTCAAGCAATAGAAGGGATAACAAAATCAAAAAAGAAAGAGGTCCTACAAATTCTCAACAGAAAGAAGATTACAAAAATGACTACCTATTCAAAACAAACTTTCAGTATCCGAACCATCACCGGAACATCAAGGACAATACTTTGGGACTCAACTGGGATTCTAAACATGCAATTAACTGACCATATGACTGAAGAACATCACGAAGAACATGTGGGTACAAATAAATTTTGAGCCTTTATTCTTTGTTTCTTAAACCGTGAACTAGGCCATGTTATAACCCTTAAAAGTCCTAGCTGAAGCATGGGTTAGTTCGAAAGCATATGTTACAAAAGGTATCCTGACTCCTGTAGGGTTCACTATAAATCCCGAGTTGATATCACACTTTTAAAAAATTTGTTTGTTTTACTAAAAAATGAATTTTCAAATTTTCAAGACAGACATAAGCATTGCATTCTTAAAATACCATTGTTTGCATATGACTATTTGTTCAACAGCAGATAAATTCACACGACGGATATTCGATGAACAAAAACCTTCTCAATGAAAAGGATTACCTCAAGTGGAACCAAGGGGCACGGCAGGATCATTGTCCATCATCTGGGGCAGTTAAGTCAAGATTCAAGGAATCTCTCAAAGATGCCAAGTAGCTAGGAACAAATCTCCATCTTAATCACTTGGGGCATTGGACATGAATTCCAGCAATGAATCATGTACGATCAAACGAGCATCTTATGGAAGTGTGGCAAACTTACTACTATGGACAGTGACAATTCTCCGTACTCGGTGAAAATGGACATAGCCGAAAAATACTATGCATGAATAAAGACCCGCTAGGTTGACACACCTAGGAAAAAATAAGGTAATCCCGGCGAACCAAAAGGGTTCGGGAAAAATTTAGGGATATAAATGGAAAAAAAATTGTACACCCGACAAGTCAAAAAATTGAAAAGGCGGCTTGAGCAAAAAAAGGTATCCCAGTGGACTGAAAACCCGAGAGGGTGGTCCAGGCAAAAGTTAGGGATTTGAAGCGTACGACTATGTCCCATCATCTTATCATTTGCTTATCAATAGAAGACTTATGATCCTGATCAGCATCCATAAAGTCTCCGTGGGTACTTTCTCCAGCAAGTACAGAGGCAGAAAATTCCTGATGCAAAGTCATTGTCGTATCCTCAGCATACGGCCCTGTGACATCTACACTCCCCACAGAGTAGAGGCAACTAAAGCTTTGACATCGGCTTCCCCAAACAGGAGCTATGTTCCCCAGCAAAGTTCCTTCAGAGAATCGAAATCTATATTCCCCGACCGAATTTCATAATCACAAGCGGTTCGTAGAGTTGTCTCCCAAGAAGAGTTTATTTCTCTGAATATTTAAGCTCAATCCCTAACAGAGTTTATTCCTCCGGCTATAGAAGTTCATCCCCAGCAGAGTTTATCTCTCCGAATTGGCAAGATCTTCCAGCAAATCATCTCCTCTCTCAAACAGAGTTATTCCCCCACAAAGTTGTTCTCAAGCAGAGTATCTCCTCGGCAGAATATCCGTAAACAAGGGACAAATCCCCAACATAGTCATCTCCGGTTCACTATCCCCAGCGGAAGTAGAAGAACCAATTTTTCTATGACGGTCAGGAACTCAATTTCCGTTACTCTCCAGCAGCGGTCAGGGATTTACTTTCCCACTCGGATATGTCACAATAGCATTTCATGTTCATATATCATGACATGCGTATACACATTGCATACAACATAGTCTCATTTATTTTGAGAATGTCATCATACAATGCATTTTATGCATCATATACGATTAATCATGTACCTTTTCAGGAAAGATGGTTATCATCAACAACTTCCAGAAAGTTCAAGATTAGCTCCTGAAACTAGACAGAGTAATTATCTGCGCGATCAAACGCAGCTTTACGCGGGTTCGTCACGAAGCAATCTTACACGGGTTTCTCCTAAATGCAGCTTCACACGGGTTTATCCTGAAAAATATTACACGGGTCCTTTCTCATACATTCCCCTCTGAAGTTTTACATGAACTTATCACAAAGTAACCTTACCCAGGTTCCTTCTGAAGTTTTACACGAACTTATCCCAAAGTAACCTTACCCGAGTTCCTTCTGAAGTTTTACACGAACTTATCACAAAGTAACCTTACCCGGGTTCCTCTTGAAGTTTTACACAGACTTAGCCCAAAGTAACCTTACCCAGGTTCCTGCCGAAGTTTTACATGGACTTATCCCGAAGTAACCCTACCCAGGTTCCTCCTAAAGCCCTACACAAACTCATCACGAGCAACATTACCCAGGTTCCTTCTCAATTCAGATGCAGTTTTACCCAAAATCCTCATAAAGCAACCTTACCCAGGTTCCTTCTCAGTTCAGATGCAATTTTACCCAAACTCCTCACAAAGAAACCTTACCCAGGTTCCTTCTCGGTTCAGATGTAGTTTTACCCAAACTCCTCACGAAATAACCTTACCCAGGTTCCTTCCTATACGCCCTACTATCCAGGTTCCTACTCATAACCTTACCATCCAGGTTTCTTTTCTCTTATCTCCAGACAGCAGTCCACAACACTGTAAGAACTGGACCTGATTAAACCCGATTGGTTTCACATTTCCCTAGTAAGTCACGGTGCAGCCTGTACACTTACCAGATATGCAGTTCACCTTCGGAGTTAATTCCGCAGTAGAGTAACGGACAACTGAAGCTCCTAAAATTCTATTTCTCCCAAGACAAATACCAACATTCCTCAGCAGATTCCTCATCAACAACAGGAACATGACTCTCATTGAAGGAACATCTCAGGAAATCAACATCCTTTAGATGGCATCTTTAAGCCCATCTCTGACGATTCTCCGTCATATCTTCCGGATGGCATCTTTAAGCCCATCTCCGACGATTCTCTTTCATATCCTCCAAATGGCATCTGTAAGCCCATTCCCGATACTACCTACACAGTCCAGCACCATCTCAGACGAGTGAAATTTTTGGGCACTCTAGTGTTCAATCATCTTCCACCTTCAGATTACAAAAGGCAGACAACCAATCTACATCCTCAGGTTTAAGAAGATTGAACAGGGGCAGTTGTTGTACCCCAAAATTTGCCCTCTCATTTTACTCAATACATACTCCTAGAGATCCTCAATTTGCTCAAGTTTGCCCAAGAGTTGACCAGACAAACTCTCTCCTAAGGCAGTGTGTCCCAAATTAGGGTTTCCATTTTCATTAATATAGGTGGATACAAAGACTTCATATTCTCTCCATGGTCCTAATATGTTCTCAAGACCCTCCATGTCAAATTTCAAGCACTGCACAAGAAGTTTGCTTAGTCAACTGCTCAGATGCTTGAGAATCGACTCTATTAGGTCAAAAGTCAATTGTGGCCCACATACAGTCAAACTTCCAGATTTTTGGTCAACATCCACATTTTGAAGTAACTTTCATCATTTGATCAAGGTTTGATCATGATTCCTCAAGGAATGCCCCAAATTCATCAAAACCCAAAAGTTGCTAAATTAGGGTTTCTTAGGAAAAGTCAACCAAACTTTGACCAAGAATAACTTCATCATACTTTATCCGAAATTTTCCATCCAAGGCTCATTTTGAAGAGTATGCAATTCCCTACAGCTCATCTTCTACCCACAAGTTCAAAATATGCACTCATCAAAAGATATGAATTTCTACATCATAGGTCCTTTTGAAAAGTCAACAAAAACACCTTTTGGATCAAAGCTTATTACATGAACATGGAAGAACCAATTGAGATTAAACCAAAAGGGTTGTTTAGGGTACACCCTACGCTTTCTAAAAAGTCCAAGAACACCCTCTTAGGGTTAAAATTGAGGGAGATATGTATTGTCAAAATTGACCAATTTTTGGAAATGTGCATGAAGTCAATATTGATCAAAATGACTTTTTTTTTCAAATGGGCCCATGTTTTCTTGTTTGAAACTTGTTCCTAAGATGGCCCACTACCCCTGAGCTTATCCACCTATTATTTTATTATTTTTATTATTTATTTTGTTTTTTTATCCATTTAAATCAAAATAAATCAATTTAAATAGTAGAATAATCAAATAAAATCAAAGATTTGATTTTATGAGCATATTATGAGTCCATGAACAACTAGAAAATCAAAAAATTCGTGCAAGAGCTAATTGATTGGAAAATATCTTAATTTGTTCTATTTTGGAAACAAATCATACAAGGCAAAGAATGAAATCAAATCTCCATAATTTGCAAAGATATGATCAGTTTTTGTTGACCTAAATCATTCTATCATATATACCTAACATCTCTAAAGCATAAAAAAGGGTTCTTGGTCATGAAAACAAAGGAGTCAATCTCAAATTTTTGTCAAAAAAAGTGCTGATCACATATTCCTCCATAGACTGATTCAAGCAATTCCAAGGCCAGCAATTCGTTCCTGGACATTTTTTGAAGCCATTCCAATCATCCTTAAGCCTTAAAACCTTCAGAATCACACCTCACAGTGCCACGGTTTGCATCTTTTTTCAATATTCGTTTTCAATAATTTATCCATCATAAACATGTGTTGATCATATATCCATGCTTGCTATCATATTTGCAATGTTTTTGATTGGTTTGATTGAAGTTTAAGTGCAGGAATGACATGATGCTATTGTTAGGGTTTTGGGGTCCCAAATTGGGAATTCCATATAGAGGCAAAATTGGACAAAATCAGGGGTACTATCATGCTCATGAGATGATTTGCAGTTGATCCATGTCTCTGGTTTGAATTTATTCTGCCTGTGCTGCGTTTTTTTGAATTTTACAGGTTTATGGCTACAAACAAAATCCGTCACTATAGCCTTTAGTGACATAAATGATTGTAGGTAAAAGTGTGGCCAAAAACAACAGTTATGGGGAAGAAGACAATTAGGTGGAAGAATCCTATTGGGTGATTTGAATCACGTGCGTGTTTGGGAAAGACCATTGTATTTCCTTTATATTTTATTTATGTTATTATATATACAACTAACCATCCCAGCAAAATTTGTTTTCTTACTTTGTTTCTACAGATTCAATGCATCATCATCCAAAACGCCTACCATACGCTACCACCATATGACCATTGGATGTATCAATAATTCAGATCCAACGCCTCAAACAATGAAGGACTATGGTGCACTCTCAGGCTGGGACAACACAGGCCATTCTTTTCTTTTCTATTTTAATTTTTTTAATTGTTTTACTAATTATTTTCCTTTATTAAAATAACACCAAAAAATCATTATTTTTTATTTAATCAAAAAATCATAAAAAAAACATAAAAATAATTTTTTTATAAAAATATTTTATTTCCTTAATTAATTAGTTTAATTTAATTTAGGGCAAATTTAATTCCTTTTTTATAATTTAAATTAATTAGAAATTAGGGTTTTAATTTGTACATAACCTAATTAATTTTTCTCAAAAAAACTAACCTAAATCTTTTTTCAATTAGATTTTTTAGGTTTCCTAAATTATTCTCGCATTTAATTCACCGCGCACATTTTTTAATTTCCTTTTATTATTATTGTAAATGTTTCGAGGTTGTAATAATAATTAGGGTTTAAATTCCTCATTTTTATTTTCAGTCCAAAATAATTATGTATCTGCAAAAGCCTTGTAATAGGATTGTATGGAAAGACAAACTGAAAATTAATACGGTAGAAAACCCTAATTGTGCAAAGATAATTATCTGTAAAAACACACATGCACATTCTCACTCCTAGAGTTTGCCCCATTTGGTTGCCTTGGAAAACAATGGTCATGTCCCTTGAACGTAGGGATATCTTAGCAAAAGACCCTCAATCTAAAAGTCATCATAAAGATCATAGTCCCTTAACGTCCCTGGAGTTGCCTACGAGAAATGATCTTGTCCCTCGATATTGCCTATGAATATATGATGACAGTCCCTTCGAACTGCTAAGGTATCCTTACATGTTGCCTTCAATGACCATTTTGTCCCTTTCGATAGTCCCTCAAACTCCAACGACGGTGCTACCTATTTCTCAATAATGGAATATAATTGTCTAAAAGGAAAACGAACAGCCTTTTTTGAGTAGGTAGATAACTGTTAGGTACTTGCTCAAAACAATAAATCTTTTACACCATACACTTTCACACAAACAATTTTCAAAAACAATTTTCAAAACAACTTCGTCACACTCTGGAGGACCGATACAAGGGTTATCACAAAGTAAATAAAACTTTTCAAAGCAAGTACACACAAGCAATGTAAAAATGAGAAAGTACCTAAGAGCCCGTGGAAAACCACAGATAGAAAGGGTGCTAACACCTTCCCTTTCTATAATCTACCCCCGTACTAAAAAATATCTTGAAAAAGGTTTTTTCTGTTCTTTTTCCTTTTCCTGATTGGATAAAATAAAAGTCGGTGGTGACTCTTGCTTACCGCGACATTTTGCGAACAAAAAACGCAAACTAGTATTAACAGTCGGTTCTACCACCGTATCACAGTTAGCTTTAGGGAAATGATATCTACATGTTTCATTCACAAATAAATCATTGATGATGCCCGTATGAAAAGTTCCAAAGTTAGAAAACTTACCTTGCAAGAGGGTATCGGGTTTGTAGTTTGAGAAGCTTTCATTGAGTTCCAATAATTGGGTTAGCTTCCTCAAGTTCCCAGGAATCTAATGGGATGCTTAGCTTGAGCTGAAAGTACCTAAGGAGTTCTGGAGAAGTCTGTGTGCAAAGCTCTGTTTTTAAAAATGGAGGATGGTGATAATGGTGTTACAGTCTTATAACAGGGTATGGGATGAGTTCTAAATAATGCTTAGAAGCTTTAGGAACCAAAAGGCTTGAAAATGCACGAGGGTGATGTGAGTTTCAAACTTTTGGTCAGGTTGAGCAACAATGGAGGTATGTGATACAGTTATGAGCTCTTGGTGTTTTTAGGGGTCAAGCATGCATGGAATTTGTGGAAAACGGCTTGTGTATCTATAAGCAAAGAGTCTTCAGTGGTTTGGAAAGTCAGAAGTACAAGTTTTAAGCTAATTGCTAGGTTACTTGATTTTGAAGAAAAGTGGGAAACAAGTTTCAAGAGGAGGTACAAGCATGGGCTGGGTGATTGTAAGTGTCTAAACCATTTCTCTTGTGTTATGAGACATGTATGATCAGAAGAGAACAAGTGTGTGATACGGTGGCAGAACCGACTGTTTAATACTGGTTTGCGTTTTGCATTTTATGTTCGCAAAATGTCACGGTAAGCAAGAGTCGTCACCGAATTTTATTTCATCCAATCATGGAAAAGGAAAAAGAACAGAAAAAACCTTTTTTGAGATATTTTGAGTACGGGGGGTAGATTATAGAAAGGGAAGGTGTTAGCACCCTTTCTATCTGTAGTTATCTACGGGCTCTTAGGTACTTGCTCATATTTTAAAATTGCTTGTGTGTGTGCTTGCTTTGAAAATGTTTTACTTCGTGATAACCCTTGTATCAGTCCTCAAGGATGTAACGAAGTTGTTTTGAAAACTATTTTTGAAAAGTGTTCGTGTGAAAAGTTTTATTGAGAAAGTACCTACTAGCATCTACCTACTCGAAAAAAGATCGTTTCTGTTCTATTTCCTTTAGACAGCGTTATCCCACTATTAAGGAGTAGGTAGCACCATTGTTGGAGTTTGTAAGTGGCGTTCGAAAGGGACAAATACAATCACTAAAGCAATAGTTAGAAAATCTTAGTAGTAACCCTAGAGTCTTAAGATCTTTTCGAGGCAACGTTTCCGAGGCAACATTTCCGAGGCAACATTCGAAGGGGACATTTGATCTTTTAGACTGAAGGGCAACCACTAAAATCTCATATGCTTAATGATTGTTTACCGAAGGCAACCGAAGTGAGGTAAACCCTAGGAGTGAATATGTGCATGTGAATTTTTCAGTTAATTTAGTCTTTGCACATTAGGTGATCTACCGTTTTAATTTTTCATGCATTCTTGCCATACAATCCTATTAGCCATACATCTAGACAGTTAAAATTGCGGAAATTAAAAGTGCAGAAATAAACCTAGCTATTACATGGCTTTGACAGTTACATAATTGCCTTGACGGGAAATTAAAGGTCAGAATTTAAAACTCTAATTAAAACTATTACAACCTTGGAACAGTTACAATAATAATAAAAAAAGGGTAAATAAAATACGCGCGACGAAATAAATGTGAGGACGATTATAAAACCTAAAAAACCTAATATGAGAAAAAAAGTATTTTTTGGATTTTTATTGAAGAAAATATTTAATTGCAAATTAATTAAACCTAATTTCTAATTTTTTTGAATTATGAAAGAAATTAAAGTTGCCTTAAATTAATTAAACTAATTAATTTAAAAAAACATTTATTAAGAAATTAAATCTTTTTGTGATTTTTGATTGGTTAATTTAATTAAATAATTTTTGTATTGATTAAAAAAACAAAATAATTAAAGAAAAGAAATTAAAGAAAAATAGTAAAAATAACCAAATGGGCCCGCTGTCAGCAATTCTGGGGGTACTTAACTTCTGAAACCCAAAAGGATGGGCCAGAGTCTGGCGCCTGATCCAATGAGACCATCTTCTGAGGACTCACGGTAGACCTGTGTATGCTGGCGTTGGATCTGGCTGGAGATGGATCCAGAGGATGAAATCAGAGGGCGCTGGAGATGGATCCAGAGGATGAGATCAGAGGGAACTCGATGATCCTCAGAAGGTGTGTGCTGGATCTGGCTAGAGATGGATCCAGAGGATGAGATCAGAGGGTGCTTGATGATCCTCAGAAGGCGAGGTGTGCTGGATCTAGCTGGAGATGGATCCAGAAGATGAGACCAGGGGGCGCTTAATGATCCTTAGAAGGTGATGTATGGTGGATCTGGCTGGAGATGGATCCAGAAGATGAGGCCAGGGGGCGCTTGATGATCTTCAAAAGGTGAGGTGTGCTGGTTCTGGTGAAAATAATGGAGAAAATGCCAAAAGCTCATGTTTGGGATCGAACCCAGGACATGAGCTTCTGACTTCCTTCCTCTGACCAACTGCGCTGGATGTATCAATTGTTAATATAATAAAGAACATATAATATATTGGAAAACAAGTTAGTGGTCAGAAATGCACGCCAAATTTGAATTGGCCAACCATGCTCTGACACGCATCATCTTCTTCCTTGGACCGTCGTCTTAGGCTCTGAACCTTTACCTACAGACGCAAGTCTGTTGCTAAAAACCTGTGTTATTCAAGAATCAAGAAAATGCAATATAAATTCAATTGGGGACCATGAATCAACTGGGTTTGAAGCTCTGATCATCATGGTACCCATTATCAGGCCAAATTTTGCTTAAATCACAAAACCCCAAATTGGAGCACGAAACCTTAGCAATGGCAAAAGCTTGTTCCTACACTGTAACTTAAATCAAACTATCCATAAACATTGCAAACATGATGATGAACACGAATATATAGGTAAAATACATTTATAATGCGTAAATCATAGAAATCGAATTTGAGTTTTTATGCAAACTGTGAGGTCGTTATGTGATGATTCTTGATGCTCTGAAGCTTGCAAATGGATGGAGAAGCTTCCTGAGATGTCCAGGAATGTATTGCTAGCTTTAACACTCCTTGAGGACGGCTCTAAGATGGATTTCGATCTCACAGTTTTTGTCCAGGGTTTCAGTTTTCTTTTGACAGTTTCACGCCTCCAACCCTTGTTTTTTGATCTGGAATTGTTATGCCCTTATAGTAGACTGAATTAGGTCAACAAATTTGGATTAAATCTTGAAATTTGATGAGATTTGATTTGATTCTTTAACCATGCAAACTTGTTATTTTGAGCCAAATCTTCCCTTTCTTGTACCGATTAGGCTATATTCGTTTTGGCCTTGATAATTCAGCATATTCTGATTGCCAACCTGTCCAAAAACCAAATCAAATCATATCTTTGTTATTATTCATCAATTATTTGATTTAATTCATTTTTAATTAACAAAAAATCAAAATAAATTGAAAAATGAAGCAAATAATGTGTGGGTGAATGTTTGAGTCGTGGACCACATTATAAGTGAGGTGCAAGCATAAAAAGGTAGGCCCATTTAGCAAAAAATGCATTTGTGAGCACATTTGACTTTTGGCAATTTTGCAAAAAAAGTCAACTTTGACAAGGCATATATCCTCCAATTTTAATCCTAGAGAGGTGTTCTTGGACTTTTTAGAAATCTTAGGATGTCCTCTAAGCAACCCGTTTGGTCTCATTTCAATTGGATCTTCCATGTTCATGTATGAAGCTTTGACCCAAAAGGTGTTTTTGTTGACTTTTCAAAAGGACCTATAATGTCAAAATTCATATCTTTCTATGAGTGCATATTATGAACTTAGGAGCTGAAGGTGAGTTGTAGGGAATTGCATCCTCTTCAAAATGAGCTTTGGATGGAAAATTTATGATAAAGTATGAAGAAGTTATGCTTGGTCAAATTTGGGTTGACTTTTCCTGCAAAACCCTAATTTAACAACTTTTGGGTTTTGATGAATTTGGAGCATTCCTTGGGGAATCATGATCAACCCTTGATCAAATGATGGAAGTCACTTCAAAATTTTGATGTTGACCAAAAACCTTGAAGTTTGACTGTATGTGGGCCACAATTGACTTTTGACCTAGTATAGTCGATTCTCAAGCATCTGAGCAGTTAACTGAGCAACCTTCTTGTGCAAGGTATGAAACTTGACATGGATGATCTTGGGAACATATTAGGATCTTGGAAGGCATTTGGGACCTTTGTGGTTCACCTATCTTGATGAAAATAGAAACCCTAATTTGGGGTATACTGCCTTAGGAGAGAGTTTGTCTGGTCAACTCTTGGGTAACCTTGAGCAAATTGGGGACCTCACTTGACATTTGTTGACTAAAATGAGAGGGCAAATTTTGGGGTACAACAGTTGCCCCTGTTCAATCTTCTTAAACCTGAGGATGTAGATTGGCTGCTCTACCTTTGGTGATCTGAAGGTGGAAGATGATTGAACACTAGAGTGCCCAGAAATTTGCACTCGCATGAAGTGGCACTTGATTTGTGATATCGGAAATGGGCTTACAAATGCCATTTAGAGGTCGAGGATTGAATGTTATCGGAGATGGGCTTAAAGATGCCATCCTGGATGTGACGGAGAATTGCAGGAGATGGGATTAAAGATGCCATCTAGGGGATGTTGATTTCCTATCTTGGGAGAACTAGAGTTTTAAGAGCTTCAGTTGTCCGTTACTCTATCGTGGAATAACTCTGGCTTGAGGGAGAGGATGTGTACTGCGTATCTAGTCAGGGTACAAGCTGCACTGCGATTTACTGGGGAAATGTGAAACCAATCGTGTTTGATCAGGTTCTAGTCTTACGGTGTTGTGAACCGCTGTTTGGAGATAAGAGAGGGACCCTGGATAGTAAGGTTTTGTGAGAAGGAACCTGGATAGTTGGGTTACTTCGATATGAAAGCCTGGATAGTAGGGCTTTGAGAAGGAACCTGGATGGTAGGGTTACTTTGATATGAAAGCCTGGATAGTAGGGTTGTGAGAAGGAACCTGGATAGTAGGGTTACTTCAATATGAAAGCCTGGATAGTAGGGCTGTGAGAAGGAACCTGGATAGTAGGGTTACTTCGATATGAAAGCATGGATAGTAGGGCTGTGAGAAGGAACCTGAATAGTAGGTGTTGTACCCCAAAATTTGCCCTCGCATTTTTCCCCAAGAAATCTCAGCTTCAAACATTTCCTGACTTTTCAAACTGGCTCAAGAATCGGACAAACGGACTTTTCTTGACAGTCAAGCGGAATTAGGGTTTTACTGATTTTCAGAGCTTTGAATTGTTTCACAGTTGGCTCAGGGTTTTGGATGATTTTTGGTCCAATTTTGATCAGGCGAGCGTTATTTGGCATTTAATCGGGAATTAGGGTTTTATGGGCATATTCTCAGAAGAATTTAAATTTCACAGCACTTTGCGGTTTATTTCAAGATTCGAGTTAAAATTCGCGTTATCTTGGTTTAATCAGCAAAAGAGACAGTGGTTTGAATTCAGTACGTTTTGATTGGGCCAGTCATATACAGGGTGCAGTATTGGATTCACAGTGTTTATGCGTTTGATCAGTCCATTTGGGTTAACTGCTGCTTTGCTTTGGATGTTGAATAAGACAGACTTAATTGATCAATGTTGTTTTATTTTAGTTATTTATTATTCTGAAATTGAATGATTGAATTTATTTTCAATTGTTTTAATTCTAAGAATTTTAAATAAATAAATAAACAATAAAGTAATTTGGAATTAACTGGATAATTTAGATTTTATTGAATAATTGAATTATTTGTACAAATTGTTGTTTATAATTTAAATTATGAACAATGATATACATTAATTTAAATATTACATAAAATTAAAAACTATCCTATTTTCTAATGTTCTTCATTCTTCACTCCGCTCCGGTGCTCCATTGTTTTATCTGCAAAAAAGAGAAGAAAAGTCAGAAAGCAGTTAATTAAAAGACAGATAAAATATTGCTCATCATTAGGGGCCACTGACTGGGATCAGTTGACCCTCTCTGCAAATCACGGGATTTCTCCCGGTTCACAGAGAGGGAAGATTTTTTATTTCATGAATGCAAATGTCAAAAATGCATAAGTTACAAATTTCAAGCTGCATAGAAATTTAAAATCTCAATTTCCAATTCAAAACCATATAGTTCAAATCCAATCTCAAACTTTCCATCCAAAGCAAAGGCGCTACTGTCAGTTTACTCAAAGAAAGAAATCAAAGTAGTACAAGTTGCTATCAAAGCTCAAAAGCTGTCATGAAAAGATTTTTTGCCAAGATATCAAGGAAAAGCCAGCACACAAAACACAAAAGCTGGAGAAAAAGATGCAAAATGTGTTATGCAAGCAATCTTGAATCATCATTTCCCAGGGCCCCTTCAGAAAAGTACAATAATAATCATATAAAATTCAAAACTGTACTTTAGGAGAGAAGAAAGAGAGATAATAGAAGCATGGTTCAGGTTAGGCATAGGCAGCAAACAGTAGAAAAGCAAGACAGAAAAAGATATACAAATCTATAATCCAAAGACAGTTCAGCAGGGTTCAGGCATAGACAGTAGGAAAGGATAGAAGATATAATCCAAAGCTCAGTTCAGCATAGCAGGCAGACAGTAGAGAAGACAGAAAAAAAAAAGATATACAAATCAAAAGCCAACTCAGTTAGGCAGGAGTTCAGAATAGACAGTAAGTAAGGTTAGAAGAAAGAAGAGATACAAAACTCAGTCCAATATAGCAGGTTAGGGATAAGAAGCAAAAGGGAGAACCAAAATCTATCAAACCTGAACCTTGTCCAAAACCACCAAAACCTGCATCAGGCCTCAACCATCCAATACAACTCTGCATAACAAATATACAGAAGCTAATACAAAGAAGTAAGAGTTTAGAATAGAGAAAAAATCCCCAAAACTCAGAATACCCTGTCATAACCAAACTCAGAATACCCTGTCCCAAACCTCACATAACCAAAAAAAACTGAGTTATCAAGCCAAGCATCAGTCAAAAAACAATGCCTTACCATTAACCTCATACCAGAATCACCACCCCTATTGCCAAGTCTCAAGTCAAAACTCCCTGTCAAAAACCTGATATACCAGTGCTAAAACTGTCAAGCACGAAACCAATTCCTAAGCCCTCAGTGAAACACATCATGGGGCAAGCTCAAGGCAAAATATTTGAGGCAACAGTTCTAGGCAAACAAACGTACGAAAGGGCAAGTTTAAGGTAACACAGAAAGATCATTCAAGGCAACATAGGCCCTCAGATCTCAGAGATCATCATTGGGCATCTCAAAGCACACATAGGCAAATCGTCCAAGAAAGCAACCAACAATCCAAGGGCAACACATAGTGGAAGGAGAAGACAAAAAGAGTGAATTTTAAGAAGGGTTTTCAGGCAAATCTAGCATCATCATCAAAACCCTAATATATCAAAAGAACGAAAGTACCAGGGAAGCTCAAAGTTTCGTCACATCTCCCTTCGCCGTTCCGGCCCCCTGAAGCATCACCCCTCTTCTCTCCTCCATCTCCAAAATCAGGTAACGAGCCTTCTATCCCTTCTCCTTCACCTCATAAAAAACGAAAAAATAAGAACTCAAAGTAAAACACGCGAATTCAGTAGAAGAAGAAACATAACAACAAAAACCAACCTTGTTTCAAAGGATGTGGAGTTCTTGCCTTGGAGGGAAGAGAGTACGGGTCGCGCTGGTGGCCGGAGGAAGCTCAGGAAGCCTAATCGGAGAAGACTCAACAAACGGCGCCGCTGTTAACCCTAGCCCTTGTTCTGAACTGCCAAATGCCTAACCCTAATTTCCAAACGTGGGCTTAACCTGTTCCCAATTATTCTAAGCCCAAGTTAACACTTCATCATGTTTTGTAAACACTAACCCTTTTCTTTCTTTTTCCTAAACAATACCTCTTTTCTTTTATAAAACACTAACCCTCTTTATTTTATAAACAATTTTTATTTTCTTTGAAAAACACTAATTTAATCATATAAGTTAAAATATCTTTTTCTTAAGTATATATTTGTACATAAAAATAATAAACCTTTTCATACACAATTAAATTGAAAATACTTGTTTCTCTTTATTTATTTACCCTTTCATTTAAAATATATTTTGTACATACATTTTTAAAACATTAATTTTGTACATATTTCATACATAATTAAAATTGAAACTTTTTTTAATTAACATTCTTTTTTCATACATAACAATTCAATACATTTTCTCTAATATTGAAATTCACAACATTTGGACTAAAATACTTTCCAATTAAAAATTGAACATTTAATCAAAACACTTCATTTTTCTTTTGTACATAATTAAACATACAAAAATCAAAGATTCGTTTAAAACATGTATCTAGGTCAAAACCCTAATACGCTCAATTTCGCATTTCGCACTTGTTACACAATTCACATACATATACACTTGTACACTTACATAACACATTGCCCTATACATATTGGTTTATCTTACATTTATATTTGATATTTATATTGATCGCATTCGATTTGGTTGTAACTTATTGGATACTATAAGTCTCATCCCCTTGTACATTTATATCCCCACTCCCTGATACTATTTTGTAATAGCGTAGATTTACATTCCGCAATTTACAGTTTTCCAATTATACCATGTTTAGACCTAGGGTTTGTATGTACATAAAAATCAAACGCTAGATAACCTAATACAAGACAAATACATGTAATCAATACACAATCACACTTGCACCCTCTAGGGTAATCCCACATGTTGCCTTCCAAAATGGGCCATGCTTGCACGTCGAGTATCTTTGGCAAAATAAAAGAAAATGATCACAAGTCCCTCAAAGTGTTGCCTCAATGGAATGATCATAGTCCCTTCGAAGTAATTGCCAAAGACATTTGGCACCATTGCATTCATGGTCCATACGATGACCCACGCCCGTCCCGAATAAACTTCCTAAATACAAGATTGCCTACCAATTTCAATGGTAGAACAAAATTGTCAAAGGGGTTAAAACACGACGAAAATCTTTGAGAAAGCTTTAGGGTAGATAAACTCTTAAGTACTTGTCAATTTGCAAAGAAAACACTTGCCTAATTTCAAAACCCACTTCACAAACACTTTCAAAAATCAAACTTTTCAAACCCTTGAAACATCTTTTTAAAAGATAAAACACCTTTTGTAAAACATTCGAGTAAAGAATTGTTACAAGGTTAGCCTAGCACCAGGCATCTTTTCAAAACATTTTCAAAACAACACACAAAGCACCATTTCATACAATTGAAAACCAAGGCAAGATTGATCTAAGCAAGTACCTAAGAGCCCATGGATAACCATGGATGAAAAGGGTGCTAATACCTTCCCTTTTCATAATCTACCCCCCGAACCCACGAAATATCTCAAAAGGTTTTTGCTGTGCTTTTTTAACCTTTCCTTTAGGATAAAATAAAAAGTCGGTGGCGACTCTTGCTCAACCGCACAAGTGCGAATACGAACGCAAAACACTAGTCAGTTCTCCCACCGTATCACAGAACTGGCGACTCTGTTGGGGATAAGATTTAAAAGTCGGGTTACCTTAGGGTTTAGATCACCTTTACTTTCAATTGATTGCTTTGTTTGCTTTACATTTGTGGGCTTTGTATCGGAGCTTTATAGATCCTAACCCGGATCTGGGGAAACCCTTTTAGGTAGCAACAAGGCTGTGAGGGAACTGTGCGGGGTATACCGACATGGTTGAAGTAGTCTGCTATGTTGATGTGGCACTTTGGTGTGTACCGGTAACCCTTGAGTTCAGTCAAGGAGAGTACGGGGCCGCCGCGGGGTGTCGCGAAACATCAACTGACCTTAGAACCCTAATTGACCATCTTGGCCTCTTTAGGGTAGTGAGATAACTGACTTTGGTGCAGTCCGAGGTTGGTTGATACTCGATACTACACTCAATTGAGGGTTGCTTTCCTGGAATATTTCGGTCGCCAGTTCAGTGGCTAAATCGAAACGATGAACAATGAAAGCAATCCAATGATATGAGATCCTCTAGAACCCGGTTACTTTTGATAGGACAGGTTTTAACCAACAAACTGAAAGAGGGTAGTACCTGAACCTCATGCAAGCCTAAACCTAAGGCCTTGTGTGCTTGGTGTGAATATTGTTTGCCTGTATATACACTTACTTGCTTATGCATACATGCACATAACATCATAACATCATACCATAGCATTTTAGCATTTTCAATAACCATTTCAAGGATCTCGAGGGTTCTGTTGATGCAGGATTACGTTGAACCAGACATCTATCAAGGGGCAAGAGGTTTCTCCTCTAACCAATCCAGTCAAAGTTCAAGTGCAACAACTTGAATCAGTGGCTATGACCCACTCGACATGGTGAGCTTGATTCTAGTGGAAAGACATCCGCCGATACAAAGTTCTTCAATCAAAGATCAAGTGCAACAACTTGAATCAGTGGCTATGACCCACTCGACATGGTGAGCTTGATTCTCGTGGAAGGACGTCCACCGGTGCAGAGATCTCCAATCCGAGAGCAGAGTTCAACCTCTAACATTTTCTTGTGTTTACCCCAAGAGATCCTTGAAAGCATGCATCCACATATCATGCATTTCATTTTGACAATCTTTCCTTTTTCAGGTTTCCTTACTCTCCTGCTGTTTATTTCAGCAAGAGATGGCCCTAGAACGGTCTGTCAAAGACATCCAAGACCAGACTGCTCAGCTGCAGGAGATGTTCCTGAACTTGTCTCTGGGGCAAGAAGAGATGAAAGCTCTCCTCACCAAAGACCTGGGGACTTCCAACAATGCCAGGAATGATCAGATTGCGGAGCTGCAGTTTGATCTGACAACACTGGGGACTCAAATGATGGGACAGTTGGTGGGCCAGATGGCTCTCATCCAAGACCTATCTCAAAGACAAGAAGAACTTAGAGTTCTTGTCCGCCAACTGCTTCCAAACAACCAACTGGGGCAAGCATCTGAGGTTGAAGAGCAAATCACCGCTCAACCTCCATCCACTCAAGAAGACAAGGGGAAAGCTCCTTTGCTAGCTTCAGGGTCACAATCTCATCAACAACCCCGCCAGCGTCAACGGGGCAATCGGCGTAAGCAAGAAAAGTCGGGAAGACAGTTTACGGAGATTGAAATACCATCATTCTTCATACTGAAGCGCCTGTTGGAAGTCAATTTGCTCACCGTAAAGGACCCTCCTCAGAAGCTCAATATCTCCTCTCCTCGCTTTAATCCCGACGAATTCTGTGTTTATCACTCCTGCAGCCCGGGACACAGTACCAACGACTGTTGGGCCTTGAAGAACAAGATTCAAGATCTGATAGACATTGGGGTGCTGGAATTCATGCCAGACGGCGAGATGAAGATCTTCCGTTAAAGGGTTCTCCGCTTGAAGTGACGAAGCTCGAAACTGAAAGACTTTTGCTTCTTTTTGAATTTTTCAAAGTTGTAATTTCTTTTGCTGTCAAACAATTATCTGTTGATGTTAAACTCTGTTTTCATTAATGCATTGCATATGTTTGTCTTGAATTCATCCATTCGTTTCACTACTCTTATGCTTTTCTTTATGATATTTGACTCTTGGATGGGGACAGTTACGTCCTATTTCGGGGTAACTAACATCAATGCCTTTGGATACTTTTACTCTATGGGGAGTGTAGATGTTACTGGGACGCATGCTGAGGATATGACAATGACTTTGTATCAAGACTTTTCTGCCCCTGTACCTGCTGGAGAAAGTGCCTGCGGAGGCCTTGTGGATTGAGTGTTATCCAAACTTATGAGGTGCTTAGCAACTGCCAATCGGAATGATAAGTCTTCTACTGATAGGCAAGTGACAAGATGATAGGACATAATCGTACGCTTTAATCCCTAACTCTTACCTGGACTGTCTTTTCAGATTTTCAGTCCATCGGGATACCCTTTTTTTCCCAAGCCGCCTTTTCAGGTTTTCGACTTGCCGGGTGTACAAATATTTTTGTTTTTATCCCTAATTTTTTCCTGAACCCTTTTGGTTCGCCGGGATGCCCTTATTTTTGCCTAGGCCAGTCAACCTAGCGGGTCTTTGTTCATGCGTAGTATTTTCCGACTATGTCCATGTTCACCGGGTACGGAGAATTTTCACTGTCCATAGTAGTAAGTTTTGCCACACTACCAGAAGATGTTTGTTTGATCGTACAAGATTCGTTGCTGGAATTCATGCCCAATGCCCCAAGTGATTCATATTGAGATCTGCCCCTGACTATTTGGCATCTTTGAGAGATTCCTTGAATCTTGACTTGACTTCCCCGGATGATGGACAATGATCATTCCGTGCCCCTTGGTTGGAAGTGTTTTTCCACTTGAGGTGATCCTTTTCATTGAGAAGGTTTTTTTTGTTCACTAGATATTCGTCATGCGAATTTCTCTGTTGTTGAATAAATAGTCATATGCAAACAATGTTATTTTAAGAATGTAAAGCTTATGTCTGTCTTGAGGTTTTGAAAATGCAGTTTTTTTTAGTAAAATAGAATTTTGCAAAGATGTGATATCAACGCAGGATTTGTAACAGACCTCCAGGAGTCAGGATACCTTTTATAACAGTATGCTTTCGAACTAACCCATGCTTCAGCTAGGACTTTTAAGGTTTATAACGTGGACTGGTTCACGGTTCAAGAAACAAAGGATAAAGGCTCAAAATTTATTTGTGCCCACCCGTTCTTCATGATGTTCTTCAGTCCTATGCTCAGTTAATTGCGCGTTCAGAATCCCAGTTGAGTTCTGGAATATTGTCCTTGATGTTCTGGTGATGGTTCAGATACTGAAAGTTTACTTGAAAAAGGTGGTCATTTTGTAATCTTTTTTTTTCGAGGATTTGTAGTAACCTCTTTTTTTTTTGTTATCCCTAATTTTTTCCTGAACTGTTTCTTTTGTGGTTACAGTCAGCGGGATGCCCCGGTTTTTTTCTTAAGTCTCCTTCACAGGTTTTGACTTAATGGGCTTTTATTTCGAGAGATAATGACTGTCTATCTTGACGATTATACAGAACCATCACCGTCTTTTGTTTTGGAAGGACGTCTTTGATGCCATTCATTATGTATGAAGTAGAGTATTACAACTGAATGCACATCTGAATTAACTGAGAAACTACCCTGTCCCGGGTTATGATTAAGGGTTTTAATTAGTGTGAAAAGAAAAAACTCCTACTTCTTTGGATCAAAATTTATTTGTGCCCACCCGCTCTTCGTGATGTTCTTCAGTCCTATGCTCAGTTAATTACGCGTTTAGAATCCCAGTTGAGTTCTATAATATTGTCCTTGATGTTCCGGTGATGGTTCAGATACTGAAAGTTTACTTGAAAAAGGCAGTCATTTTGTAATCTTTTTTTTTTCGAGGATTTGTAGTAACCTCTTTTTTTTTTGGTTTTCGTTATCCCTAATTTTTTCCTAAACTGTTTCTTTTGTGGTTACAGTCAGCGGGATGCCCCGGTTTTTTTCTTAAGTCTCCTTCACAGGTTTTTACTTAATGGGCTTTTATTTCGAGAGATAATGACTGCCTATCTTGACGATTATACGGAACCATCATCGTCTTTTATTTTGGAAGGATGTCTTTGATGCCATTCATTATGTATGAAGTAGAGTACTACGACTGAATGCACATCTGAATTAACGGAAAAACTACCCTTCCCCAGGTTATGATTAAGGGTTTTAATTAGTGTGAAAAGAAAAAACTCCTATTTCTTTGGCTCAAAATTTATTTGTGCCCACTCGCTCTTCGTGATGTTCTTCAGTCCTATGCTCAGTTAATTGCGTGTTTAGAATCCCAGTTGAGTTCTGGATTATTGTCCTTGATGTTTTGGTGATGGTTCAGATACTAAAAGTTTACTTGAAAAAGGCAGTCATTTTGTAATCTTTTTTTTCGAGGATTTGTAGTAACCTCTTTTTTTTTCTTTTTCGTTATCCCTAATTTTTGCCTGAACTGTTTCTTTTGTGGTTACAGTCAGCGGGATGCCCCGGTTTTTTTCTTAAGTCTCCTTCACAGGTTTTGACTTAATGGGCTTTTATTTCGAGAGATAATGACTGCTTATCTTGACGATTATACGGAACCATCACCGTCTTTTGTTTTGGAAGGACGTCTTTGATGCTATTCATTATGTATGAACTAGAGTATTACGACTGAATGCACATCTGAATTAACTGAGAAACTACCCTGCCCCAGATTATGATTAAGGGTTTTAATTAGTGTGAAAAGAAAAAACTCCTACTTCTTTGGCTCAAAGGGGTTGACTAAGGATTATCTTCCTTATAACTCCATTGTTTGGGATTTGAAACAACGCATGTACATCGTCAGCGGGGTCCGTTCAAAAGAATAATGTAGAGGTCATGGTATCATTTTTGTCATCCTCCCTCTAAAGGCTTACAAATTTTTAGTCGAGAGTTGAATATCACAAAAAGGAACGAAGTTTAAATATAGTGAATACGAATGAATTGATTCAAAACAGACATATGCAATGCATTGATAAAGTAACAAAGTTTGACATGAGTAAATATTCGAACAATCAAAAGAAAATTACAAATTGAAAATTCTAATGAACGAAAAGCCCTCTTGTTAGAAATTGTCACTTCGAATGGTGGGCCTTGGAGGATTGACAAAAACATTCCAGTTGACCATCTTGTGTGAATTCCAATGCTCCTTCATCAATCAGGTCTTGAATTTTGTATTTCAACCTCCAACAGTCGTCTGTATCATGCCCCGAACTATTGGAGTGATACGCATACCTTGCATCAGGATTGTAGTTAGGCGAAGAAGTCTTGGGATTTGGATGAGGTCCTATCAACTTAACCAGATTCATCCTTAACATGTGTTGTAAAGCTTGAGACAGCGACATGTTGAGTTTGGTAAACTGCCTCTTGGGTGTATCTAGCTTACTCTGATTAACCCGTTGTTTTTGGCGAGGTTGTTGTTGTACCCGTGAGGTAGTAGAAATTTGGAAAGGTCCACTCAACACCAAACCAAAATCTTGTCTTCTTGGAGGTTGATCAATGACTTGGTCCTCAGCCTCGACTGTTTAATTCATATTGTTGTATGCGTCTTGATGAAGTTGATTGATGATGGCTTTCAGCTCTTCTTGCCTTCAGGATAGGCCTTGGATAAGAGCCATCTGCCCCAGCATCTGGGTTCTCATTGCATCAACCTCATCTTGCAGTTGTTCCAGTCGTTCGTCCTTATTGTCTTCAGTACTTTTCTTGACCAAGTTCCAGGCGAGGAGTGTTTTCAACTCTTCCTGCCCCTTGGATAGATTTAGGAACATTTCCCTGAACTGAGCTTCTTGAGTTTGAAGATCTCTTTCGTCTTGTTTGAGAGACATTGCTGAAATAAACAACGAGAACATGAGAGACATGTACTGGAAGACCTGTTATGCAATGATATGTATGCTATATGTATGCAATGTTTTCAAGGATCTCGCGGGGTAAACAAGAAACTGTTAGAATTTGGTTGCAGCTTGATTGAAGAAACTTCGTGCTGTTAAGAGTCATTCTTCAAGAGTCAAGCTCACCATATCGAGTGGGTCATAGCCCCTGACTTAAGTTGTTGAGTTTTGATCTTCTGACGACATTGGCTAGAGGAAAATAAATCACCTTGCCCCTTGTTAGACGTCTAATTTATCATAACTTGCATCACAGGCCCTCGAGATCCTTGAAATGGTTAAGGAAATGTTAAGGCATGATGTTATGATGTGTATACTATGCGTTTAAGAAAAAGTGCGAGGTGATGTAAGCAAGTGAACCCGACAAGAAATCCAAGTTATTGGATAAGGATTGTAAATAAAACCTGCAAGGAACTCATGTTGTCAGATAATAAAACTGTGCAAGTAGTTCAAGTTGGAAGCACACAAGTCACACAAACAGCCTTAGGTTTAGGCTTGCATGGGTTTTAAGGTAGTACCCTGTTGAAGTATAGTTAGTTTAACCTGTCTTAAAAAGTAACCGGGTTCTAGAGGATCTCAATATCACTGACCATCCTTTATCGGCATTGTCTCAGCTCACGCAATCTTTTCTTGCGGCTGAAATATCCTGAAAGTCTGATCTCAATGAGTGTAGCATCTAGTATCAACCAGTTCTCAGCTCTACACGGAGGCCGGCTATCTCACTACTTTCTAATGGCCAAGTTGGGAAATTAAAGGTTCTAAGGTCAGTTGATGCTTCACGACACCACGCGGCGGCCCCGTACTCTCCCCGATTGACTCAAGGGTTACCAGTACCAACCAAAGTGCCACATCAATGTAGCTACTGCTTTAACCGTGCCGGTATACCTCATCATAGTTCCCTCACAGTTCATTGCTACTTACCTAAAAGGTGTTTCCCAGATCCGGGTGTAGGATCAAATAACCCAAACAGTTCCCATAAATATAAAGCAAGCAAGACAATTAAGAGAAAGCAATTTAATGACCTAGATCCTAAGGTATACCCCACTTCATATATATCCTCAGCAGAGTCGCCAATTCTGTGATACGGTGGCAGAACCGACTGTTTAATATTGGTTTGCGTTTTGCGTTTTGTGTTTGCAAAATGTCGCGGTAAGCAAGATTCGCCATCGACTTTTATTTCATCCAATCATGGAAAAGGAAAAAGAACAGAAAAACCTTTTTTCGAGATATTCTGAGTACGGGGGGTAGATTATAGAAAGGGAAGGTGTTAGCACCCTTTCTATCCGTGGTTATCTACGGGCTCTTAGGTACTTGCTCATATTTTAAAATTTCTTGTGTGTGTGCTTGCTTTGAAAATGTTTTACTTCGTGATAACCCTTGTATCAGTCCTCAAGGATGTGATGAAGTTGTTTTGAAAACTGTTTTTGAAAAGTGTTCGTGTGAAAAGTTTTATTGAGCAAGTAACTACTAGCATCTACCTACTCGAAAAAAGACCGTTTATGTTCTATTTCCTTTAGACAGGGCTATCCCACTATTAAGGAGTAGGTAGCACCGTCATTGGAGTTTGTAAGGGACGTTTGAAAGGGACAAATACAATCACTAAAGCAATAGTTAGAAAACCTTAGTAGTAACCCTAGAGTCTTAAGATCTTTTCGAGGCAACGTTTCCGAGGCAACATTTTAGAGGAAACATTTCCGAGGCAACATTCGAAGGGGACATTTGATCTTTTAGACTGGAGGGCAACCACTAAAATCTCCTATGCTTAATGATTGTTTACCGAAGGCAACCGAAGTGAGGTAAATCCTAGGAGTGAATATGTGCATGTGATTTTTTCAGTTAATTTAGTCTTTGCACATTAGGTGATCTACCGTTTTAATTTTTCATGCATTCTTGCCATACAATCCTATTAGCCATACATCTAGACAGTTAAAGATTGTGGAAATTAAAAGTGCAGAAATAAACCTAGTTATTACATGGCTTTGACAGTTACATAATTGCCTTGACGGGAAATAAAAGTGCGGAATTTAAAACCCTAATTAAAACTATTACAACCTTGGAACAGTTACAATAATAATAAAAAAAGGGTAAATAAGATATGCGCGACGAATTAAATGCGAGGACGATTATAAAACCTAAAAAACCTGATTTGAGAAAAAAAGTATTTTTTGGATTTTTATTGAAGAAAATATTTAATTGCAAATTAATTAAACCTAATTTCTAATTGTTTTAAATTATGAAAGAAATTAAAGTTGCCTTAAATTAATTAAACTAATTAATTTAAAAAAACATTTATTTAGAAAATAAATCTTTTTGTGATTTTTGATTGGTTAATTTAATAAAATAATTTTTGTATTGATTAAAAAACAAAACAATTAAAGAAAAGAAATTAAAGAAAAATAGTAAAAATAACCAAATGGGCCTACTGTCAGCAATTCTGGGGGTGCTGAACTTTTGAAACCCAGAAGGATGGCCCAGAGTCTGGCGCCTGATCCAATGAGACCATATTTTGAGGACTCACGGTGGACCTGCATATGCTGGCGTTGGATCTGGATGGAGATGGATCCAGAGGATGAAATCAGAGGGCACTGGAGATGGATCCAGAGGATGAGATCAGAGGGCGCTCGATGATCCTCATAAGGTGTGTGCTAGATCTGGCTGGAGATGGATCCAGAGGATGAGATCAGAGGGTGCTTGATGATCCTCAGAAGGTGAGGTGTGCTGGATCTGGATGGAGATGGATCCAGAAGATGAGACCATGGGGCGCTTGATGATCCTTAGAAGGTGAGGTATGCTGGATCTGGCTGGAGATGGATCCAGAAGATGAGACCAGGGGGCGCTTGATGATCCTCAGAAGGTGAGGTGTGCTGGTTCTGGTGAAAATAATGGAGAAAATGCCAAAAGCTCACGCCTGGGATCGAACCCAAGACATGAGCTTCTGACTTCCTTCCTCTGACCAACTGCGCTGGATGTATCAATTGTTAATATAATAATGAACATATAATATATAGGAAAACAAGTTAGTGGTCAAAAACACACGCCAAATTTGAATTGGTCAACCATGCTCTGACACGCATCATCTTCTTCCTTGGACCGTCGTCTTAGGCTCTGAACCTTTACCTACAGACGCAAGTCTGTTGCTAAAAACCTGTGTTATTCAAGAATCAAGCACACGAAATATAAATTCAATTGGGGACCATGAATCAACTGGGTTTGAAGCTCTAATCATCATGGTACCCATTATCAGGCCTAATTTTGCTTAAATCAACAAACCCTAAATTGGAGCACGAAACCCTAGCAATGGCAAAACCTTGTTCCTGCACTGTAACTTAAATCAAACTATCCAGAAACATTGCAAACATGATGATGAACACGAATATATGGGTAAAATACATTTATAATGTGTAAATCATAGAAATTGAATTTGAGTTTTTGTGCAAACGTGAGGTCGTTATGTGATGATTCTTGATGGTCTGAAGCCTGCAAATGGATGGAGAAGCTGCCTGAGATGTCCAAGAATGTATTGCTAGCCTTGACACTCCTTGAGGACGGCTCTAAGATGGATTTCGATCTCACACTTTTTGTCCAAAGTTTCAGTTTTCTTCTGACATTTTCACACCTCCAACCCTTGTTTTTTTATCTGGAACTGTTATGCCCTTATAGTAGACTGAATTAGGTCAACAAATTTGGATTAAATCTTGAAATTTGATGAGATTTGATTTAATTCTTTAACCATATGCAAACTTTCTATTTTGAGCCAAATCTTCCCTTTCTTGTACCGATTAGTCTTGATTCGTTTTGGCCTTAATAATTCAGCATATTCTGATTGATAACCTGTCCAAAAACCAAATCATATCTTTGCTATTATTCATCAATTATTTGATTTAATTCATTTTTAATTAACAAAAAATAAAAATAAATTGAAAAATGAAGTAAATAATGTGTGGGTGAATGTTTGAGTCGTGGACCACATTATAAGTGAGGTGCAAGCATAAAAAGTTAGGCCCATTTAGCAAAAAATGCATTTGTGAGCACATTTGACTTTTGGCAATTTTGCAAAAAAGGTCAACTTTGACAAGGCATATCTCCTCCAATTTTAACCCTAGATAGGTGTTCTTGGACTTTTTAGAAAGCTTAGGATTTCCCCTAAGTAACCCCTTTGGTCTCATTTCAATTGGATATTCCATGTTCATGTATGAAGCTTTGACCCAAAAGGTGTTTTTGTTGACTTTTCAAAAGGACCTATAATGTCAAAATTCATATATTTCTATGAGTGCATATTATGAACTTTTGAGTTGAAGATGAGTTGTAGGGAATTTCATTCTCTTCATAATGACCTTTGGATGGAAAATTTATGATAAAGTATGAAGAAGTTATGTTTGGTCAAAGTTGGGTTGACTTTTCCTACAAAACCCTAATTTAGCAAATTTTGGGTTTTGATAAATTTGGAGCATTCCTTGGTTAATCATGATAAACCATTTATCAAATGATGGAATTCACTTCAAAATGTTTATGTTGACCAAAAACCTTAAAGTTTGACTGTATGTGGGCCACAGTTGACTTTGGACCTAGTACAGTCGATTCTCAAGCATCTGAGCAGTTGACTGAGCAACCTTCTTGTGCAAGGTATGAAACTTGACATGGATGATCTTGGGAACATATTAGGACCTTGTAAAGCATTTGGGACCTTTGTGGTTCACCTATCTTGATGAAAATAGAAACCCTAATTTGGGGTATACTGCCTTAGGAGAGAGTTTGTCTGGTCAACTCTTGGGCAACCTTGAGCAAATTAGGGACCTCACTTGACATTTGTTGAGTAAAATGAGAGGGAAAATTTTGGGGTACAACAAAGTGCAAGGATCAAGAACAATTTTTGTGCAAAAAGTCACTTTATCAAAATGGCAATGTGCAATTTCTTCCCAAAATGGATATAAAGCATGGCCTTGCATTGAATGCTTGAAATGAGACCTCTAACAGCTGTGAAAGCAATTAATTATGGAGTTCCTAACAATTTTGAGGCCTGCAAAGTAGAGGTTATGTAGCACAACTTTGAATTTTGAATTTGTTCATCACAAAATTACTTGTAATTCAAGTGATAAAACCCTAACTTCATATCTTCGATTCTCCCTACTAAAAAATAATCTCTAGGAGTTCTTGGACATTTTGGAAAGCTTTAAATGTGCTCTACAACCCACCTTTGAATCACTTTTAAATATTCCCGTTGGAACTATATGAAAAAGTTCCATGAATTTGGGTCAAAATCCTGACCAAATTAGGGCAAAATTTCACTAAGTGTTTTTGTTTCATGACCATGTATTCTTAAAATTATAACTTGAGATCCAAGCACTTTTTAGAAGGAGTTGTGTGAAGAAAAATTGTAGATTTCATGGAGATTTATAACTTTCATGTTGGAAGTTTCTTTTGAATCAGCATGCATCATGGTGAAAATTTGGCTCAAAGTTATGAAAAAATAAGAAATTTCCAACACTTAGAAAAATTTCTAAGTTTAGAAATTTTAACTTTTCAAAATGAAATCTTGAATTTTTGATTTCTTGATGAATAAGTTTCATATTTTGACATGTCTTGATGAATTGTGATCTTTGACATTTGAATTTGATCAAAAAGTCAAAGTTTGACTTTTCAGTATACAGTTGACTTTTGATCAGTTAACTGAAAATTCATCTGTCAATCCATTGGACTTGAGAAATGTTTTGAGCCATGTCATTAGGTCAAAATGATGCAATTGGACTCTTTAGATCATGCCTTAAATAAATTGATCATTTGCTAGGTCAAAAATCAGAAATTGCCCTTTCCCAATCAAAAACCCTAATTTTGACCATTTTGCCCTTTTGAAGATTTGATCAAATTTCTTGAGGGATTATGGTCCAAACTTGATAAAAATGATACATATGAGTTTAAAATGTTGATGTGGATCAAAATTATGAAGTTTTACTGTAAATTGGCCATAGTTGACTTTTTCCCCAACACAACTGATTTTTAGGTCAATTATTCAATTGACTGAGCAAAAGTGTGGTCCAAAGCTTGAAACTTGACATGAGTAATCTTGAGGGTCCATAATGATCCATGAAAGTCATATGGGGCATTGGAAGTTCAAATATCCTTATGCAATCTCAAACACTAATTTTGGTCCTCAGTGCTTAAGGAGGTGTCTTGAGCTGATCAACCCTAGTGCAGTCTTGAGTCAAAGGAGATCTTGTGAGCAAATCTTGATAAATGAGAGGACAAATTTTGGGGTACAACAGCTGCCCTTATTTAAGTTTATTCTATCTGGAGATACGAAGTTTAAAAATCTTCGTGTCGACGTGATCGAAGATACTTAAATATAAAAACAAATCCTATTTTTGGCCCTAAGATGCCATGCAATGCTTATGAATGCATTTGAACAACTTCAATGGGATGCAAAACACCATTGGGATGTAGCAAAGGAAATAAGAATCAAAATAGAAATCCAACCAGGAAAATAAATCACTAGTGAATCAAAAAGACCCGACTGATAGAGGATGGTAAAAGGTCAAAGGATACACCAACTTTAACTGAAGGCGAAACTACCAACGTTCACTAAAGGTAGAAAGAGAAAAGAATTAACAACACCGACGTTCACTGACGGTGAGATACCAACATATACTAAAGGTAGAGAGAAAAGAAATATCAAAGCACCGACGTTCACTGACTGTGAACTACCAACGTTCACTGAAGGTAGCAAAAAGATAAAAATCACTAACTTTCACTGATGGTGAACTACCAACTTTCACTGAAGGTAGAGAGAAAAGAAATATCATAAGACAGCCTTTCACTGATGATGAACTACCAACATTCACTGAGGGTAGCAAAAAGATAACAATCACCAACTTCCACTGATGGTGAACTACCAACTTTCACTGAAGGTAGAGAGAAAAGAAATATCATAACACCGCCGTTTACTGATGATAAACTACCAACATTCACTGAGGGTAGCAAAAAGATAACAATCACCAACTTTCACTGATGGTAGAGAGGAAAATATATCATAACATCGTCATTCACGGACGATGAACTACCAACGTTCACTGAGGGTAGCAAAAAGATAATAATCACCAACTTTCACTGATGGTGACCTACCAACTTTCACTGAAGGTAGAGAGGAAAATATATCATAACACCGTTGTTCACTGATAATGAACTACCAACATTCATTGAGGGTAGCAAAAAGATAACAATCACAAACTTTCACTGATGGTGAACTACCAACTTTCACTGAAGGTAGAGAGGAAAATATATCATAACATCGTCGTTCACTGACGATGAACAACCAACATTCACTGAGGGTAGCAAAAAGATAACAATCACCAACTTTCATTGATGGTGACCTACCAACTTTCACTGAAGGTAGAGAGGAAAATATATCATAACATCACCGTTCACTGACGATGAACTACCAACATTCATTGAGGGTAGTAAAATGATAACAATCACCGACTTTCACTGATGGTGAACTACCAACTTTCACTGAAGGTAGAGAGGAAAATATATCATAACATCGCCGTTCACTGATGATGAACTACCAACATTCACTGAGGGTAGCAAAAAGATAACAATAACCAACTTTCACTGATGGTGACCTACCAACTTTTACTGAAGGTAGAGAGGAAAATATATGATAACAACGCTGTTCACTGACGATGAACTACCAACGTTCACTGAAGGTAGCAAAAAGATAACAAGTTTCCCCAAAATTCCGGTGTTTCACCTAGAACGGGTCTCAACTTCTTCTTTAACCAAGGAATTCCACCTGGAAAGGGTAAGATATAAGTTGTCTCAAATAAAGAGACATGCTACTTGCTGTTATGGGAAGGGTTATAAAAATGACTTTCAGGGGAAAACAATGTGGCTTCCTGGGGAAAAAATATGACTTCCCAGGGAAATAAATATGATCTCCTGGTGAGATGCCACCATATTCTTGATGAGGAGATAAAAGTATTCTCGTGCCAAAATAAATGCACATTCTCAAACCAAGGCTCGAAGCTCGCAGAAATCCAAAGTAATAATATTGCTGGGAACCAAAGATTTAAACCAGAAATAAACTGGAGTAAAATAGTCTACCGAAATACATTCTTTGAGAAATAAAATCAAGAGGGAAACCCAAATCATCAACACAAGAGCTGTACAGGAAGGCTAAAGCAAAAATCTTCAACGAGGGATAACTCAGTGGGGAAATTGAAAGAATATACACTTTCTGCTTAAGGCTGAAACTCTATTGGAGAGAGGACAACATAACTCTGCAAAACAGGGTAATATGTCAGCAAACAAAATTAATGAATGCGAATGAGCAATGGTTTGCTAAATTCAACTATGCATGATGTATGTATGAATTTATGAGTGTTATCATGTATATGCTGACAAAACAGACATATAACATTGGGAATAACCAGGCAAAATCAACTCGGGCACAATCAACACTCGGCTAAATCACATCTAAGATGAACATTCCATAAGAAAATAAGCACCAAACAAGGAAACATAATCCTATTTCGCAGCTTAACTTCACTGGGAAGGAACATAATCTGGAAATAATCAAATCATTGTGACAAAACAGTATACATACAGGGATATAACATCCTTCTCCATGCTTCACCGGGGAATAACACTCAGACTTCAATGGGAAAACAAATGCTTTCATGGTCTGCACTTCTACTGGGGATTTCAATATTAATTTCAAATAAGGCGAATGGAAACCATATTGGCAAAATATCAACTGATAATTTCGAGATGGCTTCAATGGAGAAATATCATACAGACTTCACTAGCGGAGATAATGCCTCATAATCGAGATATCAACGGGGGACCTCGTGCTGAATCCGTTGGAGAGGTCAACACCACATCGAAGAAAGGAAACCAAGATACGTTCTTCAATATTGAGAGTAAGAATTACACCAACTTCTCTGAGAAAAAAAAGTATGAAACCTCATGGGGACAATAACTTGGAGAGTTAAGAAGTCAAACATTATAGCAAGAAATCAATCTCATGGGGATTTTAAATCAAACTCAACACTTGGCAAGTAAAAACCCAAAAAGTTGATAGCCATCTCAACACTTCTTAAATAAAACATTGCCCTTGCCTAATTATCGGGCAAACAAACAAAATGCAAGTACTGCCAAGAGGGAGATGCTTCATAAATGAGTCAAATCTCAGCATGCACAGGGAGAAAAAACTTCTATTAAATAAGCCAGGCCTTCACTGGGGAATCTTGGATTGAGTCTTCATATCATGCAAACTTATTCCAACAAAAGATGCCCTAGGATAGCTTTCTTGGGGAATCAAGAAGTCAACATATAGAAAGAGGTCAAACTCATGGGAATTTTAAATCAAACCCGGCACTTGGCGGGTGAAAACTCAAAGGATTTTCAACTGTCTCAACACTTCCTAGAAAATATACTGCCTTGGTCTAGCTGCCTGGGAAATAAATACAAACAATAATTCCAATACTGCAGAAAGAGCGACATTTTGCAAATAATTCCATCTCAGCACACCAAGGGAAAAAGACCTTTCATCATATGAGGGAAAACTTTGATGGGGAATCTGGGATAGTGGCCTCAGACCATGCAAACCCAAAAATCATAAAAATGAACCAAGGCTTGACTGGGAACACTGGGATCGCAAACATGATACCGCACCTTACACCAATTGGTACCGTCTTCAATATACAAAAAAAAATCACACCTATACCAGTGAAAACGACCTGAGAAAAACCTTCCCAGGAGGGACAAAACTTCTCAAATTTACTAGAGTTCGTCCATTCCTGGGATCACCACTTTTGTTTTCCTCTTGAATCACAAAATCTAAAGTAAAGGTAAGTTACAAATTCTTTTTGAAAAACAGTTTTGTTATTTAATGTTTTTGCTTTGAAAATTATTATAAATAATAAATGGAGTCTTTGTAAGCTAAATAAAATAGGAATTACAAAGAATTGGGTAAAATCTCAAATTTTATTGATAGAATGGTAGTCTGTGAATGGAGAGACTCCACGGATAATTACAAAGTTCGGAAAATGGTAATATATAATGGAAAAGATACATTGAGATACAATGACCATTATTCTCTCTAACAACTTTGAAATTCTGAGCAACATCTTTTGTTAAATTATGGTGAGGATCCAAGAAGATTGTTGCTTCAACGATCAAGTCTTGTCTGATGTAGTTACTTGCCAAGAAAGTCCCTAAATTTTGCCTAAGCTGCCCTTGCGGGTTTTCAACTTAGCGGGAAATTTATTCTGTTTATGTCTCTAATTTTTGCCTATACCGCCCTTTCGGGTTTTCGGCCTATCGAGATGCACCTTTTTGCCTAAGCCGCCCTTTCGGGTTTTTAACTTAGCGAGTTGTTCTTTTATTTCTTTAGGAGAAGTATTTCTTGACTGCATCAGCATTCATGGGACGTGGGAACTCATCGCCATCCATAGTTTCAAGAATTAATGCACCGCCAGAGAAGGCTTTCTTGACAAGATATGGGCCTTCAAAATTGGGAGTTCACTAGAATCAGCGTTAAAAGACATGATCTTCCTGAGCACGAGGTCGCCTTCTCTGAATTCACGAGGTTTGACCTTCTTATCAAAAGCTTTCTTCATTATCTTCTGATATAGCTGCCCATGACACAAAGCCGTCATTCTCTTCTCTTCGATCAAATTCAATTGGTCAAACCTGTTCTAGACCCATTCAGCCTCTGATAACTTGGTTTCCATTATCACACGCAAAGAGGGAATCTCAACCTCGATTGGGAGTACCACTTCTATTCCATACACAAGAGAGAACGGGGTTGCTCCTGTTGAAGTGCAGACATATGTCTGATATCCATGTAAAGCAAAAGGGAGCATTTCATGTCAATCTTTATAAGTAACAACCATCAGCTGGATGATCTTCTTGATATTCTTATTAGCAGCTTCAACAACCTCATTCATCTTCGGCCTGTACGAAGATGAATTGTGATGGACAATCTTGAATTCTTTACAAAGTTCTGTCATCATCTTGTTGATCATATTCGAGCCATTATCCGTGATAATTCTGCTCAGCACACTATACCGACATATGAGATTATTCTTAATGAAGCGCACTACCACCTACTTAGTAACATTATCATATGAAGCAGATTCCACCCATTTGGTGAAGTAATCAATTTCTACCAAGATAAAACGGTGACCATTCGAAGCTTTGGGTTCTATCAATCCAATCATGTCAATACCCCACATAGAGAAAGGCGACGGGGAAGAAATAACATTTAGAAGTTTCTGAGGCACATGAATCTTGTCCGCATAAATTTAGCATTTATGACAATTCTTTGCAAATTTGTAATAGTCAGATTCCATTGTCAGCCAATAATAACCTTCCCTTAGCATCTTTTTAGCCATCGAATGTCCATTGGCATGAGTGCTAAATGAACCTTCATGAATCTCACGCATCAAATGTCTGCTTCGTGTCTATCCATGCATCTGAGCAAGACCATGTCATAATTTCTCTTGTACAACACATTTTCACTGAGGAAGAAGCTGCTTACCAATCTTCTCAGTGTTTTTTTATCTTTATTCGATGCACCAATCGGGTATTCCTGAGTCTGAAGAAAATGCTTGATATCATAAAACCAAGGTTTCTCATCTGCTACATCTTCTGTTGTAAACACATGAGCGGTCCTATCCATTTGCCGAACTATAATTCGAGGTATATCATTCCAAGTAATAACTTGATACATAGAAGCCAGAGTTTCCAGAGAATCCGCCATTTAATTTTCGTCTCTAGGGATGTGATGGAATTCAACTTTATTAAAGAATGGTAACAATCTTCTAGCATAATCTTTGTAAGGGATCAAGCCTGCGTGACGAGTATCCCACTCTCCTTTAATATGATTTATTACAAAAGCTGAATCTCCATACACATCTATAATTTTAATTCTGAGATCAATAGCTTCCTCGAGACCCATGATGCAAGCCTCATATTCTGCCATATTATTAGTATAATCAAATGTCAACCTTGCAGTAAAAGGAATGTGTGATCCATGTGGAGTGACAATCACATCACCAATTCCTTTACCATAAGCATTCACAGCTCCATCAAATATTATGCTCCAGCGAGATTCAGGATCAAGACCTTCCTCGGGAAATGGTTCATCACAATCTTTCACTTTCAGAAACATCACATCCTCATCGGGGAAATCATACATCACAGACTGATAATCATCAACTGGTTCGCGAGAAAGATAATCTGCCAACACGCTGCTTTTAATAGCTTTTTGAGTGCGGTATTCAATGTCATATTCAGAAAACACCATCGGCCAGTGGGCAATTCTCCCAGTAAGAGCAGGGTTTTCAAAAATGTACTTGATTGGATCCATTTTGGAGATCAACCAAGTAGTGTGATTCAACATATACTGCCACAAACGTTTTTTCGCCCATGCCAGAGCACAACATGTCTTTTCCAGCATGGAATACCGTGATTCACGATCAGTAAACTTTTTACCGAGATAATAAATGGCATACTCTTTCTTCCCTGTTTCATCTTATTATCCCAGAATACAACCCATGGAATTATCTAACACGTTCAGATACATAATTTGTGGTCTTCCTTCAACAGGAGGGAGCAAGATAGGAGGTTCAAGCAAATATTCTTTAATACTTTCAAATTCCCTTTGGAAGTTATCTGTCCACACACAACCATGATCTTTCTTTAACAACTTAAAGATCGGTTCACACGTTGCGGTCATGTGTGAAATGAATCTGGAAATATAATTCAAATGCCCGAGGAACCCGCTGACTTGCTTTTCAGTTCTCGGTGCTGGCATTTCTTAAATTGCGTTGACTTTATCAGGGTCAACTTCAATCCCTCTCTGGATAATAATGAAACCCAACAATTTCCCTGACTGAACACCGAAGGTACATTTATTTGGATTCAAGCGGAGATGATTCTTCCTCAAACACTGAAATAACTTCAACAAATCTTCTACATGCCCTTCTTCAGTCTGGGATTTAGCAATCATATCATCAACATATACCTCAATTTTCTTGTGCATCAGATCATGGAATAGGGTTCTCATAGCCCTCTGGTACGTTGCACCAGCGTTCTTCAACCCGAAGGGCATCACTCTATAACAGAATGTTCCCTAGGGTGTGATAAACGTTGTTTTTTCCATGTCCTCAGAAGCCATATTTATTTGATTATATCCGGAAAATCCGGCCATGAATGAGAAAACTTTGAATTTTGCTGTGCTATCCACTAACATATCAATGTGTGGCAATGGAAATTCATCTTTTGGACTAGCTTTATTTAGATCTTTGTATGCAAACTTTTCCATCTTTCTTCGGTATTGGGACAATATTGGCAATCCACTAAGGGTATACTGATGTCACAAGAAAACTTGCATTAATCTGCTTTAGAACTTCTTCTTTGATCTTCACTGCCATATCTGGGTGAGTTCTTCGCAACTTCTGTTTGATTGGCAGGCAGTCTGGCTTCAGCCGCAAACGGTGCTCTACAATATTTGTATCTATACCAGGCATGTCTTGATAAGACCAAGAAAATGTATCCACATATTCTTTCAACATCGCAATCAACCTGCTTTTCACATCGTGATGCAATAATGCTCCAATCTTGACTTCCTTCGGATCTTCTTCTGAACCCAAATTGATTACTTCCAATGGATCTTTATATGGCTGAATGACATTCTCCTCGCACTTAAGCAACTGTGAGACCTCTTCCAGAATCTCATCATGGTCTTCTTCTTCGGCCCCATACACATGACATTCAAAGTTGGGAGAGGGTGCAGGGTCATTGTATTCAACGGGTTTTTTAATTAATGTGCACATATGATTTATGATTGCTTTTAGAAACTGACACATATAACAAGTAATCATGCAAATTGAATTTCAGTTATTATTTATTTTGAAAGGTTTTTTCTGATTACCATTTTCCAAGAAAAAGCAAAAAATAAAGACACAATTTGGGAAACAAAGACAACTTTTATTATTGATTTTAAAAATCCAAGCAAACAGATAAGCCCATACAATATTAACAATTTCACCTTGGCAGAGTGAAACCTTTTCAAAAAGATTAACACAAACAAATTACTTTGAAACATGTATGCAAGAGGGAACATCAATGGTGATCCAGTTCTGAACCCTAACTCCTTGCGTCACATAATTTGCCATTTCTGGCTCTGCTTCATCTTCCACAATGGAATTATCCCAGAAACAGTTGGATGAAGATAACCCCCGCTACGAAAGATGTCTTGATATTTGCCTGCAGCAGACTTCAGCTTAATGCTCTTACCTTTGTCATTCTTCATAGAGAACTCCAAGCCAGCTCTATTGGTATTTACAGGTGGATCCACAATCTGTCCCCATACTTCACTACGACCATTACGCATAACCTGTTGCGCATCCTTAAACGAAGCTATAGAATTCTCATTTCCTTTTATATTATCAATGGATAAAGCTTGGAACTGGGTTCCAACAACAACTTCATCCGCCTCCACAATGCTGGAAGAGGATAAATGAGATATCAATAATGTCTGTTCTCCATTTATAATTACCACGTTTCCTTCTCGCAGAAACTTTAACTTCTAATGTAAAGTCGAAGTGACAATCCTTGCCTCATGTATCCACGGCCGTCCCAGCAAGCAGCTATAAGAGGGGTACAATATCCATGACCTAGAAAGTAATCTGAAACAAATGTGGGCCTATATGAATAGGTAAGTCCACTTCACCAATAACATATTTCCTTGATCCATCAAACGCTTTCACAATAATGCCACTCGGGCGCATGGGCGTTCCTTGATATTTCAACTTCATAAGTGTGCTCCTTGGTATAATGTTTAATGCAGATCCATTATCAATCATCACATTGGATAATGCATCATTCTTGCAGTTCATGGAGATGTGGAGGGTCAGGTTGTGATTCCTTCCTTCATCGGGCAGTTCATCGTCGCAGAAACTCAAGTTATTACATGAAGTAAAGTTCCATACTACACTGCTGAATTGGTCTACAGGCATATCACTTTCCACAAAAGCTTGGTCCAATACCCTCATCAAAGATTCTCTGTGAGCAGAGGAGTTCATCAATAAAGCCAAGATAGATATTTTTAAAGGAGTCTGCAGTAGCTGATCTACAATTATGTAGTCGCTCATCTTGATTATCTTCAAAATATCATCCACCTCCTTTTCTAGCGTAGCTCCATTAGATTCACCCATTGCCTTCTTGGGTTCAACATTTTCAACAATTTTCTTTCCAGCACTAACATCTCCACGAACAACTGGTGCAAATACACGACACTGTGGGTCACTCTTCTAGTCTCAGTAATATTTCCAACATTAGGCATTGGCTGGATGGGAACTTCCAAACCATCCTCTAAAATTGTAGCATTATATTTGTAGGTTACAACCTTGTCTGACTCATAGGAGACAGGACCCGACAAACTAATCACCAATGGAGTAATAGCTGGCTTGTTATGATATTAAACTTCAAAATGGACGGGTGTACCAAAACAAGGCATAATAACATTTGCTCCCTCTTCAACACATTCAGTCTTTATAGAGTCATCTCTAGAAAACATATCTTCATCTGAGGAGAAGAAATCATCTGCATGGGAATACTCATCATCTGACTCCTCTTCGGCCAAACAAACCTCAATCACATCAACTTCATGGTAATCATCCCCTTGGCCTGTAACCTTGATAGTTCTATTATCCAACAACAACTGAACACCTTTCCTTACAATTGAACATCCTCTGGAGTCTCAGTAGAAAATTCGGCAAGATCCATATTGATGTTCTACCTTACCAGCCATGTGGTAGAAAGTAGCATGCAATTGTACAAGATCCTCATTCATGTATTCCACATCAAAGATTTTGAACTCTCCAGAACATCTAGAAACCATGTTTACTTCCTCTTCATACTCTGCCCTAGGCATGATTATGTGGATGAGGCTCTCATCCATCATCTCCTGCAAATCAGCCTTTATCTTGTCACAACCCTGTATCTCCGTACTGCAAATAGCACAACCAGCATGGTCATGCGTATAGTAGCTAAATTCAGAGGTCTGCATGCATTTTCACCAAATCTCCTCTACCCAATTTAATATCAAAAAGCTGGAAGTCGCCTGGACAATCGGCCACCATGTTCACAGCATTTTCTCCTCCATGCTTGGGCAGAGGATTTTCTTTCACATTAGGGCCAACATCCTTGAAAGAGAAGATACCAGACTTCACCAATTTTTGTACTTAAGTCTTCAAAGGATAGTTGTTCTCAACATTGTGCCCTAGTGCTCCCTGATGAAAAGCACATGTTTGGTCTGCTTTGTGATAATAAGGCAATGGTGATGGTACAGCGGGAGGTGGTCGGGTTTGAACCAACTTATTCTGAATTAACAACGGGAGTAATTTTGTATAGCTCATAGGGATAGGATCATAACTTTACCTTCTCTGATTATATCCTTGATTCCCCGGATGGGATGGTCTCTGATAGGCAACGGTTGTTGGAGATATACCAACAACTGGAGTAACTGAGGCGACTTATTGATGACGCTGATAATTTCTTCTAGAAGGATTAACCATCCTCTCTTGCATAACAACATTTATATCTCCTTCCTTCTTTTTGGAAAACCCATAGGATGGCTTCTTCGTACTTCCGGAACTTTCACTTTTTGTTAGACGACCCTCTCTTACAGCCTCTTCTAAGCGGATACTCATGCCTACCATTTCAGTAAAGTCACTTGGCGCACTCTCTACCATCCTCTCATAGTAGAAAGCACCCAGAGTCTTCAAGAAAATCTCAGTCATCTCCTTTTCTTCCATGGGAGGAATCACTTGGGCGGCTACCTCACGCCATCTCTCTGCATATTCTTTGAATGATTCCCTGTCCTTCTGGACCATGGCCCTGAGTTGATCACGGTCAGGCACCATGTCCATGTTGTATTTGTATTGTCTGATAAAGGCTTCTCCCAAGTTGTTAAAAGTATGGATATTGGCATTGTCCAAAATCATATACCACTTCAATGCAGCACCAGTCAAACTATCCTGAAAAAAGTGAATCAACAAATGTTGATCATCAGTATGGGTAGACATTTTTCTTACATACATCACAAGATGGGCACGAGGACAAGTGTTGCCCTTGTACTTCTCGAATTTTGGGACCTTAAAATTCGCAGGTATCTTGACATTCGGGACCAAGCATAAATCATTCACATTCTTCCCGAACAATTCCTTTCCCCTGAGGGCCTTCATCTCCCTCTGCATCTTGTCAAACTGCTCTTGAAAATCATCCATTCTACCACAGAGACCCAAGTATTCACTTGGTGGAGGAAAAGGATGACACATATCATCATTAGCAAATGGGAACATATTCACCGAAGGAGGTGCAGGAGGAGTAACATGCACCACATGAGGTGCAAGAGTAACACTAGTCTGGACAACTGGAGTATCTTGAGGACCAAGATTGAAACCTTCAGGCACACAGTTCTCTGGTATTCCCCATGGACAACCTTGAGGCATGCGATTCTGAATAACAGCTGGAGTAGCAGACACAGGAACACTTGGAGCTTCAGTAGTAACCCTTGTTGGTTGAGGTTGAACACTCGGTGGCTGATTCTGAGCAGCCACTAGAGATTCCATCAGAGCAGTGAGATTTTCCATGCCGGCCTTCAGAGCAGAAACTTCCTCATGTAACTCGCGATTCTCTTGTTCTAAGTTGTCCATCTTTCTTCCAAAATCAGCTCGAGTATTGTAGTGGTGAGACAGCTTGCTGAAAAAAGTAAAGAAGCTTGGTAAGACACCTGGATATGCATAACAAATGCAAGAAATATGTTCAATATGATGCATGATATGCAACGCACATGATTTATTTTTATTATTAATATTTCAAGGGACTTAAAGATTTATGGACACATTGCAAATATCAAAGTAAAAACACATTTAAAATACTGAAGAATTTTATTATAATAACTTCAAAATGGATTACAAGTTTCAATAATCCCAAGTACAAGATGAAAATAAAGTCTAAAACCCTAAGAAGTAAAGCTGATGGAGATCACTATATATGTTGGCGCTTCCCTGTAAGCCTGACAATCTGAGCCTTCAACCTCTGATTTTCTTCCACATATCTGGTGGTAACCTCCTTCCAATCACCTGAATCAGGAAGTGAGCAACTAGCATTTGACTGAGGCTTAGAGGAAAATAAATCCCCTTGCCTCTCCATTGTCTCTACAGCCCGACTCTCAAGAATCTCAATCACGTCGTCTTTCTCCTTCAAGTCTACTCTATAGGAAATCTATAAAGTTTGGCACTTATTCTTCCAAGCTTCCTTTTCTTGCTGCATCCTGACTAAAGCAAGTTGTAGCTCTTCCACATCATCCAATAAGGGAGGTGTGGTCTTTACAAACAGATCAGGCATAGGTCCTTCCCGGGAATACGTCATCTTCAACTGAATAGCTCTCTCTTGTACCCACTGAAGATGAGGTTCCAAAGAAACAACACCCCTAGGTCCCAAATCCTTCCTACTCTTCTTATGAATGTGACGCCAGGCCTTCGCAATCTGCTCCCTAGCTTCTCTATGGTCTTATCCTTCCTTCAGAAAGAAACTACTCAAATGAATACTATTTGGTTTATCCCTCATCGGATAATCAAGTTGTCGTCGTGCAAGAATAGGGTTGTAGTTAATTCCTCCCTTTGTACCAAGAAGAGGTACATTGGGGAAACTACCATAATTGTCGACAATATGCCTGATTCCCGGGAAACACCTATGTCCGATCTATTTGTGAAGACCACTCCTCCATTATTAGATGATCTAGAAGAGCTGCAAATGGCTTTGGTTATGATGCAACAGGAAAAGGACGCTTGGAAGAACAAGTTCCAAACTTTAGAGATTTCCTATAGAGCAAACTTGAAGGAGAAAGATGACTTGGTTGAGATCCTTGAGAGCCGAGTGGTAGATACTATGAAGAGGCAAGGAGATTTATTTTCTCCCAAGCCTCAATCAGATGTTGATTACTCACTTCCTGATTCAGGTGATTGGAATGAGGTTACCACCAGACATGCAGAAGAAAATCAGAGGTTGAAAGTTCAGATTGCCAGGATCACGGGGAAGCGCCAACGTATAGAGTGATCTCTATCAGTTTTACTTCTCAGGGTTTTAGATTTTATTTTCATCTTGTACTTGGGATCATTGAAACTTGTAATCCATTTTGGAGTTGTTATAATAAAGTTTTTCAGTATTTCAAATGCGTTATTACTTTGATATTTGCAATATGTCCATAAATTTTAAATCCCTTGAAATATTAAATAAAATAAAATCATGTACATTACATATCATTCATCATATTGCACATATTTCTTGCATTTGTTATGCATATCCAGGTGTCTTACCAAGCTTCTTTACTTCATTCAGCAAGCTGACTCACCACTATAACACTCGGGCTAATTTCAGAAAGAAGATGGACAACTTAGAACAAGAGAATCGCGAGCTGTGCGAGGAGGTTTCTTCTTTGAAGGCCGGCATGACCAATTTTACTACTCTGGTGGAAGCTTTGGTGGCTGCTTAGAATCAGCCACCGAGTGTACAACCTCAACCAAGAAGGGAAACTACTGAGGCTCCGACTGTTCCCGTATATGCTACTTCAACTGTTATTCAGAATCGCATGCCTCAAGGTTATCCATGGGGAATGCCAGAGCATTTTGCACCTGAAGGTTTCAATCTTGGTCCTCAAGATACTCCAGTTATTCAGACTATTGTTACTCCAGAACCTTATGTGGTGCATGCTGCTTCTATTGCGCCTTCTTCGGTGAATATGGTCCCGTTTGTTAACGATGATGTGTGTCATCCTTTTTCTCCACCAAGTGAATACTTGGGTCTTTATGACATAATGGATGATTTTTAAGAGCAGTTTGACAATATGCAAAGAAAGATTAAGGCCCTTAGGGAAAAAGAGCTATTTGGGCAGAATGTGAATGAATTATGCTTGGTCCTGAATGTTAAGATACCTGCGAAGTTTAAGGTCCCAGAGTTTGAGAAGTACAAGGGCAACACTTTCCCTCGTGCTCATCTGGTGATGTACGTGAGGAGAATGTCTACCCATACTGATGATCAACGTCTATTGATTCACTTTTTTCAGAATAGTTTGACCGGTGTTGCGCTGAAGTGGTATATGAGTTTGGACAGCGCCAATATCCATACTTTCAATGATTTGGGAGAAGCATTCATCAAACAATACAAGTACAACGTGGACATGGCGCCTGACCGTGATCAACTCAGGGCCATGGTTCAGAAAGACAGAGAATCATTTAAAGAATATTCACAGAGATGGCGTGAGGTAGCCGCCCAAGTGATTCCTCCCATGGAAGAGAAGGAGATGACCAAGATTTTCTTGAAAACGCTGGGTGCTTTCTACTACGAAAGGATGGTAGAAAGTGCGCCAAGTGACTTTGCTGAAATGGTAGGAATGGGTATCCGCTTAGAAGAGGATGTAAGAGAGGGCCGTTTAACAAAGAGTGAAAGTTCTGGAGGTATGAAGAAACCATCTTATAGGTTTACCAAGAAGAAGGAAGGGGATGCAAATGTTGTTTTGCAAGAGAGGAGGGTTAATACTCCTAGAAGGAATTATTAGCTTCATCAGCAAGTCGCCTCAGTTACTCTAGTTGTGGGTGAAGCTCTAACTACCGTTGCGTATCAGAGACCGTCCCAGTAGGGGAATCAAGGGTATAGTTAGAGAAGGGAGAGTTATGACCCTATTCCTATGAGCTATACAGAGTTACTACCGACATTGATTCATAAGAAGTTAGTTCAGACCTGACCACCTCCCGCCGTGCCATCACCATTGCCTTGGTATTACAAAGCAGACCAAACATGTGCTTTTCATCAGAGAGCACCAGGGCATAATGCTGAGAATTGTTATCCTTTGAAGATTAAGGTGCAGAAGTTGGTGAAGTATGGTATTCTATCTTTCAAGGACGTGGGACCTAATGTGAAAGACAATCCTCTACCCAAACATGGGGGAGTAAATGCTGTGAGTATGGTGGCTGTTGTCCAGGTGACTTCCAGATTTTTGACATTAATTTGGTTAGAGGAGATTTGGTGAAAATGCATGCATACCTTTGTGAATTTAGCTACTATATGCATGACCATTCCAGTTGTGCTATTTGCAGTACAAACATACAAGGTTGCGATAAGATAAATGTTGATTTACAAGAGATGATGGATGAGGGCTTAATCCACATAATCAGGCCTAGGGCAGAGTATGAAGAGGAAGTGAATATGGTTTCTGGATGTCCTGGAGAATTCAGAATTTTTGATGTAGAGTATATGAATGAGGACCTTGTGCAATTGCATGCTACCTTCTGCCATATGACTGGTCAGGTGCAACACCAATATGGATCTTGCCGAGTTTTCTGTTGAGATTCCCAAGGATTTTCAATCGTAAAGAAGGGTGTTCAGTCGGTTTTAGATAATGGGGTTATCAAGGTTACAAGTCAAAGGGATGATTACCATGAAGTTGATATGATTGAGGTTTGTTTGACTGAAGAAGAGTCTGATGAAGAGAATGCCTCTACAGATGAGTATTTCTCCTCAGATGAGGATTTGTTTTCCAGAAATGACACAATAATGATTGATTATGTTGAAGAAGGGGTAAACGTCATTGTACCTTATTTTGGGGCACCCGCCCATTTTGAAGTTGAATATTATAGCAAGCCAGCTGTTACCCCATTGGTGATTAGTTTGCCGGGTCCCATCCTCTACAAGTCAGATAAGGTTGTACCCTACAAATATAACGATACAATCTTAGAGGATGGTGTGGAAGTTCCCATCCAAACAATGCTTGATGTTGGAAATATTGCTGAAAATAGTAGGGTGACTCGCAGCGGTCGTGTGTTTACACCAGTTGTTCGAAGAGATGTTAGTGCTGAAAAGAAAATTGCTGAGAATGTTGAACCCAAGAAGGCTGCGGGTGAGACTAGTGGGGCTGCGTTAGAGAAAGAAGTGGATGATAGTTTAAAGATAATCAAGATGAGCGACTACATAATTGTAGACCAGCTACTGCAGACTCCTTCAAAAATATCTATCTTGGCGTTATTGATGAACTTATCTGCTCATAGAGAATCCTTGATGAGGGTATTGGACCAAGCTTTTGTGGAGAGTGATATGCCTATAAACCAATTCAGCAGTGTAATAGGGAATATTACATCATGTAATAACTTGTGTTTTTGCGATGATGAATTATCAGATGAAGGAAGGAATCACAACCTGGCCCTCCACATCTCTATGAACTGCAAGAATGATTCACTATCCAATGTGTTGATTGAAAATGGATCCGCGTTGAATGTTATATCGAGGAGCACTCTTATGAAGTTGAAATATCAAGGAACGCTTATGCGCCTGAGTAGCATCATTATGAAAGTGTTTGATGGATCAAGGAAATCTGTTATTGGTGAAGTGGACTTGCCTATTCATTTAGGACCACATTTGTTTCAGATTAGTTTCCAGGTCTTGGATATCGTACCCGCTTATAGATGTTTTCTAGGAAGGCCGTGGATACATGAGGCAGGGGCTGTCACTTCAACTTTACACCAGAAACTGAAGTTTGTACATGAAGGGAAAGTAGTGATCATAAATGGGGAACACGCATTATTGATATCTCATTTGTCCTCTTTCAACGTTGTGGAGGCGGATGAAGCTGCTGTTGGAACCCAATTCCAAGCCTTATCCATTGACAATATAAGAAGGAATGAGAATTCCATGGTTTCACTTAAGGATGCGCAGTAGGTTGTGCGTAAGGGTCATAGTGAAGTGTGGGGACAGATTGTGGATCCACCTGTGAACAAGAACAGAGTTGGCTTGGGGTTCTCTTTGATGAATGACAAAGGTAAGGACATGAAGCCGGAGTCTGCTGCGAGCAAGTATCAAGACATCTTCTGTAGTGGGGGTTATCTTCATCCAACTGTTTCCAGGATCAATGCCATTGTAGAAGATGAAGCAAAGCAAGAAATGCCAAATTATGTGATGAACGGAGTTAGGGTTCAGAACTGGATCACCGTTGATGTTCCTTCTTGCATACATGTTTCAAAGTAATTTTTTTGTTAATATATTTGAAAAGCTTTCACTCTGCCCAAGGTGGAAGTATTAATGTTGTAGGGCTTATCTGTTTGCTGTGAATTTTAAAATCAATAATAAAAGTTGTCTTTGTTTCCCAAATTGTGTATTTATTTTCTGCTTTTTCTTGGAAAATGGTAATAAATAAAAACCTTTCAAAATAAATAATAACTGAAATTCAATCTGCATGATCACTTTTTATATGTGTCAGTTTCTAAAAGCAATCATAAATCATATGTGCAGATTAATTAAAAAAAACCCGTTGAATACAATGACCATGCACCCTCTCCCAACTTTGAATGTCCTGTGTATAGGGCTGAAGAAGAAGATTATGGTGAGATTCCAGAAGAGGTCTCACGGTTGCTTGAGCACGAGGAAAATACCATTCAACCATATAAAGAGCCATTGGAAGAGATCAATTTGGATTCAGAAGAAGATCCGAAGGAAGTCAAGATTGGAGCATTGCTGCATCTTGATGTGAAGAGCAGGTTGATTGAGTTGTTGAAAGAGTATGTGAATATTTTTGCTTGGTCTTACCAAGATATGCCTGGTCTAGATACAAATATTGTAGGGCACCGTTTGCCGTTGAAGCCGGAGTGTCCGCCAATTAAACAAAAGTTGAGAAGAACTCACCCAGATATGCCAGTGAAAATCAAAGTGGAGGTTCTAAAGCAGATTAATGCTGGTTTTCTTGTGACGTAAGTGTATCCTCAATGGATTGCCAATATTGTACCAATACATAAAAAAAAATGGAAAAGTCCGCATGTGCGTAGATTACAGAGATCTAAATAAAGCTAGTCCAAAAGATGATTTCCCATTGCCACACATTGATATGTTAGTGGATAGCACAACAAAATTCAAAGTATTCTCGTTCATGGATGGATTTTTCGGGTATAATCAAATAAGAATGGCTCCGGAGGACATGGAAAAAAACGTTTATCACACCCTGGGGAACATTCTGTTACAGAGTGATGCCCTTCGGTTTGAAGAACGCTAGTGCAACGTACCCGAGGGCTATGACAACCTTATTCCATGATCTGATGCACAAGGAAATCGAAGTATATGTTGATGATATGATTTCCAAATCCTAGACTGAAGAAGGGCATGTAGAAGATTTGTTGAAGTTGTTTCAGCGTTTGAGGAAGTATCGTCTCCGCTTGAATCCAAATAAATGCACCTTCAGTGTTCGATTAGGGAAATTATTGGGTTTCATTGTTAGCCAGAAAGGAATTGAAGTTCACCCTGACAAAGTCAAAGAAATTCAAGAGATGTCAGCGCCAAGAACTGAAAAGCAAGTCAGAGGTTTCCTCGGGCGTTTGAATTATATCTCCAGATTCATTTCCCACATGACTGCAACATGTGAACCGATCTTTAAGTTGTTAAAAAAAGATCAAGGTGGTGTGTCGACGGATGACTGCCAAAGGGAATTTTAAAGTATTAAAGAATATCTGCTTGAACCTCCTATCTTGCTCCCTCTTGTCGAAGGAAGATCGTTGATTATGTATCTGAGAGTGTTAGATAAATCTATGGGTTGTATTCTAGGACAAAAGGATGAAACAGGGAAGAAGGACTTCTCCATTTATTATCTCAGTAAAAAATTCACTGATTGTGAGTCGTGGTATTCCATGCTGGAAAAGACATGTTGTGCTTTGGCCTGGACGGAAAAATGTTTACGGCAGTATATGTTGAATCACACTACTTGGTTGATCTTCAAAATGGATCCAATCAATTACATTTTTGAAAAACCTGCTCTTACTGGGAGAATTGCCTGCTGGCAGATGTTGTTATCTGAATATGATATCGAATACCGCACTCAAAAAGCTATTAAAAGCAGTGTGTTGGCTAATTATCTTGCTCACCAACTAGTGGAGGATCACCATTCTGTGTGTTTTACCCCAAAATTTGCCCTCCCATATATCTCAAAACATTTCAAGAAAGATTTACAAGTCCAACCCGGCGCGTCATATTCAGGTGTTCTTTCGCCAAGATATCTCTGATAACGTATTCTCAAATTTAGGTTCGGCTCAAGAGTCAATTCTTTAAAGAAGGTATCCGAATGTGTGAGTTTTCTCAAAGAAATATGGTGAAAAAGTGTGCTGAAAGTGCAGTTTTTACGCGCTAAAAAATTCATAACTTGAAGATCTTGGCTCGTTTTGAACCCGTTCTGGTGGCCAAAATTCCATCTTGATGTCATCTATGTTTTCATCTCTCACGGATGGAAGCCAATTTCGATCAGAAGGTCTTCAAAAATATGGATTTATCAAGTATTTTTGAACAGAAAATTTGTGACAGAAGTTTATTTGCGTCATGTTCAGAAAATCATAACTTGGTCGATTTTCATCGTATCAAGCTGGTTCCAGCGCCAAAATTTCACAAATTGAGTTGGCTAAGTTTTCACAGAAGGTATTGAGTTCGAACGGTATCCAATAGGTCTTCGTTTTTTTCTCAGAGCACGCGTGACGCGCCAAAAATCCTGAATGCTGAATATTATTTCATCTGGGCCAAAACTTCGAAAATTCATAATTCGGTCAATTTTTATCGGATTGGGCTTATATTTTTACACAAGGTCACTGACTCATAGATATATAACTTTGCTTCAAAAGTCGAGACCGGATTATGCTCCGATCAATACCAGTTTTTTATTGAAGAACGTGTCAGAGTCGACACTGGAGCCCAAAATAAGTTTGTCTGAACTAAAACTTCAAAAATTCATAACTAATTCACCGTTTATCCGATTGAGCCGATTTTCGGACAGGAGTTAGTTCTCGATGTCGGCTACATTTTGTTTTCATATTTCAACTTAAAAATTGCACTTAAGCCTCTGCGATTTAGCCTGCAACGTGACGAATTCAAGTAAACATTGGAGGCCCAATTGCACATTCAAAGCCCATTTTCTTTGCTCTAATTTCCATTATATAATCTCATTCTTTTCACAGAAACAAAAAAGAAAAGAAAAAAGAACCTTGCCACAACGCTGTCAGAATATCGAATTCTTTCAAGAACCCTAAAAACCTTGAAATCCTTATTACAAATCCCTCTCTCACTACAAACAAGTCATCCCAGTTACAAACCAACATCTCACTACAAACAAGCCATCCCGGTTACAAACCAACATCTCACTACTTCTCCAGTAAGGGTAAGGCTGACTTGATCTCCATGATCAAAAGGCATAAAAGCATTCATATCACTACTTCTCCAAGGGTAATGTTGATTTGATCTCCATGATCAAAAGGGTATAATCATTCATACATGCCATATTGGGGCTAAACATTAAATTTCTTCATATATTGGCTTTATTTGTATTTTATGATATATAGTAATTTATTTAATGTGTTCATGAGATTCAACACTGCAAATTTAGACAGGATCCAATGCAGGTTCATTAAGGAACGTTGAGGCCAAAACACAAATGGCCAAAAGCCAAAACACAAATGGCCAAAATAGAACAGTTTACACATGACACCAATACATGGCGAGACAGACATCCTGAGAAGGTTAAGGAACGTTGAGGCCAGAACACAAATGGCCAAAAGCCAAAACACAAATGGCCAAAATAAAACAGTTTACACATGACGCCAACAGCAGTTTCACCCCTCCAATCAGGCCCGTATACTCCTAAACTCTCTCTCTATTTTTATTATTTTCCTTTAATTAATTAATTGTTATTCTTTTTATTAATCACTAACCAATTAATATTTTTTATTTAATAAAATCAACAACAAAAAAATATATTTTATTTATTAAAATTAAATTCAGCACTTTATTTTTGTAAATAAATATTAATTCAATTAATTTAGTTTAATTAGGAAATAACTTTAATATTTTTGCAATAATTAAAATTAATTTAGATAATTAAGTTTTTATTAGCTTTGATTAATTTATTTTATTTCTTTATATACTCAAAAATCCAAAAATATTTTAATTAATTAATTAGTTTATTAATTTAATTACTAACTTAGATCTAACTTCTTTTTAATCCAAAAATAAACAAAAAAATGCGCTCGATTTAATTTTCCGCACGCGATCTATTTTACCATATTGATGTAACTGTTTCCCGGAATGTAATAGCTTTTAATTAGGACTTTAATTATTTATCGCTTTCTTTTATTTTCCGCAATTTAAATTAAAGGGTTTGTTTTTGGTGATGTAAATACCCGACGCCTTGTAATAGTTTAGATTTAATTTCCGCAAATTTAATTTCCGCAACCATAAACTGTTAGATGTTTGATAAATAGGGAATGCATGACAAGATCCAATGTATGAACTTAAAATCAACATAGCTCACCCATGACATGTACAAAGATAAATTAACTGAAACAATACACTCGCACATGCGCACTCTTAGGGTACACTTCACTTGGTTGCCTCGAACGTGGTCATTGAGTATAGGAAGTTTTAGAGGTCGCTCTCTTGTCCAAATATCATAGTTGCCTCGAAACGGTTGCCTCGGATAAAATGATCTAAGACATTAGGGTTACCGCTAAGGCGTCCTAACAATTCTTTAGTGACCACACGTCCCTTAATCGAATTGATCCGAAAACTCCAACGACGATGCTACCTACTCCTCAATAGTGGGATAGCATTGTCTAAAGGAAATTAGCATAGTTTAATTCCTTTTTCAAGTAGGTAGATGGTTATTAAGTACTTGCTCCTTTTAAAACAAAATAAAACTTTTCCCACCTACACTCTCTTCAAAACAAAAACTCTTTTCAAACCCACAAACACAAAGAAAAGCAAACTTTTGAAAACACAATGAGCAAGTACCTAAGAGCCCGTGGATAACGACGGATAGAAAGGGTGCTAAAACCTTCCCTTTCTATAATCTACCTCCCGAACCCTAGAAATATCTCAGAAAGGAATTTTTCTGTGCTTTTGTCCTTTCCTTGTTGGATAAAATAAAAGACGGTGGCGACTCTTGCTTACCGCGACATTTTGCAAAAATAAACGCAAAACGCAAACCAGCATTCCAAAACAGTCAGTTCTTTTTTCCACCAATCACAGAACTGGCGACTCTAATGGGGAGAGTATTGTGAGGTGTACCGTAGGATTAGATCATTGTGTTTTCAAATGTATGCTTTGTATGCTTTAATTTTGTGGGCTTGTATCGGAGTTCTATAGATCCTAACCCGGATCTAGGGATACCCTTTAGGTAAGTAGCAATAAATTGTGAGGGATCTGTACGGCGTAGACCGATACGGATGAAGCAGTAGCTACGTTGGTGTGGCACTTTAGTCTGTACCGATATCCCTTGTGTTGGAAAAAGGAGAATATGGGTCTTCTAAGGGGTCATTAAGCACCAACTGACCTTAGAACCTTAAATTGACCAACTTGGCCATAGAACAGTAGCAGTATGCTACACTCATTGAGACTAAACTCTCGCGATGATTCTGGCCGTAAGAAAAGGTTGCTAAACTGGAATTATGACCGATTGAGGGTAGTCAGTGATATTGAGATCCTCTAGAACCCGGTTACTATTTTTAGGACAAGTTTAAACCAACTAAACTGAAAGAAGGTAATACCTAAACTCCATGCCAGCCTAAACTTGAGGCTATTTGTGTGACTTGTGTGCCTTCAAAACTTGAACTACTTGCACATTCTTGTTATCTAACAACATGAGTTCCTTGCAGGTTTTGTTTACAGTCCTTATCCAATAATTTGGATTTATTGCAGGGTTTACTTACAACACCTCACACTTTTGCTTAAACGCATATCATACACATCATAACATTATGCCTTAACATTTCCTTAACCATTTCAAGGATCTCAAGGGCTTGTGATGCAGGTTATGGTAAATCAAATGTCCAGCAAGGGGCAAAGGGGATTTATTTTCCTCTAGCCAATGCCGTCTAGAGATCAAAACACGATAACTTGAGTCAGGGGCTATGACCCACTCGATATGGTGAGCTTGACTCTTGAAGAAGGACTCTTAACGACACGAAGTTTCTTCTAACAAATTCTAAAAAGTGTCTTGTTTACCCCGCGAGATCCTTGAAAACATTGCATACATATATCATACATATCATTGCATAACAGGTCTCCCAGTACAAGTCTCTCATGTTCTCGCTGTTTATTTCAGCAATGGCTTTCCAACTAGAAAACCGAAATCTTCAAACTCGAGAAGCTCAGTTCAGGGACGTATTCCTAAACCTATCCAAGGGGCAGGAAGAGTTGAAAACACTCATCGTTGGGAACTTGGTCAAGAAAAGTCCTGAAGACAATAAGGAAGAACGACTGGAACAACTACAAGTTGAGTTCAGTGCCATGAAAAAATAGATGCTGGGGCAGATGGCTCTTATCCAAGGCTTAGCTTGGGAGCAAGAAGAGCTGAGAACCATTGTCAACCAGCTTCGTCAAGACAACGACATAAAGCAAATAGTCAAGGCCGGGGACCAAGTCCTTAATCAGCTTTCGAGAAATCAAGGGTTTGGTTTGATGAAGAATAGACCTCTCCAAGTTGTTACTACCTCACAGGTCCAACAACAACCTTGCCATAAACAACGGGTTGATCAGAGTAAGCCAAATATGCCCAAGAGGAAATTTACCAAGCTCAACATGTCGCTGTCTCAGGCTTTACAACACCTGTTGAGATTGAATTTGGTGACGTTAAGGGACCCTCATAAGAATCCCAACATAGCCTCCCCAAGGTACAATCCTGATGCAAGGTGTGCATATCACTCCAACAGCTCGGGGCATGATACTAACATTTGTTGGGCGTTGAGCAACAAAATTCAAGACCTAATTGATGAAGGAGCATTGGAACTCACACAAGACGGCCAGATTGAATTCTTTTGCCATCCCCCCAAAGTTCTCCATTTGAAGTGACAAGTACTGAGACGAGAAGACTTTTTGTTCATTAGAATTTTCAAGTTGTAATTTTATTTTGATTGTTCAAACATTTATTCATGTCAAACTTTATTACTTTATCAATGCATTACATATGTCTGTTTTGAATCAATCCATTCGTATTTCACTATATTCAAATTGCTTTCATTTTTTGTGATGATCAACTCTCGATTAAAAAATTCTAAGCCTTTTGAGGGAGGATGACGAAAACGATATCAAAATCTCTACAATATGCTTTTGAACAGACCCCGCTGACGAGGTACAGGCATTGTTTCAAATCCTAAACAGTGGAGTTATAAAGAAGATAATCCCTAGTCAACCCCTTTGAGCCAAAGAAGTTGGAGTTTTTCTTTTCACAAATTAAAACCCTTAATTATAACCTGGGGCAGGGTAGTTTTCTCAGTTAATTCAGGTGCATAATGAATGGCATCAAAGAAGTCCTTCCGAAACAAAAGACGGTGTTAGTTCTGTATAATCGTAAGGACAGGAAGTCATTATCTCTCAAAATAAAAGCCCAATAAGTCAAAACCTGTGAAGGAGACCTAAGAAAAACTGGGGCATCCCGCTGACTGTAATCACAAAAAGAAACAGTTCATGCAAAAAACAGGGATAATAAAAACCAAAAGGGAAGAGATCCTGCAAACTCTTAACAAAATGACTTCCTGTTCAAAATAAACTGTCAGTATCCGAACCATCACTGGAATATCAGAGCAAAGACTCAAACAGGATCTAAATGCACGGTTAGCTGAGTTTAGGATCGAAGAACATCACGAAGAGCGGGCGAGTACAAATAAATTTTGAGCCTTTATCCTTTATTTCTTAAACCGTGAACCAGGCCACGTTATAACCCTTAAAAGTCCTAGCTGAAGCATGGTTTAGTGCGAAAGCATACTATTACAAAAGGTATCCTGACTCCTGTAAGGCTTGCTGTAAAATCCTGAGTTGACATCACATTTTACAAAAATTCGCTTGTTTTATTGAAAACTGCATTTTCAAAGAACTTCAAAACAGACATAAGCTTTGCATTCTTAAAATAACATTGTTTGCATATGACTATTTGCTCGAAACAGCAGAGAAATTTGCACGACGAATATCCGTTGAACAAAAACCTTCTCAGCAAAAAGGATCACCTCGAGTGGAAAAACACTTCCAACCAAGGGGAACGGCATGAGCATTGTCCATCATCTGGGGAAGTTAAGTCAAGATTCAAGGAATCTCTCAAAATGCCAAATAGCCAGGGGCAAATCTCCATCAGAATCAATTGGGGCATTGGACATGAATTCCATCAATGAATCTTGCATGATCAAACGAAGATCTTCTGGTAGTATGGCAACACAACACTACTGACAGTGACACCTCTCTGCATCCTGAGGGCATGGACATAGTCAGAAAATACCGCACGTGAATCAAAGACTCGCTAGGTTGACTGGCCTAGGCAAAAATAAGGGCTTCCCGGCGAACTAAAAGGGTTCGGGCAAAAATAAGGGATGAAAATGAAAATTTTGTACACCCGACAAGTCAAAAACCTGAAAATGCGGCTTGGGCAAAAAAGGGTATCCCGGTGAACTGAAAACCCGAAAGGGCGGTCCAGGCAAAAATTAGGGATCAAAGCGTACGACTATGTCTCGTCATCTCGTCACTGGCCTACCAGAAGAAGACTTGTCATTTTGACTGAAAGATACCAAGCACCTCATAGGTGGGGATAATACTCGATCCACAGGGCCTCCGCAGGCACCTTCTCCCGCGGAAACAGGGGCAATAAAAATTGTCTAAACTGTACAGCTGCTCTGCTCACCAGGTACAAAGGTAGATTCAGATGAAGAATATGGCTAAGATACTTTCACTCCCCGCAGAATAAGGCAGTAATGGTAGCTCTCCCAGCTGAGACTTGCAGCTATGTACAAATCAGCAATACTCTCCCCAAGCAGAGTTAGTCTACCATCAGCCTTAAAAAGGCTTGGTATCCCTAGAAGGTCTTAATATTCCCCAGCGGAGTATAAGAATATTCTCCAACAAGTATCAGAGTATCCCCGGCAGTCTTAATATTCCTCAATGGAGTATAAGAATGTTCCCCGGCAGAATACAAGATACCCCCCAATGGAGTCAATTTTCCCAGCACGGTCTGAAAAAGCTTCCCCAACGGAGTTGAATCATCATCCCTAGTAGACTTTGGAAGTTTACCCCCAGCGGAGTACAATAAATCTCCCCAGCCAAATTCAGAGGGTTATCTCCACAAGAGTCTAACAGGGTTATCCCTAGCAAGTTGCAACTGAAAGATCATCCCCAACAAAGTTCTTTCCTTTTACAAACAGGACTTCAATCCTCAACAGATTCAATATCACCAGCAACGGTAATCCATCCCCAGCGGAGTTTATCAGCGGAATACCTAGCAGAGTTTATCGTTAAAATCTTCAGCAGAATATCCTTTCCCCACAGAGTATTTCCCTTTAGAATAATATCTTCATCAATTTATTCCCCAACAAAGTTCTTTTCTCCTGCAGGTTTATCCTCACAATCATCTTCATTCACCATCCCTGGCAGAAGCGAAGCATTCAACTATATTCTCCAGCAGCTCCGGGATTTATTTTCCCCAGCTAAAACATTACATGTCCATACATCATGCTACATGCATATACGCATCATACCATACAATCTCATTTATTTTGAGAACATCATTACCTGATACATATCATGCATTACATACAACTAACCTTTACCTTTCAGGAAAGATACAATAAAAATTCAAGTTATGAAGCCCGGGTACGACCAGGATAGTATCTTGATTTCTACAGCATATTGTGAAGCCCGGATTACGACCGGATAACAATATCAGACTACCGCGAAGCCTGGATTACGACCAGATAGTGATATCTCTCAAAAGTAAGCTATGAAGCCTGGAGAACGGCCGGATAATAGTTTATTCCCCAGTGAGCCGTGAAGCCCGGATTATGACCGGATAGCAGCTCAATAAGCACCATGAAACCTGGATTCAACCAGATAGTGGTATATCATAAACACAAGCCGTGAAGCCTGGATCACGACCGGATAACAGCTCAGCAAGTTATTGTGAAGTCTGGATCACGACCAGAAAGCAATACAAGACCATGAAGCCTGGATTACGACCAGATAATGGTAGAAGATGTTGTGAAGACTGGATTACGACCAGATAGCAACCAAGAGTACTACAAAGCCTGGATTACGACCATATAGTGGTATATCTTTAATAAAAGTTATGAATCTCGGGTACGACTGGATAGTATCTTGATGCCTCCGAACACCATGAAGCCTGGATTTAGACCAGATAGTGGTATGATACACTGTGAAGCTTGGATTACGACCAAATAGCAGTCTACCCAGCCAGTTACTATGAAGCCCGGATTCGACCAGATATTAGTAAACCCAACCGTCAAAGGGAAGCCCAGATGCGACCGGATAACCACTTGATTTTTTCTGAAGCCTGGATTTCGACCAGATAAGAAGTGAGGTATTGTGAAGATTGGATTCGACCAGATAGCAGTACGTGACACCGTGAAGCCTGGATTCGACCAGATAATGGTATAACACATTGTGAAGCCTGGATTATGACCAGATAGCGGTACAAGGCACTGTGAAGCTTGGATTCCGACCAAATAGCAGTTTACATGGACAGTTACTAAGAAGCCCGGAGTCGGCCGGATATTAGTGTGCCCTAAATTCAAGTTGAAGCCCGGATGCGACCGGATAAGCACTTGATTTGTTTTGAAGCTTGGATGTCGACAAGATAAGAAGTGAGGTATTGCAAATCTTGGATTACAACCGGATAGCAAGTTTAATCTCATCTCCCCAGTAAGTCACTGTAAAGCCTGGATTACGACCAGATAGCAGTCGGTCTTATCACTATGAAGCCTGGGTTGCGACCAGATAGTAGTTCACTCTCACTTTTTCAACAGAGATGATTCCTCAGTAGAATAACGGACGACCGAAGCTCCTAAAGTTCTATTTCTCCTAAGACAAAGAACAGCATTCCCCAACGGAATCTCCCTCAACAACAGGTATATAAGCTCTCGCTAAGGAATCTCTTACACGATCGACACTCCTTCGGATGGCATCGTTAAGCCCATCTCCCATCATCAATCTCCAAATGGCATCTGTAAGCTCATTCCCGAAATCACAAGACAAATACTACTTCACGCGAGTGCAAATTTCTGGGCACTCTAGTGTTCAATCATCTTCCACCTTCGGATCACGAAAGGCCCGAACGCCAATCTATATCCTCAGGTTTAAGAAGATTGAACAGGGGCAATTGTTTTACCCCAAAATTTGCCCTCCCATATTTCTCAAAACATTTCAAGAAAGATTCACAAGTCCAACCCGGCGCGTCATATTCAGGTGTTCTTTCGCCAAGATATCTCTGATAACGTATTCTCAAATTCAAGTTCGGCTCAAGAGTCAATTCTTTAAAGAAGGTATCCGAATGTGTGAGTTTTCTCGAAGAAATATGGTGAAAAAGTGTGCTGAAAATGCAGTTTTTACGCGCTAAAAAATTCATAACTTGAAGATCGTGGCTCGTTTTGAACCCGTTCCGGTGGCCAAAATTCCATCTTGACGTCATCTATGTTTTCATCTCTCACGGCTGGAAGCCAATTTCGATCATAAGGTCTTCAAAAATGTGGATATATCAAGTATTTTCGTACAGAAAATTTGTGACAGAAGTTTATTTGCGTCATGTTCAGAAAATCATAACTTGGTCGATTTTCATCGTATCGAGCTGGTTCCGGCGCCAAAATTTCAAAAATTGAGTTGGCTAAGTTTTCACATAAGGTATTGAGTTCGAACGGTATCCAAAAGGTCTTTGTTTTTTTCTCAGAGCACGCGTGACGCGCCGAAAATCCTGAATGCTGAATATTATTTCATCTGGGCCGAAACTTCGAAAATTCATAACTCGGTCAATTTTTATCGGATTGGGCTCATATTTTTACACAAGTTCACTTACTCATAGATATATAACTTTTCTTCAAAAGTCGAGACCGGATTATGCTCCGATCAATACCAGTTTTTTATTGAAGAATGTGTCAGAGTCGACACTAGAGCCCAAAATAAGTTTGTCTGAGCTGAAACTTCAAAAATTCATAACTAATTCACCATTTATCCGATTGAGCCAATTTTCGGACAGGAGTTAGTTCTCGATGTCGGCTACATTTTTTTTCACATTTCAACTTCAAAAATTGCACTTAAGCCTCTGCGATTTAGCTTGCAACATGATGAATTCAAGTGAACATTGGAGGCCCAATTGCACATTCAAAGCCCATTTTCTTTGCTCTAATTTCCATTATATAATCTCATTTTTTTCACACAAACAAAAAAGAGAAAAAAAACCCTTGCCACAACGCTGTCAGAATATCAAATTCTTTCAAGAACCCTAAAAACCTTGAAATCCTTATTACAAATCCCTCTCTCACTACAAACAAGCCATCCCGGTTACAAACCAACATCTCACTACAAACAAGTCATCCCGACTACAAACCAACATCTCACTACTTCTCCAGTAAGGGTAAGGCTGGCTTGATATCCATGATCAAAAGGCATAAAAGCATTCATATCACTACTTCTCCAAGGGTAAGGCTGATTTGATCTCCATGATCAAAAGGGTATAATCATTCATACATGCCATATTGGGCCTAAACATTAAATTTCTTCATATATTGGCTTTATTTGTATTTTAGGATATATAGTAATTTATTTAATGTGTTCATGAGATTCAACACTACAGATTTAGACAAGATCCCATGCAGGTTCATTAAGGAACGTTGAGACCAAAACACAAATGGCCAAACGCCAAAACACAAATGGTCAAAATAGAACAGTTTACACATGACACCAATACATGGCGAGACAGACATCCTGAGAAGGTTAAGGAACGTTGAGGCCAGAACACAAATGGCCAAAAGCCAAAATACTAATGGCCAAAACAAAACAGTTTACACATGACGCCAACAACTGTTTCACCCCTCCAATCAGGCCCGTATACTCCTAAACTCTCTCTCAATTTTTATTATTTTTCTTTAATTAATTAATTGTTATTCTTTTTATTAATCACAAACCAATTAATCTTTTTTATTTAATAAAATAAAAAACAAAAAAATATATTCTATTTATTAAAATTAAATTCAGCACTTTATTTTTGTAAATAAATATTAATTCAATTAATTTAGTTTAATTAGGAAATAACTTTAATATTTTTGCAATAATTAAAATGAATTTAGATAATTAGGTTTTTATTAGCTTTGATTAATTTATTTTATTTTTTTAAATACTCAAAAATCCAAAAATATTTTAATTAATTAATTAGTTTATTAATTTAATTATTAACTTAGATCTAACTTCTTTTTAATCCAAAAATAAACAAAAAAATACGCTCGATTTAATTTTCCGCACGCGATCTATTTTACCATATTGATGTAACTGTTTCCCGGAATGTAATAGTTTTTAATTAGGACTTTAATTATTTATCGATTTCTTTTATTTTCCACAATTTAAATTAAAGGGTTTGTTTTTGGCGATGTAAATACCCGACGCCTTGTAATAGTTTAGATTTAATTTTTGCAAATTTAATTTCCGCAACCATAAACTGTTAGATGTTTGATAAATAGGGAATGCATAACAAGATCCAATGTATGAACTTAAAATCAACATAGCTCACCCATGACATGTACAAAGATAAATTAACCGAAATAATACACTCGCACATGCGCACTCTTAGGGTACACCTCACTTGGTTGCCTCGAACGTGGTCATTGAGTATAGGAAATTTTAGAGGTCGCTCTCTTGTCCAAAGATCATAGTTGCCTCTAAACGGTTGCCTCGGATAAAATGATCTAAGACATTAGGGTTACCGCTAAGGCATCCTAACATTGCTTTAGTGACCACACGTCCCTTAATCGAATTGACCCGAAAACTCCAACGACGATGCTACCTGCTCCTCAATAGTGGGATAGCATTGTCTAAAGGACATTATCACAGTTTAATTCTTTTTTCAAGTAGGTAGATGGTTCTTAAGTACTTGCTCCTTTTAAAACAAAATAAAAACTTTTCGCACCTACACTCTCTTCAAAACAAAAACTCTTCAAACCCACAAACACAAAGAAAAGCAAACTTTTGAAAACACAATGAGCAAGTACCTAAGAGCCCGTGGATAACCACGGATAGAAAGGGTGCTAACACCTTCCCTTTCTATAATCTACCTCCCAAACCCGACAAATATCTCATAAAGGAATTTTTCTGTGCTTTTGTCCTTTCCTTGTTGGATAAAATAAAAGACGGTGGCGACTTTTGCTTACCGCGACATTTTGCGAAAACAAACGCAAAACGCGAACCAGCATTCCAAAACAGTCAGTTCTTTTTCCCACCGATCACACTGTGGAATATGAATTCCCCGATGAGGATGTGATGTTCTTGAAAGTGAAAGATTGTGATGAACCATTTCCTGAGGAAGGTCCTGACCCTGAATCTCGTTGGAGTATGATATTTGATGGAGCTGTGAATGCTTATGGTAAAGGAATTTGTGTTGTGCTTGTCACTCCCATGGATCGCACATTCCTTTTACCGCAAGGTTAACATTTGATTGTACTAATAATATGGCAGAATATGAGGCTTGCATCATGGGTCTCGAAGAAGCTATTGATCTCAGAAATATAATTCTATATGTGTATGGTGATTTAGCTTTAGTAATAAATCAAATTAAAGGAGAATGGGATAGTCGTCACCCCGACTTAATCCCTTACAATGATTATGCTAGAAGATTGTTACCCTTCTTTAACAAAGTCAAATTCTATCACATTCCTAGAGATGAAAATCAAATGGCAGACGCTCTGGCAACTCTCGCTTCTTTGTACTAAAAGAATACTTGGAATGATATACCTCAAATTACGGTTCGAAGAATGGATAGGCCCGCTCATGTGTTTACAACAGAGGAGGTAGCCGATGAAAAACCTTGGTATCATGACATCAAGCATTTTCTTCAGACTCGGGAATACCCAATTGGCTCTTCAAAGAAAGATAGAAAGACATTGAGAAGATTGGCAGGCAATTTCTTCCTCAGTGAAAATGTGTTGTATAAAAGAAATTATGACATGGTCTTGCTCAGATGCGTGGATAGACACGAAGCAGACATGTTGATGCATGAGGTTCATGAAGGTTCATTTGGCACTCATGCCAATGGACATTCGATGGCTAAAAGGATGCTAAGGGCAGGTTACTATTGATTGACAATGGAATCTGATTGTTACAAATTTGCAAAGAAGTGTCATAAATGCCAGATTTATGCAGACAAGGTCCATGTGCCTCCGACACTTCTCAATGTGATCTCTTCCCCATGGCCTTTCTCTATGTGGGGTATTAACATGATAGGGATGATAGAACCTAAAGCTTCGAATGGACACCGTTTCATCTTGGTAGCAATTGATTACTTCACCAAATGGGTGGAGGCTGCTTCATATGCCAATGTTACTAAGAAGGTGGTTATGCGTTTCATCAAGAATAATCTTATATGTCGGTATGGTGTGCCGAGCAGAATTATCACCGACAATGGCTCGAATTTGAACAATAAAATAATGACAAAATTGTGCGAAGAATTCAAGATTGTCCATCACAATTCATCTCCGTACAGGCTGAAGATGAATGGGGTTGTTGAAGCTGCTAATAAGAATATCAAGAATATTATCCAGAAAATGGTTGTTACTTATAAAGATTGGCATGAGACACTCCCTTTTACTCTGCATGGATATCGAACATCTGTCTGCACTTCAACAGGAGCAACCCCGTTCTTCCCGGTGTATGGAATGGAAGTTGTACTCCCAGTCGAGGTTTAGATTCCCTCTTTGCGTGTGATAATGGAAACCAAGTTGTCAGAGGCTGAATGGGTCCAAAACCAGTTTGACCAATTGAATTTGATTTAGGAGAAGAGGATTACGACTTTGTGTCATGGCCAGTTATATCAGAAAAGGATGAAGAAAGATTTTGATAAGAAGGTCAAACCTCGTGAATTCAGAAAAAGCCACCTCGTGCTTAGGAAGATCATGTCTTTCAACACTGATTCTAGGGGAAAGTGGACTCCCAATTTTGAAGGCCCATATGTTGTTAAGAAAGCCTTCTATGGCGGTGCATTAATTCTTGAAACTATGGATGGCGAGGAGTTCCCACGTCCCATGAATGCTGATGAAGTCAAGAAATACTCCGCCTAAAGAAATAAAAGAACAGATCGCTAAGTTGAAAACCCGAAAGGGCGGCTTAGGCAAAAAAAAGCGTCTCGGTAGGCCGAAAACCCGAAAGGGCGGTCTAGGAAAAAATTAGAAACAAACAAAATAAAATTTCCCGCTAAGTTGAAAACCCGCAAGGGCAGCTTAGGAAAAAGTTAGGGACTTTCTTGGCAAGTAACTACATCAGACAAGACTTGATCAATGGAGCAACAATCTTCTCGGATTCTCATCACACTTCAACAGAAGTTGCTGCTCAAGATTTCAAAAGTTGTTAGAGGGGATAGTGGTCATTGTATCTCAATGTATCTTTTCCATTATATATTACCATTTTCTGAACTTTGTAATTATCCAGAGTCTCGCTATTCGCAGACTGCCATTCTATTAATGAAATTTGAGCTTTCCTCAATTCTTTGTATTTCTTATTTTATTTAGCTTGCAAAGACTCCATTTATTATTGATAATAACTTCCAAAGCAAGAGGATTAAATAACAAAATCAATTTTTCAAAAAGAATTTACAATTTTCTTTTACTTTAGAATTTGTAACCGAAAAAAATGACAACAAAATGGTGATCCCAGGAATGGACAAACTCCAGTTTGTTTTAAGAAGTTTTTATTCCCCTCGGGAAGGTTTACTCAGGATGATTCTCCGTATTGGGTTCATGACTCCGGCATCCTCGATCAAGTTTGGATTCATTTCTCCTCTTTTCTGAGTTTTCATGATGAGAAGTTTCAATCTGAGATTTCTCCAGTGAAGTTTTCGTTCGGTCTGATGGAAGTTATTTTTCCCGAGAAGTTGGTACCATAATCACTCTTGAAGAACGCAGGTCCCTGGTTTCTCTAGTGAAGAACGTATTGTGGTTTTCCCTTTGAGGATGTGGTGTTAACCTCCCCAATAAGGTGGGCCTGAATTCCCCAGTTAATGTTTTGATGATTTGGTGTCCATCTGCTTTACTTGAGACTGGTTTTGCAATCCCCGGTAGAAGTGTTACTTTTGAAAACATTTGTTTCCCCGGTGACGCCTGGAGAAGGATGTTCTATCCCTGTATCTATACTATTCTGTCACTTTGTTTTGTTTACTTTCGGATTATGTTTCTACCCAGTAAAGCTAAAGCAGGCAGTAGGTTTTGTTTCCTCAGTTGGCATTTTCTTTTTCTTGGAATAATCATCTTGGATGTGGTTTAGCCGAGTGTTGTTTGTGCCAGGGTTGGTTTTGCCTGGTTATTCCCAGTGTTATATATCTATTTCGTCAGCATACACACGATAACACTCATACATTCATATATACATCATGCATAGCTAAAATTGGCAAATCATTGTTCATTAGCATTTGTTAATATTTTTTGTTGTTGACATATAACCCTGTTTTGCAGAGTTACGTTGTCCTCTCTTCAATAGAGTGTTGGACTTAAGCAGAAAGCGTATATTCTTTCAATTTCCCCATTGAGTTATCCCTCGTGGAAGATTTTTTCTTTAGCCTTCCTGTACAGCTCTTTGTGTTGATGGATTTGGTTTTCCCTCTTGAGTTTATTTCTCAAAGGATGTATTTTGAATGGTTGTTTCATTCCAGTTTATTTCTGGTTTGAATATGTGGTTCCACAATAATATTATTTAATTTGGATTTCTAAAAGCTTCGAGTTTTGGTTTGTGCATTTATTTTGCACGAGAATACTTTATCTCTTCAGCAGGAATATCATGGCATTTCCCTAGGAAGTCATATTTCTTTCCCCAGGAAGCCATATTTCTATCCCCAGAAAGTCATTTCTTTTTACAATCCTCCATGATAACAAGTAGCAAGTCTCTTTATTTGAGCAACTTGTGCTTCCCTGTAAAAGTCGACGTAACTTTTTTTTGCTATCTCCTCTATGAGTGGACAGTTTGAAGTCCGTCGTTAGTTTACGCCATTGGATGGTAAGACTTTTAAATTCGCAGAAACAACTCGTTGTGAAATCTTTGCAAGTGGAAGTCTGTTTATTTAAGACAACTTACATATTACCCTTTCCAGGCAGAGTGCCTTGGTTAAAGAAAAAGTTGAGACCCATTCTAGGCGAAATGCCAGAATTTTAGGGAAACTTATTATCTTTTTGCTACCCTCAGTGAACGTTGGTAGTTCATCGTCAGTGAACCGCGATGCTATGATATTTTCTCTTTCTACCTTCAGTGAAAGTTGGTAGGTCATTGGCAGTGAACTCAGATGATTGTTATCTTTTTGCTACCCCCAGTGAACGTTGGTAGTTTGTCGTCAGTGAATGATGATGCTATGATATATTCTCTTTCTACCTTCAATGAAAGTTGGTAGATCACCATCAGTGAAAGTTGGTGTTTATTATCTTTTTTCTACCCTCAGTGAACATTGGTAGTTCATCGTCAGTGAACGGCGATGCTATGGCATTTCTTTTCCCTCTACCTTCAGTGAACGTTGGTAGCTCACTGTCAGTGAATGTTGGTGTTTCTATCTCTTTTCCCTCTACCTTCAGTGAACGTTGGTAACTCACCGTCAGTGAACGTCGGTGTTGTTATTTCGTTTTCTTCTACCTTCAGTGAATGTTGGTAGCTTTACCTTCAGTAAGAGTTGGTGTATCCTTTAACCATTTTACCATCCTCTCTGAGTCGGGTCTTTTGATCCACCAGTGATTTATTTTCCTGGTCGGGTCGCTCTCTTGTTTTATTTATTATTGTTACACCCCAATGGTGTCCTGCGTCTCTTTGGTCTTGTTCATATGCATTCATGATCATAAACATTTGCATGGCATCTTAGGGCCAAAAATAGGGTTTGTTTTATATTTAAATAACTTTGATCACGTCGACATGAAGATTTTTAACCTTCGTATCTCCGGATAGAAGAAACTTAAATAAGGGCATCTGTTATACCCTAATTTTTCCCCTAAGATCCCTTCATCATACCATGTTGATTCAATCATAACAAGATCACATTAGGGATTTTGGTTCTCCTCCCTATCTTTAGCTTTGCTCTTTGAGGAATCATCAAGCACCTTGACTTGTTTTTCTTGTGTAATCATTCATGTTTTCTTTTGATTTTCCTTTTAATTAATAAAATTCAATGTTGGTTTGTCTTACTTATCAACAATGTAGGTAAAGGCAATAGGGCTTAGCAAGTTGATCCATGGATTCATGAGTTTATTTCCATGACCTAGTCAATGGAGCTTGAGAAGTTCAAGCCTCGCCATTGAAGTTGTTTTGGAAGGGATGGCATGGCAAGGTTATTTTGGTTCATTACATTCCAAGATATCAAGATTGATCCAAAAGTGCAAGGGGTTGATTGAAGAAATAGTCATGCTTGGACAAGGCCTTGTTCCCATTGATCACAAGTGCAGATTTCTCTAAATTCTCAAGATATGGAAGTGGTTTTGGTGGCTATGAATTCTCATTTTAATCCTCAACAACTTATATTTACAAAGCAATGGTGTTGGTTCAAGAAGGTGGTTCAAAATTGTCAAGGTTCCTCAAAGCATTTTCTTGATCTAGGAGCTAGGGTTTTGAACTTCAGAGGAGTATATCTTACTCATATTTTGGTATTTTTGAGTGATTAAAAATACATCATCCTCTTCAAAGGGTTATTAATAAATCACTTCAAAAGTTCCAAGGATTTTTCATATGGAAGAAACTTTATGAAGAAGAAAGATTACAAGTCCTCTAGATGAATCCCCAATTTTCCATGTGTGACTTCAAATGATCATAACGTGGTCAATTTTTATCACCTTGAGCCTATTCTTTTTCCATAATGATATTGAAGATGTGAAATTTATGCCTTCTTTTATGTGAAAAGTGAGAAAATGGATTGAAATTTCCTTAAGGATACAAAAGATTATAGGTCATTTCATGATTTTCTTCCAACTTCAACAATTCATAACTCTCTCAATTTTTGGATATTTTGAATGATTCAAGTCCCAAAATGTCATTCAATAGATCTACTTCATGCCATCGTTTTTGGTCAAGAGCAAATTCCAAGTAGAAGGCTATGTTTGGATGCAAGACATTATAGGTCACTTTTGAAGAAAAATTTGAAATATTCTAAGTACGGAAAGTCAACATTTTTTCTCCAACTTTGACTCAACACAACTTTTAGCTCAAGCATCCATTTGATTCCATTCTTTTTCCATTGTAAAGCTTGTAACCTCATCTTTCTGAAGCATCAAGAATCATGCCCTAAGACCTCTTGAGCTAAGAATGCCATTGGTCAGAAGTTGGCACCATGGAACTGGATTTTTCACCGAGTCAGAAGTTTGAAATCTTTGTTTTGGCTTCTAATCACAAGTTTTGCACGCGTTTTTTCCTCTTAACATGTTTAGTGAAGTTCCAGAATTGTTTAACACCTCAAAACGCAAGGATGGGATGATTTTTGGTGAAAATAAGATCACACTTCACTTGTGCATCAGGTTTGCACGAATTCCTTCCAAAATGCATCATTCACTCCTCCTTCTGATCCCATTTGCTTCTCTTATAAATACATGAACTATCTCATTCATTTTCTCAAGCTTGGATAGCCAGAATCATCCTGCCAAACTTGTTCCATAACTCAGAATTTAGCAACTTCGAAACCCATATACAAGCCTTTTTCAATCCAATTTTTTCATCAATTCAGCTTCCTTGATCTTCCCTGAAGCTAACCATATAATTACATTCAAGAATCGTGCCCTATATTGCTCCATAGAAGTCCAGTATCAGAGCTCTGCAACTCAACTTCAATAGGTAGATTCCTTCACCAATTCTTCAAAACTTTGATATTATTGTGATGCTCTCATTGCCCTGGTTCTAGTCGTAACACTTACTTCTTACTGGAAACACGTTTTTACCATGAAATTTCAAATCCCTTTTCAAAACTTTCTTTCCAAATTGCTTGAGCTACAATTTATATAAATTTGGCGCGAGGGTGTGGTTGTCTTCGTCTTGAAGAGACGAATCGAATGACATAGGTCCGAGCTTCTGATTTTACAGTTTGAGAGATATGCAATTCACGTTGGCTGGAGGTTGAAGATGACCAACGTGTCATCTTCCAACCAATGATGGCGTGCCACTTGTTATTTTTGAATTCTGATTTAATAATTGATCCAGTGCTTTATTAAATAATGACCATGATATGCACAGCGCGCCACTACCTTGGATTTGATTACTAACGCGTTTTGACTCTCATCCAATGGTCCACATATTTTTTACTTTTATTTTCTTTTCTGATTTTTTATATTTAATTGTTTTAAACTTCAAAAAATCATAGAAAATTCATTTTTATTCCAAAAAATCTGAAAAAATTATGAAAAGCATTTTTGATTATTCTCTTTCTGATTTTTATTTTTTCACAATTAAATTTTGTGATTTGGTATTTTTTTTATAAATTTACACTTTATTTGAATTGTTTTAAATGTTTAAAAATACTTTTATGCATTTTAAATTCTGAAAAAATTATGGAATGATCCAATGATATTGTGACAAATATTGGTGACCTTATTTTATTTTTGTTTCTGACTTTGCTATTTTTTTATCATTTTTGGTTTATTTTACCCTTTTCTTTTAATTTTAAAAATAGTTTCTGACTTTAAAAAATTACCGAATAATTTATAAAATCATTTGAGCCCTTTTCTGATTTTTCTATGGTCTTACTTTTTATTTCTTGATTAATTTGAACATAGTTGATATTTTCTCTTTTATTTCTATTTTTAAACATTAGTTTTAAACCTTTTTGTATATATTAAAATGTAATATTATTTTGTGACTATTTTCTGGCTGATCTTGGGTTAAGTTTTTGATCATGAACTTTATTAACATCATTGGATCCATGGTGTTGAGTCTAACTCCACAAAAATGGATGAATGATTTTAATAATAGTTTGATTAAATTTAATTCAAAAGTGGTTTGTATATTCTCTCCCACCCCTCTTCATCTCATCTCCTTCTTATTGCACTAAATGGTGTTGGAGCATGATCTCTATATCATGTCTCAAAACAAATGGTGCATAGATTGCTATTGACCGGCCTCAAAATAGGTGCGACTTCTATATAAGTCCACTTACGATTGCTTAACATAGCGCTAAATTTTGTCCTGATTCGAATAAATGATCATTTGTGGCCCAAACTTAGGTTTGCAAGCCCAAGTATGTTAATTTGATCTCTTTGATCCAATAACCTTGAGATTCATTGTGTGGAGGCTTTGGTTCTACCAATCCTCTAATCGATCTACAACACATTTGGTCAACGCGGATCACTTAAACATCGTTGATCATTAAATGGTACTCATGAGGATTCCAAATGGATGATATACTTGACAAAAAGTAAATGCAACTTATTGTGTGGAGACTTTGGTTCTACCAATCCTCTAATGAGTTCCAAATTCAAGTTTCAAGATGGTCATCCAACTAACCACTAATTACTAATAATTGATTTTATTTTGCGTTTTTATTTTATGCTCTTTACTTTATGCACCATTTACTTTTAGCATTTACATTTCATGCTATCTTTCATCTTTGCTCACTTGAGCCCCTTTATATTCTTGTCATTTTTGTTTTGCTCACTTGAGCTTTTTCTTTTCTTTTCTTAAGACACCTAATAATCAACACAAACCCTAAAAATCTTTAATGATACTTGGACTATTTGGTTACTATCCTTGGCATTATGGATCATTGGACTTTTTGGACTTAGGATTAGAAACCTTGGCCTATGATTGGAGACCTTGTGATCTTATCTGATTATTTTGTCTGGAGCTCTTGAGGTTTACCTCAAGACATTGGGTTATTTATTTGTTTTGTGTGCAAGTTATTATGATTACACCCTTTGTTTGTAATCTAGAATTCACCCGTATACAGCCGTTACTCTGCCCAATTTTTGTGAACACTTAATACACTTGAAGTTTGGTTCTCTCAAGAGGTCTAGTATCATTGCTTGTTTGGTTTCAATCTAAAGAATGGGAATTCTATCTTGACTCATAGTGTCAAGTATTGGCTTTTTGTTGGTTAGATGGTTCTTATCCCTAGCTTTTACCTTATGCTTTAGGATAGCCTCTTCTTCTCCTCCCATCTTCTTTAATTTCAAAAATCTTCTCCCTCATTTTGAAAACTCTTCTTGTTTTAAACTTGAACCACTTTCATAATAAACTTGGACTTATGTCCATGCATTTTCAAACATTTTCATAAATAAACTTCAATAAATTTAATAATACTTTGACATTTTTGTGAGAATACTAAAGGTTAATCAATCTCATTTCAAACCATTTTGCCACTTTGGCTGTTACCTTTAAACTTTTCTCAAAATATTGAACTCTTGTCAATCCTTGTAGTGATGCAAACAACTATACTTCTACAATATATATTGAAGAGAGATATTTTCCACTTGGGTGTTGAGTGATGCATTGTTGATTTTAAAATCCAAGCCATATCCTCCACTTTGAGATGATGCAAATTCTCCTTTCTCATGATTGTGGGTAGTAGGTATGTACTCTGATCCCTTATTGCACGAAAAGGTGGTACGTAGGCACTAAAGGTTCGCAACCGCGGCGGGTGCAAAAATAATAAAAAATATATTTCTTTTCTCACCTCCACTATCCATTTTTTATACAACATTTTTTATATAGCCAAAATATACAGATTTTACAAAAAGGTTCCTGCAGAGCACCGTAGATGTTTAGAGTTCTAATACCTTCCCTTTGCATAACCAACCTCCTTACCTTGAATCTTTCCCCCTCTTTTTTGGTATATTCTCTCTTTTCCCATTCCTTTGGAAACAATAAAGTGCGGTGGCGATTTTGATTTTGATTTATATAAGTCTAGTCAACCCAATGGCTTAGTCTTAAACATTTATATCGCTACAGAAAAATGGCGACTTCACTGGGGAATGATTGACCTCTTGCTGGTCGATCCCTAAGTGGGTTGAGCCTATCTTTGTTTATATCTGTATATGTGTTATTATTGTTTTTGTGTTATATGTTGTATATATGTTTGTCTGGATTTTCCTGGTTTTCAGGGTGCTCGGTGATTACTCATAAGTCCTATACCCGGACTTGGGAAAACTTTAAGATAGGACAAGCGGTATAATCATGTTAACTTTGAGGGAGTAGTCCCAAAAAAGGAGGCATGAGATCCCCCACTCAGTGGAGGCCCCTTTAATTGTAGTGTCGTTTATTGAGTAATCAGGAAGACGTACTGCTTTCGACCTGGGAACCTGCTGAAGCTGAGGACCGTAGAATACCAAACCCATCTTGGCCTTTTATGTGTAGTGCGAAAGCTATGACGAAGTAATCCAGAAATAGTTGTCACGCGATACTATGCTTAGACAAGTTTTTCTTGAGAATATTACTAATTACCTAGTTAATCAGGAAGTTGGTAATATCCGAAGGAAGGATGTAGACTCTGGGAACCTCTAGAACCTTGTTCGGAAGGCGATAACTTTTAGACCAACACCTTATGGGTAATAATTTCGACCTCATGCTCATGACGTTGAACCTATGAACCTTATATGTGTGATCTTGTGTGTGATTGCTGCATCATGCATCCATGCACTCATAAGCATCTTTTGGAGAGATCATATTTCAAGGGATTTAAAGGTTGACCATTTGTGAATATGTCAGGTACTTTTTAACCATGGATTCTGGAAAGAGAAAGACCGGGAAGTACAGTTTCTAGGATCCCAAGATAGATGAGTTGATCAGTCTAATTCCCGAGATCGAGTGTTCCGCATACTTTCGAAAGAAGTATGGATCTATCATTTCTCTCATGAAGCTGAAGATGAAGGAGGGTATTCTCTCGACCTTGGTCCATTTCTATGATCCGATGTATCATTGCTTTACTTTTTCCGACTATCAATTGATGCCCATGCTGGAGGAGTTTTCTTATCTATTGGATTTACCTGTTACTGATCGTGTTCCTTTTACTGGTTTGGAGGGTGAGCCAAAACCACATGAGATTGCTGCTTTGATTCATCTGGGGAAGTCTGAGGTGGAAGCCCATATGACTACTAAAGGAGGGATTAGAGGATTACCAGCTCAGTTCTTATTGGAGAAAGCTCGTTACTTTTCCAGGATGAAGAGTACAATCGCTTTTGAGGCCATCTTTGTTCTACTTGCTTACGGGTTGTTCTTATTTCCTAATGTGGACAAGTTTGTTGACATTAATGTTATCAGGATCTTCGTGATTGGGAATCCAGTTCCTACCTTGTTGGGTGATGCTTATTACTCTATTCATCTTCAGAATTCTTATCATGGGGGGGTGATTATCTGTGGCACACCTCTGTTGTACCGGTGGTTTATCTCTCATATGCCTCAGTCTGGTGTTTTTTTGGGATGTCAAGAAGGAACCCCGTTGGGCTCCTAAGATCATGGCACTTACTCACTCGGATATTGATTGGTATCATCGAGCTTACTGGGATATAGAGATTATTGACAGTTGTGGTAGTTTCCCCAATGTAACTCTTCTTGGTACAAAGGGAGGAATTAACTATAACTTTGTTCTTGCACGACGACAACTTGGTTATCCGATGAGGGATAAACCAAATAGTATTCATTTGAGTAGTTTCTTTCTAAAGGAAGGAGAAGACCATAGGGAAGCTAGGGAGAAGATTGCGAAGGCCTGGCATCGCATTCATAAGAAGAGTAGGAAGGATTTGGGACCTAGGGGTGTTGTTTCTTTGGAGCCATGTCTTTAGTGGGTCCAAATAAGGGCTATTCAGTTGAAGATGTCGTATTCCCGGGAAAAACCTATGCTTGATCTATTTGTGAAGACCACTCCTCCCTTATTATATGATCTAGAAGAGCTGCAACTTGCTTTGGTTAGGATGCATCAGGAAAAGGACGCTTGGAAGAACAAGTTCCAAACTTTAGAGATTTCCTATAGAGCAGACTTGAAGGAGAAAGACGACTTGATTGAGATCCTTGAGAGTCGAGTGGTAGAGACTATGAAGAGGCAAGGGGATTTATTTTATCCTAAGCCTCAATCAGATATTGATTACTCACTTCCTGATTCAGGTGATTGGAAGGAGGTTACCACCAGACATGCGGAAGAAAACCAGAGGTTGAAAGCTCAGATTACCAGGCTCACGGGGAAGCGCCAGCGTATAGAGTGATCTCCATCAGTTTTACTTCTCAGGGTTTTAGATTTTATTTTAATCTTGTACTTGGGATCATTGAAACTTGTAATCTATTTTGGAGTTGTTATAATAAAGTTTTTCAGTATTTCAAATGTGTTATTTCTTTGATATTTGCAATATGTCCATAAATTTTAAATCCCTTGAAATATTAAATAAAATAAAATCATGTACATTACATATCATGCATCATATTACACATACTTCTTGCATTTGTTATGCATATCCAGGTGTCTTACCAAGGTTCTTTACTTCCTTCAGCAAGCTGACTCACCACTATAACACTCGGGCTAATTTCAGAAAGAAGATGGACAACTTAGAAAAAGAGAATCGCGAGCTGCGCGAGGAGGTTTCTGCTTTGAAGACTGGCATGGCCAATTTGACTAATCTGATGGAAGCTTTGGTGCCTACTCAAAATCAGTCACCGAGTGTCCAACCTCAACCAACAAGGGAAACTACTGAGGCTCCGACTGTTCCCATATCTGCTACTCCAACTATTATTCAGAATCACATGCCTCAAGGTTATCCATGGGGAATGCCAGAGCATTTTACTACTGAGGCTCCGATTGTTCCCATATCTGGGAATTATGATAAGGAACCTGTGTAAGGTGAGCCTGTGTAGGGCTGCTTTAGGATGAGTCCGTGTAAAACTGCATATGGAAATTCCTGAGAAGGAACCTGGGTAGGTTTTCTTTAGGATGGGAAGGAATCCATGTAAGATTGCTTCATGATGAGCCCGTGTAAGGCTGCTTTTGGAAGTCATAAGGAACCCGTGTAAGATTGCTTCATGATGAGCCCGTGTAAGGCTGCATTTGGAAGTCAGAAGGAACCCATGTAAGATTGCTTCATGATGAGCCCATGTAAGGCTGCGTTTGGAAGTCATAAGGAACCCGTGTAAGATTTCTTCATGATGAGCCCGTGTAAAACTGCATCTGGTCACGTAGGTAGTTGCGTTGTCTTGCTTCAGAAACTAATCTTGGACCTGTTGAAAATTGTTGATGATAATTATCTATTAATTGATCTTTTCCTGAAAAGGTAAAGGGTTAGTTGTATGCAATGTCATGATGCATAACACTCATTGTGTAATAATGTTCTCAAAATAAATGAGATTGTGCTACATGTATTTTGTTATGCATATGCTATGATGTATGAATGTGAAATGTTATTGAAATGCATCTTTGCCTCAAAATAAATACTTGACAAGTGTTGGGGAGTTTTGGGGAGCTAAATCCAGAAATTTTGTTGAGGATGAAGAGCATGCACATTGTTGTACCCCAAAATTTGCCCTCCCATATTCTTCAAGATTTGCAAAGAGCATGCTTCAAAATCTCCCAAAGGTTGCACAGTCCAATGGCCTCCTAACAGTCAAAAATTAGGGTTTTGGTTCTGGCAAAGAAATTGAAGTTTCCAAGGGTCCAAACAAGTCCCACATGCCCATAAACATTGTCAAGCATCCTTATGCCAAGTTTCAAGACTTACAGCACAAAATTGCACAGTCAAAAACCCTAATTGCTCAACAGTCAACTATAGGGGCAAAATGGTTATTTGATAGTCAAAAGTCAAAATTTTTGGTCAACATCTTATTTTGAAGCCACAAACATCATTTGATCAATTCTTGATCATGATTCTCAAGGCATGGCTCAAAAAGTCTCAAGATGCAAAAGTTTCTATATTTGGACAGCTGAAAAAGTCAACTGCAAATTGACCAAGGCATAACTTCCACATGGTTTATCAGAAAAATTCCATCCAAAGCTCATTTTGAAGAGAATGACATTTCCTACAACTCCTCTTCACACTTCAAGTCCAAGAAATGCTCTCACAAAAAGTTATCAATCTCAACATTATAGGTCATTTTCAAAAGTCAACAAAAAGGAACTTTAAGTCAAAGACCATAACGTGATATTGGTAAATCAAAATGACATGGGACCAAGGGAATTGGTTAGAGGACTTCAAGACCTTTCCAAAATGTCTAAGAACATGATCAAAGCTTAAAAATTGAGCAAGATATGCCTTGTGGAAGTTGGGAAATTTTTGGGAATTTTGAAAAGTCAACTTTGCTTCAAATGCCTCAAAATTGCTAATGGGCCTCAATTTCTTCCAAGATTCATCACCCAAAAGCTATGCACGACCCATTGACCCAAAGGGGAGTTATTTTCTTATTTTTAATTAATTAATTGAGTTTTTAATCCTATTAATTCATTTAATTAAAATTAAATTTAAGAAAAATACTAAAACATGTTTTCCAAATCTTTTTGTGCAGCATATTCTCTCATTAAGGCCTAGGGATTTCGTGTACCACATCAAGAGGCAAGATCTTCCAAAATAGGCATGTTTTTCATGACAAAAAGATTGAAAAAGATGCTTGAAAAATAAAATATTGAAACATTGATTCAATGGATTTTGGGCTTTGTTTTTGACCTAGAATGATTCCACATATATGCAAGAACACAACCCTAATCCAAAAGAACAAGAAAGCTGCGCCTCAAGCATAAGAAAAACTTGCATTTTTTTCACAAAAATTGAAAACTGTTTTCACAGTTAGAGTTCGTTTCAAAGCCAAAGAACTATTCCATTACACTCCTGACACATCCAGGAAGCCATTCCAATCAAATTCAACCCTCCATACTCAAGGAATCGGTATAACAAAGTCTGACTTTCCTTGAAAATTTTCATATTCGTGTTTCATTATTCATGCAGTATTTTTGATTTTTAATGCTTGATTTATACTAACCTGATCATTCTAAAGCTAATGGTGCCATCCAATTGAGTTTTTAAGCCCTGTACGTGAATCCACCATGAAAACTGCCTAGGGTTTCAGAGCTCTAATTTTGGGGCTTTGCATATCTGGAATAATTGGACCATAAGACCTATACCAATGAAATCAGGACTTTCAAACAAGTAGAAACCAACCATCGCGCCCTTTTTCTTTTGCACTATATGCTAATCGCTATTTTGTAGGTTTGAGGTTAGTGGGGGTTTAAAACCCCCGCTATCTAGTCTTATTTTTCAGGCAAAACGAAAGACCAAGGAAGAAGATGCTAGCTTGTTGGACTATGGTTGGCCAGTTTGAATAATTGGCGCTTTTTTTGTTATCCAGCATAATACTTGTTTCTCTCTCATATTGATCATGTGCCATTAAGCTGACAAAGAAACGCACTAGCTCACTTGGTTAGCACGCTGGCATGCAGGTATTGGGACCTGGGTTCGATTCCCAGGTCCCCCATATTTCTTCCATATTTTTTCTTGTAACATGCTTCTATGCAGCGTGTCACCAAAAGACCACCCTACACCTTCACATGCTGGCTTGCCACATAATCTAGGAGATCAATCCAGGGGCCAGAATCTGCAGTCCACCATGCGCATTAGTCAACTATTCCATACGCAATCACAAAAGTCCAAGGGGCCTGGAATTGAATGGGCCAAATTGCTTGCAATGAACCTCCCAAATTGGGTCTGAATACCCTTTGGTTTGCATTTTTTTCTTTATTCATTTTTATTTGATTTTCTTTTCTTAAATTCTTTTAATTATTTTCTTTAATTTACCAAAATTAATTCATAATAAAACAAAAAAATCAGAAATCATTAAAAATAAAATGTGTTTATTTAATTTTTAATTCTTTAAATAGTTTTTTTTTGTAAATAAATTCCAATAAACAATTAGTTTAATTTTAGGTTTCATTTTAATGTTTTTTTCTTAACAACTAAAAAATATAAAAATAGGTTTTTAGTACATTTTTATCCTCTTTTAATAAAAAAAAAATTTCTTATTATAATTATTATTAACCATTAATTATTTTTGTAAATACTTATAATTAATTAATTAGGGTTAAATTAGGTTAAACTTAAACAATTTTCTTTAATAATTAAAAACAATTTAGAATTAGGGTTTTATTTAACTTTTAATTTTAATTAATTTTCTTTATTTGTCATAAATACAAAAACATCAAAAAAAAAACAATGTCTTTTCTTTATTCAATCATTAATTAATTTATAATTTCAATTCAATTTCCTTAAATGGTCCAACGCCCTCGCACTCTTGATTCTTATTTCGTTTCGCGCGTTTATTTACATTTTTCATTTTAAATTTATGTAATTGCCCCAAAGCCTTGTAATAGATAATTAGGACATTTACTTTCCGCACTTTTATTCAAAATCGGGTTTTGTTAATTTGGCGATGTATCGACCCGCGCCTTGTAATAGCGTAGGACTTTTATTTTCCGCCCTTTAAAGTTCCGCACTTTTAAACTGGTAATCACATGAAAGAATGTATGCCCAAATAAAAACAATGCGTAGCTCACTAAATGCATGACAAGACAAATAATAATTGAAAATGATACACGATTCACACACCACTCCTAGGGTACGCCTCACTGTTGCCTTGCCCCTCGAAACGTGGTCGTCGAGTATAGGACGTTTTAGTAAGTCCTCATGTCCATGAACATGGAATGGGGGTAGCTTCTAAGGTGTCCTACTATTGCTATGGTGATCACACTGTCCCTAACTCGAATTGACTCGAACACCTCCAACGGTGGTGCTACCTACCTCTCAATGGTGGGATGGCACTACCTTAAGGACATTTACACAGCCTAATTCCTTAGGGTAGGTAGATGACTCGTAGATACTTGCTCTAATTCAAAACAAATCAAAAACTTCTTTTCACACCGACACTTTGCAAAAAGCTTTCAAAAACAACTTTTCAAACACTCTTGAGGACTGATACAAGAGTCGAACTGAAATTTTAAACGAAACTTTTTTCAAACCCACTCACTTTGAAAAGCAAACAAACATTTTGAAAACACAAATGAGCAAGTATCTAAGAGCCCATGGATAACCATGGATAGAAAGGGTGCTAACACCTTCCCTTTCTATAAATCTACCTCCCGAACCGAGAGCTAGTCTCAATAAGGAATTTTTCTGTGCTTTTGTCCTTTCCATATTGGAGAAAATAAAAGACGGTGGCGACTCTTGCTTCCGCGACATTTCGCGAAACCAGCGTTAAACAGTCAGTTCCAGATCCACCGATCACAGAACTGGCGACTCTGCTGGGGAATTATTCTTAAAGTGAGGTGTACCTTAGGATAGTTCATAACTGTGTTTTCAATTGTTTTGACTTGTTTGCTTTAAATTGTGGGTTGCATCGGAGTTACATAGATCCTAACCCGGATCTGGGGATACCCTGTTTAGGTAGCATAAGCTATGAGGGACCTGTCCGGCGTAGACCGACATGGGTGAAGCAGTGGCTACGTTGGTGTGGCGCCTTAGTCTGTACCGATATCCCTTGTGTTGCAACGAGGAGAATATGGGTCTTCTGAGGAGTCATTAAGCACCAACCGACCTTAGAACCTTAAATGACACAACTTGGCCAATAGAACAGTAGCAGTAAGCTACGCCCATTGAGGCTAAACTCTCGTGATGGTTCTGGCCGCAAGAAAAGATTGCGATGCTGGAGTTATGACCGATTGAGGGTAGTCAATGATATTGGGATCCTCTAAGAACCCGGTTACTCTTGATAGGACAGGTATGAACCAACAAACTGAAAGAGGGTAATACCTAGACCCCATGCTGGCCTAAACTTTAAGGGCTTGTCTTGTGTGACTTGTGTGCCTTATCATGTTTGCCTTTGTAAATATTTGTGGTGTGCTTTATCATAACATCATGCCATCATGAGCATTGCATGCATCCTGCATAAGGACTGACCATTTCAAAGACAAGAGGGTTTCACCTTTGCTCTGTTTTATAGTACATCATGATGCCTATGAGAAGGAATACTATCCGGTTCAACTTTGTTCACCCACCTGAGTTGCTTGAAGAGTTGGTTAGTAGAATTCCAAATACTACTTCCTTCATCCAGAGGCATGGTTCTCTTCTCAGTTTAGTCACGGCAAAACGGGACCAACAGCTGATGAGTGTCCTGACCCAGTTCTATGACCCTCTGTACCAGTGCTTCACCTTTCAAGACTTCCAGCTGGTCCCTACCCTGGAAGAGTTCTCTGATTTGCTTGGTATCCCTATCTTGGATCAGACTCCTTACACTGGTTGGGAAAAGACCCTCAGGCTTGAGGAGGTTGCTGCAGCTCTTCCCTTGACCCATCAAGAAATAATGGACAACTGGGTGACTAGAAGTGGAGTTAAGGGTTTCTTGGCCAAGTTTCTGATTGGTAAAGCTAACGGTTTCTGGAATGACTTGGACTTTAGGGCATATGAAGAAATCCTGGCTCTCTTAATCTATGGTCTAGTCTTGTTTCCTAATCCTGATAACTTCGTCAATGTCACTGCCATAAGGATCTTCATGTCTCAGAATCCTGTGCCCACTCTCTTGGGTGACATCCTGCAACAACTTTATGCTCGTACTGCCCGAAGACGAGGAACTCTGTGGTGTTGCATCCCTTTGTTGGTGAGGTGGTTTATTTCGCACCTCCCTAAGTTCGTACTGAAGAACCAAGAAGGAAGGGGTTGGGCTCATAGGTTAATGTCTCTCACTGATAAGGACATCATTTGGACTCTCAGAGGTTTGGATGAGGTAGCTGTTATTGATCGTTGCGGAGAATACCCTAATGTTCCTTTGATTGGTACTCAAGGAGGAATCTCTTACAATCCATGTCTAGCGCTCCGTCAGTTTGGAAGGGCCAGAAGAGCAGGGCCTCATGAGATGTTGGTGCCTCACATTAGTTTTGAGTTTCAGGTGGATAGTGACGAGCTGCGTCGTAGGTTCATTAAGGCTTGGGACAGAGTTCATAAAGCTGACCCACAAGAGTTGGGGCCAAAGACTTATCTACCTATGGAAGCCTACTACAAATGGGTTCGCATCCGTGCTCAGAAGTTAGGTATGCCATACGAAGCTGTCAGACCCGTCATCCTTGAGTATCCTGACAAAGATGGGGCTCCTCCAACTGTCCTCCCTCCTCAGATACCTACTGATTATGAGACATTAAAGAGGTCTTGGGCGCAACTGCGAGAAGAACGGGATTCTTACCGGGAAAAGTTCAACGAGCAGGAATTGAAGATACAGAAGCTGACAAAGCAGTTGGAGAATGAGCGGGCCCTGAATGACTACATCCGTACTGAGAAGAGGAGACCCTGGGATCAATGAGGAGATTTGGATTTTCTTTTATAGTTTTATTTCCCTTTTCAGTATTTCCATGTAACGCCTAAGGGCAATCTGTTGAACAATTTAAGTTTCAAAGTTGAATCTAATGAAGTGTGTTCCTTTTTGTTTCCAAATTTGATTCCCGATTGTCTTTGAAAACATAAATCATACGCATTCCATTCATCATGTGCATAACAGGTATTCTTATTTTCAGGTTGCTTACTGTTCTTCGCTGTTTATTTCAGCATCATGAACCCTGAATCATCAATCGAGATGTCTATCAAGGCCCTTCAGGCGCAGAACGCACAATTTCAAGAGCTGATCATGGGTTTGGCTCAAGGTCAAGAAGAGCTGAAGGCTTTGCTCCTGAAGAAGGAGAAGAAGAAGAAGAAGAGAACTGTTCTTTTCAACTCGGGCCGGAGATTTGGTAACACACTACAGAATGAGGAAGCTGGTTCTTTTGTAGGCAAAGACAGTCCCCAGGGGGGAAAGGCTCCAAGTCCGGTGGTCTCTGACAACGAGACTGATTTTAATGAGGAACAGTATCCTCCGGCTGAAGACCGGTACAAGCAGTTGGAAGACAGACTAAATGCCATGGAAATCCAACAAGTGCCTGGGCTGGATTTCGGATACTTGGGCTTATCTACTGGTTTGATCATTCCTCACAAGTTTAAGGCACCATCTTTCACCAAGTATGACGGGGCATCCTGCCCTAAGCTACACCTCAGATCTTATGTGCGGAAGATTCAACCGTACACAGTGGATAAGAACTTGTGGATCCACTTCTTCCAGGAGAGTCTTTCAGGGACTCATCTCGAATGGTTCTATCAGCTGGATGGGACCAAGGTTCGTAATTGGGAGGAGTTGGTTACTGCTTTTTACAAGCAGTATCAATATAATGCCGACCTTGCTCCTACACGTACCCAACTCCAGGGTATGTCGCTAGGATCAGGCCAAGGTTTTAAAGAGTATGCACAGAAGTGGAGGGACCTGGCTGGCAGGGTGCAACCACCATTAACTGACCGTGAGCTGGTGGATATGTTCTTGGGGACCCTCTCCGGGCCATTCTTAAATCTTCTCATCGGTAATTCGTCTGCAGGGTTCACTGACCTTATTCTGACTAGGGAGAGGATAGAGGCTGGAATGAAGTCCGGTAAAATTCAGAAAGGTGCGTCTTCGAGTTCTGAGAAGAAAAATTTTAAGAAGGAGGCCAGTGCTGTGTATGGGCCTAGAAGGCAAGATAAACTAGAGCGCCGCCAGTCTGTCAACACGGTGGTTATTGCTAAGCCTGCTGTCGCTCCTCGGCAAACCAATCAACAAAGGGCTGAAAGACCCAGAAGAGAGTTTACCCGGCTGAGTATGACCTTGTCACAAATCTTGCTGCAGCTGTTATCCACCAACTTAGTGATTGTCAGGGAGGCCCCGAAGGTTGTGAATACTGCCTCTCCGAAGTATAATCCAAATGCCCGCTGTGCTTATCACTCCGATAGCCCGGGGCATTCTACTGATGACTGTTGGGCCCTGAGGAATAAGGTGCAAGACCTTATTGATGCGAAGGAGATACAATTTGAGGCGCCTGAGAGGCCAAATGTGGTAACTGCTCCTATGCCCCAGCATGGAGTGAATGCTGTTGATGAAGATGTGTATGCCGTTTCGGTGAATGATGTAGCTACCCCTCTGTTGACTGTTAAGAGGAACCTGCTGCTGGCCGGTTTATTTCCGGGTTGTAGCGAGGGTTGCCTTTTGTGTGCTGTTTTCCTTACTGGTTGTCCGTTGCTGAAGTCAGGCATCCAAGGCCTGATGGATAGCAAGGAGATTTTGTTCAAAAAGACCGTTGTTCCGTTTGTTCCTGTGGAAGAAGTATCTGTCGTTACAATTTTCAACAATCCAATCAAGGCTCCCCCGAGGAAGCCAGTGAAAATCATGACTGTCGCACCCATTGTTATTACTGTTCCGGGGCCTCTCCCCTATGCATCTGATAAGGCTGTCCCATGGCACTATGGGGCAGATGTATATGTACATGGTATAAAGCAAGAATTCAACACTGGTACCAGCATCAGCAATATCACTGGTCCAGCCAAAGTAACCCGCAGTGGCAGGCTCTTCTCGCCTGACATTGCGCCACCAACTATTCGAAGACCTCTCATAATAACGCCTGCAAGTGCGCCCATTTCCACTTCTGATCAAGTTGCTTCCCCTGTTGCCGAGTCATCTAATGCTCGGGGTAAAGGGATTGATGATGAGCCTGCCCGGATGGAGGCGCCAAAGTCTGTGAATGTTGAAGCCTCCCAGCAAGAGATGGAGGAAATTCTTAAAATAATCAAAAAGAGTGACTTTAATGTTGTTGAACAGCTGTGGCATACACCCTCCAAGATCTCTATGCTCTCCTTGCTGCTGTGCTCAGAGGCCCATGCTAAGGCCCTGATTTCATTTCTAAAGACGGCCCATGTGCCACAAGAGACATCTGCAGACCAGTTTACTGATTGCGTAGCCAATTTGACAGCTGACAATGGTTTGGGTTTCTCGGATGCTGACCTTACTGCTAAGGGAAAGAACCACAACGATGCCCTGCATGTCTCTATAGAATGCAGGGGCACTACTCTTGCACACGTGTTGGTGGACACCGGTTCTTCCCTGAATGTACTGCCCAAGAAGGCCTTAGACCGGTTGGATTGTGAGGGCTTAGAGTTGAAACCTAGCAACATCATCGTTCGAGCCTTTGACGGATCGAAGAGGATGGTTTATGGAGAGGTAGACATTCCTATTCGTGTGGGTTCTCAAGTATTCGACTCAACTTTCTATGTGATGGATATCCGTCCATCTTATTCTTGTTTACTGGGTCGACCTTGGATTCACAAAGCTGGGGCAGTGACATCTACCCTACACCAGAAGCTCAAGTACCTTGTCAGAGGGAAGATTGTCACTGTGCAGGGGGAGGAAGAATATATGGTGAGTCACTTAAATTCCTTCTGGTATATTGAGATGGACGGGGAGTTTATTGAAACCCCCTTTCAGCATTTTGAAGAGGTACCTCCAACATTGGCGGCAGCAGAAACAGTGGTTGAAGAGGACTTTCCCTTGAAGATGGCTTCCTTGAAGGACGCCCGGGCTGTAATCGAGAAAGGTGAATGTGCTAACTGGGGCAGGCTCCCTGATTTCACTCCTAAAACTGACAAGTTTGGACTGGGTTTTACTGCAGAGGCTCAGAGGGCTGTGCGCAAAGTTAGAATCGGAAGACCTCATGTGCTCATCACCAATCCAGGAGTGAATGCTATTGGGGATGAAGACGAAGTGGAAGAGTCAGAGTTTGATAGCTGGATCTACCCGATGACTAACGGTGGATTGAATAATTGGACCGCGAAAGATCATACGCCTGTTACTTTTGTTACGCAGTAATGAATTCCTTTGTTTTTGTTATTTGTAATAAACAATGAATTGAAACTCTATGGCCCGGTGTCTTACCAGGGGCACCGTGGCTCCATTTGTGAGGGCATATTAATTGTCATTTCATATATCATGAATAAAGACCTTGGACGTTTTCTCGCACTTCAAATCTTATGCTCCTTTTCTTTCCTTCCTTTCTTTATATATTGCAAAACAGCTGTATTTACACACACTCACTCATACAGGTTTCAATCCACTCTGGATCTCACTGGTAACGACTCTGCTACTGCCAGTTATGACTTCGAAAATCCGATCAACTTAGTCGAAGACGAAGGTGAAGATGATTGCGAAGTGCCTGGCGAGCTTGCAAGACTGTTACTCCAGGAGGAGAGGGCAATTCAACCACACGAAGAGCTAGTGGAAACAATAAATCTGGGTACTGAGACAGATAGGAAGGAAGTCAAGATTGGTGCCAACCTAGAGCTCAGCATGAAGCAACGGTTGACTCAGATGCTGCATGACTACATGGAAATCTTTTCCTGGTCCTACGAAGACATGCCTGGTTTGGATACCGACATTGTGGTCCATCACTTGCCTACCAAGGAAGACTGCCCTCCGGTTAAGCAAAAGGTCCGCCGTATGCGTCCAGAAATGTCCGAAAAGATCAAAGCTGAGGTTATGAAGCAATTCGATGTCAGGTTTCTCGCAGTGACCTCTTACCCTCAGTGGGTTGCTAATGTGGTGCCGGTACCGAAGAAAGATGGTAAAGTCAGAATGTGTGTCGATTATAGGGATCTGAACAGGGCAAGCCCCAAGGATGACTTCCCCCTACCTCACATTGACGTTTTGGTTGATAATACTGCTCAGCACAAGGTGTTCTCCTTCATGGATGGTTTTTCGGGTTATAATCAGATTAAGATGGCACCTGAAGACATGGAAAAGACTACCTTTGTTACTCAGTGGGGCACCTTCTGCTACAAGGTCATGCCATTCGGGTTGAAAAACGCTGGGGCAACCTACCAACGTGCCATGGTTGCTTTATTTCATGACATGATCCATCATGAGATTGAAGTATATGTCGACGACATGATTGCAAGGTCCCAAACTGAGGAGGAACACCTTGATCATCTGCATAAACTGTTTGACCGTCTGAAACTGTACAAGCTGAGGTTGAACCCGAACAAGTGCACCTTTGGGGTTAGATCTGGAAAGTTGCTAGGCTTCGTTGTAAGTGATAAGGGTATTCAAGTGGACCCTGCCAAGGTTAAAGCCATTCAAGAGATGCCAGTTCCTAAGACAGAGAAAGAAGTCAGAGGCTTTCTAGGACGTCTGAACTACATTGCCCGATTCATCTCGCACCTAACCGCTACTTGTGAACCAATCTTCAAGTTGCTGAAGAAAGATCAGGTAGTACATTGGAATGATGAATGTCAGGCTGCTTTTGACAGAATCAAAGAATATCTCCAAGAACCACCCATTCTTATGCCACCGGTTGAAGGGAGACCTCTGATACTATACCTGACAGTACTTGACAACTCAATGGGGTGTGTGCTGGGGCAGCATGACGAGTCTGGCCGAAAAGAGCATGCCATTTATTACCTTAGCAAAAAGTTTACCGACTGTGAGACCCGATATTCACTGCTCGAGAAAACTTGCTGCGCTTTGGTATGGGCTGCTCGCCGGCTGAGACAGTATATGCTGACTCACACTACCTTGTTGATCTCAAAGATGGATCCAATAAAGTACATATTTTAAGAGCCTGCTCTGTCTGGGAGAATAGCAAGATGGCAAATGATCTTGACGGAATACGACATCCAGTACACGACCCAGAAAGCTATCAAGGGGAGTGTATTGGCAGACCACTTGGCACATCAAGCAGTGGACGACTATCAGTCAATGAACTTCGAGTTTCCAGACGAGAGCATCATGATTGTGACTGATTGTGAAGTACCTGGACCGGATGAAGGACCTGAGGAAGGATCCCGATGGTCTATGCACTTTGACGGAGCCTCCAACGCTTTGGGTAACGGCACCGGCGCTGTGATCATATCTCCTCAAGGCACTCATACTCCACTTACTGCCCGGCTATGTTTCAACTGCACCAACAACATGGCGGAGTATGAGGCATGCATCATGGGTCTTCAAGCTGCGATTGACTTAAGGATCAAGTTTCTGAGTGTCTTCGGAGATTCCGCTCTCGTGATCAATCAGATCAAAGGAGAGTGGGATACGAAACATCCGAATCTTATTCCTTACAAAGAATGTGTGTTGACCTTGATCCCCCACTTCACAGAGATAACCTTTGAACATTTCCCAAGAGAGGAGAATCAGCTGGCGGACGTGTTAGCTACGATGTCTTCCATGTTCAAAGTCAAATGGGACAATGAGGCTCCCCGGGTCATCATCTGGAAATTGGACGAACCAGCATACTGTTGTGATCTCGAGGCTGAGGTAGTGACTGAGAAACCTTGGTACCATGAGGTGAAGAGATACTTGGAAGCTCAGGAATACCCTGAAGGTGCATCTGTCAACGACAAGAAGTTTCTGAGAAGGTTCGCTGCAAAGTTCTTTCTTAGCAATGGCATCCTGTACAAGCGAAACCATGATTCGACCTTACTGCGTTGTGTGGATAAGACTGAAGCAGAAAGGATCATGGCGGAGCTACATGAGGGTACCTTCGGAACACATTCCAGTGGACACACTATGGCAAAGAAAATCCTTCGGGCAGGGTATTTTTGGTCCACAATGGAAGCCGACTGTTACCAACATTCTCGGACATGTCATAAATGCCAGATTTATGCAGATAAGGTGCACGTTCCTCCGGTTCCCCTGAATGTCTTGACAGCACCTTGGCCGTTTGCAATGTGGGGCATAGATATGATCGGCGAGATTAAACCTACAGCGTCCAATGGGCATCGCTTCATCCTGGTAGCGATTGATTACTTCACGAAGTGGGTTGAAGCAGCTTCCTACGCTACAGTAACCAAGAATGTTGTGGCACGGTTCATTCGGCACAACCTGATCTGTCGATACGGCATCCCAGAAAGAATCATTACAGACAACGGTACCAATCTCAATAACAAGATGATCACTGAGCTCTGCGAGCAATTTAAGATACAGCACCACAACTCTTCTCCTTACCGGCCGAAGATGAATGGGGCTGTAGAAGCAGCGAACAATAATATCAAGAAAATTGTGCAGGAGATGATAGTGACTTATAAATATTGGCACGAGATGTTACCGTTTTCTCTACATGGGTACCGTACCTCAGCAAGGACGTCAACCGGGGCAACTCCCTTCTCCTTGGTCTACGTCATGGAGGCAGTCTTACCAATTGAAGTGCAAATACCCTCTCTCCGGATAATGAAGGATGCAGATCTGAGTGAAGATGATTGGATCCAGACACGACTTGATCAGTTAAACCTGATTGACGAAAAGAGACTTGCTGCTATTTGTCATGGTCAGACGTACCAAAAACGGATGATCAGGGCATTTAACAAGAAAGTCAGACCACAAGAATATCAAGTTGGGGATCTGGTAATCAAACGCATCATCCTTCCTCAGAGTGATCCAAGGGGCAAATGGACCCCTACGTACGAAGGGCCATTTGTGGTTAAACATGTGTTCTCAGGAGGAGCCATGATTCTAACCAACATGGATGGTGACGACCTTCCTCACCCCGCCAATGCAGACATAGTAAAAAGATACTCCGCATAATAAAGACCCGCTAGGTTGACATACCTAGGCAAAAATTAGGGCTTCCCGGCGAACCAAAAGGGTTCGGGCAAAATGAAGGGATGAAATGAAAAAATCTGTACACCCGGCAAGTCGAAAACCTGAAAAGGTGGCTTGGGCAAAAATGGGTATCCCGGTGGACTGAAAACCCGAAAGGGCGGTCCAGGCAAAAATTAGGGATTAAGCGTAATACTATGTCTCATTGGATCACTTCGCATCCAGAATTCGGTATCAACATCAAGTTCATACGGCATCAATCAATCAGCTTCATCTTCAGTTAGGTCATCAAGTGATGAGACGCTCGAGGATATAAAGGCAATAGCAGAATTGGAACCCAGTGGGATTATTCTTCTCACACAGCTGTTTTATTTTCCTTTGTACAAATTTGTATAAACTCTTTTGTTCGGCGGCGTTCTCTCTCTAGGACGTCAGCCTCTTGTACATAAAACGCCTATTTACGGGCAAATTCAAAAATCAATACAAAAATCACTTTTCAGTTAAAATTTCCAATTGTTTTTCTCTTTTCTGTTTTGTTTTACGAAGAATGTCCAAGGTTCAATTTGTGATATATGCATTTGACAATGTTTGCTAACTCATAAATGTTTACATACGAAACAAAGGACTAATTACAGGTAACATTAGAAACAGGGGCAATAATGAGTGGTCTAAGCGATCTAATTGTTCTGTCCATCAAGGTACCAAGGTAAGTTCAGCCGAAGAACATAACCAGTATATCTTAATTCCTCAGAGAGTGAGTCAGCAAGTCAATGCACTCTCCCCAAGCAAAGTTATACAATCAGCCTTAAGGAAGTTGGGTATCCCCCACAGATCTCAACATTCCCCAGCAATATACGAATATTCTTAACAAGCATCCCCGGCAGTCTTGGTCTAAGACTGTTCCCCGGCGGTATACCAGGCATTCAGTGGAGTCACTCCCAGTACATCTCAAAATTTCCCCAGGAGAGTCCAGTATAGTTCAAGATTTCCCCAGGAAAGTTTGAATCATCTCCCCAGCAGAAAGCTTATCCCCAGTAGATTCTGGAAGCTTCTCCCCCGTAGAGCACGAACGCGTCTCCCGGCTTTATTCAAAGGTTATTTCCCCACCAGGATATAACCGGGTTATCCTCAGCCAAAAGCCACGGAAAGATCGTCCTCGGCGAAATCTTCATCCCCAGCGGAGTCTATTAACACTTCCAACATAACAACGGTATCTCCAGCGAATTATCATCAACATCTCAACAAAGTACCTCTCCTCCCACAGAGTATTGTTCCCCAGCAAGGTAGCTAGAGTAATTTTCCCCCGCAGAGTAACATATATTCATAAACATCGCACTTCCATACATTATATCATGCACATGCGCATCATGACCTTACAATCTCACTTACGTTGAGAACATCATTGCTCGATCCATATCATGCATTGCATATGACTGACCTTTACCTTTCAGGAAAGATTCGGTTAAGTTCTCAGCTATATTCCAAGACTTTCGTCTGGTTCAGTTAAATCGACCCTAAGATTTTTCTGATTCTTATCCAGTCAAAGTTAATCCAAGACCTCCTCTGGTTCAGTTAAATCGACCCTAAGATTTTTCTGATTCTTATCCAGTAGAAGTTATTTCAAGACCTTGCCTGGTTCAGTTAAATCAATTCCTAAAGATTTTTTTGATGCCAATCCAGTCAAAGGCCTTCTCTGGTTCAGTCAGATCGACCCTAAGATCTCCCTGATTCTTATTCCGGTTGAAGATTCCAAGACCTTACCTGGTTCAGTTAAATCGACTCCTAAAGATTTTTCTGATGCCGATCCAGTCAAAGGCCTTCTCTGGTTCAGTCAGATCGATGCTAAGATCTCCCTGATTCTTATTCCAGTTGAAGATTCCAAGACCTTGCCTGGTTCAGTTAAATCGACTCCTAAAGATTTTTCTGATGTCGATCCAGTCAAAGGCCTTCTCTGGTTCAGTCAGATCGATGTTAAGATCTCCCTGATTCTTATTCCAGTTGAAGATTCCAAGACCTTGCCTGGTTCAGTTAAATCGACTCCTAAAGATTTTTCTGATGCCGATCCAGTCAAAGGCCTTCTCCGGTCCAGTTAAATTGATTCCTAAATATTTTCCTGATGAAGACTCAGTAGAAGACATCCAAGACTCTCTCATCATTACTGTTGAGGTAGTAATCGCCCCAGATTCTCTCATCGTTACTGTTGAGGTAGTAATCGCCCCAGATTCTCTCATCGTTACTGTTGAGGTAGTAATCGCCCCAGGTTCTCTCATCGTTACTGTTGAGGTAGTAATCGCCCCAGGTTCTCTCATCATTACTGTTGAGGTAGTAATCGCCCAAGGTTCTCTCACCATCCCGTTGAGGTGGTAACCATCCCTGATTCATTCATCACCTTTTGAAGCTCCAGACTCGATTCCTGTATCTCGCCAGGGCACGTCTGAAGAGGTTGAAGATTCGATTCCTGTAACCAACCAGGTAGCTTCTATATAAAGAATTTGAAGACCAACTCCTGTAACAGGTCAGGTAATCATCTTTCTTTTTTCAGGTGCGCAAGTTCTCGCTAAGGAATCTCTTACGCGATCAACACCTAGATGGCATCTATAAGCCCATCCACCTATCCATCACCTCTCAACATGGCATCTATAAGCCCATCCTCCTATCCACCAATCTCCAAATGGCATCTATAAGCCCATTCCCACCATCACACTGCCAACATGTGAGCGCAAATTTCTGGGCACTCTAGTGTTCAATCATCTTCCACCTTCGGATTACGAAAGGCCCGTCAGCCAATCTACATCCTCAGGTCTAAGAAGATTGAACAGGGGCAACTGTTGTACCCCAAAATTTTCCCTCCCATATTCTTCAAGATTTGCAAAGAGCATGCTTCAAAATCTCCCAAAGGTTGCACAGTCCAATGGCCTCCTAACAGTCAAAAATTAGGGTTTTGGTTCTGGCAAAGAAATTGAAGTTTCCAAGGGTCCAAACAAGTCCCATATGCCCATAAACATTGTCAAGCATCCTTATGCCAAGTTTCAAGACTTACAGCACAAAATTGCACAGTCAAAAACCCTAATTGCTCAACAGTCAACTGCAGGGGCAAAATGGTCATTTGATAGTCAAAAGTAAAAAATTTTGGTCAACATCTTATTTTGAAGCCACAAACATCATTTGATCAATTCTTGATCATGATTCTCAAGGCATGGCTCAAAAAGTCTCAAGATGCAAAAGTTTCTATATTTGGACAGTTGAAAAAGTCAACTGCAAATTTACCAAGGCATAACTTCCACATGGTTTATCAGAAAAATTCCATCCAAATTTCATTTTGAAGAGAATGACATTTCCTACAACTCTTCTTCACACTTCAAGTACAAGAAATGCTCTCACAAAAAGTTATCAATCTCAACATTATAGGTCATTTTCAAAAGTCAACAAAAAGGCACTTTAAGTCAAAGACCATAACTTGAGATTTGTAAGTAAAAATGACATGGGACCAAGGGCATTGGTTAGAGGACTTCAAGACCTTTCCAAAATGTCCAAGAACATGATCAAAGCTTAAACATTGAACAAGATATGCCTTGTGGAAGTTGGGAAATTTTTGGGAATTTTGAAAAGTCAACTTTGCTTCAAATGCCTCAAAATTGCTAATGGGCCTCAATTTCTTCCAAGAATCATCACCCAAAAGCTATGCACGACCCATTGACCCAAAGGGGAGTTATTTTCTTATTTTTAATTAATTAATTGAGTTTTTAATCCTATTAATTCATTTAATTAAAATTAAATTTAAGAAAAATACTAAAACATGTTTTCCAAATCTTTTTGTGCAGCATATTCTCTCATTAAGGCCTAGGGATTTCGTGTACCACATCAAGAGGCAAGATCTTCCAAAATAGGCATGTTTTTCATGACAAAAAGATTGAAAAAGATGCTTGAAAAATAAAATATTGAAACATTGATTCAATGGATTTTGGGCTTTGTTTTTGACCTAGAATGATTCCACATATATGCAAGAACACAACCCTAATCCAAAAGAACAAGAAAGTTGCGCCTCAAGCATAAGAAAAACTTGCATTTTTTTCACAAAAATTGAAAACTGTTTTCACAGTTAGAGTTCGTTTCAAAGCCAAAGAACTATTCCATTACACTCCTGACACATCCAGGAAGCCATTCCAATCAAATTCAACCCTCCATACTCAAGGAATCGGTATAACAAAGTCTGACTTTCCTTGAAAATTTTCATATTCGTGTTTCATTATTCATGCAGTATTTTTGATTTTTAATGCTTGATTTATACTAACCTGATCATTCTAAAGCTAATGGTGCCATCCAATTGGGTTTTTAAGCCTTGTACGTGAATCCACCATGAAAACTGCCCAGGGTTTCAGAGCTCTAATTTTGGGGCTTTGCATATCTGGAATAATTGGATCATAAGACCTATACCAATGAAATCAGGACTTTCAAACAAGTAGAAACCAACCATCGCGCCCTTTTTCTTTTGCACTATATGCTAATCGCTATTTTGCAGGTTTGAGGTTAGTGGGGGTTTAAAACCCCCGCTATCTAGTCTTATTTTTCAAGCAAAACGAAAGACCAAGGAAGAAGATGCTAGCGTGTTGGACTATGGTTGGCCAGTTTGAATAATTGGCACTTTTTTGTTATCCAGCATAATACTTGTTTCTCTCTCATATTGATCATGTGCCATTAAGCTGACAAACAAACGCACTAGCTCACTTGGTTAGCACGTTGGCATGCAGGTATTGGGACCTGGGTTCAATTTCCAGGTCCCCCATATTTCTTCCATATTTTTTCTTGTAACATGCTTCTATGCAGCGTGTCACCAAAAGACCACCCTACACCTTCACATGCTGGCTTGCCACATAATCCAGGAGATCAATCCAGGGGCCAGAATCTGCAGTCCACCATGCGCATTAGTCAACTATTCCATACGCAATCACAAAAGTCCAAGGGGCCTGGAATTGAATGGGCCAAATTGCTTGCAATGAACCTCCCAAATTGGGTCTGAATACCCTTTGGTTTGCATTTTTTTTCTTTATTCATTTTTATTTGATTTTCTTTTCTTAAATTCTTTTAATTATTTTCTTTAATTTACCAAAATTAATTTTCATAATAAAACAAAAAAATCAGAAATCATTAAAAATAAAATGTGTTTATTTAATTTTTAATTCTTTAAATAGTTTTTTTTTGTAAATAAATTCCAATAAACAATTAGTTTAATTTTAGGTTTCATTTTAATGTTTTTTTCTTAACAACTAAAAAATATAAAAATAGGTTTTTAGTACATTTTTATCCTCTTTTAATAAATATTTTTTTTTTCTTATTATAATTATTATTAACCATTAATTATTTTTGTAAATACTTGTAATTAATTAATTAGGGTTAAATTAGGTTAAACTTAAACAATTTTCTTTAATAATTAAAAACAATTTAGAATTAGGGTTTTATTTAACTTTTAATTTTAATTAATTTTCTTTATTTGTCATAAATATAAAAACATCAAAAAAAAAAACAATGTCTTTTCTTTATTCAATCATTAATTAATTTATAATTTCAATTCAATTTCCTTAAATGGTCCAACGCCCTCGCACTCTTGATTCTTATTTCGTTTCGCGCGTTTATTTACATTTTTTATTTTAAATTTATGTAATTGCCCCAAAGCCTTGTAATAGATAATTAGGACATTTACTTTCCGCACTTTTATTCAAAATCGGGTTTTGTTAATTTGGCGATGTATCGACCCGCGCCTTGTAATAGCGTAGGACTTTTATTTTCCGCCCTTTAAAGTTCCGCACTTTTAAACTGCTAATCACATGAAAGAATGTATGCCCAAATAAAAACAATGCGTAGCTCACTAAATGCATGACAAGACAAATAATAACTGAAAATGATACACGATTCACACACCACTCCTAGGGTACGCCTCACTGTTGCCTTGCCCCTCGAAACGTGGTCGTTGAGTATAGGACGTTTTAGTAAGTCCTCATGTCCATGAACATGGCATGGGGATAGCTTCTAAGGTGTCCTACTATTTCTCTGGTGATCACACTGTCCCTAACTCGAATTGACCCGAACACCTCCAACGGTGGTGCTACCTACCTCTCAGTGGTGGGATGGCACTACCTTAAGGACATTTACACAGCCTAATTCCTTAGGGTAGGTAGATGACTCGTAGATACTTGCTCTAATTCAAAACAAATCAAAAACTTCTTTTCACACCGACACTTTGCAAAAAAGCTTTCAAAAACAACTTTTCAAACACTCTTGAGGACTGATACAAGAGTCGAACTGAAATTTTAAACGAAACTTTTTTCAAACCCACTCACTTTGAAAAGCAAACAAACATTTTGAAAACACAAATGAGCAAGTATCTAAGAGCCCATGGATAACCATGGATAGAAAGGGTGCTAACACTTTCCTTTCTATAAATCTACCTCCCGAACCGAGAGCTAATCTCAATAAGGAATTTTTCTGTGCTTTTGTCCTTTCCATATTGGAGAAAATAAAATACGGTGGCGACTCTTGCTTCCGCGACATTTCGCGAAACCAGCGTTAAACAGTCAGTTCCAGATCCACCGATCACACACATCTTCAACCCTTGCTTAGAATGTTTCCGCTGGGGATTCCTGTTTTGTTGTTTGAGGAGAACTCCGTTGGGGAATATTAACTTTGTTTGAGGGAAACCTCTGGGAGAGTGTTGATTTCTGCTTAGGGAAAAAGAGTTCGGGAGTTTTAGTTGTTCGTTACTCTATTAGGGAGTTATCTCTTGATTGGAGAGAAAGGAAGTTAACAACTTGTTGAGGATAAAGGAGTTAACCGTCATTCGGCTGTCTTCTAGGCTTTGCAGCAAAAAGTCTACTGGGAAAGAGGGGTTGTGGTCCCTTGACTTGTGATAGTCTGAGGGGAAAATTTAAGTTAGGGAATCTTGCCGTTTGTTGGGGAAATAAACCCTGTCACCAATCTGTTGGAGAGGTGTTTTCTTTTGGCAGAACTCCTCGAGGATTCTTAAGATCAACTCAGTTGGAGATGCTTTCAGAGATTGAAATTCTGGATGGGGATCACCCTATGAAAAGGACTTTGTGGGGAATTTGTCACCTCCCCTAGTAGAAAATAATTATAGTATTTCCAGGAAATGTTTGCCTGACCGTATGTAACCCTTTGTTGGAATTTATGTTCAATGCCCCAAGTGATTCAGATACAGACCTGCCCCTGGTTATTCATCATTTCTTGAGATATTTCTTGGAATCTTGGCTTGACTTCCCCCAGACGAGTTGGACAGTGACATGTCATTCCCCTTTGTTTATAGGGGATCTGTCGTTGGAAGTGTCATCCCATTTGAAGTGATTTTGTTCACTGAGAGGGCTTTTGTTCGCTGGGTATTCGTCATGTGAATTTCTCTGTTGTCAAACAAATAGCTATATGCAAACAGCGATATTTAGATAATGAAAATTTTATGCTTGTCTTGAAGTTTTGAAAATGCATTTTAGCAGATAAAAGAATTTTGTAAGAAAATCCAACTCAGGATTTGGAGTAAAGCCTTATAGGAGTCTGGATACCTTTTGTAACAGTATGCTTTCGGACTAACCCATGCTTCAATTAGGACTTTAAAAGGTTGTATCGTGGTCTGGTTCACGGTTTAAGAAACAAAGAATAAGGCTCAAAGTGTATTTGTACCCGCCCGTTCTTCGTAATGTTCTTCAGTCCTAAACTCAGTTAATTGTGCGTTTGAACTCCAATTGAGTCTGGAATGACGTTTTGGTGATGGTTCAGACAAGTTAAGTTTGTTAGAAGGCAGTCATTTTTTCCATATTTTCCGTGTTGTTGAGGACTTGTAGTGACCTCTTTTTTGGTTTATTATCCCTGATTTTTCCTGACTGTTCTTGTTTTTTAGATTACAGTCAGCGGGATGCCCCAGTTTTTCTTAAGTCTCCTTCGTAGGTTTTGACTTAGTGGGTTTTTCTTTTGAGAGATGATAACCGCCTATTTGATAGAGAACCATCACCATATTTTGATTACAGAGGAATGTTTTTGATGTCATTCGTTGTATACAAAGTGAAAGCTGGCAATCGAACACACATTTGAATTAACTGAGAGACTACCCTGCCCCCAGTTTTGATTAAATGTTTCAATTTGTATGAAAAAGAAAACTCCTACTTCTTTGGATCAACGGGGTTGACTAGGGATTATCATCCTTATAACTTCAGTGTTTAGGAATTGAAACAAACGCTTGTACATCGTCAACAAGGTCTGCCCAAAAGCATATTGTATGAGATTATGGCATTGTTTTCGTCATCCTCCCTCTAAAGGCTTGTAACTTTTAGCAAGAGTTAAATGTCATAAAGAGAGTAAAAAGCATAGATTAAATATAGTGAAAACAAATGGATGAATTTAAGACAAACATATGCGATGCATTAATGAAACAAAGTTTAACATTAATAGATAAGTGTTTGAATAATAAAAGAAAATTACAATTGAAAATTCAAAATGAAATGGACGCTCTCAATGATTTGGCATAGGAGCAGTGATCACGTTGGGAGTATCAGGTGGATCAAATTCAACCTCTTTGGCGTCAATCATGTTTTGAATCTTCTATTTCAGCGCCCAACAGTTGTTAGTATCATGCCCAGGACTGCCGGAATGATATGCACATATTGCATCAGGATTGTAGTTAGGAGAAGAAGTTTTGGGGTTTGGATGAGGTCCTATCAACGTAATCAGATTCATCTTCAACAAGTGATCCAGTGCTTGAGACAGCGGCATGTTAATGTTATTAAACTGTCTTTTGGGCTCGTCTTGCCTTCTCTGATTACCCCTTTGTTGTTGTCGCCGCGGTGTAGGACCGGAGATCAGGACTGCCCCCACATGTTGGTCGTGATTGCTCTTGTTATGACCCTTTTGGACATACACAGCATTGGACTCTTTCTTCCTATTGTATGGCTTTTCTGAGTATCAGAGGATATAGCTCCTTGTATCTTTCCTCTTTTGATGCCCGCTTCGACTCTTTCGCGAGTCAGTATTAGCTCGGTGAACCCGACTGAGGATCTTTCGATTAGGTGATTGAATAAAGGTCGCATCAAAGTTCCCATAAAGATGTCAATCATCTCCCTGACAGTTAAGGGTGGCTGCACCCTTCCTGCCAAGTCTCTCCATTTTTGGGCGTATTCTTTGAAGCCCTCGTTGGAACGCATGGTCATATTTTGCAATTGCACACGAGTTGGTGCAAGATCAGCATTGTATTGATACTGCTTGTAGAAAGCAGCATCCAAGTCCTCCCAGGTATGAATGTTGATTCCTTCTAACTGATAGAACCACTCCAGTTGAGTGCCAACCAAACTTTCTTGGAAGAAATGGACCCATAGCTTCCGATCAGCAGTGTGAGGCTGGATCTTGCGGACATAAGATCTCAGATGCATCTTAGGACAAGAGACCCCATCATACTTGGAAAAGGTAGGGATTTTGAATTTTGGTGGGATGAACACTCCAGAAACCAACCCTAACTCTTCAAAGTCCAAGCCATATATCTGCTGAATCTCCATAGCATTGAGGCGATCCTCCAGCTATTTGTATTTATCATCAGCGGAGGATATTGTTCCTCAAAGTAGTCAACTTCATCTTCCTCAGTCCCCTGGCTGTTATATTCTTCATGATTATTCCCCTCATTTGATGGAGTCGAGAGATCTAGAGCTCTCTTGACTGGTCCTCTAAGTCTTATCAAGACGCCTACTGAAATAGGCGTAGCAAAGAACATTTGTTGGAATTGAGCATTTTGTGCTTGGAGATCCTTCATTGTCTGTTCCATATCCATCTTAGTGAAATAAATATTAAGAAGATAAGGAGACCTGTGTGGGAGAAACCTGTCATGATATGATGCATGGTATGTGGATGCATGTTTTCAAGGATCTCGTGGGGTAAACACAAGAAGATGTTAGAAGTTAAATTTCAATCATTTTGATTGGATAACTTTGTATAGGTGGATGTCCTTCCATGAGAATTAAGCTCACCATGTCAAGTGGCTCATATCCCTTGACTCAAATTACCGTGCTTTGGTCTTGACGGCCTTTGATTAGAGAATGAATCCTTTTTCCCCTTGATAGGCGTCTGGTTCAACATGACCCTGCATCATAGGCCTTTGAGATCCTTGAAATAGTTATTGAAAATTCTATGGTATGATGTCATGATGTTATGTACAAGTATGTAGAGCAAGCAAGTTGTTATGTACAAAGTCATATACACAAAAAGCAGACAATTCCTTAGGTTTAGGCTTGCATGGAGTTTGTACGTAAGTACCCTCTTGAAGTTTAGTTGGCTCAACCTGTCCTAGTAATAGTAACCGGGTTCTAGGGGATCTCAATATCACTGACCTTTCTTTTAGGCATTGTCTCAGCTCAATCAAACTTTTCTTGCGGCCGAGATATCCCAAAAGTCCAATCTCAATGAGTGTAGTATCGAGTATCAACCAATTTTCAGCTTTCCATAGATACCGGTTATCTCACTGCGTCCTAATGGCCAAGTTTTTCAATTAAGGTTCTAAGGTCAGTTAGTGCTTCATGACGCCACTCGGCGGCCCCGTATTCTCCCCGATTCAATACAAGGGATACCGGTACCCACAAATGCATCACACTAATGTATCCATTGTTTCAACCATATCGGTCTATGCCGTACAATTTCCATAATCTGTTGCTACTTACCTAAAAAGGTGTCCCAGATCCGGGTAGAGGATCAAAGCAAGTCCAAAAAAGGAACCATAATGTAAATCAAATAAGTCAAAAAATGAAAGCAAGTAAAGGTGATCTAGCCCTAAGGTAACTCGACTTTTAAGAATCTTCCCCAGCAGAGTCGTCAGTTCTGTAACGCGGTGGGAGAACTGACTTGGGATGTTTTGTGTTTGATTGCAATTGTTGCAGTTAGCAAGAGTCGCCACCAACTTTTCTTTTATCCAAAAGGAAAGGTTGAAAAGAATAGGAAAGACCTTTCGAGATTATTTCTTGAGTTCGGGGGGTAGGTTATGAAAAGGGAAGGTATTAGCACCCTTTTCATCCATAGTTATCTACGGGCTCTTAGTTGCTTGCTAGATCACTTGCTTTTGTTTGAAAATGTGCTTGTGGTGTGGGTTTTGAAAGTATTTTAAAAACGTCTTTGTAATGGCTCTCGTTTCTATAAGAACGCGTACAAAGTATTTTGTCTTTTGAAAAATGTTTCAAAGTGAAGTTGTGGGTGTAAAATGTTTTTGTTGTGAGCAAGCGAGCAACTAGAGTAACCTAACTACTCAAAAGGTCTTAAACGTTCATTTTCTCCTCCTTAGATGTTGTTATCTTACCATTGTTTTGGTAAGAAACCCCATCGTTGGATGTGAAGGGACGGGCACAAAATGTTTTTGTATAGTCATAGAAGGAAACCTATGGGACGCTTTAGCAATATCTTTTAGGGACTAGATCTTTTACCAAAGGCAACATTGAGGGTCATCGAGGGACTACGATCTTTTATCGAGGGTCTTTGCTAAAATGCCCATATTCGAGGGACATGAATATTTTCCGACAGGCAACAAAATGGGATTACCTTAAGGGTGCAAATCTGAATGGTATGTTTGATTTACATGCATTTAGTCTTGACTAGGGTTATCTATTTGTTGATTTCATGTCTTGCCATACACACCCTAATTACTAGCATTTATATTTGAAAGCGATAGATTGCTGAAATGTAAAGTCCTACGTTATTACATCATTTTTTAGGGATGGGGTATACAAGTGTACAAGTGGGGGTTGCAAAAAATAAAAGTCCTAATTATTACAACCAAATTGAATGAAAATAAAAGCAAAAGGTCAAAAGAAAATCAAAATTTATGTTGTCTGGTCTGACACGGGCCGTGTCCTATGACACGGGCACCCGTGTCAGCTTCTGTAATGGTCCATGCACGTTTTTTCCTTTTCTGTACCAGCTAAACTAACACGGTCCGTGTCCAGCGACACGGGCAACCGTGTCAGCTCCTGACCTGCATTTTTGTTAGCGTAAAGTTCCAATATGTCTGACACGGTTGTGTCTTGTGACACGGGCACCCGTGTCGGCCCCTGACCTGCATTTTTGTTACATTTTTTCAAACAGATGAGTTGACACGGTCGTATCGTGTGACACGGGAACCCGTGTCAGCCCCTGTCTTGGCTCTTTTTTACTGAGTTTTCCTCCTTTTTTTGATTTATCTTTTACATATCTTTTGAACACAAACAGAAAATGATGTATGGAAAAAGATATTTGAAGATGTGAAAAACACAAGAAGGAGGGGTTGAATTGAAAAACTAAAATCAAAAACAGCTTAATGACACAGTATTTTTATCCTGGTTCGTTTGATCTCAAACTACTCCAGTCCACCCGTCAAGGTGATTTCGCCTCTCTCCAACGAGGTCTTAATCCACTATTCTCAAAGGATTATAATAGCTACTTTAATAACTGTTTAAGTCATTTTGAGTACAACCACAATCCGGTTAATCTCAAGGAACTTCTTTTACAAATTATTGAACAAGAGTGTGTTGTTGTTTTCTTACAAAACTGTATATCACAACTGTGATAATTACACAAAATAAGCTTGGAATAAAATGAATTTTCTAAAGCTTTGAATATGCGTGGTTTGGATAGCTTGGAAAATTTGTTGAGTGCGTACGTACGTGCTTATTTTCACAAGCAGACTTGTTTATATAGGCAAGCAAAGATACGTTGTCTATAAAGCAGGTTTTAATGATAATAACACACTTTCCTTTTGAAGAAGATCTTGTCTGAAGAAAGCTGTTAGCATTTAATTCTGTCTTGAATAACCAGTAACGCTTCAGAGTCTTCTTTGCTGATAATGCTTCAGAGTGTTGATGACTTGGTAAAGATGTCTTTGATCAGAGTCAGAGTGTATTTGTTTAGGCGCAGATTCTGGTCATCAAACTTCAGCGTATAATCTGGTAGCTTCAGCGTGTAGCACATATTGCTGATCTTCTGATGCTGATTCCATCAGAACTTCTGCATATACAAAACATAGGAGCATAATTGTTCTTTGTATATATATTTGAAATAATTTATTCTTTGTATTTTGTTATCATCAAAACTCTAATCAAGGGTTGTAGAATCAAACTATGTTCTAACAATCTCCCCCTTTTTTATGATGACGAAAACCAGATTTTTCAATTAGAAATAAAGAATAAAAAGTATAGAATTAAGAAGAAAAACTCCCCCTGAGTTGATTACTTCCCTTAAATTCTTTGAATCCTTGAGCATCAGAATTTGACTATGTCTTTCATCAGAGTTTTGTACCTGTTCAAGCTTTTCAGAAGAAAGAAATTAAGTAGATCAGAATGTTTGAGACTTATGTCTCAGTAATCCGTTATTGAAAATATCTTATTCTTTCTCCCCCTTTTTGTCAGTTATCAAAAAGAACATATAATCCGAGCCAAAAGGATTTATATTAAAATTAGAAGCAACGATAAGACGTTCAGAACAGTAGCAATGTAAAAAATATTACAGATAAATAGAATTTTAAAAGAGAAATCTAAGAGGGAGGAGGAAGACGCGTGAACAAAGCTTCCAACAAGCCCTTGATCTGGATGTTGGTTTCCTCTTGTTTGGTTAACATGCTCTTGATTTCCGAAATTTTATCATCCTGTTTATCCATCCTTTCCTGCATAATAATACCGAATCTCTTTAGTTCTTCTAGAGTCTTCCTTTCATAGGAGGAAGCTTGAGAATCTTCAGTAACTGGATGCTTCTCGGAGCATTCTGCAACGTCATCTTTTTGACCCAGTTCTTCTGCAGGAATTATCTGCTCTGGAGTATCAGTCAGAATGAGAACTTCTGACTCTTGTTAAACTTTGTATGTTGGACGATGTTCTGACCAGGGAGCATTGTCCAGAGGGAGAACTTCTTCCTTGAGCAGTTGGCTCAGAACTTGGTCTTCAATTACCTTTAGCAGATTACTGAAATTCTGTTGAACTTGTCCGTAGCTCTGTTCTTGCATCTTATGAGTTTCAGAACATACCCATTTTCTGAAACTTGTCCAAAGATAATCTGAAGCAGCAGGATTGATCATCTCAAGACTAGCTTGCTTCATGGAAGTTATCCACTTCTGCATTTCTGTTTCAAACATCAATAAGCTAGTACCAACATCTGGTGAGGGTTCAGATGGTTTTGGTTTTGGAATGGCTGTTTTGTGGGTTATGGCAGCAAGACGTTCAAAAACAGTTAAATCAATGACAGTTTTGGCGTTGTCATTTGGATTGTTCTTTGGTGAGGGAGTGGGAGAGTCTGGTATGATTATTGGACTGGTTGGGGAATTTGGTGGAGTTGATTCTAGTGAAGAGGGAATTTGGGGAATATCCAGAATGGTTAGGGGCATACGGATGGCCAGAGGTTCAGTGATTCCAGGAATGGGAATGGGATCAGAATCAACGGTTTGGTTGGATTGAATGTTATGAGGTTCTGGTTCACAGGATTCAGAAGGTTGGACCTCAGAAGTTTGAACTTATGGTTGTGATAGTTCAGGTTGTGGAGAAGGTGGATGAATTTCTGGTTGAGGAGATGGAGGTAGTGGTATTTCTGGTTGTGGAGAGAGGGAAATATCTGGTTGTGGTGCTTCTTAAGTGGTTTTAGAGTTTGGATTTTTTGGTATGGGAGAAGAAATATTCTGGTCAAAAGTTTCAATATCGGACAGAACTTTTGCAAGTTCTAGTTGAGTTGTTTCAATAATTGGATTAATAGGTAGGGAGTGAGTTCCTCTAATAGTTAGAGTTTCTGAGGGGTCAAACCCTATGTCAAAATCATCAAATGTTTGTGGGGTAGGAATTTCTGATAGGGTAGGAATTGGTTCAGATATTGATAAAGATATTGAATCTAAAACATTAACAGTAGAAGGATTACCTCTCTTTTTAGCAGCTTTGAGAGTCTGCTGGGATGATCCTTATGCTGCTTCCTTCCTTTTCTTGTTCTTCTTCAGCACAACTTCTGGAGCCTTCTGTTGCAGGTCCTGAATATTTAACTCTGGTGCAGTACCATCTGCCTTGCATGCATCCAGATATCTGACGATAATCTCAGGCTTGGAATCAATTTCTGAGAACATGGGAAAGTCATCCAGAGGGATTCTTCTGCTGGTGATTGTTGCAAAAGAAGTAACATTGGGTTCCTTCTTGATGTTCTCAATAATCTTCATCTTCTTCAGATTCTTCGCATTCAAAGGCTTTCCAACAGTTGCCTCTAACGAGCTGATTTCCTGTGCTTCTGTTAGATGCTCTATCAGCCTATTCTCTGTCAAAATATCTGATAGGAGCCTTCCAAGGGGTATCCAATCCCTTTTTGTATGCTCATCTTCTCTAGTCTCCTTAACACTAGTCCTCAGATAATCGAACAACAAATGAGCCAGATTCACCTTAGTCTTCTAGGAGATGAAGTAGATCAGAAACTGCTGATCAATGTTGATGTAGTCAGGAGAGCTGGTTGGCTTCCTGTGGTTTATGCATCCCAGAATAATCTTAGCCCATTGTGGTCGGTGGATCTGGAACTGACTGTTTAACGCTGGTTTGCGAAATGTCGCGGAAGCAAGAGTCGCCACCGTCTTTTATTTTCTCCAAATGGAAAGGACAAAAGCACAGAAAAATTCCTTAAAGAGATTGCTCTCGGTTCGGGAGGTAGGTTATAGAAAGGGAAGGTGTTAGCACCCTTTCTATCCATGGTTATCCATGGGCTCTTAGATACTTGCTCATTGTGTTTTCAAAAAATGGTTTGTTTGCTTTTCAACTGTGGGTTTTAAAAAGTTTCTTTGAAAATTCCAGTTCGACTCTTGTATCGGTCCTCAAGAGTGTTTGAAAAATTTGCTTTCGAAAGCTTTTGAAAAGGTGTCGGTGTGAAAAGTATTTTTGATTTGTTTTTGAATTAGAGCAAGTATCTAGAGTCGTCTACCTACCCTAAGGAATTCGTCTGTGTAGATGTCCTTTAAAGTAGTGTCATCCCACCATTGAGAGATAGGTAGCACCACCATTGGAGGTGTTCGGGTCAATTCGAGGTTCGGGACATGGTGATCACCAGAGCAATGGGAAGACACCTTAGAAGCTACCCTCATGCCAGGTTCCCGGATCATGAGGACTTACTAAGACATCCTCTACTCGACGATCACCTTTCGAGGCAAGGCAACAGTGAGGCGTACCCTAGGGGTGGTGTTTGTATGAATGATTATACCCTTTTGATCATGGAGATCAAATCAATCTTACCCTTACTGGAAAATTAGTGACCTGAATGCTTTTATGCCTTACTGGAAAATTAGGATCATGGAGATCAAGCCAGCCTTATCCTTACTAAATAAGTAGTGAGGTATTGGTTTGTAACGGTGATGGCTTGTTTGTAGTGAGAGAGGGATTTGTAATAAGGATTTCAAGGTTTTAGGGTTCTTGAAAGAGTTTGATATTCTAACAGTGTTGTGGCAAGGTTTTTTCTCTCTTTTCCTCCTCTCCGGTTTGTGTGAAAAGAAGGTGATTATATAATGAAAATTAGGGTAAAGCAAATGGGCTTTGAATGTGCAATTGGGCCTCCAATATTCACTTGAATTCGTCACTTTCCAGGCTAAATCGCAGGGACTTAAGTGCATTTTTTGAAGTTGAAATGTGAAAACAAAATGTAGCCGACATTGATAACTAACTCCTGTCCGAAAATCGGCTCAATCGGATAAACGGTGAATTAGTTATGAATTTTTGAAGTTTCAGCTCAGACAAACTTATTTTGGGCTCTAGTGTCGACTCTGACATGTTCTTCAATAAAAAACTGGTATTGATCGGAGCATAATCCGGTCTCGACTTTTGAAGCAAAGTTGTAGATCTATGAGTCAGTGACCTTGTGTAAAAATATGAGCCTAATCCGATAAAAATTGACCGAGTTATGAATTTTCGAATTTTCGGCCCAGATGAAATAATATTCAGCATTCAGGATTTTCAGCGTGTCACGCACTCTGAGTAAAAAACGAAAGCCTTTTGAATACCGTTTGAACTCAATACCTTCTGTGAAAATGTAGCCAACTCAATTTGTGAAATTTTGGCGCCAGAACCAGCTCGATACGATGAAAATCGACCAAGTTATGATTTTTTGAACATGACGCAAATAAACTTCTGTCACAAATTTTCTGCACGAAAATATTTGATAAATCCACATTTTTGAAGACCTTCTGATCGAAATTGGCTTCCAGCCGTGAGAGATGAAAACGTAGATAATGTCAAGACGGAATTTTGGCCACTGGAACGGGTTCAAAACGAGTCACGATCTTCAAGTTATGAATTTTTTAGCGCGTAAAAACTGCACTTTCAGCACACTATTTCACTATATTTCTTCAAGAAAACTCACACATTCGGATACCTTCTTTAAAGAATTGACTCTTCAGCCGAACCTGAATTTGAGAATATGTTATCAGAGATATCTTGGCGAAAGAACACCTGAATATAACGCGCCGGGTTGGACTTGTGAATTTTCTTGAAATGTTTTGAGAAATATGGGAGGGCAAATTTTGGGGTACAACACCCATATTCTGTGATGGTCCTTCAGATCCCTTATCTTGCTGGAGGGAAGACCCAGAGTGAAAATTTCTCTAGCAATTGAAGCGACATCAGCACATCTTTCAGCCATGTCTATACACCTTACGCCACCACCACTGTAACCTATCAATCTTGCAATAAGGTCTTCAGTTATGACTATCTTCTTCCCCATTACATACAAAGTAACTTGATGGTTGGAGGATGAAGCATGAATCCAAAATTCCTTCACAAGGATTGAGAACGTTGGACCTAGAAGACGGTTGAAATACCTGTTCCATCCTTGAGCCTTTACCTCTTCAGAAAGATTGAATCCATTTTCTTGAAGACTTTCAAAGTCCACAATCAATTCTGAGAGCACTTCTAAGTTGTCAATGGGCGTGAGGAGAGTTCTGAATGGTTCTTCATATTGTTCTGTGGATTCTGTTCTCTGAGTATTGGAAGTTGGGTTGCTTGAGGAAGCCATGTTCACACAGAAAATTTGAGAATAAAATGAAAGGGTTTTGAAAAAGATGCAAACTGATAACAATTAGATTGTAGAGAAAGTGAAAGTGAAAGAGTAAAAAAATGCGTTTAAATAGATTTTGAAAACATAAACTGCAAGAGAGAAATTAAATGTAATGATTATAAGCATTAATGACAGCTGATTTTTGGGGATTCAGAAAGATATTGGAACGGTTACCCATGACATGTATCTTAATGCACCCAATCAGCGCTTTTGACCTTTCAGAAAAATGAACGCGTGTTCAGCCTCAGAAGGTAGCTGATGAATGGATGACAATTGTTTGCTTACGTGAACAACACACTTCTATCCTTGAATTGAAACACTCAGATCTTTATGGATAGATTCTGATACAATCTGTACTTCTAAAAATCTGAAGGCAGGTTGATCAGCAGTTCACAGAAAATAACCAAAATTCTGAAGGTTAAGATATGTAAATAAAACAGTTTTATTTTGGGCAAAGCTTCATGCTGAGATTATTCAAAATGAAGTTAAACCTATCTTCAGAAAGAGGTTTTGTAAAGACATCAGCCCATTGATGGTCTGTGTCAATGAATTTTAAATCGAGAATCCCTTTCTGAATATAGTCCCTAATAAAATGATGTTTTATTTCTATATGCTTAGCCATAGAATGCAGAATAGGATTTTTACTGAGACAAATAGCAGAAGTATTGTCATAGAGGATAGGGATGTTACTCTCAAATATATTGAAGTCCTCAAGTTGACTTTTCATCCAGAGCATTTGCATGCTACATCCAGCTGCTGCTATGTATTCAACTTCTGCTGTTGATAGAGCTATTGTGGATTATCTTTTGCTGGATCATGAGATCAGATTTTCTCCCAGAAACTGGCAGCTTCCAGAAGTGCTTTTATGTTCTACTCTGTCTCCAGCAAAATCAGCATCACAGTATCCTACTAAGCTGTAATCACTTGATTTTCTATAAAACAAACCCAGATTAGCAGTACCTTTCAGATACTTGAAAATTCGCTTAACTGCTGTTAAGTGAGATTCTCTAGGATCTGATTGGAATCTAGCACAAATGCAAACACTGAATAGAATGTCAGGCCTTGAAGCCGTCAGATAGAGAAGAGAACCAATCATACCTCTGTAGACCTCCTGTTCTACCTTTTTACTTACTTCTTCTTTTTCCAGAATGCACGTGGGATGCATTGGAATCCTTGATGGCTTACATTCTGAGAGATCAAATTTCTTCAGAAGTTCTCTGACATATTTGCTCTGATGAATGTAAGTTCCTTCAGGAGTTTGATTAATCTGAATGCCCAAAAAGAATTTTAGTTCCTCCATTAGGCTCATCTCAAACTCTGCCTGCATACATTTAGCAAACTCTCTTCCCATAGAGGGTTTAGTGGATCCAAATATGATGTCATCAACATAAATCTGACATACTAAAATGTCATTCTTAACTGTCTTGTAGAACAAGGTTGTGTCCACTTTCCCTCTGGTGAATTTCTTTTCTAACAGGAAGTTACTTAGTCTTTCATACCAAGCTCTGAGAGCTTGTTTCAGACCATAGAGTGACTTCTTTAGTTTGAAAACATATTCTGGATTTTTGGAACTTTCAAAGCCAGGGGGTTGGTGCACATATACCTCTTCTTCTATATAGCCATTTAAGAATGCACTCTTGACATCCATCTGATACAGAGTGATGCCTTTATTAACAGTAAAAGAGATTAAAAGTCTGATAGATTCTAACCTGGCGGCTGGAGAAAAGGTTTATGTATAGTCTATCCCCTCTTGCTGACTATAACCTTGTGCTACCAGCCGTGCTTTGTTTCTGATGACTTCACCTTGTTCGTTCAGTTTGTTTCTGAACACCCACTTTGTACCAATGACGTTGAATCCTTTTGGTTTGGGAACTAGATCCCATACGTCATTTCTTGTGAATTGATTTAGCTCCTCTTGCATTGCCAGAATCCAATCATTGTCCATAAGTGCTTCATCAATTGTTGTTGGTTCAATCAGAGAAACCAGTCCCATGAGGGATTCTTCAGAGTTTCTGAAGGTAGATCTTGTTCTGATTGGATCTTCCTTCCTTCCTAAGATTGTTTCTTCTGGGTGATTAATGCTGCTTCTGGATGGTCTTTTCTGGAGTTGATCAACAGAAGGTGCTGGGTTGCTTGCAGTGACTCTTTCTGATGTTGAGGGAGTGTCTCTGTTGAGAGCCTCTGATGAGTTATCTTCAGTACCTGTGAGTTCAACTTCCATACCTGCAAGGAATTCATTCTGCTTTGACTTTTGAGAGTCAAGCTTATCATCAAATCGAACACTAATTGACTCTTCAACAATCTGTGTTTCTGTATTGTATACTCTGTACCCTCTTGAGCGTTCAGAGTATCCTAACATAATACACTTTTATGCTTTTGAGTCAAACTTGTTCAAATAATTTTTTGTATTCAAAATAAAACATGTACATCCAAATGGGTGAAAATAAGAAATGTTGGGCTTTCTGTTCTTCCACAATTCATATGGAGTCTTTTCCAGAATAGGTCTTATGGAGATTCTATTCTGAATGTGACACGCTGTGTTTATTGCTTCTTCCCAGAAGATCTTAGCAACGTTAGTCTCGTTGATCATGGTTCTGGCCATTTCTTGCAATGTTCCGTTCTTTCGTTTTACAACTCCATTTTGCTGGGGAGTTCTAGGACAAGAGAAATCATGCAGAATGCCTTTTTCATTAAAGAATAATTCAAAATCTTTATTTTCAGATTCTCCACCATGATCACTTCTGACTTTGACGATTCTAAGATCTTTTTCATTCTGAACTTGGTTGCAGAAGGTAACAAACAAAGAGTGTGACTCGTCCTTGTGCCTTAAGAACTTTACCCATGTCCATCTGCTATAGTCATCTACGATTACTAACCCATACTTCTTGCCACTGACTGAAGCAGTTTTAACTGGTCCAAATAAGTCAATGTGCAGAAGTTCTAATGGCTTAGAGGTGGAAACAACATTTTTGGATTTGAAAGCAGGTTTTGCAAACTTGCCTTTCTGACATGCTTCACACAGAGCATCTGAATTGAACTTCAAGTTAGGAAGTCCTCTGACCAGATTGAGTTTTTTAATCTGAGATATTCTTCTCATACTAACATGTCCCAATCTTCTGTGCCAGATCCATTGCTCGTTGTTGACAGACTGACGACATTTTACATTCTGACTTTTGAGTTCAGAAAGTTTGATTTTATAAATGTTGTTTTTCCTCTTTCCATTAAATAGGATAGTCCCATCTTTACGACTAACAACTTTGCATGAATTTTGATTAAAGATTATATCATAACTGTTATCACTTAATTGGCTTATGGATAACAGGTTATGCATTAATCCATCGACTAATAAAAAATTACTTATAGAGGGAAGATTTCCATTACCTACAGTTCCAGAGCCAACAATTTTTCCCCTCTGATTGCCTCCAAAGCCTACGTGGCCTCCAGGCTTAAGTTCCAGGATTTGGAACATATGCCTTATTCCCGTCATGTGTCGTGAGCAGCCAGAGTCCAGGTACCATGACTGGTGTCTTTGCTTTGCTGCTTAAGATATCTGCCACATGTATTATTTTATCCTTAGGTACCCATATTTTCTTGGGTCCTGATTTGTTAGTTTTACCAAAATTCTGGTTGAATTTTGGTTTGACAGAGTAATCACTACTTGTATATTTTATGTCATGTGTGTGCCCATATATAAAGTGTGAATCAAGTGGAGTACGTTTTATAACTAAATCCATGGCATTTTTTGGTGTAGGAACCTTACCTTGATATCCTACCCCTTTTCTGCCATTTATGCTAACTTCATAGATCATTGAAGCCATTTTGCTTCTGTCTATTTTTTAGCCAGAAACTTCTGAAAGCTGTGATCATACTCTTTGATGATCTCATCAGCATTGCTGGGAGTTTCAAGGATTATTTCCTTCTGAGAGTTTTGCAATTGGTTTTCTAATTTTGAAATTTCATCTTTTAACTCAGAATTCTCCAATTTGAGACTCTCAGTCTTATCAGAGTCAGAAGCAAGATTCCTTTTCGGGTTTCTGAATTTGACTCTGATCTGCTGATACCTTTCCAGAATTTCATTAAGACTTTCAGCTAGTTCAGCCTTAGTAAAGTTTATAGTAAAGTCAGGGAATACCTCTTCTGTATCTGATTCTGAGTCTGAACCAGAAGCTTCACTGTCTTCAGAGACGTTTGCCATGAGAGCTATGTTTGCTCTTTCATCATCTGATTCTGAGTCAGCTTCAGGTGTGTCAGAATCATCCCATGTAGCCATGAGACTTTTCTTCTTTTCCTTGCCGAACATCTTTTTGGGCTTCTCCTTCTGAATCTTTAGGCAATCACTTTTGTAGTGACCTTTCTCGTTACACTCATAGTAGATAATGTCTTTGTTGTTTGGCTTTCTGTATCCTGAAGAGCCTTCAGATCTTTTGTGTCCAGAGGAGGATTCTGACCTTCTGTATCTGGAGGAAGGTTCATTCTGATTTTCTGATCTTCTGGGATTCCTGAACTTCCTTTGCCTCTGTTTCCACAGTTGGTTCACCCTTCTGGAGAGGAGAGATAATTCATCTTCTTCTGATGAGGATCCGTCAGAGGTTTCATCCACAGCCTACAAAACTTTGGAGTCAGATTTTCTGTTAGATTTTAAAGCTAATGGCTTACCTTGCTTTTGAGGTTCATCTGCTTCTAGCTCTATCTCGTGACTTCTGAGGGAGCTGATAAGTTCCTCCAGAGAGATTTTGTTGAGATCCTTGGCTAGCTTAAGCATTGTGACCATTGGCCACCACTATTTTGGCAAGCTTTTGATGATCTTTTTAACGTGATCAACAATGGAATATCCTTTGTCAAGAACTTTTAGACCAGCAACAAGAATTTGGAATCTTGAAAACATAGCTTCTATTGATTCACTATCTTCCATCTTGAATGCCTCATACTTCTGAATGAGCGCAAGGGCTTTGGTTTCTTTGACTTGAATGTTGCCTTCATACGTCATTCTCAGAGAATCAAACATATTCTTGGCAGTTTCTCTGTTTGATATTTTCTCATATTCTGAATATGAGATGGTGCTGAGAAGAATTTTTCTGGCCTTGTGATGATTTCTAAATTCACGCTTTTGCTGATCAGACATTATTTTCCTGTCAATCTTCCTACCACGTCCATCCACTGGGTGCGTGTATCCATCAGTCACCATGTCCCACAGATCAGCATCACGGGCCAGAAAGAAACTCTCAATTCTGTCTTTCCAGTAGTCAAAGTTTTCTCCATCAAATACTGGAGGTTTTCCACTGAATCTGTCCCTTTCTTCATTGTTGTCATTGCTGATGTTTTGACTTGGTCCTGCCATTGTGTTTTTCTAACGCTGGATCTTGTACTGATACGGTTAAGTGTTGAAGCTCAGAACCAGGCGCTCTGATGCCAATTGAAGATGTGAAAAACACAAGAAGGGGGGGGGGGTTGAATTGAAAAACTAAAATCAAAAACAGCTTAATGACACATTATTTTTATCCTAGTTTGTTTGATCTCAAACTACTCCAGTCCACCCGTCAAGGTGATTTCGCCTCTCTCCAACGAGGTCTTAATTCACTATTCTCAAAGGATTACAATAGCTACTTTAACAATTGTTAAAGACTTCTTGAGTACAACCACAATCCGGTTAATCTCAAGGAACTTATTTTACAAATTATTGAACAAGAGTGTGTTGTTGTTTTCTTACAAAACTGTATATCACAACTGTGATAATTACACAAAATAAGCTTGGAATAAAATGAATTTGCTAAAGCTTTGAATATGTCTGGTTTGGATAGCTTGGCAAATTTGTTGAGTGCGTACGTACGTGCTTCTTTTCACAAGCAGACTTGTTTATATAGGCAAGTAAAGATACGTTGTCCATAAAGCAGGTTTTAATGATAATAACACACTTTCCTTTTGAAGAAGATCTTGTCTGAAGAAAGCCGTTAGCATTTAATTCTGTCTTGAATAACCAGTAATGCTTCAGAGTCTTCTTTGCTGATAACGCTTTAGAGTGTTGATGACTTGGTAAAGACGTCTTTGATCAAAGTCAGAGTGTATTTGTTTAGGCGTAGATTCTGGTCATCAAACTTCAACGTATAATCTGGTAGCTTCAGCGTGTAGCACATATTGCTGATCTTCTGATGCTGATTCCATTCTGATGCTGATTCCATCAGAACTTCTGCATATACAAAACATAATTTTAAGGAGCATAATTGTTCTTTGTATATATCTTTGAAATAATTTATTCTTTGTATTTTTTTATCATCAAAACCCTAATCAAGGGTTGTAGAATCAAACTATGTTCTAACAATATTATAGTTTTGAAAAAAAGTATACCTCTTGAAGAGAAACTTTGGAATACGTATGGATATCTTCGGATGCAAAGTGATAAATGACTAAGTTCCTCTTTGGAGCTACTACAATCCTTGCTCTGTGTGACAAAGTTCTAGAATCGCTCCAACCCAGTCAAAGGTGCAAAGTACTATTTTTTTTATTTATGCTTTGAAGGTGATGATAAAGGTGTTACAGAAACCGTTCTTATGTTAGAACAATCTCTATGTGATGTATATGAGGTGTTTGGGTAGTTGGTTTAGGGGAAATTTTGCAAGGTTGTACAACAATGGGTTGAGGATTTTTCTGTTTTGTGAGTCAAAACTGAGTTTAAGGTGAGCAGAGTTTTATGGATGAACTGAGTTTTACCAAAGTTCTATTTTTATCTTCTCCTTTTTCTCTCCAAAAAATCCCCCTTATGTCTTATGAAACAATCCCTTTTGTAGCTCCTTCACTGATGTTTAAGAGGGAAACAAAATAAGTTATTTTGAACTATTTTTGCCTACTGCTTTGATACTTTTTCCACACAATTTTCTTTTTCCATTTTGGTGCAATTTTGTGGCTGTTATGATGCAGGTTGGAGCAGACTGCATAGAGCAGACTGCATAGAGCAGTTTTGGACTGATTTTGTAGACAAATTTTGGACTGTATAGGACAGCATATGCAGGTTTGGTGACAGGTTTGTGGTGCAGCATAGCACAAGGTTTTGTAGGACAGCAATTGAGCAGGGTTTTGGAGTGTTGGGGAAATGTATAGAAGTAGCATATCATTTTTTGTTCAGCAACAACTTGGACATCATAGTTTTTAGCATGAAACAAGTTTGGTTTGTGGAGAAATTTATGCACATTGTATCAAAGACAAAGCATTGTGGCAAGGTTTTGAGTTAAAGGAAAAAGTCCAAACAAAACAAAGTTTAGGATTTGTAAACTTGCAAAAATGTCACTTTGTAATAACTTGAATTATTTATAACATCTTGAACTATTTTGAATTGTAGTGACAAGATGTCATGAAGCAATGAACTTAACTTAGAAAAATTTCCAAGTCTTGCAAAAGTTGGATTTTTGACTTTCTTGATTTTTGATGATCAAATTTCATATTTTGGATGTCTTGATGAAATATGATTTTTGGGACTCAACTATGGTCAAAAAGTCAAAGTTTAACTCTTTAGTGTACAATTGACTTTTCCCACAAGTTGACCGAATTTTGTCTATCAATCCACTGATCTCAGGAGATGAATTGAAATATGCAATTAGGTCAAAATTATGCGCTCATATCCTTGAGATCATGCTTCCAACCAATAAGTCAGGTATTAGGTCAAAAATCAAAGTTTGGTCATTTTCAATCAAAACCCTAATTTTGGCCATTTTTCCATTTTGGTAATTTGAATGACTTTCTTGGAAAATTGTGATCTAAGACTTGAAACTTGACAAAAATAATCTTGAGGGTCCATAATGATCCATGAAATTCATTTGAAACATTATGAATCCAACTGCTTTTGTACAAACTTAAAGCCTAATTTGAGGCATTAGTGTTGAGGAGATTAGTTGACCTAGTCGATGCTTGCGCAAACTTGAGTCTTTGAAGATCTTTGTACCAAATATCTTAAGAAATGAGAGGGAAAATTTTGGGGTACAAAACTACCCATGAGGTATGGTCTAAAAGTTATCACCTGCGAACAAGGTTCTAGAGGTTCCCAGAGTCTACGTCCTTCCTTCGGATATTACCAACTTCTCGATTAACTCAGTAATTAGTAATATTCTAAAGAAAAACTCGTCCGAGCGTAGTATCGCATGAAAACTATTTCCAGATTACTCCATCATAGCTTCCGCACTACACCTAAAAGGCTAAGATGGGTTAGGTAATCTACGGTCCTCGGCTTCAGCAGGCTCCCAGGTCAAAAGCATCATGTCTTCCCGATTACTTGGTAAACGACACTAAAGTCAAAGGGGCCTCCACTGAGTGGGGGATCTCATGCCTCCTTTTTTGGGATTACTCCCTCAAAGTTAACATGACTATACCGCCCGTCCTATCTTAAAGTTTTCCCAAGTCCAGATATAGGACTTATAAGTAATCACCAAGCACCCTGAAAACTAGGAAAATTCAAACAAACATGTATACAATATATAACACATAAACAACAATAGCACATATACTGATATAGACAAAGATTGGCTCAACCCACTTAGGGATAGACCAGCAAGAGGTCAATCTTTCCCCAGTGAATTCGCCATTTTTTCTGTAGCGGTAGAAATGTTTAAGACTAAGGCATTAGATTGAATAGACTTGTACAGATCAAAATAAAAATCGCCACCGCGCTTTATTGTTTCAAAAGGAATGGGAAAAGAGAGAATAACCCAAAAAGAGGGGGAAAGATTCAAGGTAAGAGGGTTGGTTATGAAAAGGAAATGTATTAGCACCCTACACATCTATGTTACTCCGCAGGAACCTCTTTGAAAAATATGTATATTTTGCCTATAAAATGTTGTATAAAAAATAGATGGTGGAGGTGAGAAAAGAAGTATTTTTTATGATTTTTGCACCCGCCGCGGTTGCGAACCTTTAGTGCCTACGTACCACCTTTCGTGCAATAGGGGATCAGGGTACACGTAGTTCCTCTTTAAAAAAATTTAAAACATGAGTGTATTGGTTAATTTTATGAGATAGACATCATTGTCATTGTCCGTGTGAAAAACATACTTACTACCCACAATCATGAGAAAGGAGAATTTGCATCATCTCAAAGTGGAGGATATGCCTTGGATTTTAAAATCAACAATGCCTCACTCAACACCCAAGTGTAAAATATCTCTCTTCAATACATATTGTAGAAGTATAGTTGTTTGCATCACTACAAGGATTGACAAGAGTCTAATCTTTTGATGAAAGTTTTAAAATATAAAGCCAAAGTGGCAAAATGGTTTTAAATGAGATTGATTGACTTTTAGTCTTCTCACAAAAATGTAAAGGTATTATTAAGTTGATTGAAGTTTATTGGTGAAAAGATTTTGAAAATGCATGGACTTAGGTCTAAGTTTATTATGAAGAAGATTTTTGAAATTAAAGAAGGTGGGAGGAGAAGAAGAGGCTATCCTAAAGCATAAGGTAAAAGCTAGGGATAAGAACCATCTAACCAACAAGAAGCCAATACTTGCAATTATGAGTCAAGATAGAATTCCAATTCCTTGGATGGAAACCAAGCAAGCAAAGATATTAGAACTCTTGAGCAAACCAAACTTCAAGTATATTTAGCCTTCACAAAAATTGGGCAGAGTAACGGTTGTATACAGGTGAGTTTCTGATTATAAACAAAGTATGTAATCACAATAACCTGCACACAAATCAAATAAACAACCTAATGTCTTGAGGTAAACCTCAAGAACTCTAGACAAAACATCAATTAAGGTCACAAGGTCTCCATCATAGGCCAAGGTTTCTAATCATAAGTCTAAGAAGTCCAATACTCCATAATGCCAAGGATAGTAACCAAATATTCCAAGGATCATTAAAGCATTTTATGGTTCATGTTGATTATTAGGTATCTTAAAAATAAAAGAAAATCTCAACTGAGCAAAAATAAAAATGACAAGAAAGTAAATGCTCAAGTGAGCAAAGATGAAAAGTAGGATGAAATGTAATGCTTAAAGTAAATGGTACATAAAGCAAAAAAAATAAAAGCATAAAGTAAAATCAATTGTTAATAATTAGTGATTAGTTGGATGGTCATCTTGAAACTTGTATTTGGAACTCATTAGAGGATTGGTAGAACCAAAGCCTCCACACAACAAGTTGCATTTGCTTTTTGTCAAGTATATCATCCATTTTGGAATCCTCAAAAGTACCATTTAATGATCAACGATGTTTAAGTGATCCTCGTTGACTAAAAGTGTTGTAGATCCATTAAAGGATTGGTAGAACCAAAGCCTCCACACAATGAATCTCAAGGTTATTGGATCAAAGAGATCAAATTAACATACTTGGGCTTGCAAACATAGGTTTGGGCCACAAATGATCATTTATTCGAACCGGGACAAAATTTAGCGCTATGTTAGGCCATCGTAAGTGGACTTATATAGAAGTTACACCTATTTTAAGGCCGGTTAATAGCAATCTATGCACCATTTATTTTGAGATATGATATAGAGATCATGCTCCAATAACACTTAGTGCAATAAGAAAGGGATGAGATGAAGAGGGATGGAAAAGAATATACAAACCACATTTGAATTAAAATTTAATCAAACTATTATTAAAATCATTCATCCATTTATATAGAGTTAGACTCAACACCATGGATCCATGATGTTAACAAAGTTCATGATCAAAATTCAACCCAAGATCAGCCAGAAAATAATCACAAAATAATATTGCATTTTATATATATATATACATTAAAAAGGGTTTTAAAATATTTTAAAATAAAAATAATGGATAAAAATATCAACTATGTTAAACTTAATCAAAAAATATTAAGTAAGACCATAGAAAAATCAGGAAAAGACTCAAATATTTTTATAAAATTTTTGGTAATTTTTTAAAGTCAGAAACTATTTTTAAAATTTAAAGAAATGAGTAAAAATAAACCAAAAATGATAAAAAATAGCAAAGTCAGAAATAAAAAATAAATGAGGTCACCAATATTTGTCACAATATCATTGGATCATTCCATATTTTTTTTCAGAATTTAAAAATGTATAAAAGTATTTTTAAACATTTAAAACAATTCAAAAAAACTGAAAATCTATAAAAAATATTAAAACAAAAAATAAAATTGTGAAAAAATAAAAATCAGAAAGAGAAAAATCAAAAATATTTTTCATAATTTTTTTTAGATTTTTTGGACTTAAAATGAATTTTCTATGATTTTTTGAAATTTAAAACAATTAAAATAAAAATCAGAAAATAAAATATCAAACCAAAAAAATATGGGCCATCTGATCATTGTTAAAACGCGTTAGTAAACAGATCAAGTGGACCCGGCGTTGTGCATGTTATGGACTTTAATGAATAAAGTATAGGATCATTAATTAAATCAGAAATTCAATAAAGAACAAATGGCACGCCATCATTGGTTGGAAGATGACACGTTGGTCATCTTCAACCTCCATCCAACGTGAAATTGCAGGTCTCTCAAACTGTAAAATTAGAAGGTCAGACATATGCCATTCGCTTCGTCTCTTCAAGACGAAGACAACCACACCTTTGCGACAAATTTATATAAACTGTAGCTCAAGCAATTTGGAAGGAAAGTTTTGAAAAGGGATTTAAAATTTCATGGTCAAAACATGTTTCCAGATAAAAGCAAGTGTTGCAACTAGAACCAGGGTAATGAGAGCTTCACAATGATATCAATGTTTTGAAGAATTGATGCAGAAATCTACCTATTAAAGTTGAGTTGCAGAGCTCTGAAGCCGTACTTCTATGGATCAATATAGGTCACGATTCTTGAAGGTAATTGTATGGTTAGCTTCAGGGAAGATCAAGGAAGGTGAATTGATAGAAAAAATGGATTGAAAAAGGCTTGAACACTGATTTCGAAGTTGTAGAAAAGTGAGTTATGGGATGAGTTTGGCAGAGTGTTTTTGGTTGTTCAAGCTTGAGGAAATGAATGAGGGATGACCCTCTATTTATAAGGAATCAAATGAAATGTTCAAGCGCGTGAAATGATGAAGTTTGGAGGGAAATCGTGTGAAGTTGCAAACAAGAAAAGTGTGACTTCTATTTTGATCAAAACTCATCCAAAACACGCGTTTTGCTATGCTAGGGACTTCTGGAAGTTCACTAAACATGTTTAGAAGCAAAAACGCGCAGAAAAAAATGTGTTTAGAAGCTAAATCAAGGATTTCAAATTCTGACTTTTGAAGAAACTTCAGTTTCAAGTTACCAAATTCAAATCAATGGCATTCTCAGCTCAAGGGGTCTTAGGGCGTGATTCTTGATGCTTTAGAAAGATGAGATTACAAGCTTTGCAATGGAAAAAGAATGGAATCAAATGGATGTTTGAGATAAAAGTTGCAATGAGTCAAAGTTGGGGGGAAAAAGGTTGACTTTCCACACTTAGAAATATTTCATGTTTTTCTTCAAAAGTGACATATAATGTCTTGCATCCAAACATGGCCTTCCACTTGGAATTTGCTCTTGACCAAAAAAGATGGCATGAAATAGACCTCTTTAATGACATTTTGAGACTTGAACCATTCAAAATATCCAAAAATTAAGAGAGTTATGAATTATTGAAGTTGGCAAAAATCATGAAATGACATATAATCCTTTGCATCTTTAGGGCATCTTCCATCCATTTTCTCACTTTGCACATAAAAGAAGGAATAAAGTTCACATCCTTAATATCATTATGGAAAAAGAGTGGACTCAAGGTGATAACAATTGACCAAGTTATGATCATTTGAAGTCACACATGGGAAATTGGGGATTCATCTGGGGAACTTGTAATCTTTCTTCATAATCAAATTTTCTTCCACATGAAAACTCCTTGAAACTTTTGAAGTGATTTGTTAATAACCCTTTGAAAAGAAGTATTTTTTTGGAATCACTCAAAAATACAAAAACATGAGCAAGATATACTTCTTTGAAGTTCAAAACCCTAGATCCTAGATCAAGAAAATGCTTTGAGGAAGTTTGACAATTTTGAACAACTTTCTTGTACCACCACTTTTGAGGATGATAATGAGAACTCGTAGAAACCAAAACCAATCCCACATCTTGAGAATTGAGAGAAATGTGCACTTGTGACCAATGGGAACAAGGCCTTGTCCAACCATGACAACTTATTCAATCAACCCCTTGTACTTTTGAATCAATCTTGCTAAATTTGAAATTTGGTGAACCAAAATAAACCTTGCCATACCTTTTCTTCCAAAACAAATTCAATGGTGAGGTTTGAATTTCTCAAGCTTTATTGACTAAGGCATGGAAATAAACTCATGAACCCATGGATCAACTTGCTAAGCCAAATTTCCTTTACCTACATTATTAGTAAGACAATCCAACATTGCATTTTATTAATTAGAAAGAAAGTCAAAACAAAACATGCATGATAACAAAAGAAGAAAAAGTCAAGGTGCTTGGTGATTCCTCAAAGAGCAAAACTAAATATAGGGTGGAGAACCAAAAGCCCTAATGTGACCTTGTTGTGATTGAATCAATATGGTATGATGAAGGGATCTTAGGGGAAAAAATTGGGGTAAAACAACACCCATTTGAGATAAGGCTCCAAAGGGATGTAGTTATTATTCCCCAAAGTCTTGCTATCAACCTTGTTCTCCATGCCCCAAGCTCGTACTAACCTTTGACGATAACCTTGGACATCGTTCTCATAGTCGAACATAATACCATGGATAAGTGCATCATTAGGACCATCTCTTCGAGCATATCCAAATTGTCGTAGATCTATAGAAGGGTTATAATTAACACCTCCCTTAATTACCAAGAGTGGAACATTAGGGAACTCCCCAAAATGGTCAATAATAGTGACATCTTTCAGAGATCAGGAACACCAAAAGATATTTGAATGAGAAAGTGACATCATCCTTTGAGACCACATCAATCCTTGTTCATTCTTCAATATTGATCGAGGAAGGTGTGAAATAAACCACCTAGACAACAACGGTATACAACACATAAGAGCTCCTCGCTTCCTCATAGTGCGAGTGTGAAGACAATGTAGAATGTCTCCAAGCAAAGTAGGAACGGGGTTACAAGAAAGAAAAAAATTGATAGTATTCACGTCTATAAGTTGGTCCGAATTAGGGAACAAAACCAAACCATAGATTAGAAGAGCCAAAACATCTTCAAAAGCTTGAAAATCCATGTCTTCCCAAAACAGTCGAGCCTTCTCTAACAGAAACTTGGCTAGAAAACCCTCGACCTCATTCCTTGTTTCCCAATTAGATACAATACCGGATCTCTTCAAATGCAAGGCCTTGGAAATAACTTCAAGCTTTGGAGTTTTCTCTAAACCAGTGAATGGCATTTGATCAAGCACAAGCACTTCTAATAGTTGAGAGAACTTTTCCAATGTAGGCACCAATTGATAGTCGGGAAAAGTGAAACAATGATGCATAGGATTAAAGAACTGAAAGAGCACACACATTATTTCTTCTTGAAAGATTGAGGTAGCTAGATTGAGAAGTCGACCATATCTTTTACTGATGGGAGAATCTTTAGGAAATCTTGATGCTAACTCTTTGAGTTAAGGAGGAACTTTTATAAAGCTGATTCATATTGTATTTCTGCGGGTGGAAGCCATATCCTACAAAACAGAACAAAGATAAATCCCTAGATCCTTGAAATGGTTTGTAATAATGTTATGGCATGATGTCATGATGTTATGAACAAATAGTCATATGCACACAAAGCATACAAGGCCTTAGGTTTAGGCTTGCATGGGGTTTATAGGTAAGTACCCTCTTGAAGTTTAATAGGCTCAACCTTTCCGAAAAGAAGTAATCGGGTTATAAGGAATCTCAATATCATTGATCTTTCTTCATCGGGCATTATTTCAGCACAAATAATCTTTTCTTGCGGCCAAAATATCCCGAAAGAACGATCTCAATTAGTGTAGTATCGAGTATCAATGAACTTCAGCCTTGCACCAAAACCAGCTATCTCACTACTTTCTAATAGCCAAGTCGTTCAACTAAGGTTCTATGGTCAGTTAGTGCTTCATGATACCACTCAGCGGCCCTGTATTCTCCTTGATTTAACTCAAGGGACACTGGTACCCACAAATGTGTCGCACTAACATAGCTATCACTTCAACCATATGGGTCTACACCATACGGTTTCCACGATCTATTGCTACTTACATAATATGCCCCAATTTCGGGTGTAGGATCTTTACAAGAAATAAAACCAAGCATAACCCACAAATGTAAAGCAAAAAAATCAAGCAAATAAAGCAATAAAGGTGATCTAGCTCTTAACGTAACCCCGCTTTTAGTATTTCCCCAGCAGAGTCACCAGTTCTGTAACACGGTGGGAGAATAGACTTGGTGTTTTGTGTTTTATCGCAATTGTTGCGGATAGCAAGAGTCACCACCGACTTTTCTTTTATCCAATAAAGGAAAGGGTGAAAAGAACAGGAAAGACCTTTTGAGAATTTTCTTGAGTTCGGGGGGTAGGTTATGATAAGTGGAGGTGTTATCACCCTTTTCATCCGTAGTTATCTATGGGCTCTTAATTGCTTGATCACTTTGAAATGCTTTGTGTTTGTGTAAGTTTGAAAATATTTTGAAAACGCCTAAGTTTGGCGAACTTTGCAATGATTCTCACATCGTTGAGAATGTATACAAAGTCTTGGTTTTGAAAATATTTCTGGAAAGGAAGTGTTTGGAAAGATGTTTGAAAATGCCAATGTAAATCCATTTTCTAATGATTCTCGTATCGTTGAGAATGTATACAAAATGTTTGATTGAAAAGTATTTTGAAAGTGTGAGGTGTAAATGGTTTTGTTTATGAGCAAGCAATTACAAGCAATCTTCCTACTCAAAAAGTCTTTGTTCTTTTCCTCCTCCTTTAGATAGTGCTTATATACCATTAATTGGTAGTGAGCCATATCATTGGATGTGAGGGATAGGCGTGGATCATCATACAGTCATAGAAGGAAACTTGTAAGATGTTTTAGCAGAGGTCTTAAGGGACTAAGGTCGCTTATAGGAGGAAAAATTTGAAGGGTCATTGAGGGACTATGATCTTTTAATCGAGTGTCTTTTGCTAAAACATCTCACGTTCGAAAGACATGGTTGTTTTTAATCCGAGGCAACAAGTGTGAGTTACCCTAGAGCTACGCGTGTGCAAAGTGTGTTTGATTCAATTATTTTATCTTGAATTAAGGTTGTCTATGTTTGATTTTAAATCTTGTCATACAAACCATAATTACTAACAATAATATAGAAAGTGATAAATTGCAGAATTTAAATATCCTACGCTATTACATCGCTTTGGGAATTGGGGTACAAATTTACAAATTGGAGATGACAAGTAAAATAAACCCTAATTACTATTACAAAGATTTGATAGTTACATAAATTGCAATGTGAAATTGTAAAATGCGCAAAGAGATGTAAAGTGTAGAAAAGAGAGAAGAAATTGTTTTGGTGAGTTTTTGATGGCAAAGGTTTTAATTAACCTAATTAAATTAATGAATTTACAAGGGAAGTTAATTAATTATTTAAAAAAACCTAAAATCTAAGTTGATTAAAATAAATTAAATAAAACCTATGTCTAATTATTTTTAATTCTAAAAAGAGATTAATTATTTAAAAAACATTTTTGGTGTTTTATTTATAAAAATAAATAAAATAAAAATTAGAAAGTTTTTAGTCTAATTATAAAAATATATATATTGGTATTTAAATAAAATAAAATAAAATAAAATAAAGAAAATATATAAAAAAAAGAGACAAAATGTTGGGCCTGAGTTAAAAATAAAAGGGGGTGGAAAAGTATTTTTTTTGGTTTAGGCCCAAACATATGTTTTTTTTTTGTAATCAGAAAAATAAAATGTTTGTAAAATATGTATTGGGTCTGTGTTGTTAGCAAGTAAAAAGGGGGTGACTGAAAGAAAAAGTGTTAAGGCCCAAAGCCAAGGAAGCCCAAACGCGCTAGAAGTAAAAATAGGACAAAAATAATGTGAAAAATCACAAAACGGGACGCTGGGGCTCAAACCCAGGTCCTAAGGGTGAAAGGAGCTCACTTTATCCACTAGGGTGGTGATACATATGTTAGTTAAGGAAACAATCACTAAATATATTTTAAACCCATTTCTGGATGTGCTTCTTCTTCTTCCTCGCGCCAGTCTTCAAACCAGATTTTTGAATTTTTAAACTTACTCATTTCTCAAACAAATCAGAAAATGTAAACGTCAAACTTATTAGAAATTTCATCACGATTTCAAATATGTAAATAACTTAAGCTATGAATGAAAGATGAACACGAATTTTGCTTGGTACCAAATTCTGAATTTTTCTGTAACTTCAACTTCAAAATTCATATCACTCGGGCAAGATAAATAAAAACTAAGGGCATGGTTAGCTTCAGGGCAATGATGTTTAAATTTTATCTTTACAAAATAACTATTAATGATACTTGTATGAGAAGTTCAAAGTTGATAAAACTCGCCTCAAAATTGGAAATAGTGTTTTGAGTTTGAGCACTTATGGAGGTGTTATGATGATCTGGGTAGCTTCACTAGACTCCTAAGAAGCTAATGCAAGCTTACTTTATGCTGAGAGTGCTTGAATCTTCTTGTAGAAGTCAATATGCAGGTGACTGTTTTTGGAAATGGAGGATGGTGATAGAGGTGTTACAGTTGTGTAATAGGGTCTTGGATAAGTTCTAAATGATGTATGGAAGCTTTGTGATTGAACGTGATTAAGAACGCACGAGTGAAATGTGAGTTTGAGATTCAAGGTCAGAAATGCCACAAAAATGGAGTTTGAGAACAATTCTTAGTTTAGGTGTGTTTAAGGGAGTTTCAAGGCTTGTGCATTCGTGTTTGGCTTGCAAAATAGTGCCTCTATTTATAGGCAAAAGGTTTGATGGCTTGAAGTTATCAGATTCATAAGATCACATGTTATGATTTTTGAATTGTTTTTGAAGCAACCTTGACAAACATTGTTCCAATGCATAGTACAAGGAAATCTAGAGTAGTTAGAGGCTTTAAACATGCTTATCTGATCTTGTATGTTGAGTGTTTTCAGAACAAACAAGTTAGAGGCTCAAGACAAGTTGACTTTATGATTAAAGCAACTTTACAAGAATGGAAATGTTACTTTGTGCCAAAAATGGATGAATCTCTTGGACAATGGCTCAAATGCTTGGATCATAGCTCTAAAAGTTGTGTAAACAATTAATTATGGGGTTATTTTCAAGTTAGAAGACAGCAAAGCAAGATTTATGCAGCATGGCTTGAGATTTGATCAAGTGTTCATCATCAAAATGACCTAAAATTTAAGAATAGATATCCAACTTCTTCTCTTCGATTCTCCTAGCTCAAACTTAATCTCTTCAAGTTCTTAGATATTTTGGAAAGCTTGAAACATTGTCTACAACCTTCATGTTGACTACTTTGGCTAAATCAAATTGGAGCTAGGTGAAAAATTTCCAAGAAGCTGGGACAAAAAATCTGCCTAACTTGCCAAAATTTTCACTAAGTGTTTTATGAAAAATGACACGACTTCATGGGCTTATATTTTCAAATATAAGAATTTTTTGGACATCAACCCTCTAATACAAAGTTTTAGAATTCATCATATCTATAACTTTCATGTTGAAAGTTTTCCTTGAATCAATTTTTCCTTTTGGTGAAAATTTGTGATGAAGTATTGAAATTATCAAGTTTAAAAATACTTAGAAATTTTGTAAGTATGGAAAATTTTGACTTTTTGTGTGTAGCGGTAGAAATGTTCAAGACTAAGTCATTGGATTGACTAGACTTTATACAAATCAAAAATAAAAATCGCCACCGCGCTTTATTGTTTCCAAAGGAATGGGAAAAGAGCGAATAACCCAAAAAGAGGGGGAAAGATTCAAGGTAAGGGGGTTGGTTATGCAAAGGGAAGGTATTAGCACCATAAACATCTACGGTACTCCGCAGGAACCTCTTTGAAAAATCTGTATATTTTGGCTATAAAATATGTTGTATATAAAATGGATGGTGGAGGTGAGAAGAGAAATATATTTTTTATTATTTTTGCACCCGCCGCGGTTGCGAACTTTAGTGCCTACGTACCACCTTTCATGCAATAGGGGATCAGGGTACACATAGTTCCTCTTTTAAAAATTTGAAACACCAAGTGTGTTGGTTAATTTTAAGAGATAAGGAATCATCGTCATTGTCCGTGTGGAAAACATACTTACTACCCAGAATTATGAGAAAGGATAATTTGCATCATCTCAAAGTGGAGGATATGGCTTGGATTTTGAAATCAACAATGCCTCACTCAACACCCAAGTGGAAAATATCTCACTTTACTACATATTATAGAAGTATACTTGTTTGCATCACTACAAGGATTGACAAGAGTTTAAGCTTTTGAGAAAAGTTTAAAGATAAAAGCCAAAGTGGCAAAATGGTTTGAAATGAGATTGATTGACTTTTAGTCTTCTCACAAAAAGTGTCAAGGTATTATTAAGTTGATTGAAGTTTATTTATGAAAATATTTTTGATAAAAGGCATGGACATAATTCCAAGTTTATTATGAAAGTGTTTCAAGTTTAGAAACAAGAAGAGTTTAAAAAGGAGGGAGAAGATTTTTTGAAATTTAAGAAGATGGGAGGAGAAGAAGAGGCTATCCTAAAGCATAAGGTAAAAGCTAAGGATAAGGACTATCTAACCAACAAGAAGCCAAAACTTGACATTATGAGCCAAGATAGAATTCCCATTCTTTGGATTGAAACCAAGCAAGCAAAGATACTAGACTTCTTGAGAGAACCAAAATTTCAGGTGTTTTAAGTCTTCACAAAAATTGGGCAGAGTAACGGCTGTATACGGGTGAATTCCTGATTACAAATAGAGAATGTAATCACAAAAAACCTGCACACAAAAATAAACAAGCAACCAAATGTCTTAAGGTAAACCTCAAGAACTTCAGACAAGATAATTAGATAAGATCACAAGGTCTCCAAGATAGGCTGAGGTTTCTAATCCTAAGTCCAAGAAAAAGTCCCATGCTCCATAATGCCAAGGATAGTAACCAAATAGTCCAAGTGCCATTTAAAAGTTTTTTAGGGTTTATGTTGATTATTAAGTATCTTAAGAGAAGAGAAGAAAGGCTCAAGTGAGCAAAGTAAAAATGGAAAGAAAATAAATACTCAAATGAGCAAATATGAAAATGGAATGAAATGAAAATGCAAAAAATAAATAGTACATAAAGCATAAAAAATAATAAAAGCATAAGATAAAACAAGTCAATAGTTAGTGGTTAGTTGGATGACCATCTTGAAACTTGCATTTGGAACTCATTAGAGGATTGGTAGAACCAAAGCCTCCACACAACAAGTTGCATTTGCTTTTTGTCAAGTATATCATCCATTTGGAATTCTCACAAGTACAATTTAATGATCAACGATTTTAAGTGATCCGCGTTGACCAAAGGTGTTGTAGATCCATTAGAGGATTGGTAGAACCAAAGCCTCCACACAATGAATCTCAAGGTTATTGGATCGAAGAGATCAAATTAACATACTTGGGCTTGCAATCATAAGTTTGGGCCACGAATGATCATTTATTCGAATCAGGACAAAATTTAGCGTTATGTTAAGCAATCGTAAGTGGACTTATATAAAAATCGCACCTATTTTGAGGTTGGTCAATAGCAATCTATGCACCATTTATTTTGAGACATGATATAGAGATCATGCTCCAACAACATTTAGTGCAATAAGAAGGGGATGAGATGAAGAGGGATTAGGGTAAAAATGAATAAACCACTTTTGAATTAAAAATTTAATCAAACTATTATTAAAATCATTCATCCATTTTGGTGGAGTTGAACTCAACACCCAAGATCCAATGATGTTAATAAAGTCATGATCAAAAAATCAACTCAAGACAGCCAGGAAATAATCACAAAATAATATCACATTTAATATATACATTAAAAAAGGTTAAAAAATGTTCAAAAATAGAAAATAATGAGGAAAATATCAATTATGTTCAATTTAATCAAGAAATGAAAAATAAGGCCATAGAAAAATCAGAAATGGATCCAAATATTTTTATAAAATTTTTGGTAATTTTTAAAAGTCAGAAACTATTTTTAAACTATTTAAAATTGCTAAAACAAACATAAAATAGATCAAAAATAGTAAACCTCAACATAAAATTCCATAAAATTTTCAGAAAGTCAAAAATATGCAAAATAATATTTATGAATTTTTTCAGAATTAAAAAATGTCAGAAAGTATTTTTTTAAGTAATTAAAAGAAAGCAAATAATACAAAAAATATAAAAAATACCAAATGTGAAAATAAAAATATGAAAAAATATTCATGAGATCAGAAATAATTCAAAGTATTTTTGTGAATTTTTTCATAATTTTTGGATAAAAAATAAAAGAGTTATGAATTTTTGAAAATTTAATCAATAAAAATATAAAATCAGAAAATAAAATAAAACCAAAAAGATGTGGACCATCAGATCATAGTCAAAACGCGTTAGTAAGCTAATCCAATGGACCAGACGCGCTGTGCTTGATATGGACCTTAGTGAAACACACATGTGATCAGAAAAAGGGCAACCAATGAAATTAAAACGTTTGACACACTATCATTGGCTGAGACGAGACATGTCATCGTCTTCAACCTCCAGACACCCTGCAATGGGGATTTTGTAAGATCCTTCAAATGGAAAAATTAGGATCCTAGGCTAGCATCATTGAACTCGTCTCTTCAAGACGATTCTAACACAACCATCGCACCAAATTTATATAAGGTATGGAGAGAGATATGAATCAAAAACTCAGAAAATAGCGAGCACCTATAATTTGAGATTTCTCTCTCAATTCTCAATGGATTTAAAAATTGTAAGTAACATTAGAATCAGAAGAAGGAGTAGAATAGATTAGTGCTTGATTTGGATCTAAATGGTGGAGAATTCTACCTTTTCGAAGTTCAAGTAAGAAGCTCTGAAACTAGACTTCTGTAGCTTGAATTATGGCTAGTTTTGATTGGTTTAAGTGCTGGAGAGTTTGTATGATGCTCAAGGATGATGAATGCGCAAAGAATTTTAGAAAAGGAAGCTTAAATTTCAAAAAATGAATTCAACAAAAGTGGATTCGTGTAAGGTTTTGGCTGGGTGTTCTTGGCTCTCTAAGTTTGGGAAAATGGATGGGGGATGACCCTCTATTTATAGGGAAGTGAATGGGAATGAAAATTTGAAGAAACAAGGAAGTTTGGAGGGAAATTGAGTAAGGGTCGAGCACGAGTGAATTGTGACTTCATTTCCATCAAAACTCAACCAAATCTTGCGTTTTGGGGTGCTAATCACTTCTGGCAAGTTTTCTAATCAAGTCTAAATCAAAAACATGCATAAATATTGTGTTTAGAAGTCACATTATGGATTTCAAAATTCTGACTTTGTGAAAAATTCAGTTTCAAGTTACCAAATTCAAATCCATGGCATTTCCAACTCAAGGGGTCTTAGGGCATAATTCTTGATGCTTTGGAAAGATGAGGTTACAAGATTTTCAATGGAAAAAGAATGGAATCAAATGGATGCTTGAGATGAAAGTTACATGGAGTCAAAGTTAAAGAAAAAGAGTTGACTTTCCATACTTAGAAATATTTCAAATTCTTCTTCAAAAATGACCTATAATCTTTTGTATCCAAACATGGCCTTCCACTTAGAATTTGCTCTTGACCAAAACATATGGAATGAAGTAGATCTCTTGAATGACATTTTGAAATTTGAACCACTCAAAATCTCAAAAAAATGAGCAAGTTATGACTTGTTGAAGTTGGCCAAAAATCATGAAATGATCTATAATCTTTTGCATATTTAAAGCAACTTCCATCCATTTTATCACTTTTCACATAAAAGAAGGCATAAAGTACACATCTTTAAGATCACCATGGAAAAATAATGGACTCAAGGTGATAAAAATTGACCAAGTTATGACCATTTTAAGTCACATATGGAAAATTGTGGATTCATCTGGATGACTTGTAATCTTTCTTCTTCATAAAGTTCCTTCCACATGAAAACTCATTGGAACTTTTGAAGTGATTTATCGGTAACTCTTTGAAGAGAAGGATGTCTGTTGAATCACTCAAAAATACAAAAATGTGAGCAAGATATTCTCCTTTGAAGTTCAAAACCCTAGCCTCTAGATCAAGAGAATGCTTTGAGGAATTTTGACAAGTTTGAACAATCTTCTTGTGCCAATATTATTTCTTTGTCAATAGAAGTTGTTGAGAATGATGATGAGGACTCATAGCCACCAAAACCACTTCCATATCTTGACATTTGAGAGAAATGTGCTCTTGTGACCAATAGGAACAAGACCTTGTCCAATCATGACAACTTCTTTCCTCAACCCCTTGTACTTTTGAATCAATTTTGATAACTTTGAAATATGTTGAACCAAAATAATCCTTGTCATGCCATTTATTCCAAAACAACTTCAATGGTGAGGTTTGAATTTCTCAAGATTTATTTACTAGGGCATGGAAATAAATCCATGAACCCATGAAGCAACTTGCTAAACCTCATTGCCTTTACCTACATTATTAACAAGTAAGACAAACCAACATTGCATTTTATTAATTAGAAAGAAAATCAAAGCAAAATATTCATGATCACAAAAGAAAACAAGTCAAGGTGCTTTGGGATTCCTCAAGGAGCAAAGCTAAAGATAGGGAGAAGAACCAAAAGCCCTAATGTGATCTTGTTGTGATTGAATCAACATGGTATGATAAAGGGATCTTAAGGGAAAAAATTGGAGTACAACATTGTGGACTTTCTTCACTTTATTGATTCTTGATGATAAAGTTTGATATTTTTTATTATCTTGATGGATCTTGATCTTTGAAATTTTATGTTGATCAAAAAGTCAAAGTTTGACTTTTTATGTATCAGTTAACTTTTCAACAATTGATCAAAAATTCAACTATCAATCTATTTACCTTAAGAAATGATTTGAGTCATGAAATTATGTCAAAATGTTGTGTTTTAGTCCTTGAGATTATGCTTCAAACCATTAGATCATGTATTAGGTCAAAAGTCAATGATCAGTCAACCTCAGTCAAAACCCTAATTTTGACTATTTTGCCCCTTTGATGATTTGGATACTTTTCTTTAGGCATTGTGATAAATCTTTGATCAATTGATAAGTATTACTTAAAAATGTTGATGTTGACCAAAAATCATGAAGTTTGACTGTATGTTGACCATAGTTGACTTTTTACCAAATACAGTTGATTTTTAGTCATCTAAGCAATTGACTGAGAAAATTTGTGATGCAAGACTTGAAACTTGGTATGAGAAATCTTGGAGACCAATAATGAGTCATGAAAGTTATTTTAGGCATCAAAATTCCAATTGTACTTGAGAAAATCAAAAGTTTAATTTGGAAGCTTAGTGCTTAAGAGGTGAGATTATCTGATCAAACCCTTGAGACTTGAGCATTTGAGATCTTTGGTGAGAAATGTCTTGAGAAAAGAGAGGGAAAATTTTGGGGTACAATAAATTCCGAGGTGATACAGTGGGTGTTGTGTTTGACACGTGATGACATTGATGAATATTGTAGGTTTAGTATAACAGGTCGATATGTTTATGTTTGTGAGAATTATTATATATGCATGCTTGATAAGTTATTCCTTTTTCCTTTTTATAGATTATTTTATTTTGATACTTTTCCTTTCAACCCATTTATCCCCAAACTCTTTAACGAGAGATTTTTCGAACGACAATTCAATTCACCAATCTCTATGGACATGATACGATATACCTAAATAGCACCTGGTAAATTAATAATTTACTTTTTGCTTGCCACTTTACCACATCTAGCAAAATGGTGTTATTATCGGGGATTGGTGTTTAATGTTTCACATTGCGATAGTTTCTTTGTTTTTTGAGTTTTGCAATTAATGTATATGTTGTATAGAATATGTACATAAATTTGTCTATTTTTACTTGTACATGTTTTGTGTTTACTTTCCACACTTGTGCATATATGTGTTTTTCTTTGTTTTAACGTATTGTTGTGAATTGTCTCATTTTCATAATATTTGTTGTGTGCTTGTTAGGAAACTTTCTTTAGGTTTGCGCGGTGTGACAATACCATGACATGGCGAAAGGAGGTTACTAGCTCGAACAATAAAGGCGTCGGGCTTACAACATAAAAAAAGCATGTTTATGTTCGTTTATAATGTGTGGTGAACTTGTTAATTCACTTTCAACTGTTTGTTTCGTTATGTCAATTTGTGTTTTTCCGCAAGCTTGTCGTGTTTAGCTTTAGGAAGTTTATATGTTGTAAATCTTGTATGTTTGAGGTTATGTAGGTGTAAGTGGAGCTTGCATAGCAGTTGTACCAGTTTCCCTGTTTTTCTGCAACTGGTGTAGCGCGCTTAGCATGCTCTATGCCGCTTAGTGTGACCTGGTGTGCAGAGCCAATGAATTCTTTTTAATTTTTCGCCTGGCTATCCTTTTTCCCACTTCACCCAAGGCTTTATAGTATAGTAATTAATAGTAATAATTTATTTCTTTATTTTGTTGTTTAGACTCAAATTTTGGTTTGATAGCTTGAAGTCGCATTTAGTGATTTTCCAATTTTGAGTGTGTCAACTTGTGGATGTATGGTAATGATAGTTTTTTAAGTTGGTACTCACCAGGTACTCGTTTATTGCTTTCTATAACATAACATGTTTAGGAATTTTATCATTTGTATAATTACCATACCATTCATTCTTTCTGCATTACTTGCTCATGACTTGAATCACTTTAGTTCCCTTTTAACCCATAAATGTGATGAAGCTTTCCATTGTTTATATGCTGGAGGCCACAATTCTTATTTTCACTAGATTTTATTATGTTTGATCTTTTGTTTGTATTGATTGTATGAAAGCATAAACATGGTCAAGAAATTTTTTTGTTTCATTTTGAGTACAACTACCTTGGCCAAATAGTTAATTCACCTTGTGAGTGTGTGATCATTAGTATCCTCTTTTGACCCTTTTTATCGATATCCATGTTATTTTTTCTTAATTATTTTCTATTAGTGTTTGGTTCATCTTTTTGTAGGGATATTTATTCTTTGTTTTCTTGAACCCTCAACTATGATTTATGGTTTAAATTTTTGCCTTGCCTTAGAAAGTAGGGAGTATTCACATTATGATATGGTTGAATTCAAGTTGGGGAGAGAAATGTTTATGTTCTTGTGTGTATTATTATAAGGTTGAGAAAGAAAGAAAATAAAGAAAAAAAGTGAAAAAGAAAGAAAATAAAAAGAAAGAAAAAATTGAAAAGTTTTGTAAAACAAAAATAAAAATAGTATAGAATAATGTTATGTTAATAAGATATGTGTGTTGGTTTGAAATTTGGAATGAAGAAGTAGTTTGATTGAAATTATTTTTCTTGAGTCTTTGTGAGTTGATCACTCCCTTAGGTTAAGGCAAGTTTTTGTTTCGATTAGCTTTAGGACTTATCCCTTGTTTTTTAACCAAGCCACATTACAACCTTAAAAAGCCCTTGTGATTCTTGCATTTGTATCTTCAATATGATTTTTTGGATGAATCCATAATTTAGTCTATTGTTTACAAGATTGTGGATGAGTGTTTTTTGTCCCTCACTTTTGCGTTTTCTCCATCTACCGATGAATTTTTACTAGGTGTGATTCATGATTGAGCTTGTTTTGTTTTAGAATGTTTAGTATGATTTTTGTAATTAGGATTCGTTTCGTTTACATGTTGTCGTTGTAGGATTGTGGTAAGTATTTACCTTGTGTGTGCGTCTTTGTTTGAATCATACATTTGTTTGATGTTTTAAAACTTGTTGATTCATGATACTTTGGTTGATTACTTTTGGTTCTTTGAGTTGTTTGGCCTTGTTTGAGGACAAACAAGTTCAAGTTAAGGAAAGTTTGATAAGTGCAAATTGTAGTTATTTTTGTATATACTTTTTATTGCACTTATTGACTCTTTATTGTTAATATCGTTGAATAAACCCGAATTTTGTATAAATACATTTAGTTTGTATTTATTTGTGTTTTTGTGTACATAGTGTACCGTTTGATGTTTTTCCATTCATTTTGTAGATATTTGTTGTATTTTGGAGCATTGAGTAATAAGGTGTCGAAGGCACGGCTCCAGATGCACATTTTTGGAATAAAAGACCAGTCTTCCTAAAAGAGCCCGCTTAACACGCAGAAGGTCGCTAAGTGCGAGTGTGCTCAGCGTATTTTGTAGCACATTGCTTGTGTTTTGGAATTTTGGCAGAAGCATTGTTTTGAAGCCCTCTTAGCATGGATATCACGCTTAGCGCGGTTTAGGGCAGTTTGATGTGTAAAATAAAGAAGTCACGCTTAGTGCGCCAGTCCCGCTTAGCGCGGTCTACTGAGATTTGTTTTATGACTTCATTTCATTCATTTGTTATGATGGTTTTGGGGAATTTTTTGCTCCTAACTACACCAACCTTTAACTTTGTAAGTATTAGCTTAGATAATAGATATGGAGCTTGCATACAAATGATCCGGATTGGATTTCTCTATGATCGATGCTGACAAACCGGTAGATTTGTGGTTCATTTATTATTTTCTTTATGTATTCTCTTTTGGTTGGGTTTGTACATGTATTTTCTTTTAACTCATGTATATTTGTCTCCCTTGGCGTTATATAAAGCTTGATTTACAAATCTTTGTCAATTGTTATCCTTGATTTTTGCTCTGTGCTAGGGATTTGAGTTGTTATAGACATATTGTTGTACCCCAAAATTTGCCCTCCCTTTCTTCAGGAAACCATCTTAGATTTTTCAAAGTCCCCTGAAACAAATCCAAGCCCTGGGTTATCCTTTTGCCCAAGCAAGCCACTTACAAGAGCAAGATGATCTCCCGAACTCCAGAAACAACGCTTTCATATTGAGGAAAATCAAATTCTAAGTGCTTAGAATGTTTCTTTAAATAAGTGTTTTTAGAAAAAATCAGCGCTTCAGAACTTCTGGACCCATTCCAGATGAAGACGGTCAGAAGTTGCAAGCTTGGCTCAGCGTGGTCAAAAGTTGTCTCTTCAGCGGCTACATCAGTTCAATCAGAAGTTGTAAACATGGTTCAGAGTGTAAGCCTCAAACAGAACATACCCCTTCAGCAGTTACACAAGCTCAGTCAGAACTTGCTAAAGGAATGCAAAAGAAATATGAAAGTATAAAGGCTCCTTCAGAACAGGTTGAAGTCAGGAGATGAAAAGTCAGAGGGATAGGTGTCACATTGATATAGAATCTCTAAGCCCAGATTATCCAGAAGTAGATCCAAGGAACGTACCAGAAAACCAGGAGAATCTCCAGAGTTTGCTAAAACAACAGGTAGCCAAGGCCAGAGCATGGTTTACGCTGCTGATTCAACAACCAGAATGTTGGTATTGACAGGTCTTGTCACCATTTAATGCCCATTAATGCTTCCAACCACTCCTGAGCGTTCACGTGTGGCTTGAAAAATGCTTTTGCACAGATTCTGGCATGGGTCTTCACGCCACCGCCCATTTCAGAGGTCACTTCCCCCAATCCACGCCTGCTGCTGCTACCTAGGCTGAAAAAATAGCTGTTATCACAACTTCCCAGGAATTTCTGTCAAAGAACAACTTCAAATTCTGTTGGCGCCTTAAATGTTCAAGGTATCCACAAGAACTTTGCCTATAAATAGAGAGCTTTCCCCACTGCAAAAGACGTTCAAGAAGTTCAAGAAAAACAGAAAAATTGCTAAGAGAGAAACAAAACTCCTAGCAACGTAACATTCTGAAACTCTGCCAAAATTTCCAGCCTTGTTTCATAACTTTAAGTTTCTCACCTTCAACTTCATCAAACACCCAGCTCTTTTCTGTAAACCAAAGCGTTCTTTCCAAAACTTCTGACCCTATACACGTTTACACCTTCACTTCCCCTTTTCCAAATCTGTCCAGAACACCACCAGAACCAAAAGCTAACTTTCACCCACCATTTTCCAGAAAGTCAGGTAAGCACCTGCTGACCCTCACCACACTGTTAAGCATCATCAGCTGTGCATATTCAAGTAACATAATGTAAATATTCATGTTATTGCTATTTATGTTCTGAGGACTCTCATACCTTAGAACGTTCTGAGCCAGTTTAGGACTTGCCTGTGACCTTGGTGATTCTGACCTCTGGGACATTTTGCTATTTTGCTGGATCTCTTCCAAATATGTTTTCTGTTTTGTGGAGTAACAACAGGATTGCAGATGTTCTGATTAGTGCAGGAAAAAGCCCAGTGCTGACTTTGACGTTAGCACATCTGAAGCCTGTTTTGCTGTCAATGACCTCAGAACCTCTGAGAGTTGTTGCCTTTTCAGCAGAATCTGAACTTCTGGGTTCTCCACTAACAAACTTCTGTCTTGCAGCGCAGGGAAATCAGAACCTCTGGTTTCCCCACTAACCAGATTCTGTTTTGTAGGTTCCAGAGTCAGAAGTTCTGACTCATCCAGTTTCACCAACAGGTTGATCATCTGACAACGGATCTGGGTCAGAACTTCTGATGGCCTCCCAACAGCGCGCGGCCTCCCTCTCTCTCTATATATATCTTGTTTTCCGCTATTTTCTTTTTTGTCTATTTTTCTCGTTGAACCCCCCATGTACAAATGTGTATCCCCCTCCCCTAACTATTGTAATAGCGTAGGATTTTACATTCCCGCTTCTTATTGCTAGTAATTAGGACGTGTATGGCAAGATAAAACTCAATGAAATAGAAAAACCTAATTCAAAGAAAAAACTCTTGTATGCAATAAAACACACTTGCACACTAACACCCCTAGGGTACTCCACTTTGTTGCCTTCCAAAATTGGACCATATTGCATGTTAGGTCTCTTTGGGCAAAACAAACAATTTAAATGATCATAGTCCCTCGATAATATTTTTTTCAAAACAAAATGATCAAGTCCCTTAAGAAAAATGCCCAAAGATACTTGGCACCATTGCAAGTATGGTCTAAACAATGACCCGCACCCGTCCCTTTCACATCCTAACACAAGATTGCCCACCCAATACAATGGTGGAACAAACTTGTTAAAAGGGTTAAAACATAGCAATAATCTTTTGAGAAATTTAGGAGTAGACGACCTCTTAGTTACTTGAATCAAACTTGCAAAACAAAACACTTGCCTAATTTCCAAATCACACATCATTACACTTTCAAAACAACTTTCAAAAACATTGAAAAACTTTTTCAAAAGACATACACCTTTGTATACATCCCAACATGGATCATTACAAAGGTTGCCACCACATTGGCCTCTTTTCAAAACATTTTTTCAAACCCACACACACACACACACACACACACAAGCACCATTTAAAAACAATTGAAAACACAAGGCAAGTGATCTAAGCAAGTAACTAAGAGCCCATGGATAACCATGGATAGAAAGGGTGCTAATACCTTCCCTTTCTATAATCTACTCCCCGAACCCAAGAAAACATCTCAAAAGGTTTTTGCTGTGCTTTTTAACCTTTCCTTAGGATAAAATAAAAAGTCGGTGGCGACTCTTGCTCAACCGAAACATTTGCGAAAACAAACGCAAAACCTCAAGTCAGTTCTCCCACCGTATCACAGAACTGGCGACTCTGCTGGGGAAATTCTTTTAAAGTGGAGTAACCTTAGGGTTTAGATCACCTTTGTTTTCAATTGCTTGCTTTGTTTGCTTTTACATCTTGTGGGCTTTGTATCGGAGTTTTATAGATCCTAACCCGGATCTGGGAAACCCTTTTAGGTAGCAACAAGGCTGTGAGGGAACTGTGCGGGGTATACCGACATGGTTGAAGCAGTCTGCTACGTTGATGTGGCACTTTGGTGTGTACCGGTAACCCTTGAGTTCAGTCAAGGAGAGTACGGGGCCGCCGCGTGGTGTCATGAAGCATCAACTGACCTTAGGAACCTTAATTGAACCATCTTGGCCTTTTTAGGGTAGTGAGATAACTGACTTTGGTGCAGTCCGAGGTTGGTTGATACTCGATACTACGCTCAATTGAGGGTTGCTTTCCTGGAATATTTCGGTCGCCAGTTCAGTGGCTAAATCGAAACGATGAACAATGAAAGCAATCCCGTGATATTGGGACCTTTAGAACCCGGTTACTTTTGATAGGACAGGTTGAGCCCACCAAACTTCAAGAGGGTAATACCCAGACTCCATGCAGGCCTAAACTCTAAGGGTTTGTGTGACTTGTGTGCCTTACCATGTTTGCCTTTGTGAATATTGTATTTAATCATCACATCATTACATCATACAAACATCATGAGCATTGACTAACCATTTCAAGGGTTTCGAATCTTCATCTTTGTTCTTGTTTTATAGGACATGGAAACTGCTCGCAGAAAGACAATCCAGATTAGCCTTGTAAAGATCCCTCCTCAGCTTAAGGAACTTCTGTCCAGGATTCCCGAGGGCTCTTCATTTAGTGAGAGACATGGAAGACTCATCAGCTTGGTTAACACCAACATTGAGGAGGATTTGATAAAGGTCCTGTTCCAATTCTTTGACCCTCTGCATCACTGCTTCACCTTCCCGGATTATCAGTTGGTGCCTACATTGGAAGAGTTCTCCCGACTTCTGAAGGTCCCTATCCTTGATCAACTACCCTACAACGGTACGGAAGAGGAACCCAAGCTTGAGGAGATTGCTAAAGCCTTGCACCTACAGACATCTGACCTCAAGGGACATTGGGAAGTTAGAAGTGGTATCAAAGGTTTCTTAGCTAGATTTCTGTTTGAAAAGGCTCAAGAATGTTGGAACTCTCTTGACCTACGAGCTTTTGAAGAAGTCATGGCCCTCCTTGTCTATGGTTTGGTGTTGTTCCCTAATCCAGATCAGCTTATTGATATCAGTGCTGTCCAGATCTTCATGACCAGGAATCCTATACCTACATTGCTGGGGGACATCCTTCACTCATGTTACACTCGAACCATGAGAAGAAGGGGTGTCCTTATGTGTTGCACTCCTCTCTTGGGAAGGTGGTTTATTTCGCACCTTCCACGATCAGCTTTGAAGAACGAGCGGGGTTTGAGGTGGTCACAACGGTTAATGACTCTCACGCATGCAGATATACATTGGTGTCCTAGGACCAGGGAAGACGTCACTATCATTGAACGTTGTGGGGAGTACCCTAATGTTACTCTATTTGGAATCAAAGGAGGTATTACCTACAACCCATGCCTGGCTTGGAGACAGTTTGGTTATGCTCGAAAGGATGGCCCTCATGACATGTTAATTCCCGACATAGTTTTTGACTTCGACAATGATACTCAAGGACTTCGTCAGAGATTTATCAGAGCTTGGAGGATGCCAAGTAGGATAGACAGCAAGACATTGGGACACCGGAACTCCATCCCGTTGGAACCTTATCTCAAGTGGGTACGAGCCCGCTCCCAGAAATTAGTGATGCCTTATCCTCACATGCTTCCTGTGATCAAAGAACCAGTCTTGGAAGGAGAGGCGTCCTGCACCATTCAACATCCCGACATGCCCACCTCCTGGGAAGAGATGCAGAAGAGCTGGATTCAACTTAAAGAAGAACGGAATTCTCTTGAAACCAATCTACATGCTAGTGAAAAGAAGGTCCTGGAACTCACCCGCCTGCTGCACGAGGAAAGGAATCTCAACACCTACATCGCGCCAAAAAGGATGCGCAATGTTTTTTTTTTATCTTAAGGAGTTATTTTGTAATATTTGGCCCATGAGGCATTTATGTACTAACGAATTTCTCCTTATTAATATAATGTGCGTTCCTTTTTGTCTACAACAAATTTTGAATATTCTAAATCCTTGAATGCATTGCATACATACGCATTCCATTGCACCATGTGCATAGCAGGTACCCTATTTCACAGGTTGCTTAATCTCCTTCGCTGTTTATTTTGCACAGTCATCATGAATCCAGACTCATCCAGTGAGCAAGCAATCAAGGTCCTTCAGGCCCAAAGTGCACAGTTTCAAGAGATGGTCTTAAGCCTAGCCCAAGGTCAGCAAGAGTTGAAGAATCTACTCCTGAAGAAGAAGAAGAAAAAGAGGACTGCATTGTTCAACACCGGACGCAGATTTGGGAACACACTCCACAATGAAGCTGATCCAACCACTTCTTCTGCTGAGAAAAACAGTCCCCAAGGGGGAGGAGCTCCTAGTCCCGCAGTCTCCGACAACGAGACGGACTATAACGATGAACAATACCCACCTGCTGCTGACAGATACAAGCAATTGGAGGACCGCTTGAGCGCTATGGAAATTCAGAATGTGCCAGGACTGGATTTCGGAGATTTGGGGTTATCTTCTGGGGTAGTCATTCCACACAAGTTTAAGGCGCCTGCCTTCGCCAAATATGATGGGGTCTCCTGCCCAAAGCTGCATCTGAGGTCGTATGTAAGGAAAATCCAACCTTACACGGCGGATAAGAACCTCTGGATTCACTTCTTCCAAGATAGCCTCTCAGGGTCACAACTTGAATGGTTCTACCAATTAGATGGAACTAGCATCCGACACTGGGAAGATTTGGCAACCGCATTCTACAGACAATACCAATACAATTCTGATCTTGCTCCTACGCGTACCCAACTTCAGGGTATGTCTATAGGAACGGGTGAAGGGTTCAAAGAGTACGCTCAAAAATGGAGAGATTTGGCTGGCAGGGTGCAGCCTCCATTAACTGACCGAGAGCTGGTTGATATGTTCCTTGGGACTTTGTCTAGTCCGTTTTTCAATCATTTGGTTGGTAACTCCTCCGCTGGGTTCACAGATTTGATATTAACGGGAGAAAGAATTGAAGCTGGCATCAGGTCAGGCAAGATACAGAAGGCTGCCCCTACAAGTGCTGAGAAGAGGCCGTTTAAGAAAGAAGCAAGCGCCGTCTATGGTCCTAGAAGACAAGTCAAGCCCGAAAGTCGCCAAGCCGTCAATGCTTTGGTCATCTCCAAACCTGTTGCTGCTCCTCAGCAGTACAATCAACAAAGAAGTGAAAGGCCCAAGAGGCAGTATACCCGACTGAGTATGACATTATCTCAAATTTTACCCCAACTGTTATCCACCAACCTGGTGACCCTCAAAGAAGCTCCTAAGGTCGTCAACACTGCGTCTCCAAAATACAACCCAAATGCCCGGTGTGCTTATCATTCTGATAGTCCCGGGCACACTACTGATGATTGCTGGGCCTTAAGAAACAAAGTACAAGATCTGATCGACGCAAAAGAAATTCAGTTCGAAGCACCAGAAAGACCAAATGTTGTAACGGCTCCTATGCCCCAGCATAGGGTGAATGCCATTGAGGAAGGAGTGTACGCTGTTTCGGTAGATGAAGTTGTTACCCCTCTGAAGACTGTTAAGAAGAACCTACTGCGGGCCGGTTTATTTCCGGGTTGCGGTGAAGGTTGCCTGTTCTGCGCTTTTTCCCTATCTGATTGTCCCTTGCTGAGGTTAGGCATCCAAGGCCTAATGGATAGCAAGGAGATTCTATTCAAAAAGACTGCTGTTCATTTGGTTCCGATGAAAGAAGTTTCCGTGATTACCATCTTCAAAAATCCAATCAAGGCTCCCCCGAAGAAGCCTATTCAAATCATGACAGTTGCGCCTGTAATCATTACTGTTCCAGGGCCCCTCTCCTACGTATCTGATAAAGCTGTCCCCTGGCATTATGGGGCAGACGTGTATGTAAATGGAATCAAGCAAGAATTCGACGCTAGTGCCAGTATCTGCGATATCACTGGTCCAGCCAAGGTCACCCGCAGTGGCAGGCTCTTCTCGCCTGACATTGCGCCACCCGCTATTCGAAAACCCCTCCTCATAAAACCTACAAGTTTACCTAGTCCTGTTGCCGATCAAGTTGTTTCCCCTGCTACCGAGTCATCAAAAGCTCGGGGCAAAGGGATTGAAGAAGAGCCTGCCCGGATGGAGGCACCAATACCCATAAATGCTGAGGCCTCCCGACAAGAAATGGAGGAGATTCTGAAAATCATAAAGAAGAGCGATTTTAATGTTGTCGAGCAGTTGGGGCATACGCCCTCCAAGATCTCCCTGCTCTCCTTATTGCTATGCTCCGAGGCCCATGCTAAGGCCTTGATCTCATTTCTCAAAACGGCCCATGTGCCGCAGGAAACGTCTGCAGTCCAGTTCACTGACTGCATAGCGAATCTGACGGCGGACAACGGCTTGGGTTTTTCAGATGCTGACCTGACCGCAAAAGGGAGAGACCACAATGATGCCCTGCATGTCTCTATTGAATGCAGGGGCACTACTCTGGCACATGTATTGGTGGACACTGGTTCTTCCTTGAACGTTCTTCCGAAAAAGGCTTTAGATCGTCTGGATTATGAGGGCCTGGAGTTGAAACCCAGCAATATCATCGTCAGGGCTTTCGATGGTTCAAAGAGGATGGTTCATGGAAAGGTTAACATCCCTATCCGTGTGGGCTCTCAAGTGTTTGACTCTACCTTTTACGTGATGGATATACGTCCATCGTACTCTTGTCTGTTGGGTCGACCTTGGATCCATAAAGCAGGGGCAGTAACCTCCACCTTACACCAGAAGCTGAAATATCCCGTCGGGGGGAAGATCGTCACTGTACAAGGAGAAGAGGAGTATATGGTGAGCCATTTGAATTCCTTCAGGTACATCGAGGTGGACGGAGAGTTTATTGAAACCCCCTTCCAGCATTTCGAGGAGGTGCATCCAATTTCAGCAGCAGCAGAAACAGCAGTCGAAGAGATTGTTTCCTTGAAGATGGCTTCCCTAAGGGATGCCCGGGCTGTGGTTCAGAAAGGCAATTGTGCAAACGGGGGTCAGCTTCCTGACTTCACTCAGAAGAACGACAAGTTTGGGCTAGGCTTTACTGCGGAGGCTCAGAAGGCGGCGCGCAAAGGGAAGATCGGAAAAGCTCCGGTGTTTATTTCCAGCTCAAGGGTGAACGCTATTGAGGAAGATGTGGAGGAAGCAGAGTTTGATAGTTGGATCTACCCGACTGCCAGCGACGGACCGAGCAACTGGACGGCAAAGGATTTTACCCCTATAACATTTGTCACGCAGTAATTAATTTCTTTTGATTTCCGAATTTGTAACAAACAATACGTTAAAACTTTGTTAGCTCGGTGTCCTACCCGGGGCATCGTAGCTCCATTTGTGAGGGCTTTTTGTATGACATTTTCATATATCATCAATCAAAACATTGGACGTTTGTTGCATTTCAAATCTTGTGCTCTTTTCCTTTCTGTGTTATATATATTGCAAGACAGCTGTATTTACACACACTCACTTATACAGGTTTCAATCCACTCTGGATCTCACTGGTAACAGCTCTGCTACCGCCAATTATGACTTCGAAAATCCGATCAACTTGGCCGAAGACGAAGGTGAAGATGATTGCGAAGTGCCTGGTGAACTCGCAAGACTGCTACTCCAGGAAGAGAGGGCTATTCAACCACATGAAGAGCCTGTGGAGACAATTAACTTGGGTACTGAGACAGATATGAAAGAGGTCAAGATTGGTGCCAATCTAGAGCTCAGCGTGAAACAACGATTGATCCAAATGCTACAAGACTACATGGAGATTTTTGCTTGGTCCTATGAAGATATGCCCGGTTTGGATGCCGACATTGTAGTTCACCATCTGCCAACCAAGGAAGATTGCCCTCCGGTAAAGCAAAAAGTTCGACGAATGCATCCAGAGATGTCTGAAAAGATCAAGGCCGAGGTTATGAAGCAGTTTGATGCCGGGTTCCTTGCAGTAACTTCCTACCCCCAGTGGGTTGCCAATGTGGTGCCAGTACCGAAGAAGGACGGTAAGGTCAGAATGTGTGTTGACTACAGGGATCTGAACAGGGCCAGCCCCAAGGATGACTTCCCCCTACCTCACATTGATGTCCTTGTTGACAATACAGCTCAACACAAGGTTTTCTCCTTCATGGATGGTTTTTTAGGTTATAATCAGATCAAGATGGCTCCTGAAGATATGGAAAAGACTACCTTCGTCACTCAGTGGGGCACCTTCTGCTACAAGGTCATGCCGTTCGGATTGAAAAATGCTGGGGCAACCTACCAACGTGCCATGGTTGCTTTATTTCATGACATGATCCATCATGAGATTGAGGTATACGTTGACGACATGATTGCAAGGTCTCAAACTGAGGAGGAGCACCTTGACCATCTGAGGAAGTTGTTTGATCGAATCAAGATATACAAGCTGAGGTTGAATCCCAACAAATGCACCTTTGGGGTGAGGTCCGGAAAATTGCTAGGTTTCATTGTAAGTGATAAAGGTATTCAGGTGGACCCTGCCAAGGTAAAAGCCATACAAGAGATGCCGACTCCAAAAACAGAGAAAGAAGTCAGAGGTTTCCTAGGACGACTGAATTACATTGCTCGATTCATCTCGCATCTAACTGCTACTTGTGAGCCAATCTTCAAATTGCTAAAAAAGGATCAAGTGGTACGTTGGAATGATGAATGTCAGGCCGCCTTTGAAAGGATAAAGGAATATCTCCAAGAGCCACCCATTCTTATGCCACCGGTTGAAGGGAGACCTCTGATACTATACTTGACAGTACTTGACAAATCAATGGGGTGTGTGCTGGGGCAGCATGACGAGTCTGGCCTAAAAGAGCACGCTATTTATTACTTGAGCAAAAAGTTTACCGACTGTGAGTCTCGTTACTCACTGCTTGAGAAAACTTGCTGCGCTCTTGTATGGGCTGCTCGCCGGCTAAGACAGTATATGCTGACTCACACTACTTTGTTGATTTCAAAGATGGATCCCATCAAGTACATATTTGAAAAGCCCGCTCTGTCTGGAAGGATAGAGAGATGGAAAATGATCTTAACAGAATATGATATCCAATATACAACTCAGAAAGCAATTAAGGGAAGTGTACTGGCCGATCACTTGGCACACCAACCTGTGGACGATTACCAATCATTGAACTTTGATTTTCCGGATGAAGATATCATGGTGGTAACTGACTGTGAAGTACCTGGACCGGATGAAGGACCTAAGGAAGGATCCCGATGGTCCATGCATTTTGATGGAGCCTCCAATGCTTTGGGTAACGGCGTCGGCGCTGTAATCATATCTCCCGAGGGAACTCATACTCCCCTCACCGCCCGATTATGTTTCAACTGCACCAACAACATGGCAGAATATGAGGCATGTATCATGGGTTTACAAGCTGCAATCGACTTGAGGATCAAATTTCTAAGTGTCTTCGGAGATTCCGCTCTTGTGATCAATCAGATCAAAGGCGAGTGGGATACGAAACACCCGAATCTCATTCCTTACAAGGAGTATGTGTCGACCTTGCTCCCTCACTTTGAAGAGATAACTTTTGAGCATTTCCCCAGAGAGGAGAATCAGCTAGCGGACGCACTAGCCACGATGTCTTCAATGTTCAAAGTTAAATGGGACAATGAGGCTCCCCGGATCATCATCAGGAAGTTGGATGAACCAGTATACTGCTGCGAGCTCGAAGCTGAGAAGGTTACTGAAAAACCCTGGTATCACGAGGTAAAAAGGTACTTGGAAGCTCAGGAATACCCTGAAGGTGCATCCGTCAATGATAAGAAGTTCATGAGAAGGTTTGCTGCAAAATTCTTCCTCAGCAACGGCATTCTCTACAAGCGGAATCATGATTCAACGCTGCTACGTTGTGTAGATAAAACTGAAGCAGAGAAAATCATGATGGAACTACATGAAGGTACATTTGGAACGCATTCCAGTGGACACACCATGGCTAAGAAAATCCTTCGGGCGGGATATTTCTGGTCCACAATGGAAGCTGATTGTTACCAACACTCCCGAACTTGTCATAAATGCCAGATCTATGCCGACAAGGTGCACATTCCTCCAGTTCCTCTGAACGTCCTAACGGCACCTTGGCCTTTCGCAATGTGGGGCATCGATATGATCGGTGAGATCCGACCAACGGCATCCAATGGGCATCGCTTCATCTTGGTGGCAATCGATTATTTCACGAAATGGGTTGAGGCGGCTTCCTATGCCACAGTAACCAAGAGTGTCGTGGCGCGTTTCATCCGGCATAATCTGATCTGTCGGTATGGCGTCCCAGAAAGAATCATTACGGACAACGGTACCAATCTCAATAACAAAATGATCACTGAACTCTGTAGAGGCAGCCAATAAAAATATCAAGAAAATTGTGCAGAAGATGACAGTAACCTATAAAGATTGGCACGAGATGCTACCGTTCGCTCTTCATGGGTACCGCACCTCAGCAAGGACATCAACCGGGGCAACTCCCTTCTCCTTGGTGTATGGCATGGAGGCAGTCTTGCCAATCGAGATCCAGATACCCTCTCTCCGGATAATGAAGGATGCAGACCTGAATGAAGATGATTGGATCCAGACTCGACTTGATCAATTAAATCTGATTGACGAAAAGAGGCTCACTGCTATCTGTCATGGTCAAACGTATCAGAAACGGATGATCAGGGCGTTTAACAAGAAAGTCAGACCGCAAGAGTATCAAGTTGGGGACCTGGTAATCAAACGCATCATCCTTCCTCAAAGTGATCCCCGGGGCAAATGGACCCCTACTTACGAAGGGCCATTTGTGGTTAAACGTGTGTTCTCAGGAGGAGCCATGATCCTAACCACCATGGATGGTGACGACCTTCCTCACCCCGCCAACGCAGACATAGTGAAAAAATACTACACATAAATAAGAGACCCGCTAGGTTGACATACCTAGGCAAAATAAGGGATTCTCGGCGAACCAAAAGGGTTCGGGCAAAAGTAAGGGATGAAATTAATAAAAAAAATCCGTACACCCGGCAAGTCGAAAACCTGAAAGGGCGGCTTGGGCAAAAATGGGTATCCCGGTGGACTGAAAACCCGAAAGGGCGGTCCAGGCAAAAGTTAGGGATAAAAGCGTAACACTATGTCTCATTGGATCACTTCACATCCGAAATTCGGCATCAACTATCTGGCTCAGGTTTCGGCATCAACTATCTGGCTCAGGTTTCGGCATCGACCAATCAGCTTCATCTTCAACTAGGCAGCAAAGCGATGAGACTTTCAAAGACATAAAGGCGATAGCAGAATTGGAACCCAGTGGGATTGCTCACATAGCTGTTTTATTTCCTTTTTCAAAACTGTAAACTCTATACTATTTGGCAATGTCCTCTTACTAGGATGTCAGCCTCTTGTACAAGAACGCCTCTTCACAGGCAAAGTTTAAATCAATACAAATTCACTTGTCCATACAAATTACCATTGTTTTCCTTTTTGTGTTTTGTCCTGCGAAGAACGTCCAATGTTCATTTTTGATATATGCATTTGACATTAAATTGCTGATTCATAAATGTTTGCATATGAAACAAGAGATTAATTACAGGTGACATCAAAGACAGGGGCAATGTAGAGTTGTCTATTGCAGTCTGGTTGTTTTGTCCGCCAGGGCACCAAGGTAGGTTCAACTGAAGATTGGGGCCAAATCATCTCAATTCCTCACAGGGAAAAAAACAGAACACGACAATACTTTCCCCAAGCAAGTTGGCGCCCCGTCGATCCTAAAAGGACCCAACATTCCCCGGCAGGTCTTAAAGTTCAGTCAATCTCTCCAGTAAATTCTGCAAGCTTATCCCCTGCGAGGCACGGACGTCTCACCCGAGTTTATTTAGAATTATTCCCTCACGAGGACTTATAACTGGGTTGTCCTCAGCTAAAAGTCACGGAAGACCGCTCTCGGCAAAGTTCCTTCATTCCCCAGCAGAGTCTATCTTTGGTATTACCAAGCAGAGTTTATCTTTGGAGTTCCCCAGCAGAGTTTATCATCATTATCCTCAGCGGAATCCGTCGTTAAAGTCCTCAGCAGGCCTCTCATCAAAACTTTGGCCAAGGATCTCTTCCACAGAGTAGCTTCCCGGCCGTTCGTCAAGGATTTATTTTCCTAAGATGAAATTACACTCATAAACATTTCCCATTTTCATACATCTTGCTTACATACATGATGAAACGCATACAACATCTCATGTTGAACATCATAACATCATGCATATCATACATCATGACATTGCATACAACTTATGTTTTTCAGGAAAAAGACAATCCCGAAAGCAACTACCTTCAACTGTCACAATTCCAGATCCGATACCTGTATCTAGCCAGGGCACATCTGAGAGTGATCAGTTTCCAGACTCGATTCCTGTATCTAGCCAGGGCACGTCTGAAGAGTTCAAAGATTCGATTCCTGTATCCAGCCAGGGCACATCTATCAACTACAACGTTTCCAGACTCGATTCCTGTATCTAGCCAGGGCACGTCTGAAGAGTTCAAAGATTCGATTCCTGTATCCAGCCAGGGCACATCTATCAACTACAACGTTTCCAGACTCGATTCCTGTATCTAGCCAGGGCACGTCTGAAGAGTTCAAAGATTCGATTCCTGTATCCAGCCAGGGCACATCTATCAACTACAACGTTTCCAGACTCGATTCCTGTATCTAGCCAGGGCACGTCTGAAGAGTTCAAAGATTCGATTCCTGTATCCAGCCAGGGCACATCTATCAACTGTCACGTTTCCAGACTCGATTCCTGTATCTAGCCAGGGCACGTCTGAAGAGTCCGAAGATTCGATTCCTGTATCCAGCCAGGGCACATCTATTAACGACTATTTCCAGATTCGACTCCTGTATCCAGCCAGGGCACATCTGTGAACAACCGATTGTAGATTCGATTCCTGTATCCAGCCAGGGCACATCTGCATAAGGAGATTGAAGATTAAACACCTGTAACAAGCCAGGAAAACATCCGTCTTTCTCAAATATACAAGTTTCTCGCTAAGGAATCTCTTAGGCGATCGACACTTCCAAATGGCATCTATAAGCCCATTCCCGACGAGGTTCTGTCACGTCTCCGGATGGCATCTGTAAGCCCATCTCCCTATCTGTCACCTCTCCAAATGGCATCTGTAAGCCCATTCCTAACATCACATTGCTGATACTTCAACATGCGAGCGCAAATTTCAGGGCACTCTGGTGTCCAATCTTCTTTTACCTTCGAGTCGCGAAAGGCAAACTCGCCAATCTAACTCTTCAGGTTCAAGAAGATTGAACAGGGGCAACTGTTGTACCCCAAAATTTGCCCTCCCTTTCTTCAGGAAACCATCTTAGATTTTTCAAAGTCCCCTGAAACAAATCCAAGCCCTGGGTTATCCTTTTGCCCAAGCAAGCCACTTACAAGAGCAAGATGATCTCCCGAACTCCAGAAACAACGCTTTCATCTTGAGGAAAATCAAATTCTAAGTGCTTAGAATGTTTCTTTAAATAAGTGTTTTTAGAAAAAATCAGCGCTTCAGAACTTCTGGACCCATTCCAGATGAAGACGGTCAGAAGTTGCAAGCTTGGCTCAGCGTGGTCAGAAGTTGTCTCTTCAGCGGCTACATCAGTTCAATCAGAAGTTGTAAACATGGTTCAGAGTGTAAGCCTCAAACAGAACATACCCCTTCAGCAGTTACACAAGCTCAGTCAGAACTTGCTAAAGGAATGCAAAAGAAATATGAAAGTATAAAGGCTCCTTCAGAACAGGTTGAAGTCAGGAGATGAAAAGTCAGAGGGATAGGTGTCACATTGATATAGAATCTCTAAGCCCAGATTATCCAGAAGTAGATCCAAGGAACGTACCAGAAAACCAGGAGAATCTCCAGAGTTTGCTAAAACAACAGGTAGCCAAGGCCAGAGCATGGTTTACGCTGCTGATTCAACAACCAGAATGTTGGTATTGACAGGTCTTGTCACCATTTAATGCCCATTAATGCTTCCAACCACTCCTGAGCGTTCACGTGTGGCTTGAAAAATGCTTTTGCACAGATTCTGGCATGGGTCTTCACGCCACCCGCCCATTTCAGAGGTCACTTCCCCCAATCCACGCCTGCTGCTGCTACCTAGGCTGAAAAAATAGCTGTTATCACAACTTCCCAGGAATTTCTGTCAAAGAACAACTTCAAATTCTGTTGGCGCCTTAAATGTTCAAGGTATCCACAAGAACTTTGCCTATAAATAGAGAGCTTTCCCCACTGCAAAAGACGTTCAAGAAGTTCAAGAAAAACAGAAAAATTGCTAAGAGAGAAACAAAACTCCTAGCAACGTAACATTCTGAAACTCTGCCAAAATTTCCAGCCTTGTTTCATAACTTTAAGTTTCTCACCTTCAACTTCATCAAACACCCAGCTCTTTTCTGTAAACCAAAGCGTTCTTTCCAAAACTTCTGACCCTATACACGTTTACACCTTCACTTCCCCTTTTCCAAATCTGTCCAGAACACCACCAGAACCAAAAGCTAACTTTCACCCACCATTTTCCAGAAAGTCAGGTAAGCACCTGCTGACCCTCACCACACTGTTAAGCATCATCAGCTGTGCATATTCAAGTAACATAATGTAAATATTCATGTTATTGCTATTTATGTTCTGAGGACTCTCATACCTCAGAACGTTCTGAGCCAGTTTAGGACTTGCCTGTGACCTTGGTGATTCTGACCTCTGGGACATTTTTCTATTTTGGTGGATCTCTTCCAAATATGTTTTCTGTTTTGTGGAGTAAAAACAGGATTGCAGATGTTCTGATTAGTGCAGGAAAAAGCCCAGTGCTGACTTTGACGTTAGCACATCTGAAGCCTGTTTTGCTGTCAATGACCTCAGAACCTCTGAGAGTTGTTGCCTTTTCAGCAGAATCTGAACTTCTGGGTTCTCCACTAACAAACTTTTGTCTTGCAGCGCAGGGAAATCAGAACCTCTGGTTTCCCCACTAACCAGATTCTGTTTTGCAGGTTCCAGAGTCAGAAGTTCTGACTCATCCAATTTCACCAACAGGTTGATCATCTGACAACGGATCTGGGTCAGAACTTCTGATGGCCTCCCAACAGCGCGCGGCCTCCCTCTCTCTCTCTATATATCTTGTTTTCCGCTATTTTCTTTTTTGTCTATTTTTCTCGTTGAACCCCCCATGTACAAATGTGTATCCCCCTCCCCTAACTATTGTAATAGCGTAGGATTTTACATTCCCGCTTCTTATTGCTAGTAATTAGGACGTGTATGGCAAGATAAAACTCAATGAAATAGAAAAACCTAATTCAAAGAAAAAACTCTTGTATGCAATAAAACACACTTGCACACTAACACCCCTAGGGTACTCCACTTTGTTGCCTTCCGAAATTGGACCATATTGCATGTTAGGTCTCTTTGGGCAAAACAAACAATTTAAATGATCATAGTCCCTCGATAATATTTTTTTCAAAACAAAATGATCAAGTCCCTTAAGAAAAATGCCCAAAGATACTTGGCACCATTGCAAGTATGGTCTAAACAATGACCCTCACCCGTCCCTTTCACATCCTAACACAAGATTGCCCACCCAATACAATGGTGGAACAAACTTGTTAAAAGGGTTAAAACATAGCAATAATCTTTTGAGAAATTTAGGAGTAGACGACCTCTTAGTTACTTGAATCAAACTTGCAAAACAAAACACTTGCCTAATTTCCAAATCACACATCATTACACTTTCAAAACAACTTTCAAAAACATTGAAAAACTTTTTCAAAAGACATACACCTTTGTATACATCCCAACATGGATCATTACAAAGGTTGCCACCACATTGGCCTCTTTTCAAAACATTTTTTCAAACCCACACACACACACACACACACACAAGCACCATTTAAAAACAATTGAAAACACAAGGCAAGTGATCTAAGCAAGTAACTAAGAGCCCATGGATAACCATGGATAGAAAGGGTGCTAATACCTTCCCTTTCTATAATCTACTCCCCGAACCCAAGAAAACATCTCAAAAGGTTTTTGCTGTGCTTTTTAACCTTTCCTTAGGATAAAATAAAAAGTCGGTGGCGACTCTTGCTCAACCGAAACATTTGCGAAAACAAACGCAAAACCTCAAGTCAGTTCTCCCACCGTATCACACATATACTGATTAAATTCTTATCTAGGATGATTATGTAATAGTGTGTGAATTCTAGATATAGATTTAGCATTGTTATTCACTTAGGGTGTTTATGAATAATTCCTCTGTGTTGTTTGTGTCGCTCTGAGAGATTATCGACACAGGCGAGCACAATTGACTTTTGTGCTGTTAAGGTTGGTTGAGAGATCACCGCCGAGGTAATACAGTGAGTGTTATGTTTGACACGTGATAATATTGATGAATATTAATGAATATTGTAGGTTTGGTATAATAGGTCGATAGTTTTAAGTCTGTGAGAAGTAGTATATATGCATGCTTGATAAGTTATCCCTTTTTCCTTTTAATAAATTTATTTTTTGTTGATACTTTTCCTTTCAACCCATTTATCCCCAAACTCATTAACGAGAGATTTGTCGAACGACAATTCAATTCACCAATCTCTATGGACACGATATGATATAACCTAAATATCACCCTTTAAATTAATAACTTACTTTTTCTTGCCGCTTTACCATATCCAGCATACTTCTCTAATATGTTTAGTGTATTATCTAGAGGAGGCAGATGGAGGCAGAAGGAAGAGGTAATGGTGAGTTAGGGTATAGGTGGAGGTGGAAATAGTTTGGACGTATGAGGGTATGGGTAGTGGTTGAGGGGTTGGGGTTGTGAAAAAGATTATGTCTTTAAATGTTTGTGATCTGGGTGGGTGAGAGAATCGTCGAGAGGTGAGAAAGGTGACAATATAATAGCGTCCGTGGATATTTTGTATTCAGGAGAATAAATTGGAGGTGATGGATGATATTGTTAGTCATTTTCTTTGGGGGAATGACGAGGTGGGTTTTTCTTTTAGGCCATCCATTGGGCCTTCGGGTGGTATATTGACATTATGGGATGTAGGAGAGGTGGAGGTGTGGGTTACCCATTCGATAGAGCATGTCTTGATTATACAAGGTATGTTTATTAAGAGTGGGGAGGAATTTTATCTGGATAATATGTATGCGTCATGCGATGGTGCAGGGTGCAAGTGTTATGGGGCACCTTAGGGGAAATCAGGAATAATTCAGGTGAAGGTTCTTGGTGTGTGGTAGGGGACTTTAACACTGTGAGGCATTAGTCTGAAAGACGTAGTATTATGATGGTGGATCGTTCAGTGGAGGATGCACCTTTTAATAGGTTTATTGATGATAATTATTTAATGGACTTTCCATTATGTAGGAGACATTTTACTTGGTATCATGGGGATGGTCGTGTAATGAGTAGGTTGGATAGGTTCCTGGTGACAGAAGAGTGGTGTGTTACTTGGCCGAATTGTACTCAGTGAGAGGTTTATCATATGATTGCATGTTGGTGTTGAATATTGATATTCATGATTGGGGTCTGCAGCCTCAATGTATGATGAAATGTTGGGAAGATTTACCAGGGTATCATGATTATGTCTTTGGTCAATGGAGTTCTTTCCGGGTGGATAGGTGGGGTGGTTATGTGTTGAAGTAAAATTTGAAGTTAATTACATGGAGTTTGAAATGGTGGTACCAACAACATTCTCAGAAAATGGTGGGTATAATTTCAAAGGTAAAAGAGCGCATTGAGTCCATTGAAGTGAAAGGGGAAAGTGTTAGTTTAGAGGAAGGGGAGGTGGCCGAATTGAATGAGCTTTCGGTCAATGTACTATCTTTATGTAAGTTGCATTCTAGTATTCAATGGAAGAAGTACAGATTGAATTGGTTGAAGGAAGGAGATGCTAATTCTAAATTTGTTTCATGGGTTTATAACATCTAGAAGAAGGTCTAATGTAATCACTACCTTATTTGTGAATACTGGTGTCGTAGAAGGGGTGGTTCCGATTAGGGAGGCTATTTTCCAGCACTTTCATTCTCATTTTTGGGTGGTGGAAGGTAATAGATCTAAAATTGATAACTTGGTGTTTAAAACTCATACTGGGGAGGAATGGGTTGATCTCATCAAGCCTTTCTCGATGGAGGAATTGAAAGAGGCGGTGTGGGATTGTGATAGTTATAAGAGTCCTGGTCCCAATGGAGTCAGCTTCGGGTTTATAAAAGAATTTTGGGATATTTTGAAAGATGATTATTAAGATTTATGGTAGAGTTGCATTCCAATGGTAAGCTCACTAAAGGTATTAATAGTACAGTTATTACTTTGATACCTAAAATAGCTAGTCCTCAATGGGTTACGGATTTTCGTCATATCTCTTTAGTGAGATGTTTGTATAAAGTTCTGCCAAAGGTGTTGGCTAACAGAGTATAAAAGGTTATTGGAAGGCTTATTCAGAGTCACAATTCGCTTTTATAAGTGGTAGAAAAATATTAGATGGCATTCTTATAGCTAAGGAGGTAGTGGATGAAGCTAGGAAGAACAAGAAGGAATTATTGTTATTCAAAATGGATTTTGAGAAAGCTTATAATTCGGTTGATTGGAACTATTTGTCTAGGGTGATGGCTAGAGTGCATTTCCCTGCGTTGAGGGTGAAGTGGATCCTTGAATGTGTTTCGACTGCTATGGTGTCAAGTTTAGTTAATGTAAATCCAATTGATGAGTTTAGGTTGGAGAAAGGTTTACGACAGGGTGACCCTTTATCACCATTTATTTTTCAACTTGCACCTGAAGGTTTTGGGGTTTTAATGAAAGCTTTGGTTCAACGAGGGTTATACTCAGGGTATAAAGTGGGTAGTGGTGTAGGAGAGCCATTTATGCACATTCAATTTACAAATGACACTCTTTTGATGGGGTCCAAGAGTTGGGCTAATGTTAGAGCTTTAAAGCGATTTTGTTGTTGTTTGAATCCAGTTCGGGTTTAAAAGTGAACTTTAACAAGAGTATGTTGGTGGAAGTTAATATTTCTAATTCTTGGTTGAAAGAGGCATCTATGGTGTTAAATTCTAATATGGGAAGTATTTCTTTTTTGTATTTGGGGCTTCCCATTGGGGGTGATTCGTGGAAACTTAGTTTCTGGAATCTCGTGATGGAAACTATTAAAAAGAGGTTATCTAGGTGGAAAAGCCATAACCTTTTGTTAGGTGGTCGTTTGATTTTGATAAAGTATGTTTTGCCCTCTATTCTGATTTACTTCCTTTATTTATTCAAGGCTCCCACATGTATCATTTCTACTCTTGAATCTTTCTTTAATGCTTTATTTTAGGGAGGTATGGAGTTTAAGAGGAAAATGGTGTGGATTAGTTGGGATTCTATTTTCTTGAGTAAGGAGAATGGAGGGTTGAGTGTGGGAAGGTTGAGGGAGTTTAATGTGGCTTTATTATGGAAGTGGTGTTGGATGATGTTTGAGGAGATGGGAAGCCTTTGGTGTAGGGTGTGAGTTCAGCGTTATGGAGAGGCAGGAGGGCATTTGATGTATGATATTGTAGGAGGGTCTGTGTGGTGGTAGACTGTGAATAGGATTAGACAAGGGGTTGGGATGGTCGATAGAGGGTGGATGCTTAATAATATTGAGTGAGTATTTGGTAATGGAGTCAACTCCATTTTTTAGAGGGATCCTTGGTTGGACAGAGGGACATTGATGAATCAATTTAGTAGGCTTTTTGAGTTATCTGTGTATAAGGAAGCGTTAGTAGAAAATATGTATTCCTTAGGGTGGGGGTGGATGGAGAGGCGTGGAGATGGCGTATGAGATTTTTTTGCGTGGGAGAAAGAGATGGTGGGGGAGTGTATTTTGCTATTGGGTTTTGTGGTTTTGTAGGTTAATGTTGATGATTCATGGGTGTGGATACTTCATGCTTCAAATTGTTATAATGTAAGCAGCGCATATCATTTCTTAACAAAGAGTATGGATGATCATCATGTTCGTGACTCTTAGGTTTTGTGGATGAAAGTGGTGCCATTGAAGGTTAACCTTTTTTTTTGGTAGTTATTTCGTGATAGACTTCTGACGAAAGACAATTTGGTTAGGAGACATATTATCAGTGCATAGTTGCAAAGTTACCCATCATTGTATGGTATAAATGAGACTCAGGATCACATGTTTGTTCGTTATGACTTTTATAGTAAACTCTGGTTGTTATTGTCTGGGAGGTTAGGATTGAGTAAGTTTTTCAAGGGAATTGTAGGGATCATTATGACCAATTTGTGTCTTTTGGTGGTTGGTTAAAAGAGTGTAAACATGTATTTCATATTATTTGGGTTGTTGCAGTTTGGTTGACTTGGAAAACGCAGAACCATTGGGTTTTTCAGAATAAGAGTCTTTCTTTGATGACTATTTGTGAGAAGATTAAAATCCACTCTTTCTGGTGGTTGAAGGCTCACATGTCATCTTTTAGGTTTGAGTATTAGGTTTGGAGGGTTAATCTACTTCAGCATATTACATGCACTGGTGGCTAGTTTGGGTTTTTGATCGAGATTTTGTAACATTTGTTGATGTATCTTTTTTTGAGCAGCTCTTCTAGTATATCTTGTGCTTGAATGGTTATTTTATGGTTAATATATTTTAGTTTCTTAAAAAAATAAGAAGAAATTTTTTTTGTTAAAAAATCTTTTCTTTTTCTTTTTTTTCTTTCATCTTTATTATATTTTAAAAACAAATACGCATATCAATTTAATGACTCATGTGAAAAGAGTAAAAAAATTCTTAAACTTGCAGTGAAGAATATATATATATATATATATATATATATATATATATATATATATATATATATATATATATATATATATATATATATATATATATATATATATATATATATATATATATATATATATATATATATATATATATATATATATATATATATATATATATATATATATATATATATATATATATATATATATATATATATATATATATATATATATATAAGTGGAGACCAACTTACATCAAGAGTCAATTTTAGGAATACTTGAATCCAATGAGAAAGATCTTGTTGGCAACTGTAATCCTAAAGGTTAAGAGATGAGAAAATAATTCTTGATGGCTTATATGGTTCTTCCTCAATCGGTAATCCTAATGCCTTGTATAGAGTAATGACCAATTAAGGTTCTCATTATAATGAATTGGGTAATCCTGACATTCGCTCATATTTGAGCCCATATCCAATTATTTAATTTATTCGTTAAACAATTTCTAAATTAAATCTTGATCTTGCGGTTGATCAGAACCTGGAGAGTGGCCGGAGAGTGATCTTCAGACGGGCAGAGGAGAGAGGGGGTTGTACATGCAAGGTACTCCAATGATTAAGTAAGAGCGGTATCAAGAAGGTACTAGCAGAATATTAGGTAGTGAGTAGTAAGTATGTGATACCTTGCCCTCACGGGTGTGAGGGTTTATATACTGGCGCTAGCGCGTGGCCATTGGTTCCTGATTTCTTGCCTAGATATACGGGTCTGGAAAATCAGGTAACTGTTAGGACTCGGTCAAACCAGGCAGTACTATCTACAACTAGCCGTTGGTTTCAGGGAGGAGGCTGATTGTGGGCATCTCTCTAGTCGGTCCCTGGTGGTCTGCATGACGCTGGAGTCGGGCGGACTTAGAAAGATGCTCGACGAGCATCTCGGATCGGAGCCGGGTCAAGAGGATAAGAGGGTGGTATTTCTCGACAGGTGCGGGAAGTACTGGTCATGGTCGTTGGGTGGAACCCATAAGATGCCTTAAGTTGGGCCCACTCAAGCTTTTGGGCCGGTCCAGAACACTAGCCCCCAAGTCGTTGCTTCTGGGCACAGGAGCGAAGACTTTGATGTCTTTTCAGGGGACGGGGAAATGGGCATTTTTCCCGTTATAGTTCTTTGTTGGGGAGGCGAAACATTTGCTGTTGGGACCGTTGAATTTGGAGAGGTAGCGTATTTCAGGAAATGTGTCGATCGAGCGGCACAAATGATGGCCTAGGGCTAGGGTGTTATGATGACGACCCTAGGGTTCCCAAGGCGTGTGTTTTGCACGCGTGGAATGTTTCAGCTATAAATGCAAGAGGAACGGGGAGATTAGTATTTTTTGCTTTCTCCTTCAACTGCTTGTATTACCTCGACGATCGAATACTAGGGTTTGCTCAGGTTCTTAGTCCGCGGTCATCCAGCTTCGTCTCTTCTTCTTCTCTCGGTGAGTTCCCATTTCTCCATTGTTGCATGTTTTAGCGCTTTCGTTTTTTGCTTCTTAGATATCCATGCGGTTAGGATTTATGGTTTCGTTAGAGACCTTAGGTGGCGGACGCCGTTCTTGCGGCGCATGGCTTCCGGAGCCACCGTGGAACACTCTCGGGGGGCCTGGCGGCGTGCTATAGGTGATTCGTTTAGGGTTTGAGTATTTTCTGCAACATGTGCCTGTTAGAGTACCTTAGTGGAGTTCTGGACTTTCTCTGTGTTTTGTTCCTAGCAGCGCGCCTCAGTGAGGGTTCTGGTCGAGGATAGGATCCTCGTCTCTGAGCGCCCTTTCACATGTTTAGCGGTGGAAGGGTGGTTATGGCATTGATGTCGAGCTCACCTTTTTCCTATGCTTTTCAGGTGCTATGGCTTATGATTCACATGTTATTATTTCGAGCAAATCCATGAAATCTTCCAGGAGCTCTTCGAGCGAGACCAACGGCAGCTCGCCGAGCATATTAGAAAACTATGGGGAGCAGCAAAACCTGGTGGATCAACAGATGGGGGAGCCCGACATAGGGGCGACCTCTTCTGCACGGGACGACCTATTTCCTCCTCGAGATGACGAGGATCCTCGAGATTGGGTAGCTAAGGACCCTTGGGAGTGGCAGTCATACTTTTATGAGCACGGGGAAGACGTTTTCACCGATGTTTACGTACACGAGAAGGGAGCCCGGGAGGAGTGGTCGTTGTATATCCCCGGGAAAGACAGCAGGATTTTCTCAAGATACGACAGAGGCGGATTCCTATGTATGACATAGTTTTCTGGGAGATGGGTCTCCGTCTTCCTTTTTCTGATTTTGAAGTGGCCATTTTCTGGCATCTACATGTGCCCCCCTCTCAGTTGCACCCTAACGGGATTTCATTTATGCGAGCATTCCAGATACTGTGCGACTATTTAAAGATCGGGGTCATGATCCCGTTGTTCTTCTATTTTTTTCATATTCAGAGCAGTCGGACTAACGGGCGATGGGGATGGGTCTCCCTCAAATAGGGCAACGAGAAGTTGTTCAAGGCCTACTTGGAGTTTGTGCGCCATTTCAAAGACTAGTACATATTGGTGCAGCCCACATCGACGAAGGCGCTGCTGAACGTTTTTAGGAGTCGGCCATCTCTCAACGAGGACGGGACTCCTCGAATTAATGAACTGGGGGAGCCTACCACGACGCTAGTCGCCAAGTTCCCATTCCAATGGACTAGCAGACATTTCGAGAAGGAGCTGGGCTCTTATGTCTGGAGAGAGGGGGATCTTTGGGGTGAGGACCTGTCGAGCTTCACTACTTTAACCTCGTTTGTTGCTCGAATCCCTCTGGTCCAGCGAGTCGGTCGAGGGGATAGGCCAGTGTTGGACAGAAATGGGGAGCCCGTGCTCGAGCCGGGTCTTATAAACGTCCGGGAGCTCTTTGGGAGCGAGGATCCCGTTAGATATCTGGGTATAGATTTTCTTTTTCCAGTATGTGATCTTCGTTTGCTTGACCCATCATTTTACTGACTCTTGTGTTTTCTTTGTTTTGTAGAAAATATGAATCTTGCTCAAGAAATCCTGGCCAAGACACTCGCCGCTCGGGAGAGAAAGGCCAAGAAGGATGCCCAAAATAGCGCGGGGCCAGCTCCTACTCCTGGATCGGGTGGGTCATTCTCGACCCCATCTACAGCCGCTTTATCTCCGTCTATTGTTTCCTCGAAGGCGAAGAGGCCTCGACCTGAGGGGAGCGTTAACCTTACTGGGGAGATAGGATAAGGGGCTTATGATCTGCCTCCCTGCTGGCTGGAGAGGTCCTTTTTTGAGAGCGCGACACTTTGTCTCCCTAGGGCCGAATCTCTCCTTCTCGAGGGAACGAGTCGTCCGAAAAAGAGGGCGATGCTGGCTCAAGATGCGGGTGGCTTGATGCGGATCTTGGATATGGTTGTGGCGTATACTGAGGGGAGTTTATCCCAGGAGATAGAAATCAAGAACCTCCAAGCCAAGTTGGCGATAAAGACAAAGCCCTAAAGTTGGCTGAGGCAGAGTCGGGGAAGTTGGCCGAGGAGCGCAACACCTTCATGCTCAAGAGAGAGAGTCTCGAAGGGAGGGTGGCGGCCTTGACCACCGAGCTAGTGCCCGCTGAAGAAGAGGCGGAGGATACCAAGGACCTGAAGACTCGGGCCGAGCTAATAGCCCATTTCCAGCTTGCAGTGGACGATGCTCAGGGTGCTTCCGAGGGGAGCTTCGACAACATGGTGAATCAGATACGTGTGTTGAATCTCTGTGTTGAGCTTAATACTTCGGGCATCGGGGTCAAATACCATGTGGCTAACAGAGAGATTATGGTTCCTGACTACCTGAGGGATGTCATCGATCAACCGTCTGGGGATCCCGCTCGACTGTCGCCTATCATCGAGGGAGAAACGAAGGGATGATAATTTATTTGTTTCGGCCTGCGTGCCATTTTTTTGGTAATATTTGCTGTTTCCCGGGCTATTTCCCGTTTATGTAATATTCTCACAATTTTGGCCCAAGTGGTCGCTCTATTTATTTTCCGGCCATTGGTCGTTTTGCTTTGAATATTTAATGTGTTATTTGCATGATCATTGACAAGTTAGCCCGATTAGGACTTTTGTATTTTGCTGAGTTTATATCATGGATATGCTCGTTTTGTATGTTCATCGGTGTGGGGAGACCGATCAAACTGCCAGGGCGAATGAAAAGGCGAGAGCCGGAATCCGGGTCTCGTTTTCGAGGGACCCAGTTTCGGCAGCGTGAACTTCCCGTCGCGAGTCGGGCGTTCTACCGTCGTGGCACAAAGACTGTGGATCTCGGTCGAGTTATCCATGTCGGGCTAAGGGTATGCTCGTCACAGAGCGGAACCTCACCCCTTATACATACGTTGGGTGCTACGCTTGTTCCTAGGCACGCACGCGTGGTCGGGTTCAGGCGGGTCTGTCTTGTCGGTCGAACTTGCCGACAACTCAGTGGTTTCAACTGTAGTATTGTTTTAGCTTTTCAGCATTCCATGATCGAACGAGTTGTTCCCCTTGTAAATTTTCTAAGTAATACGCTTCGGTTCCCGTTTTAGCGTAAACGCGATAAGGACCTACCCAGTTTGCCGCGAGCTTGCCCTCGCAAGATTCTTTACGATTTCTCTTCAGGACAAGGTTGTCGACCTCGAACTCTCAACGTATTACCTTGGCGTCGTAGTGCATGGCTATTTTTTGTTTGAGCGAAGCCTCTTACAGAGCCGCTCCCGTTCTGATTTCTTCTACGAGGTCAAACTCTTCTCTGAGGGCGGCGTCGTTCATCTCCTCATCGAGAGGTTCCCCGGTTCATCTGGTATATTCCCCAATTTATACAGGGATAACGACATCCGTCCCGTATGCTAGTCGGAATAGAGATTCCCCAGTAGACGAGTGAGTGGTCCTTCGATACGCCCAAAGCATGTTGTGTAGCTCCTCGACCCATCACTTCTTAGTTCCGTCCAACCTTCTCTTGAGGCCTCTAAGTATCACCCTGTTGGCAGCCTCGGCCTAACCTTTGTTTTAGGGGTGCTCGATGGAGGCGGAGTGTTGGGTCGTGCCAAGTTTTGTGACGAATTCGTGGAAGGTGTGATCCGTGAACTGGGTCCCGTTGTCGGTGACTATCGCTCGTGGGATGCCGAAACGAGCCAAAATATTTCTTTTGTTGAAGCGAGTGACGTTATGGGCAGTGATTTTGGATAGGGCTTCGGCTTCTATCTACTTGGTGAAGTAGTCGACGGCTACTATCAGATATTTATTCTGATTGGTTTCGACCACGAACGGGCCGAGGAGTTCTAGTCCCCACCAGGCGAAGGGCCAGGGAGAGGAGAGGGATTTGAGCTCTCTCGGAGGGGCTAAATGCATGTCTCCGTGTCTTTGGCATTTATCGCATTTCTTCATGTGTTCTCTTACATCGTGCTGCATGGTGGGCCAGTAGTATCCCATTCTCAAGGCTTTCCTCGCGAGGGATCTTCTGCCCAGATACTGACTGCCGATGCCCTCGTGGATTTCGAGCAGTATGCGTTCCGTCACACATCGGTCGACACACTTGAGGAGTGGGATGGAAAATCCTCTTCTATAGAGTTTTCCTTAGACCAATAGGTACGAGCAGGCCCTTCGTCTGATGATGATCGATTCTTTCGGGTTGTCGGGGAGTTTTCCTTTAGTGATGTAATCGTGTACGGGGGTCATCCAGCAATCGATGTCCCCGATGGCGAATACTCCTAGGGTGGCAGATGGTTTCTGGGTGCTCGGCCGAGGGAGTACCTCTTGTATTACAGATTTATTTCCTCCCTTCTTCTTTGTGCTCTCCAGTTTGGATAACATGTATGCGCGGGCATTGTGTTTGCTAGGGACATGTTGAACATCCATAGACCTGAATTTCTTTATTACCTCCTGACCAGGGCCCAATATTTGGCGAGTTGGTCGCTTTTGACTTGATATTCACCTCGGACTTGCGAGGCGACCAACTAAGAATCAGTGAAGATTTTTACTTCCTCGGCTCCCAAATATTTGGCTAGCTGTAAGCCTGCAAGGAATGCCTCGTATTCGGCTTGATTTTTGGAGGTCGGGAAAGACAGGGAAAGGGAAACTTTGACCAGGGTCCCTTCCTCATTCTCCAATATGATGCTTGTGCCGCTTCCCATCGAGCTGTAGGCGTCGTCAAAGAAGATCGTCCAGCAGCACGAGCCTTCTGGATCCCCAGGTGAGGTCATTTCCGCTACGAAGTCGGCTAAGGCTTGAGCCTTCATGTATTTCTTAATTTCCTATTGGATATCGAATTCAGAGAGTTCCAGAGACCACTCCAGCATTCTACCGGCCATGTCTGGCCTTCCGAGCAGCTGTTTTATTGGTTGATCCATCCGAACCACTATGGTGTGGGCCAGGAAGTAGTGTCTTAGCCTCCTCGCAACATTAATGAGGACCAGGGCGACTTTATCAATCAGTTGGTATCTTGCTTCCGGGCCTTGCAGGGCTTTCCTTGTGAAATAAATTGGCCTTTGTCCCTCCGGGGTTTCCCTTATTATTGTTGCGCTTATTGCCTCAGAGGCGACAACTAGATAAAGTTAGAGGACTTCATATTTCCTGGGCCGATATAAGACGTGCGGTTGTAGGAGTTCTCTTTTCAAGTGGACAAGGGCTTTCTCGCATTCGGGCATCCACTCGAAGGTGGCTTCCTTGCGCAGGAGTTTGAACAAGGGGAGCGCGTGCTGCGCGGATTTCTCCATGAATCGGGAAAGAGAAGTGAGCATATCATTCAAGATCTGGATGGATTTCTTCGAGGTGGGTGTCAAAAATTCGGAGAAGGCCCAACATTTGTCGGGGTTCGCCTCGATGCCCCGTTCTGTCAGATAGAACCCGAGGAACTTTCCTGCTCGTACGCTGAAAGTGCACTTTTTCGGGTTGAATCGCATCCGGCATTTTAGGGCTTGTTCGAACACTTTTTTCAAGTGGGCGGCAAGGTCGAGCTCTTCAGTGGACTTGACGATCATTTCGTCGATGTAGACTTCGAGCATGTCGCCTATTTCGTTGGAAAAGACTTTGTTCATCATGCGCTAGTAGGTAGCGCCCGCGTTTTTCAGGCCGAAGGGCATTACATTGTAGTAATAATTGCCTGATTCGGTCATGAAAGCGGTATATTTTTTATCTGTTTTTGACATGGGGATCTGGTTGTAACCAGAGTATGCGTCCATGAAAGATAGCAGTTTAAAATTGGCCGAATTGTCGACCAGTTTGTTAATATTGGGGAGGGGATAAGCATCTTTCGGGAAAGCCCGGTTGAGATCAGTATAGTCAATGCATATTCGCCATTTCCATTAGATTTTTTAACGAGGACTACATTGGAGAGCCAGGTTGAGTACTGGGCTTCAGAAATAAAATGTGCCTCTAGGAGGTCTCTTACAGCTAATTTAGCAGCCTGTGACTTCTCGGTCGACTACTTTCTTCTGCATTGTGTGACTACCTTGATGGTGGGATCAATGGTCAGGTGATCACATGCGACCTCAGGGTCTAAACCGGGCATCTCAGTCACACTCCAGGCAAAGAGATCAGCATTCTCCCGCAGGCAAGCTTTGAGTTTCCTCTTCGCCAGGTTAGGGAGGTCTGCTCTGATCTTTACTCCCCTGGTGGGGTCTTCTCCGATGGGAACCAGCTCGAAGTCGCCGTCTGGGATAGGTCGTGTGTGACTTGAGGGCTCGTTGTGTCTAGAAGAGGAGGTTGACCCTTCGTCTTAGACCATATTATCCTTCCCTTTCTTCCTTTTCTCGGCCTTGTCTTCCATGGAGAAGCGACTATCGAGGTCAATGGTGTCGACCCTCGACAGCGGTTTGGATTCCTCTGAGCTGGAGGGCAGCATGGCTCCAGTGGTTGTTCGAGGCTGGGCATTGATGGAGCTGAAGCCCATTGCAGAAGCTTCAAAGAACCTTCTGGATGCTTGGATGTCCCCGTGAAGAGTGGCAACCAAACCTTCGACCGTGTAGTATTTCATCTTGAGATAAATGGTGGAGGGGACCGCGATGAGTTCGGCGAGAGTGGGTCTCCTGAAGATGCATTGGTATAAAGATGGGCATTCCACCACCAAGAATTGGGTCTTGATGGCTCTGGCTGTTATTCCCCTGCCAAAAGTGACGATCAGCTCCACGTACACCCATGGCTTCGTGCTGGCCCCATTGAAACCTTGAAGATCAAAATCCACGTAAGGGGTTAGGTGGCTCTCGTTCAGCTGCAAAGTGTTGAACAGTTTGGCGTACATGATGTCGACTGAACTGCCCTGGTCGACCAAAATGCGATGCACATCAAAGTTAGCCATCCGAGCTCTCACGAGTAGTGGGATGCTCGAATTTGGGGCTCCTCCCGGTAACTCTTCCTTATAGAATACGAGGGGGTGAGATCCTCCTCGAAACTTGTCGAGCGTCGCATCCATCTTAGAGTTGGCCTCGATGAGTTGGTCGAACCTTCTCTTCACTGATTCGACGTATGCCTGTTGAACCCTCCGTCGGAAATGACCATGGCTTTTGGAAAGGATTCCCATGGACTGTGGGTGGATAAGTACAGTGGGAAATCCTTCGTGTCCGGAAAATAGAAGTCTTTCGGCCGCGAGATGCTCAGGGCGACCAGAATGGCTTTGAGGTCGAGGGATTTCTTCCCTTCCTCGACATTTTTCGTCTCTGGTGCTTCGTCACGGGCGGCCTCTTTTTTCTTATACTGCTTGAGGTGCCCGTCTCTAATTAAAATTTTAGTTTCATCCTTCAGGTGAATGCAATCCTATGTGTCGTGGTCGTGACTCTTGTGGAACCTGCAGTATTTGCTTTTGTCGGCTCCTGGCTTCGATGGCGTTTGTCAGGGGAAGCACACCCCCGCTTGTTTGAACTCAGAATTAGCGCATTCGGAAAGAATACGCTCCCTAGAGGTTGTCAGGGGGGTTTAGTCGTGGAAGCGACCCGTCGGCCCCTTGTAATCTTTCGGGTCATAGGATATATCCTCTCGTTTCTTCTCCCCCCGACGAGATGTCGAGGGCTCATAATTCTTTGAGGGTCTGGCTTTCTCCCTGTACCTGGATTCCCGGGCACTGTTGGCCGCCTCTTTCTCCTCGTACTATATGTACGCCTGGGCCTTCAGGAGAAGAGAATCGAGCATGGCTGGTGTTTCTATGCCCACAACCTTGGCAAAGTCGCTTCGGGGACAGAGCCCATGCTCGAGCAGGTATTTCTTCATGTTGTCCGTTGTCGGGACCTGGACCGCTTCTTTGTTGAAGCGCTCAATGTACGCTCGCAGAGATTCGTCTCTGCCCTGTATGATTTCCTCGAGTGAAGCTTTTGATTTAGGATGTCAGCAGGAGGCAGTGAAATGCCTTGAAAACATCTTCCCGAGTTGTTTCCATGAGGTGATGGATTTGTCGGGCAAACTTTTGTACCATGCCATCGCCCCTTTCTTGAGAGTAGTCGGGAAGAGCCTGCATTTGATGGTGCCCTTGACCCTTCTATAGTCGAGGAGCGCATCAATATTCTCGATGTGCTCGTCAGGGTCTGTCGTTCCGTCGTAGGTCCCTAAAGTGAGTGGCTTCTCTATGTCGGTGGGGAGCGGAGCATCAGTGATCTCCCTAGATAGTGGGTAATGGGGCTCGTCATCTTCACTGTTGACGGGAGATGGAGAAGGAGAGTGATAATTTCTCCCCCGTTGGTCATCGCGGTTCCGTCGAGGGGATGGGATCCTTCGTTATTGTTTTGGCTCGGGAGAGGGTAGTCGAGCACGGTCAATCTTCCTGTTGTCCTTCCTCTTCTTGAACGAAGGGGAGTCTTGATCTCGGGCGAGAGGCGTGCGGCCGTGTTTCTTGAAGAAAGAAATATCGCGCCTTTCCTTCTTGGGTGGTGGACCGCGCCTGGGTGGTGATGCGCTGGAGGAACTACGTCTTCGGATCCTCCAAGGAGGAGATTTTGAATGCTTGTTTTCCAAGGCTCATATCCTCTGGTTTTGTTGAAGGATGAGGGCGTTGGTCTAATTCAGGGCAGCGAGCAATGCTGCCATGGCCGGATCGGTGTTGAGAGGAATAGGAACCAGTTGCAAGATTTCTGGCAGTTCCTCAGCGGGATTCTTGGATCGTCATTTGTCCAAGAGCAGGTCATCGCCATGTCGGGCATCAGTGGAATCAGGGGACGCGATTTGTCCATCATGGAGGCCCATGTTGTCCTCAAGGCGAGGGTGTTCCTGGCTTCCATCATTCTTGCGAGTAGGGGAAAGGATGATCTTTCCGGACAGGTAAAGATCGTTATGGTCGGCCATGATATGAGAGGTGGATCTTGAAAGAAGAGTTGCTTTGATCTTAGGTTCCGAGGGAAGAAAGATGGGGATAGCAGGTTCCCCCAGACGGTGCCACTGATCTTGCGGTTGACCAGAACCTGGAGAATGGTCGGAGAGTGATCTTCAATCGGATAGAGGAGAGAAGGGGTTCTACCTGTAAGGTACTCCAACGACCAAGTAAGAGCGGGAGCAAGAAGGTACTAGCAGAATAATAGGTAGTGAGTAGTAAGTATGTGATAACTGGCCCTCACGAGTGTGAGGGTTTATATACTGCCGCTGGTGCGTGGCCATTGGTTCTTGATTTCCCGCCTAGATATGTGGGTCCGGAAAATCAGGTAACTGCCAGGACTCGGTCAAACCGGGCAGGACTGTCCGTAACTAGCCGTTGTTTCCGAGGAGGAGGCTGATTATCGGCATCTCTTTGGTCGGTCCCTGGTGGTCTGCACGACGCTGGAGTCGGGTGGACTGAGAAATATGCTCGACGAGCATCTCAGATCAGATCCGGGTCAAGAGGACAAGAGGGTGGTATTTCCTGACAGATGTGGGAAGTCCTGCTCATGGACGTTGGGTGGCACCCATGAGATGCCTTAGGCTGGGCCCACTCAAGCTTTCGGGCTGGTCCAGAACAAATCTAATCAATCTTTTAACTTTATTTGATCACTTAATTTTTTAAAGAACTTAATTGATAAATAACCGATATGACTAAAATATATATGCCCCATAATAATCATTGGAATATTAAATATTATATATAAAAAAATATTCTAACAATCTCCCTATTGGAAATATCTTAATAATTATATCTTAGCTCTTTAGGCGCGAATCATAATGCTATTTATCATTAGATTTCAACTTTACAATATGGTCCACCTTATACATCAATAATGGGATTACCACGGATGTCGTTACTGACGTATAGCATGACAGAATTCCGATGACCACCACATCAATGTACTTGATGACATAGATCGGTATGAATGAGTGGCATGGAAATTTCATGCAATGTGATCTCTAAATCATGCATATTTGCAACTGGTCCGACATAATTCTTTATTTCTGCCATGGTGGAGGGAGCCATTGAAGCCTATTTGGAAGACTTCCAGGAGACGTCTCCTCCAGCCAAGAGAAATATGTAGCCAGATGTGGAACGTCTGTTATCCGGGCATCCTGCAAAATCAGAGTCAGAATACCCAATGATCTCCAAGTTATATGACTTCTGATAAGTGAGCACGAATTCTTTAGTTCTCTTCAGGTATAACATTAAACGCTTTACTGCTATCCAGTATTGCATACCAGGGTTGCCGAGATATCTTCCGAGAACTCCTACAATAAATGTTAAGTCTGGGTGTGTGCATACTTGAGCATACATAAATAAGACCAAGAAATTATAAAGAAAATGAATTTACTCCCACTGAACTTTTGGTACACACAATTATCAACTAGATTAGCCTCAAAACCAAATAAGGATTTAACTTGATGAAATTTGTAATACCATCGACATAAAGTCTATTTAAGCCCATAGATGGATTTCTTGAGTTAACAAGTTATAAACTTTGGGTTTCCTAAGACATAGTTTTCTAGTTGCACCATATACATTGTCTCTTCAAATTTTCCATTTAGAAACACAATCTTTACACCCATTTTATTAATTCTAAATAAAAATGAGCTACTAATGCCATCATGATATTAAGAGAATCTTTCTAAGAAACTGGAGGGAAAGTATCTTTATAACTAATGCTTTCCTTTTGAGTAAATCCTTTTGCGACGGGACGAGCTTTATATCTCTCAATGTTACCATTTGAATCCATTTTAATTTCAAATATTCATTTACAACCAATGAACTTCTTTTCTTCAGGTAATTTAATAAGATCCCAAACATCATTGTCAGCTATCGAATTCATTTTATATTTCATGGCATCAACCCACCTAACAGAGTTTTGAATTTGCATAGCTTGCCCAAAGTTGATAGGATCTTCCTCAGTCAAACAATGACATCCTCATGTTCTTGAAGAAATACAACATAATCATCTAGAGTTGCAGTATTCCTCTCTCTAGTGGATCCTTGAGGTTGTTGAGTTTGACTACAGGTGGTGCTTGAGGAAGAAACTCAATATTGTCTTGCTCTTAAGGTATGTTAGGAATAACATCATGGTTTATCTTAGACATCTTTTTGGAACAAAGATAGGTACAAAGACTTCATCATTGTGAGAAATAGTTTCTTCACCAAAGACAACACTCCTTATGCTTCCTTTGAATACTAATTTCTTTATGGTATATTTAACCCAACTCTGATACCATTTGTTAAAATTAAATGACTTAACAGCCAATCTTATATACATGTTCACAAATTATAACATATAACTTTATATGGAAGCCCATTAGTCTTACAAGCATGTACACGATTAAAGGATCAATAAAATAATATTAGGAATATCAAGGTCCATTTAGAAAGTTTTTGTTGGTAGTTGCAATCCTGAAGGTTAAGATATGAGCAAATAATTCTGATGGTTTATATGGTTCTTCCTCAACTGGTACTTTTAATGCCTTGAATATGTAAGAACAAGAAGTGTTTCTACATCTGGCCTTGAGATTTTGATGATAACTTTACATGTTATATTAGAGAACAATTGTATACATTGGTGATTTTGTATAGTGTGTAGCTGCTGCTATATTGTTCTAACTCTGATATCAAGGCATTTGACGTCATCAGGTTCTGAACATATACTCTGGAAGAAAATATGTGGTTACGTGTTTCATTAAAGTCAAGGTTATGAACTTATCTTCTGCGACATGTCTTAGGAACATTAGTACAAGAAGTTCTGATCGTGAATTTATGGTTTAGCTTTGGAGGCCTTCTAAAGATTTACTTATGTGTGTTACATGTTCTGAAGATTATGAAGACGAGGTTCTTCTGAACAAGTTCTAATGATCTGAAGAAAAGGAAGTTATTACAACAAAGTGCGGAAGACAGGTTCTTTGTGAAAAGTTCTGAAGACTCCAAGACTTAGGTTCTAAGGATTAAGAAAGATTCTTCAACAACAAGCTTCAACGTTCAACATTAAAATATCTGAAGCCTCTGAAGATAAGAGTAAAAGTTTAAAATAGTTAGTGTGTGATAGTGTACAAAAGGTACATAAAATGTTTGTGAGCTCTACTCTTCTAATGTGGCGCAGGGATAGTCCTTTCGTACTTGATTGTAACTACTCTCATTATAACCGTTGAGAACCAACAACTATATTTCCAATTTACCTTTCTACCCTTTCAATGGGTCTATTTTACAAGCTATAAAAGGAAGACTTGGAAGCTGAAGAAATGTAAGAAACTGCCCTATAGCGACAAATCTATCGAATCAAATCAAAGCTCAACAAAACTACACCAAAGCATTATGCAAACTCTGTAGAGAAATCATTTGTATATAGTTTTGTAAAAAAGCAAGGAGTTGTTGCTCATATTTTGAAGTAGAACACTTAGGTGTTTTTCATTATAATGAAAAGTTTGTGTAATCTGCTTACGAGAAGCAAATCTATAACACACTGAACATACTCAACTCTTGTTGAATGATACCTTGAGAGACTGAGTGAAGGTCTGAGCTCAAGAAGACTCATGTTGCGGCTTGATTAGATTTTCAATAAGGATTGACAGACTTATTGAGGGTGCCAATAAGGTTGATCAGACTTATTCTTGGTTGTTTGATAATCAGTTTGGTTATAGTGAATTAGGTCCTTGTTGAAGGCGAAACATCCTTGAAGGGGTGGACTGGAGTAGCTTATTTAACAACGAATCAGGATAAAAATAATTGTGTTTATTTACTGTTATGTTTAATTTAAATTGTTATGTTACTAATGAAAAGATTTAATTTGGTGAAATCCAATTCAAACCCCCATTTCTTGTGTTTCTCACACATTCAATTGGCATGAGAGCTTCAGTTCTGGTATTGATAGTTATAAAACACTTAATCGTGTCAGATAAAGATCTAAACAAGTTTTTCTTTGAATAAACACAATGTTTGAACCCACACCAGCTGCTGATGCTGCAACATATTCAAATGATAAAAGTTACAATGTTAAACCTCCCATCTTTGATGGAGAAAAGTTTGAATACTGGAAAGATAGACTAGGAAGTTTCTTTCTAGGCCATGATGTTGATCTTTGGGATACGGTAGTAGATGGCTACGTACCTCCCACAGATGCTACTGGAAAATAAATAGCTAGGAGAGCTATAATTGATCAACAAAAGAAAGATTGTAAGAATCATCATAAATCAAGAACCATCTTGTTGAATGTGATCTCTTAAACTGAGTATGCGAAGATCACTAATAGAGACTCTGCTAAGTCTATTTTTGATTCTCTCAAAATGACTCATAAAGGATATGATCAAGTCAAGGAAACCAAGGCGCTGACCTTGATTCATAAGTATGAATCTTTCAAAACGGAGGATGATGAAATCGTTGAAGTCATGTTCTCAAGATTTCAAACCTTAGTTGTAGGACTGAAAGTTTTGAACAAAGGCTATTCAACGGCAGATCATGTGAAGAAGATTATCCGAAGCTTGCCATCCAAATGGAGGCCTATGGTAAATGCACTCAAGTTTGCAAAGGATCTAAACAACACTTCTTTAGAAGAACTGATAAGTTCTATGAGAATTCGATAGATTGATCTAGAAAAATATGAACCACAAAAGAAGATAAAATCTATTGCGCTCAAGTCCATCAAGAAACCTGAGAAGTCCAAAGCTCTGCAAGTAGAAGAGATAGAAAATTCAGAAGAAGATCTTGATGATGAAGAAGATGAGTTATCTATGGTATCCAAAAGGGTTAACCATCTATGAAAGAAAAGTCAAAACAACAGATTCAGAAGCTCAAGAAGGACTGGAGGTCACTTGGAATCAACTTCAGGTCAAAGAAAGTCGGGTGGTATTGAAGTCACTTGTTATGAGTGCAATGAACCAGGAAACTACAAATTTGAATGTCCTAAGCTTCTGAAGAACAACATCAAGAGGAGAAATCTCAACAATAAAAATCAAATAGAAGCAAAAAAAATGACTCTGACTCAGAATTAGAACATGCTTATGTAGTACTGATGGCTCAAAATGGAGCATTCAATGAAGAAATCTATTCAAAAGATGAAGCAATTCAAAAGCAGAAAAATTTGTCTGCGAAGAGACATCCTTAGCTGCATAGCTAAAACACCAATCTTGGTACCTGGACTATGACTGCTCGCGACACATGACGGGAAAAGGCTTCATAAGCTTAGATCTTAAGAATGGAGGCGTTGTAGGTTTCAAAGGAGATCAGAAAGGAAGAATCATAGGCTCAGGTACAGTAGGTAATGGTTCTCTTCCCTCTATTACTAATGTTTTACTTGTTGAAGGATTAAAGTATAATATATTATCTATAAGTTAATTAAGAGACAATTGGTATGATATAATCTTTAATCAAGATTCCTGTAAAGTTGTTAGTAAAAAAGATGGCTCTGTCCTTTTCAATGGAAAGAGAAGAAACAACACCTATAAGATCAGACTTTCTGACCTTAAAGAACAAAATGTAAAATGTCTCATGTCTATTAGTGAAGAGCAATGGATATGGCATAGACGTTTAGGTCATGTTAGCTTGAGAAGAATTTCTCAGCTGAATAAACTTGACCTCGTTAGAGGCCTACCAAAACTGAAGGTTACTTCAGACGCTCTTTGTAAAGCATGTTAGAAAGGAAAGTTTTCAAAAACTTCTTTCAAAGCAAAAAATGTTGTTTCCACCTCCAGACCATTGGAACTTCTTCACATTGATTTGTTTGGGCTAGTAAAAAATGCGTCAATCAGTTGAAAGAAGTATGGATTAGTCATTGTAGATGACAATAAAAAATGGACATGGGTGAAGTTTCTCAAACACAAGAATGAGTCACACTTTATTTTCACTACCTTCTGTACTCAAGTTTAAAATGAGATGAATCTCAAAATTGTCAAGGTTATAAGTGATCATGATGGAGAATTTGAAAACAAATATTTTTGACAAGCTATTTGATAAAAATGGAATTTCCCATGATTTCTCCTGTCCAAGAACTCCACAGAAAAATGGAGTTGTTAAAAGGAAGAATATGACTTTGCAAGAAATGGCTAGGACCGTGATCAATGAAACCAACATGGCAAAGTACTTCTGGGTAGAGGTTATAAACATAACGTGTTATATCCAAAACAAAGTCTCTATTAGACCTATTCTTGGAATGACTCCCTATGAATTGTGGAAGAACAAGAAACCCAACATTTCATATTTTCATCCGTTTGGATGCTCTTGTTTTATTCTGAACGCTAAAGAAAGTATAAACAAGTTTGACACAAAAGCTCAAAGTTGTATCATGTTAGGATATTCTGAATTCTCAAAAGGCTACATAGTATATAACACTGAAACACTCATTGTTGAGGAATCAATTCATGTTAGATTTTATGATAAGCTTGACTTTGAAAAGTCAAAGCTAGTTGATGAGCTTGCAGATGTGGAAATCACATATTTAGAATCTAAAGAAGCTGTTGTTGGTTCAAGGAGTGAAAGAGTCAGAAAATGATCAACCAGAAGTCTATAATAATCAGAGTCCTCCAAAAAGACTAAGACAAAGTCTGTCACATTCTAAGGAACTAATCCCAGGAGATAAGACAGAACTTGTCTGAACCAGATCTCACTTTAAGCCTTTTGAAGAAATTCTTCTAAGTCTAGTATCGATGGTAGAACCTAGTTCTACTGATGAAGCTCTTATTGATCAATGATGGATTCAATCCATGGAAGAAGAACTCAGGAAATTCTAAATCAGTGATGTTTGGGATCTAGTTCCAAGACCCAAAGGAACTCATATGATTGGAACCAAATGGGTTTTTTGGAACAAGCTAAATGAAAAAGGTAATGGGGTAAGAAACAAGGTTCGACATAATGCACAAGGATATAGTCAACAAGAGGGAATAGACTATACAAAAACCTTTTCACCATTTTCCAGGTTAGAATCTATTCGTCTTTTAATTTCCTTTTCTATTAAGCACAACATCATCTTATATCAGATGAATGTTAAAAGTGCACTTTTGAATGGTTACATAACTGAGGAAGTTTATGTGCACCAACCTCTTGGTTTTGAAGATAATAAAAATCCTGATTTTGCTTTCAAACTTAAAAAATCCCTATATGGTCTAAAACAAGCTCCAAGGGCTTGGTCTGAAAGACTAAGAAACTTTCTTTTAGAAAACAAATTCAACAGAGGGAAGGTTGCCACTACTTTGTTCTCTAAAATTTTCAAAAATGATATCTTGGTAGTTCAAATATATATATATATATATATATATATATATATATATATATATATATATATATATATATATATATATATATATATATATATATATATATATATATATATATATATTGATGATATTATATTTGGTTCTGCTAATGCCACTCTGTGCGAGAATTTTGCAAAGTCTATACAGGATGAGTTTGAAATGAGCTTAATTGGAGAACTCAAATTATTTCTGGGGATTCAAATCAATCAAGGAACGGATCAGACCTTCACTCACCAGAGTAAATATGCCAAAGAACTTATGAAGAAGTTCAACTTATCTGAGTGCAAGACAGCAAAGACTCTTATGCATCCTACTTGTGTTCTAAATAAGGACGAGGAAAGTTGCAAGGTTGATCAGAAGTTGTATTAAGGTATAATAAGTTATTTATTATATAGGACTGCTTTTAGGCCTGATATATTATTTAATGTATGTCTATGTGCTAGATTTCAATCAGATCCCATAGAATCTCACTTAACTGCTATCAAACAAATTTGTAGATACCTAAAAAAATACTGCTAACCTTGGTCTGTGTTATAAAAAATCAGAAGAATACAAGTTAGTAGGGTATTGTGGCGCTGACTATGCTAGTGATAACCTTGAAAGGAGGAGTACCTCTGGAAGTTGTCAATTTCTGAGAGAAAACCTTATATCATGGTCCAACTATAGATAATCAACAATCGTTCTCTCAACTTCAGAAACTGAATATATCTCTGCGGCAAATTACAGCATTCAAATTCTCTGGATGAAGAGTGCATTAGAGGATTATCATTTGCATGAAAATAATATTCCTATTTTTTGTGATAATACTTCTGCCATTTGTTTATCTAAGAATCATATCCTAGATTCTAAGGCTAAACACATTGAAATTAAACAACATTTCATCAGAGACTATGTCTAGAAGGGTGTCCTTTCTTAAAATTTGTAGACACTGATCATCAATGGGCTGACATCTTTGCAAAACTCATTGCTGAAGATAGACTTATTTTAATTCTAAAACATTTAAACATGGTTTCATGTCCAAAATGAAAAAGGTGTTGTTTCAATCTGATGAAGCATTAAATGTAATATATGCTTCTATGATTTAAGGTGTAGGTTTCTGAAACATGTGACTTTTGATTAAGTGAAGTCTTCATGAATCAATTGTACTCATGAATCATCTATTCGTTGAATGGACAATTTCTGTGAATACTGAAAAACCTACTTCATCAAACAAGTTACTAAAAAGTAAAAGGATTCTTGTTCGATAAAAGATTGTTGTCGTTCCGAATCACCTTGCACTTTTTGTGACATCTTGAGAGAAATAATATTCTTGGGAATATACAAAAATCTTCATGCTTTTCCTCATGTCAGTGGTTGTTTTTATCCAGTCATCTCCTTGTGTGATACGTCTTTTGGCCTATGTCATTCGTTATAAAAATCATATATTCCATGTTTCATTTCCTTCTCCTCTCACCCTTTTCACTATCTCATCATCATCTCTTTTAATCTAAAAACCATCTTCCATATTTCCTCTATCATGCCTTTTCAAATCCTTCTCTGTTATCTTCAAAGACTCTTTTTTTTGTTACCTTTTTTATTTTTGACAAAGGGGGAGAAAGCAAAATGATTATGATAATGTTTATTCTTAGAGTATTAAACTCAAACACGCACAATGTTGTTGCTGCTAACTGTTTGTTTGATGTTTTCTATCTAGGAACTCTAAACAAGTTCACTGAGTTTATTCTAAGACAGGTTGAAGATGAAGATCCTGATGCAAAGGATGAAAACCTTATGGATGAAATCAACTCTGATCTCATATCTAAGAAGTTGTACTCTTTGTGAATATATGAATATTCAAACAGATGTACCAAACATAATTTATAAGTTATAAACTTACTGAAAGTAAGGTAATCTTGCTTGATATCATAGTTTTTAGAAGTTGTTAACATTCTGAAAGTATGAAATTTAGACTTAAAGCTCGGAATATGTGCTCTCCTGAAAGGAATACAAGTCAACATTATGATGCATGCTCTCATGCAGAGATGCCACTCAGAAACTATGCTCTGATACATGTGCTTCTGCAACGTACACTATATTCAGAAGTTGTGATATGACTGAATGTCTGATACAGTGGAAAATATCATATCAAACGCTGATGCTTGAGAATCCTAGTGTTTTGGTTATGATATCAGAATCAAGGAACAAAAGCGTTGATACTTAATACGTGGCATTATTCAATCACGCTCAAATCAAGATTTTGATTCTTCATCAAGTGTTGATAGAAACCAGGTTCTGAGATGAAGACCAGTGTTCTAGTCAGACTCTGATGAGTTGTATAGGGAAGTGTTACTTCTCTATTCTATGTTCTGAATGCTCAAAATTTATTTTGTGAGTCTTGGGCTCAGGGGGGGGGGGACTCTGAACAAGCGTAAATGAAATTTTGGGTTTAACAGATTCAGGAGGAGCTGTGAGCTTAACTCTGAAATTGTCGGTTACGATGATTACCCTGTATAAATTATTCTATAAAAATACATGGTTTTGTCATCATCAAAAAGGGGGAGATTGTGAGAACAAGAAGTGTTTCTACATCTGGCCTTGAGATTTTGATGATAAATTTACATGTTATCTCAGAGGACAATTGTATACACTAATGGTTTCATCTAGTGTATAGTTGCTGCTATAATGTTCTGACTCTGATATCAAGGCGTGTGAAGTCATCGGGTTCTAAACATACACTCTGGAAGAAACCATGTGGTTACGTGTTTTGTTAAAGTCAAGGTTCTGAACTTATATTCTGCAACGTGTCTTAGGAACCTTAGTGCAAGAAGTTCTGATCGTGACTTTGTGATTTAGCTTTGGAGGCCTTCTAAAGCTTTACTTTTGTGTGTTACAAGTTCTGAAGACTATGAAGACGGGGTTCTGCTGAACAAGTTCTGATGATCTGAAGAAAAGAAGTTCTTACAAACAAGTGTTGAAGACAGGTTTATGTAACAAGTTCTGAAGACTCCAAGACTTAGGTTCTAAGGCTTAAGAAATATTCTTCTACAATAAGCTTTAACGTTCAACATTCAAATACTTGAAGCTTCTAAAGATAAGAAGAAAAATTCAAAATGGTTAGTGTGTGGTGGTGTGCAAAAGGTACATGAAATGTATGTGATCTCTACTCTTTTAGAGTGGCACAAGGACAGTCCTTTCGTACTTGATTGTGACTACTATCATTATAATTGTTGAGAACCAATAGCTAGATTTGTGATTTACCTTTCTACCCTTTCAACGGGTCTCTTTTACAAGCTATAAAAGGAAGATTTGGAAGCTGAAGAAATGTAAGAAACTATCCTGCAACGACAAATCTATCGGATCAAATTAAAGTTCAACAAAACTGCACAAAAGTGTTGTGCAAACTCTATAGAGAAATCATTTGTGTATAGTTTTGTAAATAAGCAAGGAGTTATTTCTCGTATCTTGCAGTAGAACACTTAGGTGTTTTTCATTGTACTGAAAAGTCTGTGTAATCTGCTTACAAGAAGCAAATCTATAATACACTGAAAGTACTCAACTGTTGTTGAATGATACCTTGAGAGACTGAGTGAAGTTCTGAGCTCAAGAAGACTCCTACTATGACTTGAGTTGATTTAAAATAAGGATCGACGGACTTATTGGGAGTGCCAATAAGGTTGATCAGACTTATTGTGGATTGTCCTGTAATCAGTTTAGTTATAGTGGATTAAGTCCTTATTAAAGGAGAAATCATCATTAAAGGGGTGGACTGGAGTAGCTTAGTTAATAGTGAACAAGGATAAAAATCATTGTGTCCATTTACTGTTATGTTCTAAGCTAACTTGTTTTGTCATCAACAAAAAGATTTGAGCATTTCTTGTGTTTCTCACACCTTTAGAATATTCTTCAAATGGGGAGAAGAAATTATTTGCTCGCGTGTGTATATATATATATATATATATATATATATATATATATATATATATATATATATATATATATATATATATATATATATATATATATATATATATATATATATATATATATATATATATATATATATATATATATATATATATATATATATATATATATATATATATATATATATATATATATATATATATATATATATATATATATATATATATATATATATATATATATATATATATATATATATATATATATATATATATATATATAATGTGTATTGTGTTTTTTTATGAGTTTTAAATGAAAAGTGAAAAACCAAATGATCGTACCTGACTAGAATGGACCGTAACAGCTAGCTCGAGCAGAAGTTGAGAGTGAAGTGGGGGGAGTACCTGCAAGACACTCTGATGCCAAAATGTATTTGGGAATGAGGAAGCAAGTATGAGAGTTTAGAAAGTGTTGAATACCTGACCCTCTTGAAAGAGAGGGTATTTATAGCCCCCAGCGATGGGCCAAGGTCTCTTTATTGGGCTGATCAAGAAGGCCCAACATAGAGACTTCCAGGTTCTACGTGAGTATTGGGGACCCGCACGTGGTCCCCTGCATGGATGACGTCCTCCGCAACATCAGGAGGATATGGATGCGATCATTTCGGGACCATGAAGACTCCGCAATATCCGGAGACGTTGGTAGTCAGCCCTACGAGGATGATGTTTGGGAGGAGTGCCTGCTCGTCGTGGGTGATCCCCGCCAGACACGAGCTCGATATGGGACCAGTCTTTGTCGATGAGTTAGTTGAGGTGTCCTCGAAGCCTTCATGGTTGGGGTGTGGGCATCCCCAGTCTATTCGGGAGTTTTCCCCACGTGGTGAGGTTGTCTCCTCGGGGAAAAGGTTAGTAGTTACCCGTCATGTTCGAGGGTAGTATTGGTCAGTGATTCAGGTTGGCACACTTGGATTTTGGCCTCACTGGGAGTTAGGCCAAGGGCCGGCCCATTCCAGAACAGGAGCCCTCCAAGTCGTTGCTCCTGGTGAAGGAGTCATGACTTGATTCAAGTTCTCCCCTTTGCGAGGTGCGATGCTCGACATGGATTTTTTCTACCATGGACGGAGAATGCCGTCGGTTCGTGATTTTGCTCTGGGCAGCAGTCGGAGTGTGTTCGAGGAGGACTCGCGGGGAGAAGATGATACAGTTTTCAGACACGTGGTGTGGCTCTTGGGAACAGTAATGATGACCTAGGGATTAGGGTCCATCATTTTCTGTACATGTAGGTGTCAAGGAGAAAGGAGGCTTGTGACTTCCCGACGCGATGTTTCACATTCCACGTCAGCTCTATAAATAGGGCTCCAAGGCTGATAACTTACTTTCATATTTTCGTGCTCTCCACTTTCTCTGTTGTCAACACCGTGCGTTTTTTCCAGAATCCTTGAGACTACCGCATAGTCTGCCGCGTATCCTTCCTCAATAATCGTCGCTCTTCATCTTTTCTTCAAGTAAGCGTTCTTTCTCCTTGATATCCTGTGTGTAGATAGATTTTGATGATGTTTAGTAGTAGTATTTCGCGTCTGGGGGTTACGCTCGGGGAATTCATACATTTAGGCGTATGATATATGATCATGCCCGTGATATTCATGCGTTTAGGCTTATGATTTATGATTATGCCTTTGAAATTCATGTGTTTGACTAATAAATTTATGAACTTGGTCGTGAGACTCGTCCTTTCGTCAGTATTTAGGCTAGTTTTCCCCGTGATCTCCATGTGTCTGGCTAACAAATTTATGAACTGGGTCATGAGATTCATAGTATGCTCGCCATATTCTTCTTGTGCCCGGTATATTTATGATAAATATAGGCGTTCGTCGTTAGGATCGTTGCTTGATCGAGGTCCACGTATTTCCCCTTTTTGTGCGAATGGCTGTCGACTTGGTTTGGGTGTTGCTTAACCTCTTCACCTGCATCGTGGAAAGGTGGATTTGCTTTCGGATTCACCAGTTTCATGTACTTTGTAGGTAAATGGCCGACACTCCCGAGTCATCGGAGCACATGGACACCGAGGGAACCAGCGCAACTGAGGAGAGTGTTAATCTGGTCGACACCGTCGACGATCCTACTCTGGATTGTGTTGGTGCATAACCCCGAGGGATAGCCTCGATCTACAGTTATACCGGGAGGCAAGCCTATACCGTCGTTGAGTATGGCGACAGCCAGGAGGGTTTTCGAAGAAATTTCAAAATCATGAGGCCGACGCAGGACGCGCGCATATGCTCGAAGTTCACTCAGGATGCCTTCCCTATGTATGAGGTCGTGTTCAAATACCTTGGACTTCGGCTTCCTTTTAACGACTTCCAGACGGGGGTGTTCAATCATTTAAACTTGGTGCCCTCCCAGCTTCATCCTAACGCGATTTCCTTTATCCGAGCATTCGAACTTACATGTCGGTTCCTGGGGATTAGGGCGACGATTCCCCTGTTCATAAGGGTTTTTCACTTGTAATGGTAGTCCCGAGGAGGGAAACATAGTTGGGTATCCCTTAGACAGTCGAAGAGGATGTTTAGGATGTACATGGATTATGTCTGGGACTTTAAGAACAAGTGGTATATCTTGCAACCATCTACCCAAACAACCTTAAATTCCCTATTTGACCCGGCTACCGTTGTGGACGAGGATGGGGAGCCATGCTTGGACACCAAAGGTAATCCTGAGATGGGGAGAATCTCAAAGTTTCCCATCCACTAGTGCTCGGCCCACTACGACCACGGCCCCGGGTATTACCACACTTTCGCTGTCGGTATGAGCGTCGAGGACGAGGAGGCATATGGCGTCCTAAATCGATTTGTCAATGGTTTCTTCCCTGCCAGGTGGGTTACGAGGGAAGCACACAACGTTCTTAATGAGGACGGCGAGCCAACATTTGAGACACGTCTGATCAATACCAAGGCGCTCGTCGAGTGTCAATCTTACGTAGTCCTGAGGAGGGAAACATAGTTGGGTATCCCTTAGACAGTCGAAGAGGCTGTTTAGGATGTACATGGATTATGTCTGGGACTTTAAGGACAAGTGGTATATCTTGCAACCATCTACCCAAACAACCTTGAATTCCCTATTTGACCCGGCTACCGTTGTGGACGAGGATGGGGAGCCATGCTTGGACACCAAAGGTAATATTGAGATGGGGAGAATCTCAAAGTTTCCCATCCACTAGTGCTCGGCCCACTACGACCACGGCCCCGGATATTACCACACTTTCGTTGTCGGTATGAGCGTCGAGGACGAGGAGGCATATGGCGTCCTAAATCGATTCGTCAATGGTTTCTTCCCCGCCAGGTGGGTTACGAGGGAAGCACACAATGTTCTTAATGAGGACGGCGAGCCAACATTTGAGACACGTCTGATCAATACCAAGGCGCTCGTCGAGTGTCAATCTTACGAGAAGGTCGTAGATCTCTTAGGTTTCTTGCTTACTTTACTATATTGATAGCCTTCTTTGTTTCTTTGACGAAGATGACCCGGGCACATTTTCTTCGTTTTTGCAGATCACATAACAGAACGCTACGAGAGACTCCTGAAGTTGACCCAAGAGAAGAAGAGCAACAAAAGGCTGGTGAAACCGCAGCAAGTTACGCGGATGGGTCTAGCCCCCGAGCCGGTCATGGAAGGATCTAATGGTTCCTCGGGTTCTCGTGGCACTGAGCGCCAAGCAGTGTTGTTGAGAAAAAAGAGGAGTCGGCCAGAAGGTGGACATGCTGATGTAACTAACGGGGGGCGGGTTCCCAGACCTTCAGCCTACCACCCTGCTTCGTGGAAAAAGACTCCTTCGAGGGTTTTCTCTTGACCGTGTCCGATAACGAGACCGACATCATTAGAAGGCTCGACAAGGAAGGTCGAAGGAAGCACCTCATTGCCAGTATGGTCGAGGTGGTGAAGATGGAAGAGATAGCGGTTTTCCTGGAGGGCGAAGGCTCAGACTCCTCGGATCGGGTCAGCGAATTGGAGTCGGAGAAGGCAACTCTTGTGACAAAAACCAGCAAGTTGAAAACTGCTCTTGAACGAAGCGAAGAGATGTTTCGTGAGCAGTCTGACATGCTGGCAGGGGAGAACGAGAGAGCCGACAAAGCCCTTGAAGACAAAGAATGCCTCTAGCTTGATAAGTAGCGGATGGAGAGTGATAACCAACGACTGACAATGGAGGTTACAGATTTGAGGGCTGCTTTGATGGCCACGGAGGGTGAGCCTGAAGGGGTATCTGACTTGCACACCCGTGCTGATTTTGTTGCTCGGATTTAACTCTTAGAGTTGGACTGCGTTGAAGCCTTGGCTGACGGATTTGAGTCTGTTGTGAATCAGCTGTCCGTGTTGAACCCGGGGTTAAATACTGAAGGAACTGGGGTTCTGTCCTAGGTTGTTGATGGTCGGGTGGTCCCTCCTCCTGACTCTCCTGATGTCGAAGTTAGCACTACGGGGAGCGATTAACATTTTTGTGTTTTCATTTGTATTTAGGCCTGCGTGCCCGTAATTTTTGTAATATTTAGACATCTTCGACCCAAGTGGTCGCCTTTGGCAATCATTTTGCTTTATTTGATACTTATCGTTATTTCTGTTTGTCGTTGGTTTTGACTTGGTTATTTAAAGAATACTTGGTATATCCTGTGGAGATACGTGCTCGACCATTGTTGTGGTCTTATGAATTTTCCACGAAGTTCGTGTTTTCCGTGTGGAGATATGTGCTCGACCCTCATATTAGTTTGACACATGTCAAAATGTGTCGAGGGCGCGGAGTGGGAATCTGCGGGACGAGCGTATGATCGCGGTTGGGATCCTACGCTTGTGGCGTTAACTTCCCATTGCGAGCTGGGCATTCTACCATTTTGGGGTACTTCGACAGTAGAGCTCGATCGAGGTGTCCCTATCAGGCTAGGATGTTGCTCGTTAAAATGAATAACATCCTACTTTTTGTTAGTTGGTAGGCCGTATTCGTACCTCGACGCGCCTACGTGGTCGAGCTTTTCCCTTCGTCAGATGAAGATGAATATTCGACGGAAAAAGTCCTCAGCAGGTGAGGGACTTAGCTATAATATTGTTTTAGCTTTGCAGCATTCCAGGGTCGAGGTAATGGTTATCCATTCAATTTCTCGAAGTAATATTCTCTGGTGCCCGTAGCTCCTTGGACGCGGTAAGGTCCTTACCAGTTTGCGGCCAACTTCCCTTCGTGGGAATCCTTCTGGTTTCTTCACAAGACTAGGCTACCGACCTGAAATTAGCGCTTTATGACTTTGTTGTCATGGCGTAGGGCTACCTGCTGTTTCAGCATGGCCTCGCGAAGGGCTGCTCCTGATCGGATTTCTTCGACAAGGTCGAGCTCATCTCTGAGGGCCTCATTGTTTATCTCCTTGTCGAGGGGAATTTCAGTTCTCCTATATGGCTCCATGATTTCCACCGGGATGACAACCTCGGTGTCGTAGGTCAGTTGGAATGGCGTCTTGCTAGTCTTCGAATAGGGCGTTGTTGCACCCCAAAATTTGCCCTCCCATATTCATCAAGAAATTGCCAAGCCAAGTCACAAAATTCCCCAAGGGTTGTGCAGTGCAAAGGTCCCCTATGCAGTCAAAACTAGGGTTTGGATTCTGATCAAGAGAATGAAGTTTTCAAAAGCCCAATCAAGTCTCACATGCCTACAAATGTGGTCAAGTATCCTCATATCAAGTTTCAAGGCATTCAGCTCAAAATTGCACAGTCAAAACCCTAGATTGCACTACAGTCAACTGTAGGGGCAAAATGGTCATTTGACAGTCAAAAGTTCAAATTTTTGGTCAATATATCATTTTTAGGCCACAAACATCATTTGATCAATGCTTGATCATGATTCTCAAAATTTGGCTCAGAAATCATCAAAGATGCAAAAGTTACTATATTTGGACAGCTGAAAAAGTCAACTGAAATTGACCAGGGCATAACTTTCACATGGATTATCAGAAAAATTCCATCCAAAGCTCATTTTGAAGAGAAAGACATTTCCTACAATTCATCTTCATATTCCAAGTCCAAGAAATGCTCTCACAAAAAGTTATCAATTTCAACATTATAGGTCATTTTCAAAAGTCAACAAAAAGGGACTTTAAGTCAAAGGCCATAACTTGAGATTGGTAAATCAAAATGACATGGTATCAAAGGCATTGGTTAAAGGACTCAAAGCCCTTTCCAAAATGTCCAAGAACATGTGAAAAGCTTAATAATTGAGTAAGTTATGCCTTGTGGAAGTTGGGAAATTTTTGGGAATTTTGAAAGGTCAACAATGGTTCAAATGATCTAAAAATGCAAATGGGCCCATTTTTCTTCCAAGTTTCTTCATGCCAAGCCTATGCACGACCATTAAGCCCAAGGGGAAGTATTTTCTCAATTTTTAATTATTTATTTGAATTTATATTAATATTAATTCACTTAAATCATTTAAATATGTAGAAAATATTAAATTTGACCTAAAAGAATCTTTTTGTGCACATCCTACTCTCAATATTTCGTGCTTGTTTGATTATGGAAAGTTTTGGTTTGATTTGAACTAATTGACACAAGATTGCACATGAAAAAAGATATGAAAAGATTTTACAAAATCAAATATTGAAAACTATCAATGCCATGGATTTTGTGCAATTTTGTTGACCTAATGCCTTGGCTACATATTCAGGAATGCAAACCTAATGCCCTTGGACAAGAAGCTGCGCTAAAAACTCCATTGCACACTTGAAAAATTGGTCCAAAAACTCAAAACTGATTTCAAGGTTAGGAGTCGATTCAGGCCTTGATTTCCATCCAAAAAGCTTCCTTGTGACTCACTGATCGTATTCCAATCAATATCAACCACAAAAGCTCCAGGAATTGGCATCAAGAACTCAAACTGTAAAGCAAAACTTTTGAAATCGTATAGTATAATCCAAGCATCTTTTGGCATTTTTATTTATGTATTCATGCTCATAACGAAGTTTCCAAGCTAACCATTACTTTTAATTGCGTTTTTATTGACCATACGAGATTATGCCATGTTTGGATATTAGGGTTTGCAGGTTTTAAAATTGGGGTTTTTGCAAAGAAGAAAAATTAAAGCTTCAAACCATGACCATTGAATTCAGTACATGGAGACGAACATGAATCAACCTTCGCGAACAATTTATGAGCTACATAGCGCTATTTGCTATTTCTTCTAAAGGTGCCTAAGCCCACGCATGAAAAACCGTAGCCTTTGAGTTCATGTTTCAGAAACAATGGGGAAGATGATGTGTTGGCGAAGCGTGATTCGCCAGTTTGAATTGCGCGCGTTTTTTAATTACTACGCGTTGGTTTTGTTTTTTATTATTTGTTTACCATAATATATCAATTGATCCAAGCAGCTCAGCTGGCAGGCACCTCTCTTGGCAATATCCAAGACTTGGGTTCGAACCCCAGGTCTCACGCTATTTCAATATTGTTTTTCATTCACAGTTCCCATGCAGGCATGATCCTAAGACGCACCATACTCCTTCATCATCCCACCATACACGCGTCTAGCAACACTGGATCAATGGCCAAGATTCTGAAGAACACGTATACGCTGGTCAATGCGCTGGCATACGAATTGGCAAAAGTCAATGTATCCACAAGCTTAATGGGCCTGATTTGCTGGCCTTACCTCCAATTTTGGGGCTACCCCCCCTGGTTTGATTTTCTTTTTTTATTTTATTTTCTCAATTGTTATGTGATTTATTGTTTATTTGTTTTAATTAATTAATTACTTTTACAAAAAATATAAAAACACACAAAAAATCAGAGAAGGCAAAAAAATATAATATTTATTTATTTTCATTATTTTTATGAATAAATTACATGTAAATAAATTTAGTTTAATTAGGATTTTGCAATTTTAATTCCTCTCATATTAAATATAAAAAATAGAATTAGGTTTAATTAACAATTTTCATTCCTTTTTTTTAGTTTTTCCTTTTATCATAATATTATTATTATTTATTTATTTTTTATAATTAAATTTTGCATGTAAATTGACTTAGACTTAAATTAGGTTTAAAATTCAATCTTTTTCACAATAACTTAAAAAACAATAGAATTAGGGTTAGTCAATTATAATTAATTCCTTCTTTTTCTTTTAAATCTAAAAAACACAAAATACCAAAAAACATTTAATTTTTAATTTTAATTCTCATTAACTTTAAATATTTTGCAAAAGGGTCCAACGCCCATTGTTTTTAATTATTTAATTTGCGCATTTATCTTATGTCATATAATTTTGTACCTCTCCCAAAGCATTGTAATTTAAATTTCTCGCACTTTATTTTTTCTGCTTTATTTATTTTCCGCTAAATCGGGTCCGGTTTAATTTTGGCGATGTGGACCCGCGCCATTTGTAATAACCTTAGATTTATTTTCCCGCAAACTTATAACTGTTAAAAAGCATGCAAGAATGAATGTCTTAATTAAAAATCAAGCGTAGATCACAATGACATGACAAAAGACAAATATCAAATGAAAACGACACACAATTCGCACACACCACCCCTAGGGTACGCCTCACTGTTGCCTTTCGAAAGGTGATCGTCGAGTAGAGGACGTCTTAGTAAGTCCTCATGATCCGGGAACCTGGCATGAGGGTAGCTTCTAAGGTGTCTTCCCATTGCTCTAGTGATCACCACGTCCCTAAAACTCGAATTGACCCGAACACCTCCAACGGTGGTGCTACCTACCTCTCAATGGTGGGATGGCACTACTTTAAAGGACTTTTACACAGACGAATTCCTTAGGGTAGGTAGGTTCTCAAGGATACTTGCTCTAAACTCAAAACAAATTCAAAAAGACTTTTCACACCGACACTTTTCAAAAGCTTTCAAAGCAAATTTTTCAAACACTCTGACGTACGAGTCGATCTGAAATTTTTCAAAGAAACTTTTTAAACCCACATTGAAAAGCAAACAAACTATTTTGAAAACACATTGAGCAAGTATCTAAGAGCCCATGGATAACCATGGATAGAAAGGGTGCTAACACCTTCCCTTTCTATAATCTACCTCCCGAACCGAGAGCAATCTCTATAAGGAATTTTTCTGTGCTTTTGTCCTTTCCATTTGGAGAAAATAAAAGACGGTGGCGACTCTTGCTTCCGCGACATTTCGCGAACCAGCGTTAAACAGTCAGTTCCAGATCCACCGATCACAGAACTGGCGACTCTGCTGGGGACAATCTTAAAGTGAGGTATACCTTAGGGCTAGCTAATAACTGTGTTTTCAATTGCTTTCCTTGTGTGCTTTAAAATTGTGGGTTGCTTGGGAGTTCTATAGATCCTAACCTGGATCTGGGGGATACCTTCTTAGAAAGTAGCAACAAGGCTGTGAGGGAACTGTGCGGGGTATACCGACATGGTTGAAACAGTCTGCTACGTTGATGTGGCACTTTGGTGTGTACCGGTAACCCTTGAGTTCAGTCAAGGAGAGTACGGGGCCTCCGCGTGGTGTCGTGAAACATCAACAGACCTTAGGAACCTTAATTGAACAATCTTGGCCTCTTTAGGGTAGTGAGATAACTGACTTTGGTGCAGTCCGAGGTTGGTTGATACTCGATACTACACTCAATTGAGGATTGCTTTCCTGGAATATTTCGGTCGCCAGTTCAGTGGCTAAACCGAAACGATGAACAATGAAAGCAATCCCGTGATATTGGGAACCTTAGAACCCGGTTACTTTGATTAGGACAGGTTGAACCCACCAACTTCAAGAGGGTAATACCTAGACCTCATGCTGGCCTAAACCCTAAGGGCTCCTTTTGTGTGACTTGTGTGCCTTCGTACTTGACTATCTGCGTGCTTGTTACCTGACACTTGTTTCTTGCAGGTCTTGTTTATAGTCCTTAATTGGGACTCATAACATGGTACTAAATGTCTTGCAGGTTTTGTTCATAGTCCTTAATTGGACTTATAATAGGGTGTACTAACTACTTGCAGGTCTTGTTTATAGTCCTTAATTGGGACTCATAACAGGGTACTAATTTTCTTGCAGGTCTTGTTTATAGTCCTTAACTAGGACTCATGACAGGGTTTACCAAATTTCTTGCAGGTGTTGTTTATAGTCCTTAACTGGGACTCATGACAGGGTTTACCTAGATCTCTTGCAGGTTTTGTTTATAGTCCTTAATTGGGACTCATAACAAAGTATACTGAATTTCTTGCAGGGTCTGTTTATAGTCCTTAATCGGGACTCATAACAGGGTTTACCTACATCACCCCATGCATAGCATGACATCATACCATTGCATGCCATTGCATACATCCTAACCCATTTCAAGGATCTCAAGGGCTTGTGATGCAGGTCATGATGAACCAACTGCCCAGCAAGGGGCAAAGAGAATTTATTTTCCTCTAGCTAAGGTCGTCAGGGGCTATGACCCACTGGATATGGTGAGCCTTTGACCCGTGACGAAGGACTCTCAACAACATGAAGTTCCTTCAATCAAGTTACCGGTTTCCAACTCTAACAAGTTCTCTGTTTACCCTGCGAGGTCCTTGAAAACATTGCATGCATATCATACATCTCATTGCATTGCAGGTATCCCTTTGACAGGTTGCTTACCCTTCGTCGATGTTTATTTCAGCCGATCGTCATGAATCCTGAATCATCAGCCGAGCAGACTATCAAGGATCTCCAGGCTCAGAACGCCCAGTTCCAAGAGCTGATCATGAATCTGACCCAGGGGCAACAAGATCTGAAAGCTTTGCTCTTGAAGAAAGACAAAAAGAAGAAGAGGACTGTTCTGTTCAGCCCTAGATGCAGATCTGGGAATACACCGCAAATTGAAACTGAGAGGACAACCCCATCTGTGGGAAAAAGCAGTCATCAAGAGGAAAGGGTGCCCAGTCCAGAGGTCTCTGACAATGAAACAGATTTCGACGACGAACAGTACCCTCCGGCTGAGGACAAGTACAAACAGTTGGAGGATAGGCTGAATGCTATGGAGACCCAACAGGCACCTGGGCTGGATCTTGGAGATTTGGGTTTGTCAACTGGTGTGATAATCCCCCACAAGTTCAAAGCACCATCATTCACTAAGTATGACGGGGCATCTTGTCCCAAGCTGCACTTAAGGTCCTATGTTCGGAAGATTCAACCCTATACGGTGGACAAGAATTTGTGGATCCACTTCTTCCAGGAGAGTCTTTCAGGGACTCATCTCGAATGGTTCTATCAGCTAGATGGGACCAAAGTTCGTAACTGGGAGGAGTTGGCAACTGCTTTCTACAAGCAGTATCAGTATAATGCCGACCTTGCTCCTACGCGTACCCAACTCCAGGGTATGTCGTTAGGATCAAGTGAAGGTTTTAAAGAATATGCGCAGAAATGGAGGGATCTTGCTGGTAGGGTACAACCACCTCTGACTGATCGGGAACTTGTGGATATGTTCTTGGGGACCTTGTCTGGTCCATTTTATAACCACCTGATTGGGAATTCATCTGCTGGATTCACAGATCTTATCTTGACTGGAGAGCGAATTGAAGCTGGTATCCGGTCTGGGAAAATTCTAGAGGCTGCACCTTCTGATAAAAAGCCTCATCATGGAAAGAAAGAATCCAATGCTGTGCACGGTAAAAAGAGCCGTCATGAGGCAGGGGCAATCCAAATTTCCAATCCTGGACCTGCTCAACAAGGACAGGGGCAGCAACGCAAAGAGAAACGGCAGTACACCAAACTCAACATGTCGTTGGATCAAGCACTGCAACAAATGTTGAAGGCGGGGTTGATCACCTTAAGGGCTCCTCTCTGGAATCCGAACACTTCTGCACCCAACTATCATCCCAACGATAAGTGCGCATATCATTCAGATAGCCCGGGGCATACTACGGACAACTGCTGGCCGCTCAAGAACAAAATTCAAGACATGATCGACGCCGGGGAGATTCAGTTTGAAATGTCTGAGACTCCGAACATAATCACTGCTCCATTGCCCAATCATTGAAGCCTTTTGTTTATTTGAATTTTTGAGTTGTATTTTTCTTTGCTTATACAAACAATTAATGTCATAGCAAACTCTTTTATTCTATCAATGCATCGCATATGTCTGTTTTGGAAATTAATACAATTATTCTCATTATGTTCAAATATCTTTTCATATTTTTTCTGATGTCAACTCTGGATCTAAAATTCTAAGCCTCTTGAGGGAGGATGACGAAAACGATACCACGATCTTTACAGTATGCTTTTGAACAGACCCCGCTAATGAAGTACAGGCATTGTTTCAAATCTCTAAACACTGGAGTTATAAGGATGATAATCCCTCGTCAACCCATCAGAGCCAAAGGAGTAGGAGTTTTTCTTTTCGACAATTAAAACCCTTAATCATAACCTGGGGCAGGGTAGTTCTCTCAGTTGATCCAAGTGCATAACGAATGGCACCAAAGAGGCCCTTACAAAACAAAGAAAGACAGTGATGGTTCAGAACAATCAAAAGGACAGGCAGTCATCATCAAAATTCATAAACCAAAAGCCCAAAAAGTCTAAACCTACAAAGGGGACTTATGAAACTGAGGCATCCCGCCGACTGTAATTCCAAAAAAGGGAAACAGTTCAGGCAAAAAAGAAAGGGATAACAAACAAGAAAGAGGTCACACAAACCCTCGACAAAAGGAAATGACTGCCTATTCAAAATAAATTGTCAATATCCGAACCATCATTAGAATATCAGGACAAAGACTCAAACAAGGTCTAATGCACGATCAACTGAGTTTAGGTTTGGAGAACATCATGAAGAACGGGTGGGTACAAATAATTTGAGCCTTTATCCTTTGTTTCTTAAACCGTGAACCAGGCCACGTTATAACCCTTAAAAGTCCTAGCTGAAGCATGGGTTAGTTCGAAAGCGTACTGTTACGAAAAGGTATCCTGACTCCTGAAGGCTTACGGTAAAATAACGAGTTGACATCACGTTTTACAAACATTCATCTGTTTTATGAAAAAGAATGCATTTTCAAAATTCTCAAGACAGACATGCGCTTTGCATTTTTAACATAACCTTGTTTGCATATGACTTTTTGTTTGAACAGCATAGAAGTTCGCACGACGAAAGTCTAATAAACAGAGTACTTCCAATCAAAGGGCACGGTATGATCATTGTCCATAATCTGGGGCAGTTACATCAAGATTCGGAGAATCTCTCACAATGCCTAGCAGCCAAGGGCAACTCTCCATCTGAGACACTTGGGGCATTGGACATGAACTCCAACAACGAACCTGACCTGATCAAGTACCTTCTGATGGTATGACAATATATCTCTAACAGGGGCAATTCCCTACGTGCTGAAAGCATGGACATAGTCGAAAATACTACGCCTAATCAAAGACCCGCTAGGTTGACATACCTAGGCAAAAATCAGGGCTTCCCGACGAACCAAAAGGGTTCGGGCAAAATGAAGGGATGAAATGAAAAAGCTATACGCCCGGCAAGTCGAAAACCTGAAAAGGCGGCTTGGGCAAAAATGGGTATCCTGGTGGACTGAAAACCCGAAAGGGCGGTCCAGGCAAAAGTTAAGGATTAAAGCATACGACTATGTCCCGTCTTCTTGTCATCTGTCTACCAGAAGAAGGTTTGTCCGCCAACAACTATCAGCACCCCACAAGAAACAGGGGCAATAAAGGTTGGTCCGAGCAGTCTGATCGTTCTATCCTCCAAAGTATCAGGGTAGGTCCTGTTGAAGAACATAACCAATACAGTTCACTACCTCCCCAGGAGAGTCCAACCCAGCTTCCCCGGGAAAGTTGGAATCTATCTCCCCAAGCAATAAGCGTACCCCCAGTAGATTCTGGAAGCTTATCCCCTAGCAGGGGACGAACGCGTCATCCGGCTTGATTTAAAGAGTTATTTCCTTAACAGGATATAACTGGGTTATCCTCAGCCAAAAGCCACGGAAAGAGCGTCCTCGACGAAATCTTCTTATCCCCAGCGAAGTCCATTCATACTTCCAATACAGCAAGGTATCCTCAGCGAGTCATCCTCAACAATTCAGCAAAAGCATCTCCCCACAGAGTATTTCTTCCCAGCATGGTCGCTAGAATATCTTTTTCTCCCCGCAGAATCCTCCATTTGCCAAGTTTATTCCCCAACGGAGTTATCTTCTCCTACCGGTATACTTGCAGCTATCCTCCCCAGCGGAAGCAAAGCTATTTTTCAACATCAGCCCAGGATGCGACTTCCCGGCACCCGTCAAGGATTTATTTTCCCTAGACAAAAACATACATTCATAAAACGTCACATCTTCGTACATTATAGCATGCATATGCATCATATGGCACGAATCTCATTAATTTTGAAGACATACAGTTCATGCATCATGATTTTGCATACAATTATGTTTTGCCTTTCAGGAAAAAGATCAATACAAAAATGATTATTATCAACTAATGCAATTCTTTCTAGATATAGTTTCAGATATGATCCAGACATGGTGACGTTCTGATACTGCTTCCAGAATTCCTTCTAGATATAGTCTCAGATGTAAACCCAGCGATGGTGATGTTCTGATGCTGCTTCCAGATTTCCTTCTAGATATAGTTTCAGATGTAAACCCAGCGATGGTGACGTTCTGATGCTGCTTCCAGATTTCCTTCTAGATATAGTTTCAGATGTAAACCCAGCGATGGTGACGTTTTGATGCTGCTTCCAGATTTCCTTCTAGATATAGTTTCAGATGTAAACCCAGCGGTGGTGACGTTCTGATACTGCTTCCAGATTTCCTTCCAGATATAGTTTCAGATGTAAACCCAGCGATGGTGACGTTCTGATACTGCTTCCAGAATTCCTTCTAGATATAGTTTCAGATGTAAACCCAGCGGTGGTGACGTTCTGATACTGCTTCCAGATTTCCTTCCAGATATAGTTTCAGATGTAAACCCAGCGATGGTGACGTTCTGATACTGCTTCCAGAATTCCTTCTAGATATAGTTTCAGATGTAAACCCAGCGATGGTGACGTTCTGATACTGCTTCCAGATTTCCTTCCAGATATAGTTTCAGATGTAAACCAGATATGGTGACGTTCTGATACTGCTTCCAGAAATCCCTTCAAGATGTTCCCCTCTCCGACGATGAGTGTGAGGTGATATTCTCCCTATGGTTCCCTCTCCAGCGGTGTGTGAGGTAGTAATCCCTTTTTCAGATGTTTCCCTCTCCGACGATGAGTGTGAGGTGATATTCTCCTATGGTTCCCTCTCCAACGGTGTGTGAGGTGGTGAGCCCTTTTCAGATATTTCCCTCTCCGACGATGAGTGTGAGGTGATCATTCCTTTCAAATTATAATTGGCTATGGTTCTCTGCCCAATACTGCGAAGATAATAATTCCCATCAAGATTTTTCTCAACGAGCGTTGTTGAGATTAAAGTCACCCAAGGTTCTCTTACCATTCATGCTAAGGCAGTAACCATTCCTGGTTCATTCATCAGCGTTTGAAGCTCCAGACTCAGCTCCTGTAACCAGTCAGGACATATCTACGCCAAGCATCTAAAAATCAGCTCCTGCAACGTGTCAGGTACTCATTTTCTCTTTTGCAGGTATGCAGGTTCTAGCTAAAGAACCTCCTACGCGATTAACATCCAGATGGCATCTATAAGCCCATCGTCCTATCCAGCAATCTCTAAATGGCATCTATAAGCCCATTCCCCCCTCATCACTGCTACTATGTGAGCGCAAATTTCTGGGCACTCTAGTGTCCAATCATCTTTTACCATCGGATTACGAAAGGCACGTCAGCCAATCTGCATCCTCAGGTCTAAGAAGATTGAACAGGGGCAACTGTTGCACCCCAAAATTTGCCCTCCCATATTCATCAAGAAATTGCCAAGCCAAGTCACAAAATTCCCCAAGGGTTGTGCAGTGCAAAGGTCCCCTATGCAGTCAAAACTAGGGTTTGGATTCTGATCAAGAGAATGAAGTTTTCAAAAGCCCAATCAAGTCTCACATGCCTACAAATGTGGTCAAGTATCCTCATATCAAGTTTCAAGGCATTCAGCTCAAAATTGCACAGTCAAAACCCTAGATTGCACTACAGTCAACTGTAGGGGCAAAATGGTCATTTGACAGTCAAAAGTTCAAATTTTTGGTCAATATATCATTTTTAGGCCACAAACATCATTTGATCAATGCTTGATCATGATTCTCAAAATTTGGCTCAGAAATCATCAAAGATGCAAAAGTTACTATATTTGGACAGCTGAAAAAGTCAACTGAAATTGACCAGGGCATAACTTTCACATGGATTATCAGAAAAATTCCATCCAAAGCTCATTTTGAAGAGAAAGACATTTCCTACAATTCATCTTCATATTCCAAGTCCAAGAAATGCTCTCACAAAAAGTTATCAATTTCAACATTATAGGTCATTTTCAAAAGTCAACAAAAAGGGACTTTAAGTCAAAGGCCATAACTTGAGATTGGTAAATCAAAATGACATGGTATCAAAGGAATTGGTTAAAGGACTCAAAGCCCTTTCCAAAATGTCCAAGAACATGTGAAAAGCTTAAAAATTGAGTAAGTTATGCCTTGTGGAAGTTGGGAAATTTTTGGGAATTTTGAAAGGTCAACAATGGTTCAAATGATCTAAAAATGCAAATGGGCCCATTTTTCTTCCAAGTTTCTTCATGCCAAGCCTATGCACGACCATTAAGCCCAAGGGGAAGTATTTTCTCAATTTTTAATTATTTATTTGAATTTATATTAATATTAATTCACTTAAATCATTTAAATATGTAGAAAATATTAAATTTGACCTAAAAGAATCTTTTTGTGCACATCCTACTCTCAATATTTCGTGCTTGTTTGATTATGGAAAGTTTTGGTTTGATTTGAACTAATTGACACAAGATTGCACATGAAAAAAGATATGAAAAGATTTTACAAAATCAAATATTGAAAACTATCAATGCCATGGATTTTGTGCAATTTTGTTGACCTAATGCCTTGGCTACATATTCAGGAATGCAAACCTAATGCCCTTGGACAAGAAGTTGCGCTAAAAACTCCATTGCACACTTGAAAAATTGGTCCAAAAACTCAAAACTGATTTCAAGGTTAGGAGTCGATTCAGGCCTTGATTTCCATCCAAAAAGCTTCCTTGTGACTCACTGATCGTATTCCAATCAATATCAACCACAAAAGCTCCAGGAATTGGCATCAAGAACTCAAACTGTAAAGCAAAACTTTTGAAATCGTATAGTATAATCCAAGCATCTTTTGGCATTTTTATTTATGTATTCATGCTCATAACGAAGTTTCCAAGCTAACCATTACTTTTAATTGCGTTTTTATTGACCATACGAGATTATGCCATGTTTGGATATTAGGGTTTGCAGGTTTTAAAATTGGGGTTTTTGCAAAGAAGAAAAATTAAAGCTTCAAACCATGACCATTGAATTCAGTACATGGAGACGAACATGAATCAACCTTCGCGAACAATTTATGAGCTACATAGCGCTATTCGCTATTTCTTCTAAAGGTGCCTAATCCCACGCATGAAAAACCGTAGCCTTTGAGTTCATGTTTCAGAAACAATGGGGAAGATGATGTGTTGGCGAAGCGTGATTCGCCAGTTTGAATTGCGCGCGTTTTTTAATTACTACGCGTTGGTTTTGTTTTTTATTATTTGTTTACCATAATATATCAATTGATCCAAGCAGCTCAGCTGGCAGGCACCTCTCTTGGCAATATCCAAGACTTGGGTTCGAACCCCAGGTCTCACGCTATTTCAATATTGTTTTTCATTCACAGTTCCCATGCAGGCATGATCCTAAGACGCACCATACTCCTTCATCATCCCACCATACACGCGTCTAGCAACACTGGATCAATGGCCAAGATTCTGAAGAACACGTATACGCTGGTCAATGCGCTGGCATACGAATTGGCAAAAGTCAATGGATCCACAAGCTTAATGGGCCTGATTTGCTGGCCTTACCTCCAATTTTGGGGCTACCCCCCCTGGTTTGATTTTCTTTTTTTATTTTATTTTCTCATTTGTTATGTGATTTATTGTTTATTTGTTTTAATTAATTAATTACTTTTACAAAAAATATAAAAACACACAAAAAATCAGAGAAGGCAAAAAAATATAATATTTATTTATTTTCATTATTTTTATGAATAAATTACATGTAAATAAATTTAGTTTAATTAGGATTTTGCAATTTTAATTCCTCTCATATTAAATATAAAAAATAGAATTAGGTTTAATTAACAATTTTCATTCCTTTTTTTTAGTTTTTCCTTTTATCATAATATTATTATTATTTATTTATTTTTTATAATTAAATTTTGCATGTAAATTGACTTAGACTTAAATTAGGTTTAAAATTCAATCTTTTTCACAATAACTTAAAAAACAATAGAATTAGGGTTAGTCAATTATAATTAATTCCTTCTTTTTCTTTTAAATCTAAAAAACACAAAATACCAAAAAACATTTAATTTTTAATTTTAATTCTCATTAACTTTAAATATTTTGCAAAAGGGTCCAACGCCCATTGTTTTTAATTATTTAATTTGCGCATTTATCTTATGTCATATAATTTTGTACCTCTCCCAAAGCATTGTAATTTAAATTTCTCGCACTTTATTTTTTCTGCTTTATTTATTTTCCGCTAAATCGGGTTCGGTTTAATTTTGGCGATGTGGACCCGCACCATTTGTAATAACCTTAGATTTATTTTCCCGCAAACATATAACTGTTAAAAAGCATGCAAGAATGAATGTCTTAATTAAAAATCAAGCGTAGATCACAATGACATGACAAAAGACAAATATCAAATGAAAACGACACACAATTCGCACACACCACCCCTAGGGTACGCCTCACTGTTGCCTTTCGAAAGGTGATCATCGAGTAGATGACGTCTTAGTAAGTCCTCATGATCCGGGAACCTGGCATGAGGGTAGCTTCTAAGGTGTCTTCCCATTGCTCTGGTGATCACCACGTCCCTAAAACTCGAATTGACCCGAACACCTCCAACGGTGGTGCTACCTACCTCTCAATGGTGGGATGGCACTACTTTAAAGGACTTTTACACAGACGAATTCCTTAGGGTAGGTAGGTTCTCAAGGATACTTGCTCTAAACTCAAAACAAATTCAAAAAGACTTTTCACACCGACACTTTTCAAAAGCTTTCAAAGCAAATTTTTCAAACACTCTGACGTACGAGTCGATCTGAAATTTTTCAAAGAAACTTTTTAAACCCACATTGAAAAGCAAACAAACTATTTTGAAAACACATTGAGCAAGTATCTAAGAGCCCATGGATAACCATGGATAGAAAGGGTGCTAACACCTTCCCTTTCTATAATCTACCTCCCGAACCGAGAGCAATCTCTATAAGGAATTTTTCTGTGCTTTTGTCCTTTCCATTTGGAGAAAATAAAAGACGGTGGCGACTCTTGCTTCCGCGACATTTCGCGAACCAGCGTTAAACAATCAGTTCCAGATCCACCGATCACAGGCGTTATTCGGTAAGCCCATAAAACACTGTAATTCTTCGAACCATCCCCTTTTGGCTTCGCCTAACCTGCGCTTGAGTCCTTGCAAGATGACCTTGTTCGCGGCTTCGACTTGCCCGTTGGTCTGGGGGTGCTCGACCGAGGTAAAATGCTGCTTGGTGCCGAGTTTGGAAATGAAGCTTTGGAAACCTTGGTCAGTGAATTGTGTGCCGTTGTCCGTGACGAGCACTTGTGGTATCCCAATTCGAGCGAGCACATTTCGTTTGTAAAAACGGAGGATATTATGCGAGGTGATTTTCGCTAGGGCTTCAGCCTCTATCCATTTGGTGAAATAGTCTACGACCATGATGAGAAATTTATTTTGGTATGTTCCTTGTACGAACGGTCCGAGGATGTCCATTCCCCACCAGGAAAATGGCCACGGAGACGATAGCGTATTTAGCTCGTGCGGGGGAGCGAGGTGTATGTTAGCATGTCTTTGGAACTTGTCACGCCTCTTGACATATTCTTTGGCATCTCGTTGCATGGTCAGCCAATAGTATCCTGTCCGCAGCGTATTTCACGCTAGGGACTTTCCGCCCATGTGTTGGGCGTTGATTCCTTTGTGGATTTCCCGTAGTATCTCAGAGACCTCGAATTCTCCAACACACTTTAAGAGTGGAATGGAAAATCCACGACAATAAAATTTGTGCTCTAGCACCACATAAGAGCATGCTCGTTGTTTGGTCGCTTGCCTCCCTTTGGTCCAGGGGAAGTTCTCCTTTCGTTAAAAAATTAAACACCGGGGTCATCCAGCATGAATCGTCCCCGATGGCATTCACCTCGAGTAAAGGCGTGTACTTTTCAATGCTCGGGCGAGATATGGATTCTTGTATGAAAAATTTGTTTATGCCCTTCTTCTTCGTACTTGCAAGCTTTGAAAGTATGTCAGCCTGTGTGTTTTGTTCGCGTGGTACGTGTGTAATTTCTACTCGGTCAAACTTTTTCATATGTTCTTTGACCAAGTTTAAATATTCAATGAGGCTATTGTTCTTATCCTGGTATCCCCCTAGAACTTGAGACGCGACAAGTTGGAAATCAGTGAAAATTTGTATCTCACGAGCGCCTAAATCCTCAGCCAGTCTTAGACCTGTGAGTAAAGCCTCGTATTATGCCTATTATTTGAGGTTGGAAAGGAGAGAGTGAATGAATGTTCAATCACGATGCCTTCCTCGTTTTCGAGGAGGATTCCTGCTTCACTCTTGGTCGAGCTGGATGCTCCATCGACAAAGATGGTCCATTTGTGCTCTTTCCCTACGGGGGGGGGGGGGGGGGGGGAGGTTGTCAGCGGTCATGTCCGTAATGAAGTCGGCCAGAGCTTGGGCCTTCAGAGCCTTCCTACTATCATACTGAACATCAAATTCTGAAAGCTCCAAGGACCACTTTAGCTTCGACCTGCCATGTCTGGTCGGCCTAAAAGTTGTCTCACGGGCTGGTCTGTTTATACGACGACCGTGTTTGCGAGGAAATAGTGTCTGAGCCTTCTCACTGCATTAACGATGGCCAAAGATACCTTCTCGATCTGTTGGTATCAGACCTCGGGTCCCTGAAGCGCTTTTCTCGTGAAATACACGAGTTTTTGACCGTCATGAGTCTCACGAATGAGGGTTGCACTAAAGGCTTCAATGAAGACGGTCAGATATAGGAATAACGTCTCCCCGTCGACTGGTCGTGATAGCACAGGAGGCTGTAAAAGGCTCTATTTGATATGGAGAAGGGCCCATTCGCACTCCTCGGTCCACTCGAAAGTTTCCTCCTTGCGCAGGAGTTTGAAAAAAGGCAGGGCGTGTTAAGCAGATTTTACGATGAAACAGGAGAGTGAGGCGAGCATACCATTTAGGAATTGTATGTATTGTTTTGAAGTGGGTGTAGGGAGGTAGGAGAATGCCCGGAACTTGTCGGGGTTGGCTTCGACTCCTTGTTCTGTTAGGTAAAAACCGAGGAACTTGCCTGCCTTAACCCTGAAGGTGCATTTCTCAGGGTTGAACCTCATTCTACATTGCCTTGCTTGGGCAAAGACTTTCCTGAGATGAGCGTCATGGTCGGTGTCTACCCAGGATTTGATGATCATGTCATCCATGTATACCTCGAGCATATCTCTGATCTCATTGCAGAAGACTTTGTTCATCATCCGCCAGTATATTGCTCCTGCGTTTTTCAGACCGAAGGGAATTACGTTGTAGTAATAGTTGCCTGAGCTGGTCATGAAAGCAGTCCAGTGTTTGTTGCTCATTGCCATTGGGATTTAGTTATAGCCTGAATAGGCATCCATGAAATATAAAATTTTATAGTCGGCCGAGTTGTCGACCAGTATATCAATATTAGGAAAAGGAAATGCATCTTTGGGGCACGCCCGGTTAAGATCGGTATATTCAACACACATACGCCATTTTCCATTATTCTTTTTAACGAGTACAAAATTTGACAACCAGGTTAAATACTTGGCTTCAGAAATAAAATTTGCCTCTAGGAGGTCTTTTACAACTTTTTCAGCAGCCTCCATTTTCTTGAGGGACTGCATATGCCTATGCTGTACTACTGCCCTAGCGACTGGATCAATGGAGAGTTGATGACAGGCGACCTCGGGGTCGAGACTGGGCATCTCTGTGACGCTCCACGTGAATAGATATGCATTCTCCCTTAAGCAAGCTTTGATTTGCTTCCTCATTAGGTCGGGGAGTCCGGTGCCGATTTTCACCCCTCTGTTCGGGTCTTCACCGAGAGGGACGAGCTCGAAGTCTCCATCTGAAATTGTTTATAGGAGCTCATGCTTGCTGTTGGAAGATTCGTCTTGGTCGAAGCGAGTGTCCAACGAGATCGAGTCGACCTTTGGAGGAGCCATCTACACTCTTGCCTTGATTGGCTATGGCTCTAACTACTATGTCTCTGGTCATGCTGTTGCAGCTTTCTTGGCGGTCCGTGCGCCGATTTCGATTGTGTTGTGTCCCTTGGCCGCCGCATTGAAGCATCTTTGGGCAGCTTCTAGGTCTCCCTGGTTGGTGGCGACGCGCGCCCTCTTCGTGTAGAACTTCATCTTCAGATGGACGGTGGAGGGCACCGCGGTCAACTCTGCCAATGTCGGCCTCCCAAGGATGCAGTTGTAGAGGCAGGGGCAGTCGATGACCAGGAAGTGCACCTTAACTTGCTTAGTAGCAGTGTCTTTACTGAAGGTGACCATTAGTTCCATGTAGCCCCATGGCTTGGAGGTCGAGCCATTAAAGCCCTGCAGGTCGGATCTCACGTATGGTGAAGGTGAGAGTCGTCGAGTTGCAAGGTTCTAAAAAGATGGTTATACATCACGTCAACGTAACTTCCCTCGTCGACAAGGACGCGATGAACATCAAAGTTAGCCATTCTCGCCCTGGTCAGGAGAGGGATGGCTGAATTGGGGGCCCCTCCGGGAAATTCCTCGAGGTAAAAGGTGATCGGCTCTAATCTTCCCTTAATTCTTTCAAAGGTCACCATTTGTAGGGGGGGTGCGTCGACCAGCTTGTCCAACTTCCTCTTCGTTGAATTTATAGTTATGTCATTAAACCCTCCACCATTTATAACCATGGCGGAGGGGAAGCTTTCCCACCTGCTGTGCATGGGCGGAGGCTCTTCCATGTGTTCAGGGACCTAGAAGTCCTCCAGTCTCATAACCGAGAGCACGGTCTGGATGGGAACCGACTCATCAAATGGTTGGGCATCCTCCTCTGTCTCTCTTATTTTGTGGGCATCTCGACAGGGGGCGTCACTGCGCCGATATTGCCCGAGTCTTCCCCCCATTATGAGGGTCTCAATAGCATCTTTTAGATGGACACAATCTTCAATCAAGTGTCCATGGCTTCGATGGTATTGGTAGTATTTTCTCCGATCTTCCCCAGGTTTAGCAGGAGCGGGGCGAGGACGCTTAACGTCGCCGTCCTTGAAATCTGTGTTAGCACACTGCACCAAAATGCACTCGCGGGAAGCCGTTAGCGGAGTGTACTCAGTGACCCTCCCCGAGGTCTCTCTTTTCTCACTAGGTATTGTACCCTAATTTTTGCCTCTAAGATCCCTTCATGATACCATATTGATTCAATCACACCAAGATCACACTACGGCTTTTGGTTATCCTCCCTATCTCTAGTCTTGCTCTTTGAGGAATCACCAAGCACCTTGACTTGTTTTTCTTTTGTGATCATACATATTTTGTCTTGATTTTTCCTTTTAATTAATAAAATGCAATGTTGGTTTGTCTTACTTGTTGCTAATGTAGGTAAAGGCAATGAGATTTAGCAAGTTGCTTCATGGGTTCATGAGTTTATTTACATTCCCTAGTTAATAAATCTTGAGAAGTTCAAACCTCACCATTGAATTTGTTTTGGAATAAATGACATGGCAAGGTTATTTTGGTTCACCACATTTCAAGGTTATCAAATTTGATTCAAAAGTACAAGGGGTTGATTGAAGAAGTTGTCATGCTTGGACAAGGCTTTGTTCTCATTGGTCCCAAGTGCATATTCCTCTCAACTTTCAAGATATGGAAGTGGTTTTGGTGGCTATGAATTCTAATTTTCATCCTCAACAACTTCTATTTACAAAGCATTTGTGTTGGTACAAGAAGTTTTTTCAAAATTGTCAAAGTTCCTCAAAGCATTTTCTTGATCTAGGAGCTAGGATTTTGAACTTCAAAGAAGTATATCTTGCTCATATTTTGGTATTTTTGAGTTATTCCAAAGACATCATTCTCTTTAAAGGGTTATAAATAAATCACTTTAAAAGTTTCAAGGAGTTTTCATGTGGAAGAAGCTTGATGATGAAGAAAGATTACAAGTCCTCCATATGAACCCCTAATTTCTCATATGTGACTTCAAATGATCATAACTTGGTCCATTTTTATCACCTTGAGCCCATTCTTTTTCCATAATTATCTTGAGGATGTGAACTTTATGCCTTATTTTATATGCAAAGTGAGAAAATGGGTGGAAGATTCCCTAAGGATACAAAAGATTATAGGTCATTCCATGATTTTTTGCTAACTTCAACAATTCATAACTCTCTCAATTTTTGGATATTTTGAATGGTTCAAGTTTCAAAATGTCATTCAAGAGGCCTATTTCATGCCATCTTTTTTGGTCAAGAGCAAATTCCAAGTGGAAGGCCATGTTTGGATGCAAAACATTATAGGTCACTTTTGAAGAAAAAATTGAAATATTTATAAGTATGGAAAGTCAACTTCTTTTTCCCAACTTTGACTCAATGCAACTTTCAGCTCAAGCATCCATTTGATTCCATTTTTTTCCATAGCAAAGCTTGTAACCTCATCTTTCTAAAGCATCAAGAATCATACCCTAAGACCCATTCAGCGGAGAATTCCATTGTTTTGAAATTGGTAACTTGAAACTGAAGTTTTATCACAAGTCAGATTTTGAAATCTTTGTTTTGACTTCTAATAACAAGTTTCCACGCGTTTTTTCCTCTAAACATGTTTAGTGAACATCCAGAATTTATTAGCACAACAAAAACGCGCGTTTTGGATGAGTTTTGATCAAATTAGAAGTCACACTTTTCTTGTTTGCAACTTCACACGATTTCCCTCAAAACTTCATCATTTCACACACTTGGACATTCCATTTGATTCCCTATAAATACAGGGTCATCCCTCATTCATTTTCATAAATTCTTCAAAACTATGATATCATTGTGATGCTCTCATTGCACTGGTTCTAGTCGCAACAGTTACTTTTATCTGTAAGCTTGTTTTGACCATGAAATTTCAAATCCCTTTTCAAAACTTCCCTTCCAAATTGCTTGAGCTACAGTTTATGTAAATTTGTCGAGAAGGTGTGGTTGTCTTCGTCTTGAAGAGACGAAGCGAATGGAATAGGTCTCGTGCTCTAATTTTACAGATTGAGCAACCTAGTTTTGGGACTGGCTGGAGGTTGAAGATGACCAATGTTTTATCCTTCAACCAATGAAAAAGCGCCATTTGTTTTTTTTTTAATTTCTGATTTACATTTGATTCGGTGCATTATTCACTAAAGTCCATAACATGCACAGCACGCTAGGTCCACTTGATCTGTTTACTAACGTGTTTTGAAATTGATCAGATGACCCATATTTTTTTGGTTTTTATTTTCTTTTCTGATATTTATATTTAATTGTTTTAAATTTCAAAAAATCATAGAAAATTCATTTTTAGTCCAAAAAATATGAAAAAATTATGAAATTTTTTTTGATTATTCTCTTTCTGATTTTTATTTTTTCACAATTTAATTTTGTGTTTTGGTATTTTTTATAATTTTTTACTTTATTTGAATTGTTTTAAATGTTTAAAAATACTTTTATACATTTTTAAATTCTATAAAAATTATGGAATGACCCAATGATATTGTGACTAATATTGATGACCTCATTTTATTTTTGTTTCTGATTTTGTTATTCTTTTATCATTTTTGGTTTATTTTACTCATTTCTTTTAATTTTAAAAATAGTTTCTGACTTTAAAAAACTTACCAAAAAAATTGTAAAAATATTTGAGCCCTTCTCTGATTCTTTTATGGTCTCACTTTTTATTTCTTAATTAATTTGAACATAGTTGATATTTTTCTCTTTTATTTCTATTTTTAAAACATTTTTAAAAACCTTTTTGATGTATATATTAAATGCAATATTATTTTGTTATTATTTTCTGGCTGATCTTGGGTTAAATTTTTTATCATGAACTTTATTAACATCATTGGATCCATTTGTTGAGTCTAACTCCACAAAAATGGATGAATAATTTTAATAATAGTTTGATTTAAATTTAATTCAAAAGTGGTTTATATATTCTCTCTCACCCCTCTTCATCTCATCCCTTTCTTACTGCACTAAGTGTTATTGGAGCATGATCTCTATATCATGTCTCAAAACAAATGGTGCATAGATTTCTATTGACCGGCCTCAAAATATGTGCGACTTCTATATAAGTCCACTTACGATTACTTAGCATAGCGCTAAATTTTGTCCCGATTCGAATAAATGATCATTTGTGGCCCAAACCTATGTTTGCAAGCCCATGTATGTTAATTTGATCTCTTTGATCCAATAACTTTGAGATCCATTGTGTGGAGGCTTTGGTTCTACCAATCCTCTAATAGATCTACAACACTTTTGGTCAACGCGGATCACATAAACACCGTTGATCATTAAATGGTTCTTTTGAGGATTCTAAATGGATGATATACTTGACAAAAAGCAAATGCAACTTGTTGTGTGGAGGCTTTGGTTCTACCAATCCTCTAATGAGTTCCAAATGCAAGTTTCAAGATGGTCATCCAACTAACCACTAATTATTAAATTGTTTTTACTTTATGCTTTTTATTTTTATGGTTTATGTACTATTTACTTTAAGCGTTACATTTCATTCCATTTTTATTTTGCTCACTTGAGCATTTATATTCTTGTTATTTTTATTTTGCTCACTTGAGCTTTTCTTTTCTCTTTTAAGACACCTAATAATCAACATAAACCATAAAATGCTTTAATGGTACTTGGACTATTTGGTTACTATCCTTGGCATTGTGGAGTATTGGACTTCTTGGACTTAGGATTAGAGGCCTTGACCTATGTTGGAGACCTTGTGACCTTAATTGATATTTTGTCTGGAGTTCTTGAGGTTTACCTCGAGACATTAGGTTGTTTGTTTGCTTTTTGTGCAGGTTATTATGATTACATACTTTGTTTATAATCTGGAATTCACCCGTATACAACTGTTACTCTGCCTAATTTTTGTGAAGACTTAATACACTTGAAGTTTTGTTCTCACAAGAGGTCTAGTATCTTTGCTTGGTTGGTTTCAATCCAAAGAATGGGAATTCTATCTTGGCTCATAATGTCAAGTATTGGCTTCTTGTTGGTTAGATGGTTCTTATCCTTAGCTTTTACCTTATGCTTTAGGATAGTCTCTTCTTCTCCTCCCATCTTCTTCAATTTCAAAAATCTTCTTCCTATTTTTTTGAAAACTCTTCTTTGTTCTTTAAACTTAAATTACTTTCATAATAAACTTGGACTTAGGTCCATGCATTTTCAAAACATTTTCATGAATAAACCCTAATCAATTTAATAATACCTTGACCTTCCTTTTTTTAGAGAAGATTAAAAGTCAATCAATCTCATATCAAACCATTTTGCCACTTTCGCTTTTACCTTAAAAAATTTCTCAAAAGATTAGACTCTTGTCAATCCTTGTAGTGATGTAAACAATTATACTTCTACAATGTGAAGTCAAGAGAGATATTTTCAACTTGGGTGTTGAGTGAGGCATTGTTGATTTTAAAAATCCAAGCCATATCCTCCACTTTGAGATGATGTTAATTCTCCTTTCTCAAGATTGTGGGTAGTAAGTATGTTTTCCACACGGACAATGACGATGATGTCTTATCTCATAAAATCAACCAACACATTTGTGTTTTAAAATTTTCAAAAGGTGAACTACGTGTACCCTGATCTCCTATTGCACGAAAGGTGGTACATAGGCACTAAACATTTGCAACCACGGAGGGTGCAAAAATCATAACAATATAGATTTCTTTTCCTACCTCCACCATCTATTTTTTATATAACATTTTATAGTCAAAATATACAGATTTTTACAAAGAGATTCCTGCGGAGTACCATAATACCTTCCCTTTGCATAACCAACCCCCTTACCTTGAATATTTCCCCCTCTTTTTGGGTTATTCTCTCTTTTCCCATTCCTTTGGAAATGATAAAGCGCGGTGGAGATTTTTATTTTGATCTGTATAAGTCAAGTCAATCCAATGGCTCAGTCTTAAACATTTCTACCGCTATAGAAAAATGGCGACTTCACTTGGGAAAGATTGACCTCTTGTTGGTCCATCCCTAAGTGGGTTGAGTTTATCTTTGTTTATATCTGTATATGTGATATTGTTGTGTATATGTTATATATACGTTTATCTAGATTTTCCTGGTTTTCAGGGTGCTTGGTGATTACTTATAAGTCCTATACCCGAACTTGGGAAAACTTTAAGATAGGACGGGCGGTATAGTCATGTTAACTTTGAGGGAGTAATCCCAAAAAAGGAGGCATGAGATCCCCCACTCAGTGGAGGCCCCTTTGACTATAGTGTCATTTACCTAGTAATCAAGAAGACGTACTGCTTTCGGCCTGAGAGCCTGCTGAAGCTGAGGACCATAGAATATCTAACCCATCTTGGCCTTTTAGATGTAGTGCAGAAGCTACGACGGAGTAATCCAGAAATAGTTGTCACGCGATACTACGCTCGGACGAGTTTTTATTGAGAATATTACTATTTACCAAGTTAATTGAGAAGTTGGTAATATCCGAAGGAAGGATGTAGACTCTGGGAACCTCTAGAACCTTGTTCAGCAGGTGATAACTTTTAGACCATACCTTATGGGTAGTACCTTCGACCTCATGCTCGTGATGTTGAACCTATGAACCCTATATGTGTGATCTTGTGTGTGATTGTTGCATCTTGCATCCATGCACTCATAAGCATCTTTTGAAGAAATATTATTTCAAGAGATTTAAAAGTTGACCATTTGTGAATATCTCAGGTACTTTTTAAGCATGGATTCTGGAAAAAGAAAGATTGGGAAGTACAGTTTCAAGGATCCCAAGATAGATGGGTTGATCAGTCTAATTCCCGAGATTGAGTGTTCTGCAGATTTTCGAAATAAGTATGGATCCATCATTCCTCTCATGAAGCTGAAGATGAAGGAGGGTATTCTCTCGACCTTGGTCTAGTTCTATGATCTGATGTATCATTGCTTTACTTTCCCTGACTATCAGTTGATGCTTACACTGGAGGAGTATTCTTATCTGTTGAATTTACCTATCACCAATCATGTTCCTTTTACTGGTCTGGAGGGTGAGCCAAAATCACATGAGATTTCTGCTTTGATTCACCTGGGGACCTATCACCTATCGTGTTCCTTTTACTGGTTTGGAGGGTGAGCCAAAATCACATGAGATTGCTGCTTTGATTCATCTGGGGAAGTCTGAAGTCGAAGCCCATATGACTACTAAAGGAGGTATTAGAGGATTACCAGCTCAGTTCTTATTGGAGAAAGCTTGTTACATTTCCAGGATGAAGAGCACAGTCGCTTTTGAGGCCATCTTTGCTCTACTTGCTTACGGGTTGTTCTTATTTCCTAATATGGACAAGTTTCTTGATATTAATGCTATCAGGATCTTCATGATTGGAAACCCAGCTCCTACATTGTTGGGTGATGCTTATTACTCTATTCACCTTCAGAATTCTTATCATGGGGGATGATTATCTGTTGCATGCCTCTGTTGTACCAGTGGTTTATCTCTCATATGCCTCAGTCTGATGCTTTTTGGGATGTTAAGAAGGAACCCCGTTGGGCTCCTAAGATCATGGCACTTACTCATCGGATATTGATTGGTATCTGTGATACGGTGGGAGAACTGACTATGGTTTTGCGTTTGTTTTCGCAAATGTTTCGGTTGAGCAAGAGTCGCCACCGAATTTTTATTTTATCCTAAGGAAAGGTTAAAAAGCACAGCAAAAACCTTTTGAGATATTTTCTTGGGTTCGGGGAGTAGATTATAGAAAGGGAAGGTATTATCACCCTTTCTATCCATGGTTATCCATGGGCTCTTAGTTACTTGCTTAGATCACTTGCCTTTTGTTTTCAATTGTTTGAAATGGTGCTTGTGTGTGTGGGTTTGAAAATGTTTTGAAAAGAAGCCAATGTGGTGGCAACCTTTGTAATGATCCATCTTGGGATGTATACAAAGATGTATGTCTTTTGAAAAGGTTTTCATTTGTTTTTGAACGTTGTTTTGAAAGTGTTGTGAGGTGTGGTTTTAGAAAATAGGCAAGTGTTTTGTTTTTGCAAGTTTGATTCAAGTAACTAAGAGGTTATCTACTCCTAAATTTCTCAAAGTTTATTGTTATGTTTTAACCCTTTTAACAAGTTTGTTCCACCATTGTATTTGGTGGACAATCTCATGTTAGGATGTGAAAGGGACGGGCGCGGGTCATCGTTTAGACCATAATTGCAATGGTGCCAAGTATCTTTGGGCAATTTTTCTTTAAGGGACTTGATCATTTATTTAGGCAACATTTTGAAAGCGTCATCAAGGGACTATGATCATTTGATTTGTGTTTGTTTTGCCCAAAGAGACCTAACATGCAATATGGCCCAATTTTGAAAGGCAACAAGGGGAATACCCTAGGGGGTGCAAGTGTGATTTGTGTGTCCATTTTCATGCTTGTTTATCTTGAAATTAGGTCAAACTATTTTTGTTGTTTTTTCGCATACAAAACCCTAATTCTAACATGGTATAATTAGAAAGCAATAAAGTGCGAAAATAAATTTACTAAGCTATTACAAAACCACATATGGGAAGGGGGATACAAATGTTCAAATGGGGATTTTGGCAAGGAATTTAAACTTAAACTATTACATCAATATTGAATTATTTACAAGATAATTTAATTGCATAAATTAAATAAAATAAATATGCAAGATGCAAAAATGGTTTTTTGTATGTATGAAAAAAAAGTATTTTTATATGTCAAAATAAACAAAAAGGAAAGTATTATTTTTTTGGAGTTTTTCATGTTTAGGGTTAAACCCTAATTCTATTAAATAAAATGCATTATTTATTTACTATGTACAAGTATTTATTTATTGTATACAAAAATAAAATAAAATGAAGTATATTTGTAAAAAAGGGCATTTTTGTATTTAAATATTAATAAAAAAAATAAAAAGTATATGTATTTGCATTTTAACCCTAAATATATATATATATATATATATATATATATATATATATATATATATATATATATATATATATATATATATATATATATATATATATATATATATATATATATATATATATATATATATATATATATATATATATATATATATATATATATATATATATATATATATATATATATATATATATATATATATATATATGTGTGTGTGTGTGTGTGTATTATTTACTAAATATGTATTATATGTACAAATTAATAATATTTAATATTTAATATAAAAAGTATTTTTCCTATAAAATATTTTCAGAAGGTAAAACAAAATAAAAAATGAAAATAAGAATGTTTTTGCATATTTCTTAGTATTCTTTAATAAAATGTATATATTTATTTATTTGTGTATAAAACTAAACTAATCAAACAAATACCTAATAAATTCAAAAATGGCGTAAAAAATTATTTTTATATTTTTAATATTGTTAGAAAAATATATTAGTCAGGACAAAAAAGAAAATGTCAAAAAATCATAAAAATAAGCAAAATGGGCTTGGGGGGTGTAAAAGTAACAAAAGGGTGCAAATAGAAAAGTCAACTCAGGCCCAGCCCAAGAAGACTCTGTCTTCAACCTCAGACCTGTATGAACAACCAGAACACGCGTTTTCCATCTCTTGATTCCTGGACTTTCAAGCAAAACTCACAACATGAAAAATGTAGAGCATGAGAAGACGAATCCAACCATGTAAAGAACTTGACTTAACTCTCTAAGATGAGGGAGAATTTCTTCTCCCCCAATTTCTGACCTAGTTTTTATGCCATGTTCAGACTCAAAATTCTTGCAGCACACATAATATAAATGAAATCTAATTACATGGGCATGTTCAGGGCTATGGATGTGACATATTCTCTTCACAAACCTAAAGCTAACAATGCCTAATAAGAGAGATACGAGTTCATGAACTTACCTGTTCAGTTGAAGTTCTATCTGGCAATGGAGAAGCTTTCAGTGCAAGGTGATGATTGGTATAGCTTCCTTGAGGTCCAGGGATGCTATTCCAAGCTTTACTTTGTCTTGAAACCTTTTGAATCGTGCTATAGCACTTCACCTGCAAATCAGAAAAGTGAAAATGGCCAAAAGGATTAGAGGAGTTACAGGTTGCTTCTAATGCTTTGGATAGTTTGGATTGATGGTAGGGAAGGTGTTTGAAGTGGTTTGGGCAAGAATGCTTGAAAGGATTAAGAGTTGGAACTCAATCTGCAGAGGTTGCTCTGTTTTTGCAGTTTGAGAGTGATTTTGGCAATGGGGAGGTATTGGTGGTCTTAGGGTCGTGCTTCAGCTTGTGTTTGATGTTTAGAATGTGTGTGACAACTTTCTCTAAAGCTTGGTTTGCAGGAATGGAAGTTGGTCTATGTTATGCTATCTTTCTTCACACTTAAGCAAGCAAAGGCCACTTGATGTTTCTAGCCTGTACAGGCCCTCACACTATGCTGCATACATTGGCCTTGATCAGTGCAATTTGCTCATAAACTTGTGCCAAGAAGATTTGGACTGTACCACTTGGATTTGCAAAATGGACATAAAGTTCTACTTTTTCAAAATGGAAATAATGCTTTTTCTAATTAAGGGTTAACTCTCCATGTAATGTCCAAATGCATAGAACAACATCTTGGCACAATGGTTTTGCATTGAATTATTGAGTGAAAATGGGATTAGAGGCCTGCAATGTAGCTTAAGCATGCTGAATTCAAAATGGCACCAATGTATGAACATGTCTTGGCCAAGAACAAAAGTGACTTTTTCCCATTTTGCAAAATTCGATTCTTCCTAACCATGAGGTTGTTTGAAAATTTCTTGGACATTTTGGAAAGCTTGGAATGTGTACTACAATTCATATTTGAAATGCAAATTGAAATTCCAAGTGCAAGTGTATGAAAAATGGTCTTGAAGTTAGGTAAAAAACTTGTCCAAAATAGGTCAAATTTTTACTAAGTTAAGAATGGTTTGGTACCCTTGTTCCAAAAATTGTAACTTGAGATACAAGCTTCTTTTGGGAAAACTTTGTGAATCAAAGTTGTAGATTTTGCAACAAGCTACAACTTTCATATTTTGACTTTTGCTTGAATCCAAATGAATCTTGGTGAGAAAGTGGGGCAAAGTTGGGGAAAAATTAGGGTTTTCCATAACTTAGAAAAATTCTAAGTTATGAAAAATTTCCATTTCAAACCCTAATTTGCATTTCTTAATTTCTTGGTGAACAAGTTTCATGATTTGGCATGTTTTGATGAAAAATGAATCTTGACTCTTGATTTTGACCAAAAAGTCAAAGTTTGACTTTTCAGTATACAGTCAAAATTAATCAATTGACTGGGAAATTCAACTGTCAATCTTGTGCACTTGGGATCTTTTGGACTTTTTGAGCATGTCAAGACAATTCCATGGGGTCCTTGAATCCATATGTGAGCTTGGTTTGCCATTGGTTAGGTCAAACAGTCAAAAATTGCCTTTGTGCAGTCAAAACCCTAAAAATGACCATTTTGCCCTTTTGGTGATCTGATCAAATTTCTTGTGGAATTGTGATCCAAACTTGATCAAATGGTCCATGTGAGTTCATGATGTTGATGTGGGTCAATTTTCATGAGTTTTGACTGTCAATTGGCCACATTTGACTTTTTCCCCAATACAACTGATTTCTAGGTCAACTGTCCAATTGACTGGGCAAAACTTGGAATCAAGACTTGAAACTTGATGTGGATAAACTTGGGAGTCCAATATGAAGCAAGAAAGTCATCTTAGGCATTTTTGGTCAAAACATCTTTGTGCAAACACAAACCCTAATTTGGGTCAACAGTGCAAGGAGAAGTCTTGAGTAGATGAAACCCTAACTGGATCTTGATCTCCAAGGGCTTTATGATGAGAAATGTTGAGAAAATGGGAGGGAAAATTTTGGGGTACAACAGTTGCCCCTGTTCAATCTTCTTGAATCCGAAGAGTTAGATTGGCAAGCTTGCCTTTCGTGACTCGAGGGTAAAAGGAGATTGGACACTAGAGTGCCCTTAAATTTGCACTTGTCAAAGTAATGGATGCGAGAATGGGCTTAGAGATGACATTTGGAGATGGGCTTAAGGATGCCATCTAGAAGGGTGATAGAAACCTGTCGGAGATGGGCTTAAAGATGCCATCTGGAATGAGTGTCAGGGAGGTGTCCATGCTTGGGACCATCTATGAACTGGGGATCTGAATAAGCAATAGATTGACATCCGTTGTTGGGAGGAATCCGTAAACTGTTTTCAAAGATTGCATCTAAACAAGTTGATAGATTAACATCCGTTGTTGGGAAGAATCCATAAACTGTTTTCAAAAGTCTGGAGAAGAATCTGAACAAGCGATAGGTTAACATCTGTTACTTGGAGAACCCGTGAACTGTTTTCAGAAATCTTGAAGTTAAATAAGCAATAGAGCAGCATCCGTTGTTGGGAAGCGTCCGTAAACTGTTTTCAAAAGTTGCATCTGAACAAGTTGATAGATTAACATCCGTTGTTGGGAAGAATCCATAAACTGTTTTCAGAAGTCTTGAGAAGAAACTGAACAAGCGATAGGTTAACATCCGTTACTCGGAGAACCCGTAAACTGTTTTCAGAAATCTTGGAGTTGAATAAGCAATAGAGCAGCGTCCGTTGTTGGGAAGCGTCCGTAAACTGTTTTCAAAAGTTTGAGAAGAGTCTGAACAAGCGATAGATTAACATCCGTTGTTGGGAAGAATCCATAAACTGTTTTCAGAAGTCTCGGAGTTGGAGGGAGAACCGGTGTAGGGTTCTCTGATGATGAGCTCATGTGAAACTGCATCTGGATGAATCTGAAATAAGTATCAGAATGTTGCCATGTCTGGGTCATATCTGAACTATTCCTGGAAAGAATCTTGGAAGATAATGATTTTTAGTCCTTCTACTGATCTTACCTGAAAAGGTAAAAGAGTTAGTTATATGCAATGTCATGATGCATGATACAATGTATGTTATGCAATATGAATGTAAATGAATGCGCATGTAAGCTGGAGAGCTGTCTTGCAAAGGATAGATGAATCTGAGATGGCTGAAGATGATAGTATCTTGACTGCTGCCGGGAAGAATAATTCCTGGTTGTTACTGGAGAATAAAGAACTTGGGTTGTATACCAATCTTCGGGGGAATTCCTGATGACTTCTACTGGGGAGTTCCAATCTAATAGACTCATGCTGGGGAGGTAAGACTGAGAATCTTCAGTTTGGCGGGAAGTATTTCTGGCGACTTCACTGGGGAACCCAAGATTTGCCTTCCTCAAAACTTTGTGAGGAGAAGGTTCATTAGTCTGGCTTCGCTGGGGAGTGATAATTTGAAACCTTAGCTCGGCTGGGGATACCGAAATTTAAACTCTGAGGGGAATTGAATTCCGGCGGATTCTCTGGCTGGGGATTGTATTGATAAGTTATGCTGGGGAATTTTGATGAACTCCGCTGGGGATAGGAAGAATTTTGGCGAGTGCGATCTTCCGTGGCAATAAGCTGAGGATAACCCAGTTATAAGCCCTTATGAGGAATAACTTTGAATAAAGCTCAGGAGAGACGTCCGTACTCTGCAGGGGATAAGCTTCAGGGTTTGCTGGGGATATGGATTCCAAATCTCTTGGGGGTTTCCTTTGAAAGGGTATCAAGACATCCAACTGTATCCTCAATCTATCAGTAATCCTCTTTCTTGTAAGGAAATGATTATGTTCAAATGCATATGCCTATTTAACAAAACATTGGACGTTTCTCAAAATAAAACAAATAGTGCAAGAGAAAAGAAAAGGAAATGACACAAATTTTTGGGAAAAGTATTTGTATTGACTTTTTATGAGTATATTTGTACAAAGGAGACAACCATCCTAGTAAGAGGATTTTGTCGTAAATATTGAAAGATTTATACAAAATAAAGATGGCTATGTGAAATAATTCCATGGGATTCCATTCCGCTATAGCTTTCACAACTCTGAATATCTGTCCATTCAATGCTTCGTTGGCCGATGACTGGATTGATCAGAAACCTGGAACTGGTTGATGAAGATATTGTCTTTGAAGTGATCCGACGAGACATAGTCATACGCTTTAATTCCATAACTTTTGCCTGAATCGCCCTTTCGGGTTTTCGATCCACCGGGAAACCCCTTTTTGCCCAAGCCGCCCTTTCGGGTTTTCGACTTGCCGGGTGTACAGATTTTTTTTTTTTATCCCTAACTTTTGCCTGAACCGCCCTTTCGGGTTTTCGGTCCACCGGGATGCCCATTTTTGCCCAAGCCGCCCTTTCGGGTTTTCGAGTTGTCGGGTTATTTTATGCGTAGTATCTTTTGACTATGTCTGCGTTCGCAGGGTGAGGCAAATCGTCATCGTCCATGGTGGTCAGAATCATTGCACCACCAGAAAATATACTCTTGATCACAAATGGTCCTTCATATGTAGGAGTCCATTTTCCCCTGGGATCACTTTGCGGCAAGATAATCCGCTTGATTACGAGATCTCCGACTTGATACCCTTGACGTCTGACTTTCTTATTGAAGGCCTTGATCATCCGTTTTTGATACGTCTGACCATGGCAGATAGCAGCGAGTCGCTTCTCGTCGATCAGGTTGAGTTGATCAAGTCGGGTCTGCATCCAATCATCTTCATTCAAACCTGCATCCTTCATAATCCTTAGAGAAGGAATCTGGACTTCCATAGGCAAGACAGCTTCCATGCCATATACCAAAGAAAATGGGGTTGCCCCGGTTGAAGTACGTGCCGTCGTACGGTATCCATGCAGAGCAAACGGTAACATCTCATGCCAGTCTTTGTAAGTGACTGTCATTTTCTGAATGATCTTCTTAATGTTTTTGTTCGCAGCTTCAACAGCACCGTTCATCTTCGGCCGATAGGGAGATGAATTGTGATGGTAAATCTTGAACTGTTCGCACAATGCAGTGATCATCGTGTTATTCAGATTTGTACCGTTGTCTGTGATGATCCTGTCTGGAACACCATACCGACATATGAGATTTTGCTTGATAAAGCGGGCAACCACATTTTTAGTAATAGAGGCGAAGGAAGCTGCTTCGACCCATTTGGTGAAATAGTCAATGGCAACCAGGATAAAGCGATGTCCGTTGGAAGCCGTGGGCTTGATCTCTCCAATCATATCAATGCCCCACATTGCAAAGGGCCACGGAGCAGTCAGAACGTTGAGAGGAACCAGAGGGATATGAACTTTATCAGCGTAAACTTGGCATTTGTGGAAAGTACGGGAATGTTGATGGCAGTCAGCTTCCATGGTAGACCAGTAATAGCTTGCCCTTAGGATCTTCTTAGCCATTGTATGCCCGCTCAAGTGAGTGCCAAATGTGCCGCTGTGTATATCAGTCATGATCAACTCTGCTTCAGCTTTGTCTATGCATCGAAGTAATACACAATCATGGCTTCGTTTGTAAAGGATGTCGTTGCTCAAGAATAATTTAGCAGCAAATTTCCTTAAGAACTTCTTGTCATTTACGGAAGCTCCTTCGGGATAATCTCTAGTCTCGAGATACCTTTTGATTTCATGGAACCAAGGTTATTCCACTACTTCTTCGGTATTAATCTCGTAATAATGCGCAGGTTCATCCATTCGCTCGATGGTGATTTGGGGAGCCTCGTTATCCCAGTTGAGTTTAAACATGGAGGACATTGTAGCTAGAGCATCTGCTAGTTGATTCTCTTCTCGCGGGAAATGCTCGAAGGTAATTTGCTCGAAATGAGGCAACAATGTCAAGACATGTTCTTTGTATGGGATAAGATTAGGATGCTTGGTATCCCATTCTCCTTTGATTTAACTGATAACCAAAGCTGAATCCCCAAATACGATCAAAGATTTGATCCCCAAGTCTATAGCAGCCTTGAGACCAAAGATGCAAGCTTCATACTCAGCCATGTTGTTTGTGCAGCTGAAGCAAAGTCGGGCCGTGAAAGGTGTGTGATAGCCTTCCGGAGAAATGAGTACCGCGCCGATACCGTTTCCAAGTGCATTTGAAGCACCATCAAAGTACAGGGTCCATCGGGATCCCTTTTCGGGTCCGTCATACGGTCCGTTACCTTCAATGTTGTCCAAATTCATGATGTCCTCGTCTGGGAAGTCAAATCTCATGGGTTGATAATCTTCGATAGCTTGATGAGCCAGATGGTCAGCTAGTACACTCCCTTTTATAGCTTTTTGGGTGGTGTACTGGATGTCATACTCAGTCAGGATCATTTTCCATCTAGCTATCCTTCCAGATAAGGCGGGCTTTTCGAAGATATACTTGATAGGATCCATTTTGGAAATCAACAAGGTAGTATGAGTCAACATATACTGCCTTAGTCGGCGAGCAGCCCATACCAAAGCGCAGCAAGTTTTCTCGAGCAGTGAGTAGCGAGTCTCACAGTCGGTAAACTTTTTGCTAAGGTAATAAATAGCATGCTCTTTTCGACCAGACTCGTCATGCTGGCCCAAAACACACCCCATTGAGTTATCCAAGACGGTCAAATACATGATCAGTGGTCTTCCTTCGACGGGTGGCATCAGAATAGGAGGTTCTAGCAAATACTCCTTGATTCTATCAAAAGCAGCTTGGCAATCGTCGTTCCATTCGACTACCTGATCTTTCTTCAAGAGTTTGAAAATTGGCTCACAGGTAGAAGTCAGATGAGAGATGAATCTGGCAATATAGTTCAAGCGCCCCAAGAACCCTCTAACCTCCTTTTCAGTACGGGGAGCAGGCATTTCTTGTATGGCTTTCACTTTTGCTGGATCGACTTCAATGCCTTTGTTGCTTACAATGAATCCCATGAGTTTGCCAGACCTAACTCCAAAAGTGCACTTACTTGGATTCAGCCTGAGCTTGTATTCTTTCAATCTGGCAAACAGCTTCTCCAGATGTTCAAGGTGCTCTTCCTCTGTTTGTGACCGAGCTATCATATCGTCTACGTAAACTTCAATCTCATGATGTATCATATCATGAAATAAAGCTACCATGGCGCGTTGATAAGTTGCCCCTGCGTTCTTCAGCCCGAACGGCATCACCTTGTAACAGAAAGTGCCTCATTGTGTGACAAAAGTTGTTTTCTCCATATCCTCGGGGGCCATTTTGATTTGATTGTAGCCCGAGAATCCATCCATGAAGGAAAACACTTTGTGCTGAGCTGTGTTGTCGATCAAAATGTCAATGTGTGGGAGTGGAAAATCATCTTTGGGACTGGCCCTATTCAAATCCCGGTAGTCCACACACATCCTGACTTTGCCATCTTTCTTAGGTACTGGCACGATGTTAGCGACCCATTGAGGATAGGACGTAACAGCCAGAAAGCCAGCGTAGAATTGCTTCATTACTTCTGCTTTGATCTTTTCAGACAAATCAAGCCTCATTCGGCGAACTTTTTGCTTGATCGGTGGACAGTCTTCTCTTGTGGGGAGACGATGAACCACGATGTCTGTGTCTAAACCCGGCATGTCTTCATAAGACCAAGCGAAGATTTCAACATACTCATTCAACAACTGTATCAGGCGTTCATTGACACTTGATTCCAGATTGGCACCCACTTGCACCTCCTTCCGGTCTTCCTCGATCCCTAAGTTGACAGTTTCCAATGACTCTTCGTGCGGTAAGATGGCCCTTTCCTCTTGTTGTAGAAGTCTGGCCAGTTCCCCTGGTACTTCACAACCTTCGTCATCTTTATACTCGACTTGATTGACCAGATCTTTAGAGTTATTGAAAGATACAGCAGAATAGTCACCCATGGAATCTGGAGTGGACGGGTACCTGCATTGGTGAGTGTGGGTGTGTGTAAGGGATAGCCATCCTTAAACAAAAAATGCAAAAGGAAAGAAAATGAACACAAGTAGTTTATCAAATGAAAAACGTCCAATGAATCATTAAACATGGCATATGGATATGAAAAATAATCAAAACCCTTACAAATGGACCTACATGCCCCGGGCAAGGCATGAGGTGAAAGGATAGTGTACAGATTGTTTTGAAAATAAATATTACAGACCAAATAGGAAATGTTTAACAGATAAATTACTGATGAATAAAAGTGATGGGGACAAAGTCTTTTGCCTCCCAGTTGCTCAATCCTCCTTTGACAGTTGGGTAAATCCATTCTTCGATGTTGCTCTCTTTGTCTTCGTCCTCCAAGGCGTTGATTCCGTAGGGAGAAATTTTGACTGGCGCCCTTTCAATCTTCGCACGGCGCATAGCTTTCTGGCCTGCGGTAGTGAACCCTAATCCAAATTTTTCTGTCTTATGTGGAATATTAGGCAACTGCCCCCACGCTGAATTCTTCCCCTCCTTTATTGCGGCCTTTGCGTCCTCCAGAGATGCCATCCTGGCCATCTGCCTCGGTGTCTCAGCTGCCAACTTTGCTATTGCTATTTCAGGAAGGACTTCTTCGAAATGCTGAAAAGGCGTTTCAATGAACTCCCCTTCAACCTCCACATATCGGAAGGAATTCAAGTGGTTAATCATGTACTCTTCTTCACCATGGACAGTAATGATCTTTCCCTTGACAGGATACTTCAACATCTGATGTAAGGAGGAGGTGACTGCCCCAGCATGGTGTATCCAAGGCCTACCCAGCAAGCAAGAGTATGACGGACGGATGTCCATCACATAGAAAGTAGATTTAAACACCTAGGTGCCTATCTTGATGGGAATTTCAACCTCTCCATGGACCATTCTTTTCGAACCATCGAAAGCTCTGACAACAATATCACTCGGCTTCAACTCCAACCCTTCACAATCTAGTCGGTCCAAGGCCTTTTTAGGCAAAACATTCAGCGATGTACCGGTGTCGACCAAGACATGTGCGAGAGTGGTTCCTCGACACTCGACTGAAATGTGCAAAGCATCATTGTGGTTTCTACCTTTAGGAGTTAGGTCGGCATCAGAAAAACCTAATCCATTGTCCGCAGTCAGGCTAGCCACGCAATTTTGAAATTGATCTGCAGAGGTTTCCTGGGGCACATGGGCCGCCTTCAGGAATTTTATCAGGGCTTTAGCGTGCGCTTCTGAGCAAAGTAGCAGTGCCAGCATGGAGATCTTTGAGGGGGTTTGCCCCAGCTGTTCTACCACATCGTAATCACTTCTTTTGATTATCCTCAAAATCTCATCCATTTCCTTCTTGGAGGTTTCCGGGATGACCAAGGGTTGAGCCCTCGTCCTGACGAGCTCATCTTGGATTCCCTTACCTTTATCAGCAGCGGTAGGAGAGACAGTACTAGGAACAACAACGTATTCAATCAAGGTAGTTCTAGCAGAAAGTTTTATTGGTGCCGGGATGACTTTATCAGCTGATGAGGGTCCAAAGATTTCTCTTGGAGGGGCAATCTCTGGAGAAAATATTCTCCCGCTCCTGGTGATTTTACTCGTGCCTGCAATGTTACCAATGCTGACTTCTTCATCATCCGAACTTTCTTCAGTTATTTCGATTTGTTTAATACCATGGTAGTAGACGTCGCCGCCGTAGTTCCATGGTATCGACTTCTCAAAAACATAGGGAACAGGCCCTGGCATTGTTATCTTCAAAGGAACAGATTTCGTAGCTGGTGTAATCTTAACAGGCTTTTTGACGGCCTTGGAAAGATTGGCGTGAATGGTTATGATTAAGACATCTTCAGTATGAACTGGAACAGCAGAAACTTTTTCAAACAAAATTTGTTGACTATCCATTAGGCCTTGGATGCCTTTCTTCAGTAACGGACAATCAAACGGCAGAGAGTAACAACAATAACAGTCTTCTTTACATCTCGGGAAGATCCCGGCCCTTAACAAATTCAACTTGATGGTTAGCAATGGAGTTATCAGATCATTGACATCAGCAACATACAAATCCTCTTCAATGGCATTGACATTTCGGCCGTGCTTCGGCATGGGAGCAGATATCACATTAGGCTTCTCCGGAGCGTCAAACTCCACCTCCTTCGCCTCTATCAGGTCTTGGATTTTATGCTTGAGTGCCCAACAATCATTGGTGTCGTGCCCAACACTGTCTGAATGGTAGGCGCATTTAGCATTAGCATGATAATGTGGAGAGGACGTATTCACATTCTTTGGTGCCTCCTTGATGGTGGCGAGATTCAACTTTAACAGATGGGGAAGCACTTGCGCTGGAGTCATATTAATGCGGGTGAACTGCCGTTGTGGCTGTTCCACCCGTTGCTGATTTGGTCTGGACTAGTTATAGCGAGGCTGCTCACTTGGAGAGTTTTGAATCATTACGGCCCCCACAGTTGGCCGACGCTCCGTTTTCCCCTCTCTTCTCTGAGAATATACCACAGTTGTTTCCTTCTTAAAAGGCTTCTTCTCAACACTTGCAGCAACACCCTTCTGAATCTTTCCTGACTTGATGCCAGCTTCTATTCTTTCGCCCATTAAGATTAAATCGGTAAACCCCGCGGAAGAGTTACCAATCAGATGATTGAAAAACGGCCCAGATAGGGTCCCAAGAAACATATCAACGAGCTCACGATCGGTTAAAGGAGGCTGCACCCTGCCAGCCAAATCCCTCCATTTTTGTGCATATTCTTTGAATCCCTCTCCTATTCCTAATGACATACCCTGAAGTTGGGTACGAGTAGGAGCAAGGTCAGAATTATACTGATATTGTTTGTAAAAAGCGGTGGCCAAATCTTCCCAATTTCGGACGCTGGTTCCCTCTAGCTGATAAAACCACTCCAACTGAGCTCCAGAAAGGCTGTCTTGAAAGAAATGAATCCAAAGGTTTTTATCTGCCATATAGGGTTGGATCTTTCTCACGTAGGACCTGAGATGCATTTTTGGACAGGACAGCCCATCGTACCTCACAAACACTGGCACTTTGAATTTTGGGGGAATCACAATCCCGTCAACCAAACCCAAGTCTTCAAAATCTAAACCCGATACTCTATGTAGCTTCATGGCGGCCAACCTGTCTTCTAGCCCTTTGTATTTATCATCAGCTGGAGGGTATTGCTGATCAGAATAATCTTCATCCTCTTCGACCTCTTCTTCTTCCGCATCAGACTCGGAAGGTACCGCAGCCCCACCTCCTTTGCTGGTTCCTTCATCAGAAATAGGAGGAAATTCAAGCACTCTCCGAGCTTCTCCGTCAAATCTTCTCCCTAAAGTAGCCACCCCGAGTCTCTTCTTCTTCTTCTTCACTGGGTCTTTATTCCCCAATTGGGTCTTGATATCCTCCTGACCCTTAGCCAAGGTCATCAGGAGTTGCTGGAACTGTGCATTTTGAGCTTGCATGTCTTTGACTGTTTGCTCGAGATCCATCCTACTGAAATAAACAGCAGACAGATAAGGAAACCTGGAGTGAGACCTGCTTATGCACATGATGAATGGTATGCTTATGTATGCAATGCATTCAAAGTTTTAGGACATTCAAAATTGTTTTAGACAAAGAAGAACGCACGTCATATTAATAAGAAGAAATTTGTTAGTACATAAATGCCTCATGGGCCAAATATTACAAAATAACTTCTCAAGGCAAAAAGACATTGTGCATCCTCTTTGGTGCGATGTAGGTGTTGAGGGCCTCTTGCTCATGGAGTCGACGGGTAAGCTCTAGAACCTTCTTCTCACTGGCGTAGAAGCTAGCTTCAAAAGTGTTATGTTCTTCCTTGAGCTGAATCCAACTTTTCTGCATCTCCTCCCACGATGTAGGCATGTCAGGATGTAGGATGGTGTAGGGAACCTCTCCTTCCTTGACGGGCTCTTTAATCACAGGGAGTACATGAGGATAAGGCATCATTAGACTTTGGGCTCGGGCTCGTACCCACTTGAGATAAGGCTCAAGAGGGATGGAGTTCTTGTGTCCCAGAGTCTTGCTATCAACCTTGTTGGGTCTTCCCCAAGCTCTGATGAATCTTTGGCGAAGTCCTTGCGCATCGTTGTCGAAGTCAAAAACTAGGTCAGGAATCAACATATCATGAGGGCCATCCCTCCGTGCATATCCAAATTGCCTCAAAGCTAGGCAAGGGTTGTAGGTGATACCTCCTCTGATTCCAAGTAAAGGAACATTAGGAAATTCTCCGCAACGATCGACAATGATGACATTTTCTCTGGATCGAGAACACCAGTGTACATTAGAGTGAGTAAGAGTCATCAACTGTTGGGACCACCTTGAGCCTTGGTCATTCTTCAAGGCAGATTGTGGAAGGTGCGAAATAAACCACCTTGCAATGAGAGGAGTACAGCACATGAGAACACCCCTCTTTCTCATTGTTCGTGTGTAAAATGAGTGAAGAATGTCCCCAAGCAATGTCGGTATTGGATTTCTGGACAAGAAGATTTTGACGGCGTTGACATCTATCAATTGGTCAGAATTTGGGAACAAGATCAATCCATAGATAAGGAGTGCCACAATTTCTTCAAAGGCTTGAAGGTCCAATGAATTCCAACATTCTTGTGCCTTCTCAAACAAGAATTTTGCTAAGAATCCTTTGACGCCGCTTCTGGTTTCCCAATGCCCCTTGATGTCGGATGGTTGTAGATGTAATGCTCGAGCAACATCTTCCGGCTTTGGTTCCTTTTCCGTACCGTTGAAGGGTAGTTGATTAAGGATAGGGATTCTTAGGAGTTGAGAAAAATCCTCCAAAGTGGGCACCAACTGGTAATCAGGGAAAGTGAAACAGTGGTGAAGAGGGTCAAAGAACTGGAATAGCACTTTCATCATGTCTTCTTCAATGTTGGTGCTGACTAAGTTGAGCAGTCTACCATGTCTTTCACTGAAGGATGAATTTTCCGGAATTCTTGAGGTGAGCTCCTTGAGTTGAGGAGAGATTCTCACAAGGTTGACTTGAATGGTGTTTCTGCGAGGAATTTCCATGACCTACAAAACAAGAACAAAGATGAAGATCCAAACCCTTGAAATGGTTAGTGAATGCATATGATGTTTTATGATGTTTATGATGTATGCACAAAACATATGTACAAGCAAATCACACCAAACCCTAGTTTCAGGCTTGCATGGGGTTTCATAGGTGAGTACCCTCTTGAGTGTAGTTGGCTTAAAAACCTGTCCTATAAATAGTAACCGGGTTCTAAGGAGCTCAATATCATTGGATTGTTTTCATTGTTCATTGTTTTGGTTTAGCCACTTAACTAGCGACCAAAATATTCCAAGAAAACAACCCTCAATGAGTGTAGTATCGAGTATCTACCAACTTCGGACTGCACCAAAGCCGGTCATCTCACTACTCCTAATAAAAGGCCAAGATGGTCAAGTAAGGTTCTAGGTCATTAGTGCTTAATGACATCACTCAGCGGCCCCGTACTCTCCTTGATTGAACTCAAGGGTTACCGGTACTCACAAATATGTTGCACTAATATAGCTATTGTTGCGACCGTGTCGGTATACCCCGCACAGTTTCCACAACGTATTGCTATCTATGAAATGTTTCCCAAAATCCGGGTGTAGGATTGCAAACCCAAACAATAGAGCCAAGATATAAAGCAAACAATTCAAGCAATTAGTCATGCAAGAGGGTGATCTAAGCCCTAAGGTTACTCCACTTTTAAAATACTCCCCAGCAGAGTCGCCAGTTCTGTGATACGGTGGGAGAACTGACTATGGTTTTGCGTTTGTTTTCGCAAATGTTTCGGTTGAGCAAGAGTCGCCACCGACTTTTTATTTTATCCTAAGGAAAGGTTAAAAATCACAGCAAAAACCTTTTGAGATGTTTTCTTGGGTTCGGGGAGTAGATTATAGAAAGGGAAGGTATTAGCACCCTTTCTATCCATGGTTATCCATGGGCTCTTAGTTACTTGCTTAGATCACTTGCCTTTTGTTTTCAATTGTTTGAAATGGTGCTTGTGTGTGTGGGTTTGAAAATGTTTTGAAAAGAAGCCAATGTGGTGGCAACCTTTGTAATGATCCATCTTGGGATGTATACAAAGATGTATGTCTTTTGAAAAGGTTTTCATTTGTTTTTGAACGTTGTTTTGAAAGTGTTGTGAGGTGTGGTTTTAGAAAATAGGCAAGTGTTTTGTTTTTGCAAGTTTGATTCAAGTAACTAAGAGGTTATCTACTCCTAAATTTCTCAAAGTTTATTGCTATGTTTTAACCCTTTTAACAAGTTTGTTCCACCATTGTATTTGGTGGAAAATCTCATGTTAGGATGTGAAAGGGACGGGCGCGGGTCATCGTTTAGACCATAATTGCAATGGTGCCAAGTATCTTTGGGCAATTTTTCTTTAAGGGACTTGATCATTTATTTAGGCAACATTTTGAAAGCGTCATCAAGGGACTATGATCATTTGATTTGTGTTTGTTTTGCCCAAAGAGACCTAACATGCAATATGGCCCAATTTTGAAAGGCAACAAGGGGAATACCCTAGGGGGGTGCAAGTGTGATTTGTGTGTCCATTTTCATCCTTGTTTATCTTGAAATTAGGTCAAACTATTTTTGTTGTTTTTTCGCATACAAAACCCTAATTCTAACATGGTATAATTAGAAAGCAATAAAGTGCGAAAATAAATTTACTAAGCTATTACAAAACCACATATGGGAAGGGGGGTACAAATGTTCAAATGGGGATTTTGACAAGGAATTTAAACCTAAACTATTACATCAATATTGAATTATTTACAAGATAATTTAATTGCATAAATTAAATAAAATAAATATGCAAGATGCAAAAATGGTTTTTTGTATGTATGAAAAAAAAGTATTTTTATATGTCAAAATAAACAAAAAGGAAAGTATTATTTTTTTGGAGTTTTTCATGTTTAGGGTTAAACCCTAATTCTATTAAATAAAATGCATTATTTATTTACTATGTACAAGTATTTATTTATTGTATACAAAAATAAAATAAAATGAAGTATATTTGTAAAAAAGGGCATTTTTGTATTTAAATATTAATAAAAAAATAAAAAGTATATGTATTTGCATTTTAACCCTAAATATATTAATAAATAAATATATATATATATATATATATATATATATATATATATATATATATATATATATATATATATATATATATATATATATATATATATATATATATATATATATATATATATATATATATATATATATATATATATATATATATATATATATATATATATATATATATATATATATATATATATGTATTATTTACTAAATATGTATTATATGTACAAATTAATAATATTTAATATTTAATAAAAAAAGTATTTTTCCTATAAAATATTTTCAGAAGGTAAAACAAAATAAAAAATGAAAATAAGAATGTTTTTGCATATTTCTTAGTATTCTTTAATAAAATGTATATATTTATTTATTTGTGTATAAAACTAAACTAATCAAACAAATACCTAATAAATTCAAAAATGGTGTAAAAAATTATTTTTATATTTTTAATATTGTTAGAAAAAATAAATGAGTCAGGACAAAAAAGAAAATGTCAAAAAATCATAAAAATAAGCAAAATGGGCTTGGGGGGTGTAAAAGTAACAAAAGGGTGCAAATAGAAAAGTCAACTCAGGCCCAGCCCAAGAAGACTTTGTCTTCAACCTCAGACCTGTATGAACAACCAGAACACGCGTTTTCCATCTCTTGATTCCTGGACTTTCAAGCAAAACTCACAACATGAAAAATGTAGAGCATGAGAAGACGAATCCAACCATGTAAAGAACTTGACTTAACTCTCTAAGATGAGGGAGAATTTCTTCTCCCCCAATTCCTGACCTAGTTTTTATGCCATGTTCAGACTCAAAATTCTTGCAGCACACATAATATAAATGAAATCTAATTACATGGGCATGTTCAAGGCTATGAATGTGACATATTCTCTTCACAAACCTAAAGCTAACAATGCCTAATAAGAGAGATACGAGTTCATGAACTTACCTGTTCAGTTGAAGTTCTATCTGGCAATGGAGAAGCTTTCAGTGCAAGGTGATGATTGGTATAGCTTCCTTGATGTCCAGGGATGTTATTCCAAGCTTTACTTTATCTTGAAACCTTTTGAATCGTGCTATAGCACTTCACCTGCAAATCAGAAAAGTGAAAATGGCCAAAAGGATTAGAGGAGTTACAGGTTGCTTCTAATGCTTTGGATAGTTTGGATTGATGGTAGGGAAGGTGTTTGAAGTGGTTTGGGCAAGAATGCTTGAAAGGATTAAGAGTTGGAACTCAATCTGCAGAGGTTGCTCTGTTTTTGCAGTTTGAGAGTGATTTTGGCAATGGGGAGGTATTGGTGGTCTTAGGGTCGTGCTTCAGCTTGTGTTTGATGTTTAGAATGTGTGTGACAACTTTCTCTAAAGCTTGGTTTGCAGGAATGAAAGTTGGTCTATGTTATGCTATCTTTCTTCACACTTAAGCAAGCAAAGGCCACTTGATGTTTCTAGCCTGTACAGGCCCTCACACTATGCTGCATACATTGGCCTTGATCAGTGCAATTTGCTCATAAACTTGTGCCAAGAAGATTTGGACTGTACCACTTGGATTTGCAAAATGGACATAAAGTTCTACTTTTTCAAAATGGAAATAATGCTTTTTCTAATTAAGGGTTAATTCTCCATGTAATGTCCAAATGCATAGAACAACATCTTGGCACAATGGTTTTGTATTGAATTATTGAGTGAAAATGGGATTAGAGGCCTGCAATGTAGCTTAAGCATGCTGAATTCAAAATGGCACAAATGTATGAACATGTCTTGGCCAAGAACAAAAGTGACTTTTTCCCATTTTGCAAAATTCGATTCTTCCTAACCATGAGGTTGTTTGAGAAGTTCTTGGACATTTTGGAAAGCTTGGAATGTGTACTACAATCCATCTTTGAAATGCAAATTGAAATTCCAAGTGGAAGTGTATGAAGAATGGTCTTGAAGTTAGGTAAAAAACTTGTCCAAAATAGGTCAAATTTTTACTAAGTTAAGAATGGTTTGGTACCCTTGTTCCAAATATTGTAACTTGAGATACAAGCTTCTTTTGGGAAAACTTTGTGAATCAAAGTTTTAGATTTTGCAACAAGCTACAACTTTCATGTTTTGACTTTTTCTTGAATCCAAATGAATCTTGGTGAGAAAGTGGGGCAAAGTTGGGAAAAAATTAGGGTTTTCCATAACTTAGAAAAATTCAGTTGTGAAAAATTTCCATTTCAAACCCTAATTTGCATTTCTTGATTTCTTGGTGAACAAGTTTCATGATTTGGCATGTTTTGATGAAAAATGAATCTTGACTCTTGATTTTGACCAAAAAGTCAAAGTTTGACTTTTCAGTATACAGTCAAAATTGATCAATTGACTGGGAAATTCAACTGTCAATCTTGTGCACTTGGGATCTTTTGGACTTGTTGAGCATGTCAAGACAATTCCATGGGGTCCTTGAATCCATATGTGAGCTTGGTTTGCCATTGGTTAGGTCAAACAGTCAAAAATTGCCTTTGTGCAGTCAAAACCCTAAAAATGACCATTTTGCCCTGTTGGTGATCTGATCAAATTTCTTGTGGAATTGTGATCCAAAATTGATCAAATGGTCCATGTGAGTTCATGATGTTGATGTGGGTCAATTTTCATGAGTTTTGACTGTCAATTGGCCACAGTTGACTTTTTCCCCAATACAGCTGATTTCTAGGTCAACTGTCCAATTGACTGGGCAAAACTTGGAATCAAGACTTGAAACTTGATGTGGATAAACTTGGGAGTCCAATATGAAACAAGAAAGTCATCTTAGGCATTTTTGGTCAAAAAATATTTGTGCAAACACAAACCCTAATTTGGGTCAACAGTGCAAGTAGAAGTCTTGAGCAGATGAAACCCTAACTGGATCTTGATCTCCAAGGGCTTTGTGATGAGAAATGTTGAGAAAATGGGAGGGCAAATTTTGGGGTACAACAGTATCATCGGACTTATTAGGATATAGAGATTGTTGACAGTTGTGGTAGTTTCCCCAATGTACCTCTTCTTGGTACAAAGGAAGGAATTAACTATAATCCTGTTCTTGCACGACGACAACTTAGTTATCCAATGAGGGATAAACCAAATAGTAATCATTTGAGCAGTTTCTTTCTAAAGGAGGGAGAAGACCATAGGGAAGCTAGGGAGCAGATTGCGAAGGTCTGGCGTCACATTCATAAGAAGAGTAGGAAAGACTTAGGACCTAGGGTATCTGTTTCTTTGGGGCCATATCTTCAGTGGTTCCAAACAAGAGCTATTCAGTTGAAGATGTCGTATTCCCGGGAGACACATATGCCTGATTTATTTGTGAAGACCACTTCTCCCTTATTGGATGATCTAGAAGAGATGCAGCTTGCTTTGGTGAGAATGCAGCAGGAAAGGGATGCTTGGAAGAATAAAGTGCCAAACTTTAGATATTTCGTATAGAGCAGACTTGAAGGAGAAATATGACTTGATTGAGATTCTTGAGAGTCGGGCTGTAGAGACCATGGAAAGGCAGGGGGATTTATTTTCTCCTAAGCCTTAGTCAGATATTATTTGCTCACTTCCTGATTCAGGTGATTGGAAGGGGGTTGCCACCAGATATGCAGAAGAAAATCAGAGTTTGAAGGCTCAAGTTTCTAGGCTTACAGGGAAGCGCCAGCGTATAGAGTGATCCCCATCAGCTTCGCTTGGGTTTTAGACTTTATTTTCATCTTGTACTCGGGATCTTTAAAACTTGTAATCCATTTTGAAATTATTATAATAAAATTTTCAGTATTTTCAAATGCGTTACTACTTTGATATTTGCAATATGTCTATAAACTTTAAATCCCTTGAAATATTAAATAACAAAATAAAATCATGTGCATTGCATATCATGCATCATATTACACATATTTTCTTGCATTTGTTATGCATATTCAGGTGTCTTACCAAGCTTCTTTACTTCGTTAAGCAAGCTGACTCACCACTACAACACTCGAGCTAATTTCAGAAGGAAGATGGACAACTTAGAACAAGAGAATCGCGAGCTGCACGAGGAAGTTTCTGCTCTAAAGGCCGGCATGGAAAATCTCACTGCTCTCATGGAATCTCTGGTGGCTGCTCAGAATCAGCCACCAAGTGTTCAACCTCAACCAACAAGGGTCACTACTGAAGCTTCGACTGTTCTTGTGTCTGTTACTCTAACTATTATTCAGAATCACATGCCTCAAGTTTATTCATGTGGAATGACAGAGAACTTTGCGCCTGAAGGTTTCAATCTTGGTCCTCAAGATACTCCAGTTGTTCAGACTATTGTTACTCCTGCACCTCCTGTGGTGCATGTTCCTGCTGCACCGCCTTCGGTGAATATGGTCCCATTTGTTAATGATGATGTGTGTCGTCCTTTTCCTCCACCAAATGAAGACTTGGGTCTTTATGACAAAATGGATGACTTTCAAGAGCAGTTTGACAAGATGCAGAGGGAGATGAAGGCCCTCAGGGGAAAGGAATTATTCGGGCAGAATATGAATGAATTATGCTTGGTCCTGAATGTTAAGATACCTGCAAAGTTTAAGGTCCTAGAGTTTGAGAAGTACAAGGGAAACACTTGTCCTTGTGCTCATCTTATGATGTATGTAAGGAGAATGTCTACCCATACTGATGATCAGCGTCTGCTAATTCACTTTTTTCAAGATAGTTTGACCGGTGTTGCGCTGAAGTGGTATATGAGTTTGGACAGCGTCAATATCCATACTTTTAATGACTTGGGAGAAGCATTTATCAGACAATACAAGTATAACGTGGACATGGCGCCTGACCGTGATCAACTCAGGGCCATGGTTCAAAAAGACAGGGAATCATTCAAAGAATATGCATAGAGATGGCGTAAGGTAGCTGCCCAAATGATTCCTCCCATGGAAGAGAAGGAGATGACTAAGATTTTCTTGAAGACTATGGGTGCTTTCTACTATGAAACGATGGTAGCAAGTGCGCCAAGTGACTTTACTAAAATGGCAGGCATGGGTATTTGCTTATAAGAGGCTGTAAGAGAGGGACGTTTAACGAAGAGTGAAGGATCTAGAGGTGCGAAGAAGCCATCTTACGGGTTTACCAAGAAGAAGGAAGGAGATACGAATATTGTCATGCAAGAGAGGAAGGTTAACACTCCTAGAACAAATTATCAGCGTCATCAGCAAGTCACCTCAGTTACTCCAGTTGTTGGTGTTGCTCCAACCACCGTTTCTTATCAGAGACCATCCCAGTAGGGGAATCAAGGGTATAATCAGAGAAGGGAGAGCTATAACCATATTCCTATGAGTTATACAGAGTTACTACCGACATTGATTCAGAAGAAGTTGGTTCAGACCCGACCATCTCCCGTTGTACCATCACCATTGCCTTGGTATTATTAGGCAGACCAAACATGTGCTTTTCATCAGGGAGCACCAGGGCATAATGTTGAGAATTGTTATCCTTTGAAGACTGAGGTGCAGAAATTGGTGAAGTTTGGTATTCTATCTTTCAAGGATGTGGGTCCTAATATGAAAGATAATCCTCTACCCAAGCATGGAGGAGCAAATATTGTGAATATGGTGGCTGGTTATCCAGGCGACTTCCGGATTTTTGATATTCATCTAGTTATAGGAGATTTGGTGAAAATGCATGCAGACCTCTGTGAATTTAGTTACTATATGCATGACCATTTCGGTTGCGCTATTTGTAGTACAGACATACAAGGTTGCGATAAGATAAAGGCTGATTTGCACGAGATGATGGATGAGGGCCTCATCCACATAATCAGGCCTAGGGCAGAGTATGAAGAGGAAGTGAATATGGTTTCTGGATGTCCTGGAGAGTTCATAATTTTTGATGTGGAGTATATGAATGAAGACCTTGTGCAATTGCATGCTACTTTCTGCGACTTGGCTGGTCAAGTGGAGCACCAGTATGGATCTTGCCGATTTTTCTATCGAGACCCCCGAGGATTTTCAATCGTGAAGAAATGTGTTCAATTGTTGTTGGATAATAGAACTATCAAGGTTACAGGTTAAAGAGATGATTACCATGAAGTTGATATGGTTTAGGTTTGTTTGGTTGAAGAAGAGTCAGATGAAGAATATGCCTCCGCGGATGAGTTTTTCTCCTCAGATGAGGATTTATTTTCCAGAGATGACTCGATAATGACTGATTTTTTTGAAGAAGGGGTAAACATTATTGTTCCTTGTTTTTGTACACCTGCCCATTTTGAAGTTGAGTATCATAGCAAGCCAGTTATTACTCCATTGGTGATTAGTTTGATGGGTCCTGTTCCCTATAAGTCAGATAAGGCAGTACCCTACAAATATAACGCTACAATCTTGGAGGATGGTATGGAAGTTCCCATCCAGCCAATGCCTGATGTTGGAAATATTGTTGGAAATAGCAGGGTGACCCGCAACGGTCGTGTATTTGTAGCATTTGTTCGAGAAGATGTTAGTGCTGGAAAGAAAATTGTTGAGAATGTTGAACCCAAGAAGGCTACAGGTGAATCTAGTGGAGCTATGTTAGAGAAGGAAGTGGATGATATTTTGAAGATAATCAAGATGAGCGACTACAGAATTATAGATCAGCTACTACAGACTCCTTCAAAAATATCTATCTTAGCCTTATTGATGAACTCCTCTGCTCACAGTGAATCTTTGATGAGGGTATTGGACCAAGCTTTTGTGGAAAGTGACATGCCTATAGACCAATTCAACAGTGTAGTAGGGAATATTACGTCATGTAATGACCTGAGTTTCTGTGATGATGAATTGCCAGATGAAGGAAGGAATCACAACCTGGCCCTTCACATCTCCATGAATTACAAGAATGATTCAATATCCAATGTGCTGATTGATAATGGATCCGCTTTGAACATCATACCGTGGAGCACGCTTATGAAGTTGAAATATCAGGAAACGCCCATGCCCCCGAGTGGCATCATTGTGAAAGCGTTTGATGGATCAAGGAAATCTGTTATTGGTGAAGTGGACTTGCCTATTCATATAGGACCACATTTGTTTCAGATTACTTTCCAGGTCATGGGTATTGTACCTGCTTACAGTTGTTTGTTGGGACGGCCGTGGATACATGAGGCAGGGGCTGTCACTTCAACTTTACACCAGAAGTTGAAGTTTGTACGTGAAAGAAAAGTGGTAATCATAAATGGAGAACAGGCATTATTGATATCTCATTTATCCTCTTTCAATATTATGGAGGCGGATGAAGCTGCTGTTGGAACCCAATTCCAAGCTTTATCCATTGACAACATAAGATGAAATGAGAATTCTATGGTTTCGCTTAAGGACGCGCAGCAGGTTGTGCGTAAGGGTCATAGTGAAGTTTGGGGATGGATTGTGGATCCACCTGTAAACAAGAATAGAGCCAGCTTGGGGTTCTCTTTGAAGAATGACAAAGGTAAGAGCATGAAGCTGAAGTTTGTTGCAGGCAAGTATCAATATATCTTTCGTAGTGGAGGTTATCTTCATCCAACTGTTTCCAGGATTAATGCCATTGTGGAAGATGAAGCAGAGCCAAAAATGCCAAATTATGTGATGCACGGAGTTAGGGTTTAGAACTGGATCACCATTGATGTTCCCTCTTTCATACATGTTTCAAAGTAATTTGATTTGTTAATCTTTTTGAAAATCTTTCACTCTACCCAAGGTGGAAGTATTAATATTGTAGGGCTTATCTGTTTGCTGTGACTTTTAAAATCAATAATAAAAGTTGTCTTTGTTTCCCAAATTGTGTCTTTATTTTATGCTTTTTCTTAGAAAACGGTAATCATAAAAAACCTTTCAAAATAAATAATAACTGAAATACAATCTGTATTATCACTTGTTATATGTGTCAGTTTCTAAATGCAATCATAAATCATATGTGCAGATTAATTAAAAAAACTATTGAATACAATGACCCTGCACCCTCTCCCAATTTTGAATGTCCTGTGTATGGGCCTGAAGAAGAAGACCATGATGATATTCCAAAAGAGGTCTCATGGTTTCTTGAGCACGAGGAAAACGCCATTCAGCCATATAAAGAGCCATTAGAAGTAATCAATTTGGGTTCAGAAAAAGATCCGAAAGAAGTCAAGATTGGAGCATTGCTGCATCCTGATGTGAAGAGCAGGTTGATCAAGTTGTTAAAGGGGTATATGGATATTTTTGCTTAGTCCTATCAAGATATGTCTGGACTAGACACAGATATTGTAGAGAACTGTTTGTCGTTGAAGCCAGAATGTCCGCCAATCAAACAGAAGCTGAGAAGAACTCACCCAAATATGGCAGTGAAGATCAAAGAGGAGGTTCTAAAGCAGATTAATGTCGGTTTTATTATGATGTCAGTGTATCCTTAATGGATTGACAATATTGTCCCAGTGATAACACGAAATTGTATCGTTTATTTTCCATGAAATTTATCCGTTCTGTATTATTTTGACCCGATTAACTCCCGAATATTTCGAGTTTGTCATTACTTTTTGCAGGTATTCATAACTCAGCTCAAAACAGAAGAAAACACGAAACAATGCAAGAAAGCATCAAAAGAACAAAAGAAAAAGACAAATCTGTCAAAGAATTACATTTTTGTAGCTGTGACGGTCGTAATAGAGCTGCCACGACCGTAAGTCATCTTGAAGCGTGTTACGACCGTAACACAGTGGCCACGACCGTAACACGGGGAAAGACCAAAGCTGCTCGTAACGCTCATGTAACGAACGTAATGCATATATCAGTTAATTGAAGAGTGTAGAATATGGCAAAGCATAACAGAAGGAGTTTCCAAACTCCTTATTTCTCTCCAGTCAAACTCCACGTTCACCACTTCTTCCTCAACTACCCACGTTCCTACATTTGTGGAGATTTTCAAGGAAAGCTTAGTTACAAGTTTCCAAGCCAACTGCCAAATTGATTCTTCTATAAATACCTCAACATTCAACGTTAGAAGTACATAGTTTATTACAGTTTACTTGTGCGGAAGCTCTGCCGAAATCAAAAACGATTATTCCTTCAGTTATTATTTTCCAGCATTTGTTTATTTCAATTCTTTTAATTCCACTGTCCAAGTAGTAATTTCCAACATCAGGGAATTATTATTATAGTTTAGGATTTATCATTCAAGCCTCAGAATTTGCCATATTACCGATACCAAGTCCGAGTTTCCGAATTGTGGAAGAGGGATTAAAGTATTGGCTTTATTTTCAGGTTTCTATTTTGCAATTGTATTACATACCTTTTAATTAATTAATTAATGCATGTTTTATTATTATTTATAATGTCTGTTGTACCCCAAAATTTGCCCTCCCATTTCCTTAACATTTCTCATCACCAAACCTTTGAAGCCCAAGATCCAATTAGGGTTTCATCTGCTCAAGACCTCTCCTTGCACTGTTGACCCAAATTAGGGTTTGTGTTTGTACCAAGATGTTTTGACCTAAAGTGCTTAAGATGAATTGCATGCTTCATATTGGACTCCCAAGTTTATCCATACCAAGTTTCAAGCTTTGATTCCAAGTTTTGCCCAGTCAATTGGACAGTTGACCTAGAAATCAGCTGTATTGGGGAAAAAGTCAACTGTGGCCAATTGACAGTCAAACCTTATGAAAACTGACCCACATCAACATTATGAACTCATATGGACCATTTGATCAAGTTTGGATCACAATTCCATAAGAAATTTGATCAGATCACCAAAAGGGCAAAATGGTCATTTTTAGGGTTTTGACTGCACAAAGGCAATTTTTGACTGTTTGACCTAGCCAATGGCAAACCAAGCTCATATATGGACTCAAGGACCCCATGGAATTATCTTGACATGCTCAACAAACTCAAAAGATCTCAAATACACAAGATTGACCGTTGAATTTCCCAGTCAATTGATCAATTTTGACTGTATACTGAAAAGTCAAACTTTGACTTTTTGGTCAAAATCAAGAGTCAAGATTCATTTTCCATAAAAACATGCCAAATCATGAAACTTGTTCATCAAGAAATCACAAAATGCAAATTAGGGTTAGAAATTAGAATTTTTCATAACTTGGAATTTTTCTAAGTTATGAAAAAACCTAATTTTTTCCCAACTTTGCCCCACTTTTTCACCAAGATCCATTTTGATTCAAACAAAAGTCAAAACATGAAAGTTGTAGCTTGTTGCATAATCTACAACTTTGATTCACAAAGTTTTCCCATTTGAGGCTTGTATCTCAAGTTACAAATTTTTGAATAAGGGCACTAAACCATTCTTAACTTAGTGAATTTTTGACCTATTTTGACAAGGTTTTCTACCCCACTTCAAGGCCATTTTACATACACTTACACTTGGAATTTCAATTTGCATTTCAAAGATGGATTGTAGTACATATTCCAAGCTTTCCAAAATGTCCAAGAACTCATCAAACAACCTCATGACTTGAGAGATTCGAATTTCACAATTTGGCAAAAACTCACTTTTGAATTGGCCATTTTTCATGTTCATAAGTTATGCAAACTTCTCAAAACCAGCATGCCCTTGATTACAGGTCCTAAAACCATCCAACACTCAATAATTTAATGCATGTTCATTGTGCTAAGACCTTGTTTCATGAGCTAAAGCATTGTATGATGGATTAATCCCAAACTAGATAAAGCATTCTTTCTATTTTTGCAAAAGTTTCACTTTATGTCCAATTACAAATCCAACAAGTACAAACCAAATCCAATTGGCACAAGATTATGGACAAATCACTCTGATCAAGGAGAGGTTATGCAGCTCATTAGAGGCCCCCTACTTGCCTAAAACACCAAGTTGCCTTTGTTTGCTTAAGAGTGAAGAAAAGTACCATAACTCACACCAACTTCCATCTCAGCTTACACACTTAGACAAAGTTATCAAACATATTCCAAAGATCAGAACCAAGCTTTTGCACGACCCTAACACCTCTCAAACACTCCCCTTGCCATAATCACTCTCAAACTGCAAAAACAGGGCAAGGCCTGCAGTTTGAGTGTCATCTTTCATTTCTCTCAAGCTTTCTTGCCCAAACCAGTTCACACACCTTCCATACCATCTATGCAAGCTAACCAAAAGCAAAAGCACGACTTGTAATCCCTCTAACCACTTCCACCATTTTCAGTTTCTTGTTTTGCAGGTGAAGTGCTATAGCACGATTCAGAAGCTTTCAAGACAAAGTAAACATTGGAATAACATCCCTGGACCTCAAGGAAGCTTTTCCAATCATCACCTTGCACTGAAAACTCCCTCATTGCCAGACAGAACTTCAGCTGAACAGGTATTTTGGTGAACTCGTATCTCTCTTATTAGGCATCATTAACTCTAAGTTTGTGAATAAACAATGTTCTACTCATGCCACTGAACATGTACATTCTTTTACTTTTCATTTCTTTTACCTGAGCTGTGAGAATTTAAGGTTTGAAAATGGTAGAAAACTTAGGTCAGGATTTGGGATTGTTAAAATTCTCTCTCATTTCTGAGAGTTAGGAGATGTTCTTTATATATTTGGAATCGTGGTTTCATGCTTAACATCTTTTGTGTTGGAAGTTTGTTCAAAAAATCAAAGAATCAGGATATTCAAATGGAGCTTCTTGCGCGCGTTTTTGAACAAATTTTTGTTCAGAGGTTGAAGAAGGTGTCTCATGGGTTGGGCCAGCTTTGGTTCTGCTTTTCACACCACTTTTCTTGTTTTACACCCCCTGAGCCCATTTCATTTATTTTTAATGATTTCTGACTTTTTCTTTTTTTGATTGATTCATTTATTTTTTCTCATGTTATTAAAAATATAAAAATCTTTTTTCTCACCATTTTTTAATTTATTAGGTATTTATGTGATTTTCTTTTGATTTATACACAAATAAATAAATATATACATTTCATTAAAAATATTGAGAAATATGTAAAAATACTTTTATTTTCATTTTTATTTTATTTTACCTTCTGAAAATACTTTATATAAAAGAAATACTTTTTTTTTACAAATATTAAATATTATTATTATTTATATATATTATACATATTTAAAATAATACATATATACATATATTTATTAATATATTTAGGATAAATGCAAAGTATATACCCTTTTATTTTTCTTATTAATATTTAATATAAAAAATACATTTTTTTGACAAATACCTCATTTTATTTTAGTTTTTTTGTATATATAAATAAACATTTGTACATAATAAATAAATAATGTATTTTATTTAATAGAATTAGGGTTTTTACCCTAAATATGAAAATACTCCAAAAATAATACCTTTTTATTTTTCTTTTATTTTACATAAATAATACTCTTTTCATACATATAAAAATTCTTTTTGCATTCTTGCATATTTGGTTATTTCTATTTTATTTATGTTTTTAACCATATTGTAAATATTCAAATGATGTAATAGCTTAGATTCAATTTCTTGTCTAAATTATCTCCCCATTTGAACATTGTACCCCCCTCCCCATATTATTGTGATGTAATAGCGTAGGAATTTAAATTTCGCACTTTAACGCTTTCTAAACCTACTATGCTAGAATTAGGGTTTGAATGCGAATAAAACGAACAAAGTAGTTTGACCTAATACAAGACAAGAAAGCATGAAAAATGGACAACACATTTCACACTTGCACCCCTAGGGTATTCCACTTTGTTGCCTTCAAATAATTGGGCCATATTGCATGTTGAACTTCTTTGGGTAAAAACAAACAATCAAATGATCATGGTCCCACAAAATGTTGCTTAAATAAATGATCAAAGTCCCTTTTAAAGAAAAACTGCCCAAAGACATTTAACGCTATTGCAATTATGGTCTAAACGATGACCCGCGCCCGTCCCGTTCACCTCCTAAGACAAGATTGTCCACCAAATGCAATGGTGGAACAAAATTGTCAAAAGGTTTAAAACATAACAAAAATCTTTGAGAAAACTTTAGGGTAGATAAACTCTTAAGTACTTGCCAATTTGCAAAGAAAACCCTTGCCTTTTTTCAAAACCCACTTCACAAACACTTGCAAAATCAACTTTCAAAAACCTTGAAACATCTTTTCAAAAGACAAGACACCTTTTGTAAAACATTCGAGTAAAGAATTGTTACAAGGGTAGCCTATACAAGGCATCTTTTCAAAACATTTTCAAAACCACACACCAAGCACCATTTCAAACAATTGAAAACCAAGGAAAGTTGATCTAAGCAAGTACCTAAGAGCCCATGGATAACCATGGATAGAAAGGGTGCTAATACCTTCCCTTTCTATAATCTACTCCCCGAACCCAAGAAAAATCTCAAAGGTTTTTTGCTGTGCTTTTAAACCTTTCCTTAGGATAAAATAAAAAGTCGGTGGCGACTCTTGCTCAACCGAAACATTTGCGAAAACAAACGCAAAACCCTAGTCAGTTCTCCCACCGTATCACAGAACTAGCGACTCTGCTGGGGAAAATTTTTTAAAGTGGAGTAACCTTAGGGCTTAGATCACCCTCTTGCATGACTAATTGTTTGGTTTGTTTGCTTTATACTTTGGCTCTATTGTTTGGGTTTGCAATCCTCCACCCGGATTTTGGGAAACATTCATAGATAGCAATACGTTGTGGAAACTGTGCGGGGTATACCGACACGGTCTAAGCAATAGCTATATTAGTGCGACATATTTGTGAGTACCGGTAACCCTTGAGTTCAATCAAGGAGAGTACGGGGCCGTTGAGTAATGTCACTAAGCACTAATGACCTAGAACCTTACTTGACCACCTTGGTCTTTTATTAGGGGTAGTGAGATGACCGGCTTTGGTGCAGTCCGAAGTTGGTAGATACTCGATACTACACTCATTGAGGGTTGTTTTCTTGGAATATTTTGGTCGCTAGTTAAGTGGCTAAACCAAAACAATGAACGATGAAAACAATCCAGTGATATTGAGCTCCTTAGAACCCGATTACTATTTATAGGACAGGTTTTTAATCCAACTACACTCAAGAGGGTACTTACCTATGAAACCCCATGCAAGCCTAAAACTAGGGTTTGGTGTGATTTGCTTGTACATATGTTTTGTGCATACATCATAAACATCATGAAGCATCATATGCATTTACTAACCATTTCAAGGGTTTGGATCTTCATCTTTGTTCCTGTTTTGTAGGTCATGGAAATTCCTCACAAAAATACCATTCAAGTCAACCTTGTGAGGATCTCTCCTCAACTCAAGGAGCTCACCTCAAGAATTCCGGAAAATTCATCCTTCAGTGAAAGACATGGTAGACTGCTCAGCCTAGTCAACACCAACATTGAAGAAGACATGATGAAAGTACTATTCCAGTTCTTTGACCCCCTTCACCACTGCTTCACCTTCCCTGATTATCAGTTGGTACCCACTTTGGAGGAGTTTTCTCAACTCCTAAGAATCCCTATCCTTAATCAACTACCCTTCAACGGTATGGAAAAGGAACCAAAGCCGGAAGATGTTGCTCGAGCATTACATCTACAACCATCCGACATCAAGGGGCATTGGGAAACCAGAAGCGGCGTCAAAGGATTCTTAGCAAAGTTCTTGTTTGAGAAGGCACAAGAATGTTGGAATTCATTGGACCTACAAGCCTTTGAAGAAATTGTGGCACTCCTTATCTACGGGTTGGTCTTATTCCCAAATCCTGACCAATTGGTAGATGTCAACGCCGTCAAAATCTTCTTGTCCAGAAATCCAATACCAACATTGCTTGGGGGCATCCTTCACACATTTTACACACGAACAATGAGAAAGAGGGGTGTTCTCATGTGCTGCACTCCTATCCTTGCAAGGTGGTTTATTTCGCACCTTCCACAATCTGTCTTGAAGAATGACCAAGGTACAAGGTGGTCCCAACGATTGATGACTCTTACTCATTCTGATGTGCATTGGTGTTCTCGGTCCAGAGAAAATGTCATCATCGTCGATCGTTACGGAGAATTTCCTAATGTTCCTTTACTTGGAATTAGGGGGTATCACCTACAACCCTTGCCTAGCTTTGAGGCAATTTGGATATGCACGGAGGGATGGCCCTCATGATATGTTGATTCCTAGCCTAGTTTTTGACTTCGACAATGATGCACAAGGACTTCGCCAAAGATTCATCAGAGCTTGGGGAAAACTCAACAAGGTTGATAGCAAGACTCTGGGACACAAGAACTCCATCCCTCTTGAGCCTTATCTCAAGTGGGTACGAGCCCGAGCCTAAAATCTAATGATGCCTTATCCTCATGTACTCCCAATGATTAAAGAGCCTGTCAATGAAGGAGAGGTTCCCTACACCATCCTGCATCCAGACATGCCTACATCGTGGGAGGAAATGCAGAAAAGTTGGATTCAGCTCAAGGAGGAACGGAACACTTTTGAAGCTAGCTACTACGTCAGTGAAAAGAAGGTTCTAGAGCTTACCCGCCGACTCCACGAGCAAGAGGCCCTCAACACCTACATCGCACCAAAGAGGATGTGCAATGTCTTTCTACCTTAAGAAGTCTATTTTGTAATATTTGGCCCATGGGGCATTTATGTACTAACAAATTTCTTCTTATTAATATGACGTGCGTTCTTCTTTGTCTGAAACAATTTTGAATGTTCTAAATCCTTGAATGCATTGCATACATCAGCATACCATTCATCATGTGCATAAGCAGATCTCACTCCAGGTTTCCTTATCTGTCTGCTGTTTATTTCAGTAGGATGGATCTCGAGCAAACAGTCAAAGACCTACAAGCTCAGAATGCACAATTCCAGCAACTCCTGATGACCTTGGTTAAAAGTCAGGAGGATATCAAGACTCAATTGGGGAATAAGGACCCAGTGAAGAAGAAGAAAAAGAGGATTGGGGTGGCTACTTTGGGGAGAAGATTTGACAGAGAAGCTCGGAGAGTGCTTGAATTTCCTCCTACTTCTGATGAAGGGACTAGTAAAAGAGATGGAGTTGCGGTGCCTTCCGAGTCTGATGCAGAGGAAGAAGAGGTTGAAGAGGATGAAGATTATTCTGACCAGCAATATCCTCCAGCTGATGATAAATACAAGGGTTTAGAAGATAGATTGGCCGCCATGGAACTACAGAGAGTACCGGGTTTGGATTTTGAAGACTTGGGTTTGGTTGCCGGGATTGTGATTCCCCCAAAGTTCAAGGTACCAGTATTTGTGAGGTATGATGGGTTGTCCTGTCCCAAAATGCATCTCAGGTCCTACGTGAGAAAGATTCAACCCTATACGGCAGATAAAAACCTCTGGATTCATTTCTTTCAAGACAGCCTGTCGGGAGCTCAGTTGGAGTGGTTTTATCAGCTAGAAGGAACCAGTGTCAGAAATTGGGAAGATTTGGCCACCGCTTTCTACAAACAATACCAGTATAATTCTGATCTTGCTCCTACTCGTACCCAACTTCAGGGTATGTCACTAGGAACAAGTGAGGGATTCAAAGAATATGCACAAAAATGGAGGGGTTTGGCTGGTAGGGTGCAGCCTCCTTTAACCGATCGTGAGCTTGTTGATATGTTTCTCGGGACCCTATCTGGGCCATTTTTCAATCATCTAATTGGTAACTCTTCCGCGGGGTTTACCGATTTGATCTTAACAGGCGAAAGAATAGAGGCTGGCATCAAATCAGGAAAGATTCAGAAGGGTGTTGCTGCAAGTGTTGAGAAGAAACCTTTTAAGAAGGAGACAGCTATGGTATATTCTCAAAGAAGAGCAGGGAAGATGGAGCGTCGGCCAACTGTGGGGGCTGTAATGATTCAAAACACTCCAAATGAGCAGCCTCGCTATAACCAGTCCAGACCAAATCAACAACGAGTGGAACGGCCACAACGGCAGTTCACCCGTATTAATATGACTCCAGCGCAAGTGCTTCCCCATCTATTGAAGTTGAATCTTGCAACCATCAAGGAGGCGCCAAAGAATGTAAATACGTCCTCTCCGCATTATCATGCCAATTCTAAATGCGCCTACCATTCAGACAGTGTTGGACACGACACCAATGATTGTTGGTCACTCAAGCATAAGATCCAAGACCTGATAGAGGCTAAGGAGGTAGAGTTTGACGCCCCAGAGAAGCCTAATGTGATATCTGCACCTATGCCGAAGCACGGCCGAAATGTCAGCGCCATTGAAGAAGATTTGTATGTTGCTGATGTCAGTGATCTGACCACTCCACTGCTAACCATTAAGTTGAATTTGTTAAGGGTCGGGATCTTCCCGGGATGTAAAGAAGACTGCTATTGTTGCCACTCTCTGCCGTTTGATTGTCCGCTATTGAAGAAAGGCATCCAAGGCCTTATGGATAGCCGACAAATTTTGTTCGAAAAAGTTTCTGCTGTTCCAGTTCATGTTGAAAATGTCTCAATCATAACCATTCACGCCAATCTTTCCAAGGCCGTCAAAAAGCCTGTTAAGATTACACCAGCAAAATCACCAGGAGCGGGAGAATATTTTCTCCAGAGATTGCCCCTCCAAGAGCAGTCTTTGGACCCTCATCAGCCAACAAGGTCGTCCCTGCACCAATAAAACTTTCTGCTAAAACTCCTCTGATTGAAGACGTTGTTGTTCCCAGTACTGTCTCTCCTACCGCTGCTGACAAAGGTAAGGGAATCCAAGATGAGCCCGTCAGGACGAGAGCTCAACCCTTAGTAATCCCGGAAACCTCCAAGAAGGAAATGGACGAGATTTTGAGGATAATCAAGAGAAGCGATTACGATGTAGTAGAACAGCTAGGGCAAACCCCCTCCAAGATCTCCATGCTGGCACTACTACTTTGCTCAGAAGCACACGCTAAAGCCCTGATAAAATTCCTGAAGGCAGCTCATGTGCCCCAGGAAACCTCTGCGGATCAATTTCAAAATTACGTGGCTAGCCTGACTGCGGACAATGGACTAGGTTTTTCTGATGCCGACCTAACCCCTAAAGGCAGAAACCATAATGATGCTTTGCATATTTCAATCGAGTGTCGCGGAACCACTCTTGGACATGTTTTGGTTGATACCGGTTCGTCGCTGAATGTTTTGCCTAAGAAGGCCTTGGACCGACTAGATTGTGAAGGGTTGGAATTAAAGCCGAGTGATATTGTTGTCAGAGCTTTCGATGGTTCGAAGAGAATGGTCCATGGGGAGGTTGAAATTCCCATCAAGATAGGTACTGAGATGTTTAAATCCACTTTCTATGTGATGGACATCCGTCCATCATACTCTTGTCTGCTGGGTAGACCTTGGATACACCATGCTGGGGCAGTCACCTCCTCCTTACATCAGATGTTGAAGTATCCTGTCAAGGGAAAGATCATCACTGTCCATGGCGAAGAAGAGTACATGATTAGCCATTTAAATTCTTTCCGGTATGTGGAGGTTGAAGGAGAGTTCATTGAGACACCGTTTCAACATTTCGAAGAAGTCCTTCCTGAAATAGCAGTAGCGAAGTTGACAACTGAGGCACCGAGACAGATGGCCAGGATGGCATCTCTGGAGGACGCAAGGGCCGCAATAAAAGAAGGGAAGAATTCAGCATGGGGAAAGTTACCCGACTTTCCGCACAAGACTGACAAGTTTGGATTAGGGTTCACAGCCGCTGGCCAGAAAGCTATGCGCCGGTCGAAGATTGAAAGGGCGCCAGTCAAAATTTCTCCCTACGGAATCAACGCCTTGGAAGATGAAGACAAGGAAAGCAACATTGAAGAGTGGATTTATCCAACAGTCAGAGGAGGATTGAGAAATTGGGAGGCTAAGGACTTTGTTCCCATCACTTTTATTCACCAGTAATTTACCTATTAAACATTTCCTATTTGGTCTGTAATATTTTACTTTCAAACAATCCGTACACTATCTTTTCACCTTCTGCCTTGCCCGGGGCATGTAGGTCCACTTGTAAGGGTTTTGATTATTTTTCATATTCATATGCCATGTTTAATGATTCATTGGACGTTTTTCATTAGATAAACTGCTTATGTTCATTTTCTTTCCTTTTGCATTTTTTGTTTAAGGATGGCTATCCCTTACACACACCCACACTCACCAATGCAGGTACCCATCCACTTCGGATTCCATGGGTGACTATTCTGCTGTATCTTTCAATAACTCTGAAGATCTGGTCAATCTAGCCGAGTATGAAGATGACGAAGGTTGTGAAGTACCCGGGGAACTAGCCAGGCTTCTGCAACAAGAGGAAAGGGCCATCTTACCGCATGAAGAGCCATTGGAAACTGTTAACTTGGGAACCGAGGAGGACCGGAAGGAGGTGCAAGTGGGTGCCAATCTGGAACCAAAAGTCAAGGAGCGCTTGGTACAGTTGTTGAATGAGTATGTTGAAATCTTCGCTTGGTCCTATGAAGACATGCCGGGTTTAGACACAGACATCGTGGTTCACCGTCTCCCTACAAGAGAAGACTGTCCACCAATCAAGCAAAAAGTTCGCCGAATGAGGCCTGACATGTCCGAAAAGATCAAAGCGGAAGTAATGAAACAATTCGATGCTGGCTTTCTGGTTGTTACGTCCTATCCTCAATAGGTCGCTAACATCGTGCCAGTACCGAAGAAAGATGGCAAAGTCAGAATGTGCGTGGACTATCGGGATTTGAATAGGGCCAGCCCTAAAGATGATTTCCCGCTACCTCACATTGACATCTTGATCGACAATACAGCTCAGCATAAAGTGTTTTCCTTCATGGACGGATTCTCGGGCTACAATCAAATCAAAATGGCTCCCGAGGACATGGAGAAAACAACTTTTGTCACACAATGGGGCACTTTCTGTTATAAGGTGATGCCGTTCGGGCTGAAGAATGCAGGGGCAACTTATCAACGCGCCATGGTAGCTTTATTTCATGATATGATACATCATAAGATTGAAGTTTACGTAGACGATATGATAGCTCGGTCACAAACAGAGGAAGAGCACCTTGAACATCTGGAAAAGCTGTTTGCCAGGTTAAAAGAATACAAGCTCAGGCTAAATCCAAGTAAATGCACTTTTGGAGTTAGGTCTGGTAAACTCCTGGGATTCATTGTAAGTAACAAAGGCATTGAAGTCGATCCGGAAAAAGTGAAAGCAATACAAGAGATGCCTGCTCCCCGTACTGAAAAGGAGGTTAGAGGATTCTTGGGACGCATAAACTATATTGCCAGATTCATCTCACATCTGACTTCTACCTGTGAGCCAATTTTCAAACTCTTGAAAAAAGATCAGGTAGTGGAATGGAACGACGATTGTCAAGCTGCTTTTGATAGAATCAAGGAGTATTTGCTATAACCTCCTATTCTGATACCACCCGTCGAAGGAAGACAATTGATCATGTATTTGACCGTCTTGGATAACTCAATGGGGTGTGTTTTGGGCTAACATGACGAGTCTGGTCGAAAAGAGCATGCTATTTATTACCTTAGCAAAAAGTTTACCGACTGTGAGACTCGCTACTCACTGCTCGAGAAAACTTGTTGTGCTTTGGTATGGGCTGCTCGCCGACTAAGACAGTATATGCTGACTCATACTACCTTGTTAATATCCAAAATGGACCCTATCAAGTATATCTTCGAGAAGCCCGCTTTATCGGAAAGGATAGCTAGATGGAAAATGATCTTGACCGAGTATGACATCCAGTACACCACCCAAAAAGCTATAAAAGGGAGTGTATTAGCTGACCATCTGGCTCATCAGGCTATTGAAGATTATCAACCCATGAGATTTGACTTCCCAGACGAGGACATCATGAATTTGGACAACGTTGAAGGTGACGGACCGTATGACGGACCCGAAAAGGGATCCCGATGGACCCTGTACTTTGATGGTGCTTCAAATGCACTTGGAAACGGCATTGGCGCAGTACTCATTTCTCCGGAAGGTTGTCACACGCCTTTCACAGCCCGACTTTGCTTCAGCTGCAAAATAACATGGCTGAGTTTGAAGCTTGCATCTTTGGTCTCAAGGCTGCTATAGACTTAGGGATCAAATCTTTGATCGTATTCGGGGACTCGGCTTTGGTTATCAGTCAAATCAAAGGAGACTGGGATACCAAACATCCTAATCTTATCCCATACAAAGAACATGTCCTAACATTGTTGCCTCATTTCGAGCAAATTACCTTCGAGCATTTCCCGCGAGAAGAGAATCAGCTAGCAGATGCTCTGGCCACAGTGTCCTCCATGTTTAAACTCAACTGGGATAACGAGGCTCCCCAAATCACCATCGAGCGAATGGATGAACCTGCGCACTGTCACGAGATTAATACCGAGGAGATAGTGGAACAACCCTGGTTCCATGAAATCAAAAGGTATCTCGAGACCCGAGATTATCCTGAAGGAGCTTCCGTGAATGACAAGAAGTTCTTAAGGAAATTTGCTGCTAAGTTCTTCCTAAGTAACGGCATCCTTTACAAACGAAGCCATGATTGTGTATTACTCCGATGTGTGGACAAAGCTGAGGCAGAGTTGATCATGACTGATATACACAGCGGCACATTTGGCACTCACTTGAGCGGGCATACCATGGCTAAGAAAATCCTAAGGGCAGGCTATTACTGGTCTACCATGGAAGCTGATTGTCATCAACATTCCCGTACTTGCCACAAGTGTCAAGTCTACGCTGACAAAGTTCATATTCCTCCGGTTCCCCTCAACGTCCTGACTGCTCCGTGGCCCTTTGCAATGTGGGGCATTGATATGATTGGAGAGATCAAGCCCACGGCTTCCAACGGACATCGCTTCATCCTGGTGGCCATCGACTATTTCACCAAATGGGTCGAAGCAGCTTCCTTTGCCTCTGTTACAAAAAATGTGGTTGCCCACTTTATCAAGCAAAATCTCATATGTCGGTATGGTGTTCCAGACAGGATCATCACAGACAACGGTACAAATCTGAATAACACAATGATCACCGCGTTGTGCGAACAGTTCAAGATTTATCATCACAATTCATCTCCCTATCGGCCGAAGATGAACGGTGTTGTTGAAGCTGCGAACAAAAACATTAAGAAGATCATTCAGAAAATGACAGTCACTTACAAAGACTGGCATGAGATGCTACCGTTTGCTCTGTATGGATACCGTACGACGACACGTACTTCAACTTGGGCAACCCCATTTTCTTTGGTTTATGGCATGGAAGCTGTTTTGCCTATGGAAGTCCAAATCCCTTCTCTAAGGATTATGAAGGATGCATGTTTGAATGAAGATGATTGGATGCAGACCCGACTTGATCAACTCAATCTGATCGACGAAAAGCGACTTGCTGCTATATGCCATGGTCAGACGTATCAAAAGCGGATGATCAAGGCCTTCAATAAGAAAGTTAGACGTCAAGTGTATCAAGTCGGAGACCTCGTAATCAAGCGGATTATCTTGCCGCAAAGTGATCCCAGGGGCAAATGGACTCCTACATATGAAGGACCATTTGTGATCAAGAGCATATTTTCTGGTGGTGCAATGATTCTGACCACCATGGACGGCGACGATTTGCCGCACCCTGCGAACGCAGACATAGTCAAAAGATACTACGCATAAAATAACCCGACAAGTCGAAAACCCGAAAGGGCGGCTTGGGCAAAAATGGGCATCCCGATGAACCGAAAACCCGAAAGGGCGGTTCAGGCAAAAATTAGGGATAAAAACAAAAAAATCTGTACACCCGGCAAGTTGAAAACCCGAAAGGGCGGCTTGGGCAAAAAGGGGTTTCCCGGTGGATCGAAAACCCGAAAGGGCGATTCAGGCAAAAGTTAGGGAATTAAAGCGTATGACTATGTCTCGTCGGATCACTTCAAAAACAGTCTCCTCATCAACCAGTTCCAGGCTTCTGATCAATCCAGTCATCGTCAAACGAAACAGTGAATGGACAGATATTCAGAGTTGTGAAAGCTATAGCGGGATGGAATCCCATGGAATTATCTCACATAGCCATCTTTATTTTGTATAAAATTTTCAAAATATTTACGACCAAATCCTCTTACTAGGATAATTGTCTCCTTTGTACAAATATACTCAAAGAAAATCAATACAAATACTTTTCCCAGAAATTTGTGTCATTTCCTTTTCTTTTCTCTTGCATTATTTGTTTATTTTGAGAAACGTCCAATGTTTTGTTAAATAGGCATATGCATTTGAAACATAATCATTTCCTTATAAACCAAGAAAGAGGATTACTGATAGGTCGAAGGTGCAGTTGGATACCCGATCCCCTTTCAAAGGAAATCCCCGGGAGATTTGGAATTCATCTATCCCTAGCAAGTCTTGAAGCTCATCCCCAGTAGATTCTGGAAGCGTATCCCCCGCAAAGAACGGAAGTCTCTCCCGAGTTTTATTCAAAGTTATTCCTCACAAAGCCTTATAACTGGGTTATCCTCAGCTAACACCCACGGAAGATCGCACTCGCCAAAATTCTTCCTATCCCCAACGGAGTTCATCAAAATTCCCCAGCAGTAACTTATCTTTGCAAATCTCCAGCCAGAGAATCCTCCGGAATTCAATTCCCCTCAGAGTTTAAGTTTCAGTGTCCCCAGTTGAGCTAAAGCTTCAAATTATCAATCCCCAGCGGAGCCAGACTAATGAACCTTCTCCCCACAGAGTTTTAGGAGAATAAATCTTGAGTTCCCCAGTGAAGTCGCCCGAGACACTTCCCACCAAACTGAAGATTCCCGGTCTTGTATCCCCAGCATAAGTCTGCTAGATTGGTGCTCCCCGGTAGAAGTCATTAGGAATTCCCCAGAGATTTGGCAGGCAACCCAAGCTCCTTATTCCCCAGTCACAGCCAAGGATTTATTCTTCCCGGCAGTAGTCACGATGCTTTTATCTTCAGCCATCCAAGATTCATCTATCCCCAGCAAGACAGCTCATCAGCTTACATGCGCATTCATTACATTCATATCATAAACATTGATATCGCATATATCGCATCATACATTTCATGCAACATAATTTTGGGTCTAGCTAACACTTTGTCCTTTACAGGATAAGAATAAAAAACTATCCTTAACAGTTTCAGATGCAGTTTTACACGGACTCATCGTCAAGTAACCCTACACCGGTTCTTATTCAACTTCAAGACTTCTGAAAACAGTTCACGGGTTCTCCAAGTAACGGATGTTAACCTATCGCTTGTTCAGTTTCTTCTCAAGACTTCTGAAAACAGTTTACGGGTTCTCCAAGTAACGGATGTTAACCTATCTCTTGTTCAGATTCTTCTCAAGACTTCTGAAAACAGTTTATGGATTCTTCCCAGTAACGGATGTTAATCTATCGACTTGTTCAGATGCAACTTTCTGAAAACAGCTTACGGACGCTTCCCAACAACGGATGCTGCTCTATTTCTTATTCAAACTTCAAAATTTCTGAAAACACTTTACGGATTCTTCCCAACAACGGATTTTAATCTACCAACTTGTTCAGACTCTTATCAACCTTTGAAAACAGTTTACGGACGCTTCCCAACAACGGATGCTGCTCTATTGCTTATTCAACTTCAAGACTTCTGAAAACAGTTTACGGGTTCTCCAAGTAACGGATGTTAACCTATCGCTTGTTCAGATTCTTCTCAAGACTTCTGAAAACAGTTTATGGATTCTTCCCAGTAACGGATGTTAATCTATCGACTTGTTCAGATGCAACTTTCTGAAAACAGCTTACGGACGCTTCCCAACAACGGATGCTGCTCTATTGCTTATTCAAACTTCAAAATTTCTGAAAACCATTCACGGATTCCTCCCAACAACGGATGTCAATCTATTACTTGTTCAGACCCCCATTTCAGAGACGGTCCAAAGCTTGGACACTTCCCTGATATTCCCTTCCAGATGGCATCTCTAAGCCCATCCCCGACAAGATTTCTACCACTCGCCCAGATGGCATCGTTAAGCCCATCTCCAAATGGCATCTCTAAGCCCATTCCCGCATTCATTGCTTTGACGAGTGCAAATTTCCGGGCACTCTAGTGTCCAATCTCCTTTTACCCTCGAGTCACGAAAGGCAAACTTGCCAATCTAACTCTTCGGATTCAAGAAGATTGAACAGGGGCAACTGTTGTACCCCAAAATTTTCCCTCCCATTTCCTTAACATTTCTCATCACCAAACCTTTGAAGCCCAAGATCCAATTAGGGTTTCATCTGCTCAAGACCTCTCCTTGCACTGTTGACCCAAATTAGGGTTTGTGTTTGTACCAAGATGTTTTGACCTAAAGTGCTTAAGATGACTTGCATGCTTCATATTGGACTCCCAAGTTTATCCATACCAAGTTTCAAGCTTTGATTCCAAGTTTTGCCCAGTCAATTGGACAGTTGACCTAGAAATCAGCTGTATTGGGGAAAAAGTCAATTGTGGCCAATTGACAGTCAAACCTTATGAAAACTGACCCACATCAACATTATGAACTCATATGGACCATTTGATCAAGTTTGGATCACAATTCCATAAGAAATTTGATCAGATCACCAAAAGGGCAAAATGGTCATTTTTAGGGTTTTGACTGCACAAAGGCAATTTTTGACTGTTTGACCTAGACAATGGCAAACCAAGCTCATATATGGACTCAAGGACCCCATGGAATTATCTTGACATGCTCAACAAACTCAAAAGATCTCAAATACACAAGATTGACAGTTGAATTTCCCAGTCAATTGATCAATTTTGACTGTATACTGAAAAGTCAAACTTTGACTTTTTGGTCAAAATCAAGAGTCAAGATTCATTTTCCATAAAAACATGCCAAATCATGAAACTTGTTCATCAAGAAATCACAAAATGCAAATTAGGGTTAGAAATTAGAATTTTTCATAACTTAGAATTTTTCTAAGTTATGAAAAAACCTAATTTTTTCCCAACTTTGCCCCACTTTTTCACCAAGATCCATTTTGATTCAAACAAAAGTCAAAACATGAAAGTTGTAGCTTGTTGCATAATCTACAACTTTGATTCACAAAGTTTTCCCATTTGAGTCTTGTATCTCAAGTTACAAATTTTTGAATAAGGGCACTAAACCATTCTTAACTTAGTGAATTTTTGACCTATTTTGACAAGGTTTTCTACCCCACTTCAAGGCCATTTTACATACACTTACACTTGGAATTTCAATTTTCATTTCAAAGATGGATTGTAGTACACATTCCAAGCTTTCCAAAATGTCCAAGAACTCATCAAACAACCTCATGACTTGAGAGATTCGAATTTCACAATTTGGCAAAAACTCACTTTTGAATTGGCCATTTTTCATGTTCATAAGTTATGCAAACTTCTCAAAACCAGCATGCCCTTGATTACAGGTCCTAAAACCATCCAACACTCAATAATTTAATGCATGTTCATTGTGCTAAGACCTTGTTTCATGAGCTAAAGCATTGTATGATGGATTAATCCCAAACTAGATAAAGCATTCTTTCTATTTTTGCAAAAGTTTCACTTTATGTCCAATTACAAATCCAACAAGTACAAACCAAATCCAATTGGCACAAGATTATGGACAAATCACTCTGATCAAGGAGAGGTTATGCAGCTCATTAGAGGCCCCCTACTTGCCTAAAACACCAAGTTGCCTTTGTTTGCTTAAGAGTGAAGAAAAGTACCATAACTCACACCAACTTCCATCTCAGCTTACACACTTAGACAAAGTTATCAAACATATTCCAAAGATCAGAACCAAGCTTTTGCACGACCCTAGCACCTCTCAAACACTCCCCTTGCCATAATCACTCTCAAACTGCAAAAACAGGGCAAGGCCTGCAGTTTGAGTGTCATCTTTCATTTCTCTCAAGCTTTCTTGCCCAAACCAGTTCACACACCTCCCATACCATCTATGCAAGCTAACCAAAAGCAAAAGCACGACCTGTAATCCCTCTAACCACTTCCACCATTTTCAGTTTCTTGTTTTGCAGGTGAAGTGCTCTAACACGATTCAGAAGCTTTCAAGACAAAGTAAACATTGGAATAGCATCCCTGGACCTCAAGGAAGCTTTTCCAATCATCACCTTGCACTGAAAACTCCCTCATTGCCAGACAGAACTTCAGCTGAACAGGTATTTTGGTGAACTCGTATCTCTCTTATTAGGCATCATTAACTCTAAGTTTGTGAATAAACAATGTTCTACTCATGCCACTGAACATGTACATTCTTTTACTTTTCATTTCTTTTGCCTGAGCTGTGAGAATTTAAGGTTTGAAAATGGTAGAAAACTTAGGTCAGGATTTGGGATTGTTAAAATTCTCTCTCATTTCTGAGAGTTAGGAGATGTTCTTTATATATTTGGAATCGTGGTTTCATGCTTAACATCTTTTGTGTTGGAAGTTTGTTCAAAAAATCAAAGAATCAGGATATTCAAATGGAGCTTCTTGCGCGCGTTTTTGAACAAATTTTTGTTCAGAGGTTGAAGAAGGTGTCTCATGGGCTGGGCCAGCTTTGGTTCTGCTTTTCACACCACTTTTCTTGTTTTACACCCCCTGAGCCCATTTCATTTATTTTTAATGATTTCTGACTTTTTCTTTTTTTTGATTGATTCATTTATTTTTTCTCATGTTATTAAAAATATAAAAATCTTTTTTCTCACCATTTTTTAATTTATTAGGTATTTATGTGATTTTCTTTTGATTTATACACAAATAAATAAATATATACATTTCATTAAAAATATTGAGAAATATGTAAAAATACTTTTATTTTCATTTTTATTTTATTTTACCTTCTGAAAATACTTTATATAAAAGAAATACTTTTTTTTACAAATATTAAATATTATTATTATTTATATATATTATACATATTTAAAATAATACATATATACATATATTTATTAGTATATTTAGGATAAATGCAAAGTATATACCCTTTTATTTTTCTTATTAATATTTAATATAAAAAATACATTTTTTGACAAATACCTCATTTTATTTTAGTTTTTTTGTATATATAAATAAACATTTGTACATAATAAATAAATAATGTATTTTATTTAATAGAATTAGGGTTTTTACCCTAAATATGAAAATACTCCAAAAATAATACCTTTTTATTTTTCTTTTATTTTACATAAATAATACTCTTTTCATACATATAAAAATTCTTTTTGCATTCTTGCATATTTGGTTATTTCTATTTTATTTATGTTTTTAACCATATTGTAAATATTCAAATGATGTAATAGCTTAGATTCAATTTCTTGTCTAAATTATCTCCCCATTTGAATATTGTACCCCCCTCCCCATATTATTGTGATGTAATAGCGTAGGAATTTAAATTTCGCACTTTAACGCTTTCTAAACCTACTATGCTAGAATTAGGGTTTGAATGCGAATAAAACGAACAAAGTAGTTTGACCTAATACAAGACAAGAAAGCATGAAAAATGGACAACACATTTCACACTTGCACCCCTAGGGTATTCCACTTTGTTGCCTTCAAATAATTGGGCCATATTGCATGTTGAACTTCTTTGGGTAAAAACAAACAATCAAATGATCATGGTCCCACAAAATGTTGCTTAAATAAATGATCAAAGTCCCTTTTAAAGAAAAACTGCCCAAAGACATTTAACGCTATTGCAATTATGGTCTAAACGATGACCCGCGCCCGTCCCGTTCACCTCCTAAGACAAGATTGTCCACCAAATGCAATGGTGGAACAAAATTGTCAAAAGGTTTAAAACATAACAAAAATCTTTGAGAAAACTTTAGGGTAGATAAACTCTTAAGTACTTGCCAATTTGCAAAGAAAACCCTTGCCTATTTTCAAAACCCACTTCACAAACACTTGCAAAATCAACTTTCAAAAACCTTGAAACATCTTTTCAAAAGACAAGACACCTTTTGTAAAACATTCGAGTAAAGAATTGTTACAAGGGTAGCCTATACAAGGCATCTTTTCAAAACATTTTCAAAACCACACACCAAGCACCATTTCAAACAATTGAAAACCAAGGCAAGTTGATCTAAGCAAGTACCTAAGAGCCCATGGATAACCATGGATAGAAAGGGTGCTAATACCTTCCCTTTCTATAATCTACTCCCCGAACCCAAGAAAAATCTCAAAGGTTTTTTGCTGTGCTTTTAAACCTTTCCTTAGGATAAAATAAAAAGTCGGTGGCGACTCTTGCTCAACCGAAACATTTGCAAAAACAAACGCAAAACCCTAGTCAGTTCTCCCACCGTATCACAATGTCCAATCTATATTTGTTTGTTTTTATTTCCAGTACGTTCATTATAGTTTCCATGGCTAGCTAAACCTTTAGTGTCAGTATGGAATAGCAAGAGACATTAGGCATCTGATCAAACTTAGGCTAAAACTTTAATCAACTTAACTCTGGTTATAACTTTTTATGCTTAATAATAAAACCTTTGTTACGAAAGTAAGAAGAGTAAATAGGTTAGATCGAGACCACGAAAGTGTGAGGTTTTTAACCGGATAGCTAAAGTTAGGCATTTGATTTAAATACAGTGAAAGCGCTTTAAACCAAATTAGAATTAATTAAGTTTCCAAAAAATACTTCTAAACACTTATAGGCTAGCGAAAGCAGGTATAGGGCTTTAGACGTATAATCCGAGATAAGACCATGAAAGTGTGAGTTGAGGGTTTTTAAACTGATCAATTCTACAGATAAACCAAGTTGACCATCCTTATATGCCTAGGTCCGATTAGATCCTTTAGGTCGACTCTATTGCATACCGACCATTTCATTTTATAATTACTTTAAAATCAATCAATTTACCTTCCTTAATCTTCCCAAAACCAACGTGACAATTTCCGCCTTAGCTAAACCAACCTGTTTTACAACACTAGAGTGATTACAAAGTCCCTGTGGATTCGACAATCTTTTATTACTACCGCGATAGGCTGTGCGCTTGCAGTTAAGATACCGTCAGACATTAAGTCGATCGCAGACCCCATCAAGTTTTTGGCGCCGTTGCCGGGGACTTTAGTTTAGTCACTAGTGTAATCTGAAAACAACGCTGTCTAGACTAAGGCAACTTTTTATATTTCCCTCTGTTGTATGCCAAACACTCGTTCTCAAAACGAGCCTTTGCATCTACAAATCTTGTCCCAATTACTATGTATCACCCAAATTATTTCTACAACCCCCACTCTGAGTATTTCGAGGAATCACAAGAATTCCATAAATCCGACCTCGAAATACTATTGGAGAATTTCAATGCATCACAGACTCATTCTCACCCGAATTACCTTTCCAACCACCAATCCCAATGTTTTGAGGAATCGCAAGAATATTATTATTCCAACCAAACTTATCCTCAAACAAATTTCCCCTACAATCACTACACCTAATATTTCGAGGAGACGCAAGTATCCTATAAATCTGACCTCGAAATATTAATGGAAGATTTTAATGAAATATCAATGATGACAAAGCGCTTTACGGAAACACAAAATGCGACTCTAACTCAATTTGAAGAATCAGAAGAATCGCATGATTTCAACTTTGAAACATCAATGGAGGATTCCGATGCGACGCCAACTCACTCTAGGTTAGAATCTCTGATGGAGCACTTTGTAGAGACACAAACTGTCCAGAACGAAGAGTTTAGAAAACAAAGTCTTCAAAGCAGTGAAAAACTTAGGCAACTGACCACTGCGGTTGACTCGCTCGTGACCCACAACGTAGCCTTAGAGACCCAAATCTCCCAGCTTGAACAAAACCCTCTAGGACCCTTCCCTGAGGAAAAATTGGATGTTGTAACAACCATTAGTGAAAAACAAGTTGAAAATCCTAAGGAGAACGATAATGAGGTTGAGGAGAGCGATAATGAAGTTGAGGAAAGTGATGATATGGATGAGGAGAGTTCAGACGAGAAAAGAGTAAAGATTGAGAACAATCCTCCAACACCATCTAAAAGGGAGGTCGTAGAAGAGGTAGAAAAGGGAGCACCTATTGTTGTTCCTCATCCATATACCCCACTGATTCCTTTCTCAAAAAGTTTTATGGAAGCTCAGATAGACTCCAAATCTAAGACATATGTGGAGGTATTGGAAAATATCCACACTAATGCACCCTTGTTGGAAGTCTCACGTAAAAAGATAAAATTAGAGGACCGTGAAACTAGGGATATAATTACTGTTAAGAAGGCAAGGTTAACCTTTGAGGTGGTGGATGAAATCACTAACCCCAAACTTGAAAAGTTGATACTTAGGATAGATCCAGAACCACCACCACAAGTTCAGAAGAATGAACCACCCCACAGAAGAAAGAAAAGAAAAGGTGAGGGATATGTGAGATGGCTTGATAAGTGGCCATGGAAAACGATGATTACTAAAAGTTTCAACCGAGGAGTCATTCTCGAGAGAACCACCATGAGTGCTTGCACTCCTGAGCTGTCAGGATTTTGACGTTAAAAACAGCGCTAAGTGGGAGGCAACCCACCTTTTTGCATTTATTTCTATTTAAAGTTTCATTTTCATTTTTCTTTCTTATGTTATAATTTTCATGAAAACTGCTTCTAATTTCAAAAATAATTTTACTTGCCACAGGATTTCTGAAAAGTTTTTGTTTCTTTTGCACCTTCTCTTCTGACTAGTTTCCCTAACAATACCCATGGAACCAAAGCAACATAATTTCTTAGAAACCACCTTTAGGGGTATAAACCAGAAAAGAAAATTCGAGGAATTGTCTAAAAGAAACATTGGCATAACACTTTATCATGATGAACCCACTATGAATGCCCTAGGTATATTAGATAGTGTTATGTACTTGTTTAACCAGTTGGGGTGGGAAAAAGCCCTTATTAAGACTAGGTTTGCTACCTACCGTGAGCTCACTTTCGAATTCCTAAGCTCCCTAGTCCATTTACCAGAACACGGGAAAGGAACCCGTAAAGGATTCATAAGTTTCCGTCTCTTCGGCATTAATTTTGTTTACAATCATAAGGACTTAGCTGACTTGTTAGGATTTCCTAGCGGCCCTTTCGCCTTTTCCACTACCCAGGTTGAGCTAATGGACATTGAGCTAGACTACTTTTGGGGCACCTTGACTGGTAATTATCACCCCGACCCGGATAATATGGATAACGATGAAATTCATAACCCTGCTATCCGCTATTTCCATAAGATGCTAGCCCATACTGTATTTGGGAAAGAGGAGAACCAGACTGTTGTGTCCAAAGACGAGATATTTTTACTGTATTGTATGCACCAAGGCCACCCTGTTAATGTCGTACCCTTCCTGATGCAAACTTTTTATCGCATTATAGATAACCCTGATGAACCCATCATCATAGGTGGCCTGGTCACAATGATTGCACATGCCCTCGGCCTAAGACACCAGTTGAATAGGTGCCCGCATTTCGGTACGATTCGTCCCATGAATCTTGCTTTTTGCTTTAACCGCCGAATGATAGCAAACCATGCTTACCCACCTTATGATTATCTGATAAGAGATGAAGTTGTAAACTTATTTACCCTTCCGAACCATGACAAAGTGAGCGTTCACAACCGTGACAACTGGCTCTACGAGCTAAACCCGCCCGACCTACCTCCTACACCCGAGACACCGCAAGATTACCAAATCTTTGATGATATTATATCCGATATGGGTGACCCGGAGACTCCTCCTGGTTATTACCAAAATGTCAACATGGCGGAAGCCCATGCAGCCCCTGAAACAACAACTAAGGATTATACTGATAACCTTAACAAAATTGCCACCATGCTTAATACTTACCAGACTAATATTAATGGCTTAAAAGATGAGATAAAAAGCATGCGTCTGGAAATAATGGGATTAACCGGCATAAAAGTGGAGCAGTTTTATCATATCCATAATTCACTCGAAGAAATTAAAGCGAAGCTTGGATGAAGTCACGAATGGCAGCTGCAGTTTTTAGTTTCTTAGTTTTTTAGTTTTCAGTTTTTCAATTCTTAGTTTTTAGATTTTTTCCATTCTGCTTTGTTTCTAGGTAATTTCAATTTTTTGTTAAATCACTGCATTTCAATTTACAAGTCATTTATTTTCTGTCAAAAAGAACAAGTTACTCAATTTGAATTAATGCAATTGTTTGTTTTCAATTTTAAACTTACAATCATTATACTGCTTTAAATGTTTTATGGTTTTCTACTCTATTGCGAATTATATATGTTGGATTATATGTTGAATAAATTAATGTTGTGTTTATGTTGGAATGCCTGAGATGTTCTGCCTGCTATAAAAATATATACTCTGTGTAATTGTGTTCTGTTCTGTTCTGTAAAAATTTGCAAAATTTGTAGCTGCCACGATCGTAATCCATCCCCCACGACCGTCACGCGCCTTTCAGCGCGTTACGCTCGTCAGTTTGGTGTTACGACCGTAACACGGGCTACATCAGTAACCCTGTTAGCAGAACGTTCCCTTTTCTTCTTCCCTCAACCTTTCTCTCTTCTTCCTCTATTAACTACCCATTAACCCCATTCAACCCACCATTAATCCCTATCAATTTTCAAACTTCCCACTATCTCCTTCCACTTTATATACGTCCATTATCCGTATCATCTTCTCATTCTCTCATTCACCAACCACAACCATTCTCACTCAAACACTCTTGCATGCAAATGGCGAACAATCTCCAACCCATTCCTGGCATTACCCTACGAAATGGCGAAGCAGGTGAAACTCAGCGGACACGGTTCCTGAAATTCCAACGCCGAGGCATCCATCCTACGAGGTTTGTCGACACTGACTGCCTCCGAAACCTCGGGTTACTTGAAAGTGTCCAACACCTACTACAGAACGTCAACCTTTGGACCCTATGTAGCCAGCCACAACCAACGTACGAGAATCTCACCCTTGAGTTTCTCAGTTCATTTTGCTACATCACTCCAAACGGCCCCAGAAATCAACTTACCGGTGTGGTAAGGTTCCGAATTTTCAGCACCGAATACGAATTCCCTCAGAATGCATTTGGTCGCCTGCTAGATTTCTGTACTGACGAAGGCGCTCACCTACGTGTGCCTGACACCTTTCATGAGGAATCATTCAACCTTTGGCATAGCTTGACCAATAATCGGGCTGATTCATACGATCACCTCAATGCCACCCAAATCCACAACCCCGCCATTCGCTACTTCCACCGCATCTTGTCCAACACAATCTTTGCAAGGGATAGTAACCACAAGCTCAACTCAAAGGAGCTATTTTTCATGCATTGTGCATTCTCGGGTCAGAAAATTAATGTCGCACCTTTCCTCCTGGCTCATATTCACTCCATCTGCACCAGAGGCGGCAAACCTTTCTATTTCAGAGGGCTTATCACTTCTCTCGCTTTAGCACTAAACCATGGTGACACCCTTGTTCATCTGCCATCCCGACCACCGGTTCTGCTTACTTTGGATCATTGCAAATCGGCCCACCTCATCCACGAGCGGGACGACGGAAGATTTCATCCAGTGATACAAAACCGAGTTTACACTAATATTGTTTTGCCTTGCAGGGACCGAATCGACCCTCAGAACCGAGCCAACTGGCTATTTAACCCTGAAGGCCCTGCTGCTGCTCAAGAAGAACCTCATGTCGGCCCCGCTGATGAGATGCAGGAAGAAATGGATCGAGTCGCTCCCGTGCCTGACATTCCTGAGTCATCCTCTTCTGCACCACCTCCTTTTACTATGGAGGACGTCCTTAGAGCCCTCCATCAGCAAAATCAGATGGTTGTAGCTCTTGAAAGAAAGAATCAGGAGCGTTTCGACGCCTTACATCAGTAAAATGTCCAAATCATGAGTGGTCAACGCTCGACGGATGAAAGGCTTGATGAAGTGTTATGCGAGCTTAATGCTTTAAGGATGGATGTTACATCTCTTGGACCCCAGGACACTGACCCTGAAGCTACTCCTTCCAGACGGTCACGAACCCGAAGCCGCCGTGGTCGCCAGTAGTTTTTCCCTTTCTTGTTGTTTTCCTTGTTTTTCCGATGTACTTTTCATTTAACCTCGCCATTATATCATAACATTGAGACAATGTTTGATATAGTGTGGGAGGAGCACTGCATTCTTAATTTCAGAACGAGTAATTTCATTTCTATTCCAGTTATATTTCGTTATTTCGTTTTCTCCCCGTTTTATTTAGCCATACCAAAAATTTTCTCCTTTTATATTCGCATAACCGTTAGTTACCTACTTTAACTGAAATCTTAGTTAGAAGGCCGAGAGCGATCCAACGAGAACTATACGATTATGACACCTTCGACTCTCTACTTACGCGAATCGTCTCCATTTTCGTTATACCGATACTTTGAGTTTTAAGTCTTAAATTAACCCCTAGTAGTTTATATTAGCAGTCAGCACCAGTCTTAACACAATCCACGTGGAAAGTCGATGAACATAAGTGGATGATCTTGAAAATTGATTTAAATAGAATGTTACATGCTTTAAGGAAATAGATATTTCACCAATTAAATTGGGCGATCCTCACCCGATCATTTAATCCAACGGATGCAAAAGCTTCTACTAAGTAACATGAGAATCCATTGTCTAGGTGGTTCGGAAGCATCTGGTACTGAACTCGGTAGGGTAGACTACGGTTTGATCCCCCGCATCTTGCAATTGGATAAAAGAGGTTGCCACATAATTGTGCCAGAAACCGTCGTGTTTTGATCAGAACCACTAACCGGCTATTCCACTACGTGCGTGCAAGGATAATGGGCTTAATGTGATTGCGCAAGAACGAAACCGGGTGAAATATGAACGAGAAACCTTGAGTTGAATTATAACGGTATAATGGGACGTTTCGTTTAAAACGGATAGTCGTCGACTAGCTTGTTGCTTGTATCATTTACGTATCGTTGTGGTTTCATTCGATTTTCTCGGCCGAACTAACTTAGGATTTCTTGAAATTATTTGAAAACGAAAGGTATACTAGTTATGTGCGTTTATAAAAACTTGTCCGATATTTTTAATTGATTATTTTGCTTGAGGACAAGCAAAGGTTTAAGTATGGGGGAATTTGATAACACGAAATTGTATCGTTTATTTTCCATGAAATTTACCCGTTATGTATTATTTTGACCCGATTAACTCCCGAATATTTTGAGTTTGTCATTACTTTTTGCAGGTATTCATAACTCAGCTCAAAACAGAAGAAAACACGAAACAATGCAAGAAAGCATCAAAAGAACAGAAGAAAAAGACAAATCTGTCAAAGAATTACATTTTTGTAGCTGTGACGGTCGTAATAGAGCTGCCACGACCGTAAGTCATCTTGAAGCGTGTTACGACCGTAACACAGTGGCCACGACCGTAACACGGGGAAAGACCAAAGCTGCTCGTAATGCTCATGTAACAAACGTAATGCATATATCAGTTAATTGAAGAGTGCAGAACATGGCAAAGCATAACAAAAGGAGTTTCCAAACTCCTTATTTCTCTCCAGTCAAACTCCACGTTCACCACTTCTTCCTCAACTACCCACGTTCCTACATTTGTGGAGATTTTCAAGGAAAGCTTAGTTACAAGTTTCCAAGCCAACTACCAAATTGATTCTTCTATAAATACCTCAACATTCAACGTTAGAAGTAGAGTTTATTACAGTTTGCTTGTGCGGAAGCTCTGCCGAAATCAAAAACGATTATTCCTTCAGTTATTATTTTCCAACATTTGTTTATTTCAATTCTTTTAATTCCATTGTCCAAGTAGTAATTTCCAACATCAGGGAATTATTATTATAGTTTAGGATTTATCATTCAAGCCTCAGAATTTTCCATATTACCGATACCAAGTCCGAGTTTCCGAATTGTGGAAGAGGGATTGAAGTGTTGGCTTTATTTTCAGGTTTCTATTTTGCAATTGTATTACATACCTTTTAATTAATTAATTAATGCATGTTTTATTATTATTTATAATGTCTAATCTATATTTGTTTGTTTTTATTTCCAGTACGTTCATTATAGTTTCCATGGCTAGCTAAACCTTTAGTGTCGGTATGGAATAGTAAGAGACATTAGGCATCTGATCAAACTTAGGCTAAAACTTTAATCAACTTAACTCTGGTTATAATTTTTTATGCTTAATAATAAAACCTTTGTTACGAAAGTAAGAAGAGTAAATAGGTTAGATCGAGACCACGAAAGTGTGAGGTTTTTAACCGGATAGCTAAAGTTAGGCATTTGATTTAAATACAGTGAAAACGCTTTAAACCAAATTAGAATTAATTAAGTTTCCAAAAAATACTTCTAAACACTTATAGGCTAGCAAAAGCAGGTATAGGGCTTTAGACGTATAATCCGAGATAAGATCATGAAAGTGTGAGTTGAGGGTTTTTAAACTGATTAATTCTACAGATAAACCAAGTTGACCATCCTTATATGCCTAGGTCCGATTAGATCCTTTAGGTCGACTCTATTGCATACCGACCATTTCATTTTATAATTACTTTAAAATCAATCAATTTACCTTCCTTAATCTTCCCAAAACCAACGTGACAATTTCCGCCTTAGTTAAACCAACATGTTTTACAACACTAGAGTGATTACAAAGTCCCTGTGGATTCGACAATCTTTTATTACTACCGAGATAGGCTGTGCACTTGCAGTTAAGATACCGTCGGACATTAAGTCGATCGCAGACCCCATCACCCAGTATCAAAAAAAGACGGAAACGTATGCATGTGCGTAGATTACAGAGATCTAAATAAAGCTAGTCCAAAAGATGATTTTCCATTGCCACACATTGATATGTTAGTGGATAGCACAGAAAAATTCAAAGTATTCTTATTCATGGATGGATTTTTCGGGTATAATCAAATAAGAATGGCTCCGGAGGACATGGAAAAAACAACGTTTATCACACCCTGGGGAACATTCTGTTACAGAGTGATGCCCTTCGGGTTGAAGAACGCTGGTGCAACATACCAGAGGGCTATGACAACCCTATTCCATGATTTGATGCACAAGGAAATCGAGTTATATGTTGATGATATGATTGCTAAATCAAAGACTGAAGAAGGTCATGTAGAAGATTTATTGAAGTTGTTTCAGCATTTGAGGAAGTATCGTCTTCGCTTGAATCCAAATAAATGTACCTTCGGTGTTCGATCAGGGAAATTGTTGGGTTTCATTGTTAGCCAGAAAGGAATTGAAGTTGACCCTGATAAAGTCAAAGCAATTCAAGAAATGACAGCACCGAGAACTGAAAAGCAAGTTAGAGGGTTCCTCAAGCGTTTGAAATATATTTCCAGATTCATTTCCCACATGACTGCAACGTGTGAACCGATCTTTAAGTTGTTAAATAAAGATCAAGGTTGTGTATGGACGGATGACTGCCAAAGGGAATTTGAAAGTATTAAAGAATATTTGCTTGAACCTCATATCTTGCTCCCTCCTGTCGAAGGAAGACCATTGATTATGTATCTGACAGTGTTCGATAATTCCATGGGCTGTATTCTGGGACAACAAGATGAAACGGGGAAGAAAGAGTATGCCATTTATTATCTCAGTAAAAAGTTTACTGATTGTGAGTCACGGTATTCCATTCTGGAAAAGACATGTTATGCTCTGGCCTGGGCAGCAAAATGTTTGCGGCAGTATATGTTGAATCACACTACTTGGTTGATCTCCAAAATGGATCCAATCAAATACATTTTTGAAAAGCCTGCCCTTACTGGGAGAATTGCCCGCTGGCAGATGTTGTTATATGAATATGACATTGAATACCGCACTCAAAAAGCTATTAAAAGTTGTGTGTTGGCAGATTATCTTACTCACCAACCAGTTGAGGATCATCAGTCTGTGAAGTATGATTTCCCCGATGAGGATGTGATGTTTCTGAAAATGAAAGATTATGATGAACTGTTTCCTGAGGAAGGTCCTGATCCTGAATCCTACTGGAGTATGATATTTGATGGAGTTGTGAATGCTTATGGTAAAGGAATTGATGTTGTGATTGTCACTCCACATGGGTCACACATTCCTTTTACTGCAAGGTTGACATTTGATTATACTAATAATATGGCAGAATATGAGGCTTGCATCATGGGTCTCGAGGAAGCTATTGATCTCAGAATTAAAATTATTGATGTGTATGGCGATTCAGCTTTGATAATAAATCAGATTAAAGGAGAATGGGATACTCGTCACCCTGGCTTGATCCCTTAAAAAGATTATGCTAGAAGGTTGTTACCCTTCTTTAATAAAGTTGAATTCCATCACATTCCTAGAGATGAAAATCAAATGGCGGACGCTTTGGCAACTCTGGCTTCTATGTATCAAGTGAATACTTGGAATGATATACCTCGAATTATGGTTCGGCGACTGGATAGTACCATTCATGTGTTTACAATAGAAGAGGTAGCAGATGAGAAACCTTGGTGTTATGATATCAAGCATTTTCTTCATACTCAGGAATACCCGATTGGTGCTTCGAAGAAAGATAGAAAGACATTGAGAAGATTGACTGGCAGTTTCTTCCTTAGTGAAAATGTGTTGTACAAGAGAAATTATGACATGGCCCTGCTCAGATGCGTGGATAGACACGAAGCAGACATGTTGATGTATGAGATTCATGAAGGTTCATTTGGCACTCATACCAACGGACATTCGATGGCTAAAAAGATGCTAAGGGCAGGTTACTATTGGCTGACAATGGAATCTGATTGTTACAGATTTCCAAAGAAGTGTCATAAATGCCAGTTTTATGCGGACAAGGTTCATGTGCCTCCGACACTTCTCAATGTTATTTCTTGCCCGTGGCCTTTCTCTATGTGGGGTATTGACATAATTGGGATGATAGAACCCAAAGCTTCAAATGGACACTATTTTATCTTGGTAGCAATTGATTACTTCACCAAGTGGTGGAGGCTGATTCATATGCTAATGTTTCTAAGCAGGTGGTTGTGCGCTTCATTAAGAATAATCTTATATGTCAGTATGGTGTGTCGAGCAGAATCATCACCGACAATGGCTTGAATCTGAACAATAAGATGATGACTGAACTGTGTGAAGAATTCAAGATTGTCCATCACAACTCATCTCCGTACAGGCCGAAGATGAATGGGGTTGTTGAAGCATCTAATAAGAATATCAAGAAGATTATCCAGAAAATGGTTGTTACTTATAAGGATTGGCATGAAATACTCCCTTTTTCTTTGCATGGATATCGAACATTTGTCCGCACTTCAACAGGAGCAACCCTGTTTTCCCATGTGTATGGAATGGAAGTTGTGCTCCCAATCGAGGTTAAGATTCCCTCTTTGCATGTAATAATGGAAACCAAGTTGTTAGAGGCTGAATGGATCTAGAACATGTTTGACCAATTGAACTTGATCGAAGAGAAGAGAATGACAGCTTTGTGTCATGGACAATTATACCAGAAAAGGATGAAGAAAGCTTTTGATAAAAAGGTCAAACCTTGTGAATTCAGAGAAGGCGACCTCGTACTCAGGAAGATCATGTCTTTTAACGCTGATTCTAAGGGCAAGTGGACTCTCAATTTTGAGGGCCCATATGTTGTCAAGAAAGCCTTCTCTGGCGGTGCATTAATTCTTGAAACTATGGATGGTGAGGAGTTCCCACGTCCCATGAATGCTGATGCAGTCAAGAAATAATTCGCCTAAAGAAATAAAAGAACAACTCGCTAAGTTGAAAACCCAAAAGGGCAGCTTAGGCAAAAAAAGCGTCTCGGTAGGCCGAAAACCTGAAAGGGCGGTCTAGGCAAAAATTAGAGACATAAACAGAATAAATTTCCCGCTAAGTTGAAAACCCGCAAGGGCATCTTAGGAAAAAGTTAGGGACTTTCTTGGCAAGTAACTACATCAGACAAGACTTGATCGTTGGAGCAACAATCTTCTCGGATCCTCATCATACTTCAACAGAAGCTGCTGCTCATGATTTCAAAAGTTGTTAGAGGGGATAGTGGTCATTGTATCTCAATATATCTTTTCCGTTATATATTACCATTTTTCAAACTTTGTAATCATCCATGGAGTCTCGCTATTCACAGACTACCATTCTATTAATGAAATTTGAGATTTTACCCAATTCTTTGTATTTATTAGTTTATTTATCTTGCAAAGACTCCATTTATTATTGATAATAACTTTCAAAGCGAAAAGATTAAATAACAAAAGTGATTTTCAAAAAGAATTTACAATTTTTTTTACTTTAAAATTTGTGACGCAAGTGGAAAAAACAAAAGTGGTGATCCCAGGAATGGACGAACTCCAGTTGTTTTAAGAAGTTTTATTTCCCGAAGAAGTTTTTCTCAAGATGTTTTTGTTGTATTAGGTTTGTGACTCCAGTGTCCTTGGTCAAGTTTTGGTTCATTTTTCCTCTTTTTTGAGTTTACATGATATGAAGATTCAATCCAAGATTTCTCCAGTGAAGGTTTCGGTTGTTTAATAGAAGTTCTTTTTTCCCAGAGAAGTTGGTACGATAATTAATCTCGAAGAACACGGGCCTCTGTTTACTCCAGTGAAGAACGTATACTGGTTTTTCCTTTGTAAATGTCGTGTTGACCTCCCTAATGAAGTCGGCACGAATCCCCCAGTGAATGTTTTGATGATTTGATGTCCGTCTGCTCTACTTGAAATTGATTTTTCAAATCCCCAGTAGAAGCGTTACTTTTGAAAATATTTGATTCCCCGTTGAAGTCTGAGTGTTATTCCCTGGTAAAGCCTGGGAGAGGTTGTTGTATCTCTGTGTCTGTACTATTTGGTCGCTATGTTTTGTTTACTTCCGAATTTCATTTCTCCCCAGTAAAGTTAAGCCATTAGTAGGTTTTGTTTCCTCAGTTGGCACCTACTTTTTTCTTATGGAATGTTCATCTTGGATGTGATTTAGCCTAGTGTTGATTGTGTCCGAGTTGGTTTTGCCTGGTTACTCCCAGTGTTATATCTGTTTTGTCAGCATATGCACGATAACACTCATACATTCATACATACATCATGTTTAGCTAAAATTGGCAAATCATTGCTCATTCACATTCATTAATATTTTGTTGACATATTACCCTGTTTTGCAGAGTTGTGTTGTCCTCTCTCCAATAGAGTGTCAGTGTGATACGGTGGGAGAACTGACTTGAGGTTTTGCATTTGTGTTCGCAAATGTTTCGGTTTAGCAAGAGTCACCACCGACTTTTTATTTTATCCAAAGGAAAGGTCAAAAAGCACAGGAAAGACCTTTGAGATGTTTTCTTGGGTTCGGGGGGTAGATTATGAAAAGGGAAGGTGCTAGCACCCTTTTCATCCATGGTTTTCCATGGGCTCTTAGTTACTTGTTTAGATCACTTGCTTTTGCTTTTCAATTGTTTGAAATGGTGCTTTGTGCATGGTTTCGAAAATATTTTGAAAATATTTTGAAAAGAGGCCTTGTCTAGGCAATCTTTGTAACAATTCTTGTTTAAATGTTTTACAAAGGTGTTTGTCTTTTGAAAACTGTTTCAATGTTTGAAAGTTTGTTTTGGGAAATGTTTTGAAATTGTGTTGTGATGTATTTTTGAAATTAGCAAGTATGTTTGCAAGTTTTGATCAAGTAACTAGGAGCATCTACCCTACCTACTCAAAAGTCTTTCCTACATATTTTTAACCCTTTGACATTGTTTTTTTACCATTGCATTTGGTAAACAACCTTGTGTTTAGATGTTAAACGGGACAGGCGCGGGTTATCATATTGACCATGATAGCAATTGTGTCAAGTATCTTAGCAAGTTTTTGTTTGAGGGACTAGATCATTTTTGTATAGGCAACCAAGATAGCGTCATCGAGGGACTATGATCTTTTTGTTTTGATTTTGTTTTGCCAAGACACCTAGCATGCATACCATGGCCATTTTAAAGGCAACAAGTGGATGAAACCCTAGGGGTGCTTGTGTGCATTGTGTTGTCAATTTTCATGCATTTTTGTCTTGTATTAGTCATGCTATTTGTTTGATTTTGGATTTTTGCATACAAACCCTAATCTTTCTATCATGGAATATTTGAAAGCAATAAATGCGTAAAAGTAATCTAAGTTATTACAACATTGATATGGGGAGGGGGATACAAATTTGAATAGGGGATATTTGTAAGAAATTAAAACCCTAAAATTACTATTACAACCAAATTGAATTAATTGTGCAAATAAATAAATAGACAATATTTAAATATGCAAACAAATATGAATATGCAAAATGTTTTTGTATTATTTTTATGTATGTAAAAATAAAATATTTTATGTACATATAAAAAAAGATAAAAGATTATTTTTATTAAGGGTGGAAACCCTAATTTGTTTTAAGAAAATATATATGTATTATATTATTTATTCATTTATGTACAAAAAATAAATAAAAATAATATATACAAATGTTAAAAAATAGAAATATGTGAGAAAAAATATTATATAAGTATATAAATAATAAAAATAAAAATATAATATTTTTATAATATTTATAAGTTTTCTATTTAAGAAAATAAAGTATATTATTTAACAATTATTTCTATGTCCAAAAAAATAATTAAAATAATAAAATAAAATGTGAAAATTTATGAAAATATTTTTGGGAATTTTTAATGTTTAGAAAAATAAAATAAAGTCAAACTAAAAAGGAAATGAAAAAAATATGGAAAATAAGCAAATGGGCCAGGGGGTGCAAAAAGCACAAAGGAGGGTGCAAATAATAGGAACAAACAGGCCCAGCCCAAAGTCCAGCTTCGTCTTCAACCTTTGAACAAGAAAACGCGCGCTATGTACAAATTCGTATCTCCTGTTTCAATGCTTAAAAACAAAAACTTGTAACATGAAAGTTATAGAGCATGATCATACGATTCTAACCATATAAAAAAATTAATCTAACTCTCAAAGACCAGAGAGAATTTCTCTGGCCCTAATTTCTAACCTAGTTTTTTCCAGAAAGTTCATCATTCAAATTCTCCCAACTCAGTTAACTTAAATGAAATCTATGCATATGTACAGCTCAAGGGCAATGAGTACAACATTTTTTATTCACAAACCTAAGCCTAATGTTTCCTAAATAGAGAGATAGAAGTTTGAACTTTACCTGTTTCAGTTGAGCTCGAGTATGGCAATGCAGGGGTTTTCAGTGAGGCCTGAGATGCTTGTGAGCTTGCTTGAAGTTCCTTGGAGCTTTCCCAATGCCTAGCTAGCTTTGAACTTGCCTGAATAAGCTTGTAGAAGTCAACCCGCACAGTCAGAATTCAAAAATGGTGAAGCTTGAAAACAAGGTTACAGTTGCTGGCCAATGGTTGGGATAGCTTAGATAGGTTGTATGGAGTGTGTTGGAAGAGGTTTGGGGCAAAACGCACGAGTAGTTTTTGTTTTGAAAATCAAAATGCAGAAGCTGCCCTATTTTGAAACAAAATGTAATTTTGGTGTTTTGGAAGGTTTGAGAAGTGGTTAGCTCGTGCTTCTGACTTAGTGTGATATGCAAAACTTGGTTCAAATGTTTACAAAGCTTGGTTATAACAGATACAAGAGTTATGTGGTTTTTGCAAGGTTTCTTGGTTTTGAAGCAAAAATGAGAAGTGACCATGCAAAGGCTTGTACCATCTAGCTTAGGGTATGCACAAAGTTGGTATACTTTTCCCTATATTTGTGGACTTTTTTTGCTGTGAAATAATGGTCCAATTCTCAAGAGAAACAAAAATGCATAAAGTTGTGCTTTATGAAAATAACATTGTTGCCTTTTTGCCAAAAATGGATTAAACCCTTGTGTAATCCTCTAAAGCTCAGAACAATGCCTCTAACCAATGTGTTTGCATTCAATTTTTGAGTGTGGAAGGGTTTAAGGACCTGTAAGTAAGTACAAGCATGGCTGGACAGAAATTGCAACTTGTGTCAACATGAAAAATGCCATGGATCAAAGTGACATTTTGCCAAATTCAAACCTTCGATTCTCCCTAACCACAAATGATTTTGGAGAGTTCTTGGATATTTTGGAAAGCTTGTAACATGCTCTCCAATCAATATTTGAAATTCATTTTGAGATTCCAAGTGGAACTATGTGAAAAATTTCCATGAAGATAGGTCAAAATCCTGCCTAAACTAGGGCAAAATTTCACTAAGTTAAAAGTTTCATGGACCCTTATTCCAAAAATCATAACTTGAGATCCAAGCATCCTTTGGGAAAACTTTGTGAATCAAAGTTGTAGATTTTGTGGAGTAATACAACTTTCATGTTAGAAGTTTTCTTTGAATCCAATTGCATCATGGTGAAAAAGTTGGGCAAAGTTGGGAAAAAATAAGAAAATTTCATAACTTAGAAAATTTCTAAGTTATGAAATTTTTCAATCTTAAACCCTAATTTGCAAAATTAGGTTTCTTGGTGAACAAGTTTCATGTTTTGACACATATTGATGAAAAATGACCCTTGGCACTTGATTTTGACCAAAAAGTCAAAGTTTGACTTTTCAGTGTACCGTTGATTTTTGATCAGTTGACTGGAAAATTCATCTGTCAATTCAATGCTTTTGAGATCTTTTGAACCTTGTGATTAGGTCAAGATGATGTCATTGAGTCTTTGAATCCATGCTTGAACCCAATTTGCCATTGGCTAGGTAAAAATCAGAAATTGCCCTTTTGTAGTCAAAACCCTAAAAATGACCATTTTGCCCTTTTGAAGATCTGATCAAATTTCTTGAGGAGTTGTGGTCCAAACTTGATCAAATGTTTCATATGAGCCTATAATGTTGATGTGGATAAAAAATTATGAAGTTTGACTGTAAATTGGCCACAGTTGACTTTTCCCCCAATACAGTTGATTTTTAGGTCAACTGTCCAATTGACTGGGCAAAATTTTGATTCAAGGCTTGAAACTTGGTATGGGAAATCTTATAAGTCCAATATGAAGTATGAAAGTCACTTTAGGCATTGGAAGTCCAAAAATCCTTGTGCAAACTCAAACCCTAATTTCAGGTCAATAGTGCAAGGAGATGTCTTGGGCAGAGCCAACCCTAATCCTGTCTGGAGTCCAAAGAGTCTTGTGAGGGGAAATCTTCATAAAATGAGAGGGCAAATTTTGGGGTACAACAGTCGTCCTTAAGTAGAAAGTGTATATTCTTTCAATTTTCCCACTGAGTTATCCCTCGTGGAAGATTTTTTGCTTTAACCTTCCTGTACAACTCTTTGTCTGGATAGATTGGGTTTCCCTCTTGAGTTTATTTCTCAAAGAATGTATTTTGGTAGACTTTTTTACTCTAGTTTATTTCTGGATTGAATCTTTGTTGACCATCAATATTATTACTTTGGATTTCCGCAAGCTTCGAGTTTTGGTTTGAGAATGTGCATTTATTTTACACAAGAAGACCTTTATCTCCTTAGCAGGAATATATTGGCATTTCCCCAGAAAGTCATGATTCATTCCCCAGGAAGTCATATTTCTTTCCCCGAAAATCATTTTTTACAATCCTTCCTATAACAACAAGTAGCAGGTCTCTTCATTTGAGCAACTTGTACTTCCCTGTAAAAGTCGACATAACTTTTTTGCTATCTTCTCTATGAATGGATAGTTTGCAGTCCGTTGTCAAATTACACCAGTGGATGGCAAGACTTTCAATATCACAGAGACAGTTCATTGTGAAATCTTTGCAAGTGGTAGTCTCTTTATTTGAGACAGCTTATATATTACCCTTTCCAGGCGGAGTGCCTTGGTTAAAGAAGAAGTTGAGACCCGTTCTAGGTGAAATGCCAGAATTTTGGGGAAACTTATATTCTTTTTCTACCTTCAGTGAAAGTTGGTAGGTCACCATCAGTGAAAGTTGGTGATTGTCATCTTTTTGCTACCCTCAGTGAATGTTGGTAGTTCATTGTTAGTGAACGGCGGTGCTATGATATTTTCTCTCTACCTTCAGTGAAAGTTGGTAGGTCACCATCAGTGAAAGTTGGTGATTGTTATCTTTTTGCTACCTTCAGTGAACGTTGGTAGTTCATCGTCAGTGAGCGGCGGTGCCATGATATATATTTTCCCTCTACCTTCAATGAAGTTTGGTAGGTCACCTTCAGTGAAAGTTGGTGATTGTTATCTTTTTGCTACCCTCAGTAAACTTTGGTAGTTCATCGTCAGTGAATGGCGGTCCTATGATATATTTTCTCTCTACCTTCAATGAAAGTTGGCAGGTCACCTTCGGTGAAAGTTGGTGATTGTTAACTTTTTGCTACCCTCAGTGAACGTTGGTAGTTCATCGTCAATGAACGGAGGTGTTATGATATATTTTCTCTCTACCGTCAGTGAAAGTTGGTAGGTCACCTTCAGTGAAAGTTGGTGATTGTTATATTTTTGCTACCCTCAGTGAACATTAGTATTTCATTATCAGTGAACGGCGGTGCTATGATATATTTTCTCTCTACCTTCAGTGAAAGTTGGTAGGTCGCCTTCAATGAAAGTTGGTGATTGTTATCTTTTTGCTACCTTTAGTGAATGTTGGTAGTTCATCGTCAGTGAACGGAGGTGCCATGATATATATTCTCTCTACCTTTAGTGAAAGTTGATAGGTCACCTTCAGTTAAAGTTTGTGATTGTTATCTTTTTTCTACCCTCAGTGAATGTTGGTAGTTCATCATCAGTGAACGGCAGTGCTATGATATATTCTCTCTCTACGTTCAGTGAATGTTGGTAGTTCATCGTTAGTGAACGGCGATGCAATGATATTTCTTTTCCTTCCATCTTCAGTGAAAGCTGGTAGTTCATCGTCAATGAGCATCGATGATTCTTTCTCACTAACTTCAGTGAACGTTGGTAGCTCACCTTCAGTGAACGTCAGTGTTGTCATGTCTTTCCTCTTTCTACCTACAGTGAATGTTGGTAGCTTCGCCTTCAGTAGAAGTTGGTGTATCCTTTGGCTTTTTACCATCCTCTCTGATTCAAGTCTTTTGATCCACCAGTGATTTATTTTCCTAGTTGGGTTACTCTCTTGTTTCTTTATTTTGTTACATCCCCAGTGGTGTTTTGTGTACCTTTGGAGTTGTACATGTGAACTCATATTCATAAGCATTGCATGGCATCTTAGGGCCAAAAATAGGGTTGGTTTTATATTTAAGTATCTTCGATCGCGTCGACATGAAGATTTTTAACCTTCGCATCTCCGGATAGAAGAAACTTAAATAAGGGCAGCTGTTGTACCCCAATTTTCCCCCTAAGATCCCTTCATCATACCATATTGATTCAATCACAACAAGATCACACTAGGGTTTTTGGTTATCCTCCCTATCTCTAGTCTTGCTCTTTGAGGAATCACCAAGCACCTTGACTTGTTTTTCTTTTATGATAATGCATATTTTCTCTTGATTTTTCCTTTTAATTAATAAAATGTAATGTTGGTTTGTCTTACTTGTTGCTAATGTAGGTAAAGGCAATGAGATTTAGAAAGTTGCTCCATGGGTTCATGAGTTTATTTCCATGCCCTAGTCAATAGGGATTGAGAAGTTAAAACCTCGCCATTGAAGTTGTTTTGGAAGAAATGACATGGCAAGGTTGTTTTGGTTCACCACATTTCAAGGTTATTAAATTTGATTCAAAAGTACAAGGGGTTGATTGGAGAAGTTGTCATGCTTGGACAAGGCTTTGTTCCCATTGGTCACAAGTGTATATTCCTCTCAACTTTCAAGATATGGAAGTGGTTTTGGTGGATATTGATTCTCATTTTCATGCTCAACAACTTCTATTTACAAAGAATTTGTGTTGGTACAAGAAGTTTGTTCAAAATTGTCAAAGTTCCTCAAAGCATTTTATTGATCTAGGAGCTAGGATTTTAAACTTCAAAGAAGTATATCTTGCTCATCTTTTGGTATTTTTTAGTGATTCCAAATACATCCTTCTCTTCAAAGGGTTATCAACAAATCACTTCAAAAGTTTCAAGGAGTTTTCATGTGGAAGAATCTTGATGATGAAGAAAGATTACAAGTCCTTCAAATGAACCCCTAATTTCTCATGTGTGACTTCAAATGATCATAACTTGGTCAATTTTTATCACCTTGGGCCCATTATTTTTCCATAATGATCTTGATGATGTGAACTTTATTCCTTCTTTTATGTACAAAGTGAGAAAATGGATGGAATATGCCCTAAGGATACAAAAGATTATAGGTCATTTCATGATTTTTTCCAACTTCAAAAATTCACAACTCTCTCAATTTTTGGAGATTTTGAATGGTTCAAGTTTCAAAATGTCATTCAAGAGGTCTATTTCATACCATATTTTTTGGTCAAGAGAAAATTCCAAGTGGAAGGCCATGTTTGGATGCAACACATTATAGGTCACTTTTGAAGAAAAAATTGAAATATTTCTAAGTATGGAAAGTCAACTTCTTTTTCCCAACTTTGACTCAATGAAACTTTCAGCTCAAGCATCCATTTGATTTCATTCTTTTTCCATTGCAAAGCTTGTAACCTCATCTTTCTAAAGCATCAAGAATCGTTCCCTAAGACCCATTGTTCGGAGAATGCCATTATTTTGAAATTGGTAACTTGAAACTGAAGTTTCATCATAAGTCAGATTGCGAAATCTTTGTTTTGGCTTCTAATCACAAGTTTTCCACGCGTTTTTTCCTCTAAACATGTTTAGTGAACTTCCAGAATTGATTAGCACAAGAAAACGCGCATTTTGGATGAGTTTTGATCAAATTAGAAGTCACACTTTTCTAGTTTGCAACTTCACACGATTTCCCTCCAAACTTCATCATTTCACACGCTTGGACATTCCATTTGATTCCCTATAAATAAAGGGTCATCCCTCATTCATTTTCTCAAGCTTGGATAGCCAGAATCACCCTGCCAAACTTGTTCCATAACTCAAAAATCTGCAACTTCGAAATCTGTTTTCAAGCATTTTTCAATCCAATTTTTCCATCAATTTACCTTCCTTGATCTTCTCTGAAGTTAACCATATAATTACATTCAAGAATCGTGCCCTATATTGCTCCATAGAAGTCTAGTTTCAGAGCTCTGCAACTCAACTTCAACAGGTAGATTCCTTCGTCAATTCTTCAAAACTTTGATATCATTGTGATGCTCTCATTGCCCTAGTTCTAGTTGCAACACTTACTTTTATCTGGAAGCTTGTTTTCACCATGAAATTTCAAATCCATTTTCAAAACTTCCCTTCCAAATTGCTTGAGCTATAGTTTATATAAATTTGTCGCGAAGGTGTGGTTGTCTTCGTCTTGAAGAGACGAAGCGAATGACATAGGTCTCGTGCTCTAATTTTACAGATTGAGCAACCTGGTTTTGGCACTGGCTACAGGTTGAAGATGACCAACGTGTCATCCTTCAACCAATGAAACATCGCCATTTGTTTTTTTTATATTTCTGATTTACATTTGATTCACTGCATTATTCACTAAAGTCCATAACATGCACAGTGCGCCAGGTCCACTTGATTTGTTTACTAACGCGTTTTGACATTGATCAGATGGCCCATATTTTTTTGGTTTTTATTTTCTTTTCTGATTTTTATATTTAATTGTTTTAAATTTCAAAAAATCATAGAAAATTCATTTTTAGTCCAAAAAATCTGAAAAAGTTATGAAAAATATTTTTGATTATTCTCTTTCTGGTTTTTAATTTTGTGTTTTGCTATTTTTTATAATTTTTCACTTTATTTGAATTGTTTTAAATGTTTAAAAATACTTTTATACATTTTTAAATTCTATAAAAATTATGGGATGATCCATTGATATTGTGACAAATATTGATGACCTCATTTTATTTTTGTTTCTGATTTTGTTATCTTTTTTTATCATTTTTGGTTTATTTTACTCATTTCTTTTAATTTTAAAAATAGTTTCTGACTTTAAAAAATTACCAAAAATTTTGTAAAAATATTTGAGCCCTTCTTTGATTTTTCTATGGTCTCACTTTTTATTTCTTGATTAATTTAAATATAGTTGATATTTTTCTCTTTTATTTCTATTTTTAAAACATTTTTAAAAACCTTTTTGATGTATATATTAAATGCAATATTATTTTGTGATTATTTTCTGGCTGATCTTGGGTTAAATTTTTTATCATGAACTTTATTAACATCATTGGATCCATGGTGTTGAGTCTAACTCCACAAAAATGGATGAACGATTTTAATAATAGTTTGAGTTAAATTTAATTCAAAATTGGTTTGTATATTCTCTCCCACCCCTCTTCATCTCATTCCTTTCTTATTTCACTAAGTGTTATTGGAGCATGATCTCTATATCATGTCTCAAAATAAATGGTACATAGATTGCTATTGACCGACCTCAAAATAGGTGTGACTTCTATATAAGTCCACTTAGGATTGCTTAACATAGCGCTAAATTTTATCCCGATTCGAATAAATAATCATTTGTGGCTCAAACCTATGTTTGCAAGCTCAAGTATGTTAATTTGATCTCTTTGAACCAATAACTTTGAGATCCATTGTGTGGAGGCTTTGGTTCTACCAATCCTCTAATGGATCTACAACACTTTTGGTCAACGCGGATCACTTAAACATTGTTGATCATTAAATGGTACTTTTGAGAATTCCAAATGGATGATATACTTGACAAAAAGCAAATGCAACTTGTTGTGTGGAGGCTTTGGTTCTACCAATCCTCTAATGAGTTCCAAATGCAAGTTTCAAGATGGTCATCTAACTAACCACTAATTATTAAATTGTTTTTACTTTATGCTTTTTATTTTTATGTTTTATGTACCATTTACTTTAAGCATTACATTTCATGCCATTTTTATTTTGCTCACTTTAGCATTTATATTCTTGTTATTTTTATTTTGCTCACTTGAGCTTTTCTTTTCTCTTTTAAGATACCTAATAATCAACATGAACCATAAAATGCTTTAATGATACTTGGACTATTTGGTTATTATCCTTGGTATTGTGGAGTATTTGACTTCTTGGACTTAGGATTAGAGGCCTTGACCTATGTTGAAGACCTTGTGACCTTAATTGATATTTTGTCTGGAGTTCTTGAGGTTTACCTCAAGACATTGGGTTGTTTGTTTGATTTGTGTGCGGGTTATTGTGATTATATACTTTGTTTGTAATCTGGAATTCACCCGTATATAGCTGCTACTCTGCCCAATTTTTGTGAAGACTTAATACACTTGAAGTTTGGTTCTCACAAGAGGTCTAGTATCTTTGCTTGCTTGGTTTCAATCCAAAGAATGAGAATTCTATCTTGGCTCATAATGTCAAGTATTGACTTCTTGTTGGTTAGATGGTTCTTATCCTTAGCTTTTACCTTATGCTTTAGGATAGTCTCTTCTTCTCCTCCCATCTTCTTCAATTTCAAAAATCTTCTTCCTCTTTTTTTGTAAACTCTTCTTTGTACTTTAAACTTAAATTACTTTCATAATAAACTTGGACTTAGGTCCATGCATTTTCAAAACATTTTCATGAATAAACCCTAATCAATTTAATAATACCTTGACCTTCCTTTTTTTAGAGAAAATTAAAAATCAATCAATCTCATTTCAAACCATTTTGCCACTTTGGCTTTTACCTTAAAAATTTTCTCAAAAGATTAGACTCTTGTCAATCCTTGTAGTGATGCAAACAACTATACTTCTATAATGTGAAGTGAAGAGAGATATTTTCCACTTGGGTGTTGAGTGAGGCATTGTTGATTTTAAAAATCCAAGCCATATCCTCCACTTTGAGATGATGTAAATTCTCCTTTCTCACGATTGTAGGTAGTAAGTATGTTTTCCACACAGACAATGACGATGATGTCTTATCTCATAAAATCAACCAACACACTTGTGTTTTAAAATTTTCAAAAGGTGAACTACGTGTACCCTGATCCCCTATTGCACGAAAGGTGGTACGTAGGCACTAAAGGTTCACAACCGCGGCGGGTGCAAAAATCATAAAAAAATATATTTCTATTCCCACCTCCACCATCTATTTTTTATACAACATTTTATAGCCAAAATATACAGATTTTTATAAAGAGGTTCCTGCAGAGTGCCATAGATGTTTAGTATGCTAATACCTTCCCTTTGCATAACCAACCCCCTTATCTTGAATCTTTCCCCCTCTTTTTGGGTTATTCGCTCTTTTCCCATTCCTTTGGAAATTATAAAGCGTGGTGTCGATTTTTATTTTGATCTCTATAAGTCAAGTCAATCCAATGTCCCAGTCTTAAACATTTCTACCGCTACACTAGGGTCTCGGGGTTTTTCATCCCTTCTCTTCTCGCCAGTTCATCGAGGAGGGTCGGAGTCTTGTCGCGGATTACTGGTTGATCTATGAGTCCTGGGTCCCGGGCTCTATTAGTCGCTTCTCTCTCCTCATAGTCCATGTATGCTCTGGCTTTCTCGAGGAGGGCATCAGATGTCCGGGGCGGTTCGATGCCTACGACCTTTCTGAATTCCGTTCCTGGGAGGAGTCCCCTCTCGAGCAGGTATCTCTTCATGTGATCGGTACAGGGGACGTGGATGGCCTCCCGGTTGAACCGATCAATAAATACCCTCAGGGTCTCATCGTGTCTCTGGACGATAGCCTCGAGGGTTGCTGTGGTCTTCGGGTGCCATCGTGAAGCAGTGAACAAACTGATGAATTGGTTCTTTAAATTTTGCCAGGAGGTAATTGACCCTGGGGCGAGACTCTTGTACCAGTCCATCGCAGCTTTCCTCAAAGTCGTTGGGAACAACCGATATTTGATTGGTCCCCAAACATTATGGTAATGCAGCATTGCCTCGAACCCGTCTATATGGCCGACCGGGTCGCAATGTCGTCGTACTCTTTAAGATGGGGAGGCTTCTCCATGCCTGGGGGGATGGGTGCCTCCATGATAGCTTATGATAAGGGAGCGCGGGGGTCGTCTTTGTCACTCCTATCTGGCGAGCGAGAGGGAGATCTGTTGTGATGGTTGTGGCGGCCCTGGTCGCGTGGAGCGTTTCTTGGGCGGTATGACCGTTCGTTATTTCCCCTGCTGTCTCTAGGGGGGCTTTGTTCCTGACGCGAGGGGACATGATCGCGTCTCCCTGTGTCGGCGGGAACGGGGACCTCATGGAACTGGGGGGTCTGATAATTCTGAGGAGGTGGTCAATCTTCTTCAGGTCGGCGAGATAATGATGATGACAAAGCAGTTTCTCTATCTCTATATTCCGAAGGCCCGGGTATATTAATGGTGGGGGTCGTGTTGTGGCAAGCGGTACCAGCAGTGTCGATGTCGGGATTGTCGGAGACATTGGTGTTGGCGTCGATGTTGCGAACGTTCAAGTTGTTTTCTGCTGTTTGATCAGCCATGACGGTTGAAAGAGTGATTTAGCTTTAGTCTTGAGTAATTGGAAGATGGGGAAGCAAGTTTCTCACAGTCGGCGCCAATGATCGTACCTGACCAGAATGGACCGTCACAGCTAGCTCGAGCAGAAGTTGAGAGTGAAGTGGGGGAGGGGGGTACCTACAAGACACTCTGATGCCAAATGAGTTTGGGAATGAGCAAGCAAGTATGAGAGTTTAGAAAGTGTTGAATACCTGACCCTCTCGAAAGAGAGGGTATTTATAGCCCTCAGCGCTGGGCGAAGGTCTCTTTATTGGACTAATCAAGCAGGCCCAAAGTAGAGACTGTTAGGTTCTACGTGAGTAGCGGGAACCCGCACGTGGTTCCCTACATGGATGACGTCCTCCGCAAGGTCAGGAGGATATGAATGTGATCTTTCCGGGACCACGAAGACTCCACAATATCCGGAGGCGTTGGTAGTCAGCCCTACGAGGAAGATGCTCAGAAGGAGCGCCTGCTCGTCGTGGCTGATCTCCGCCAGACACGAGCTCGATAGGGACCAGTCTTAGTCGAAGAGCTAGTTGAGGTGTCCTCGAAGCCTTCATGATCGGGGTGTGGGCGTCCTCAGTCTATTCGGGCGTTGTCCTCGTGTGGTGAGGTTGTCTCCTCGCGAAAAAAGGTTAGTAGTTATCTGCCGTGTTTAAGAGTAATATCAGTCAGTAGTACAGTTTGACACACTTAAATTGGGTCTCACTGAAAATTGGACCAAAAACAAATCTAATCCAGAACACCAAATAAAAGAGTTTTCTGCCTAATATATAAAAAGACATGAAAGTATCTCTATCGTTGCATGGACATCACTTGCCAAAACATCTGCTTCAAATTAACTAATGCGAATTTTCTCTCTTAAGTTCCATCTCTTAAATTTTAGGTTTTTTAGTTAATATACGCCTTCAACCGTTTTGAGATGTTTAAATCAATTTTCTAACTCTCCATTTTTTGAGCAAAGTTTAATTTGAATATAAAATACCTTTTCTAATTTTGTGTGTGACCACTTCCAAATCTTAATGTCAACCATGACATGTTGATTATTATTAATGGTAAGGACATAAACTAAAAATTAGTTAGTACTTTATCCTTTTGACAAAATCCGTATTTTTAATTTAAAATGTTAATATACAGAAAGAGTTAATATTTCAACGAGAGTACATAAATGTGATTAAGATTTCAAAGAATCCAAGCACATGGAGAAGTATTAAGATACCGGCCAAACTCCAAACACGGTTGTTTGACTTTCATTTTTTCGGAATAGTAATTATTTGACCTTCTCTTAAACATGGCGGTTTGACTTTCACTTTTTTTGAAATAATAATAATAATTATGTTTAAATAGTATTTTCATCCTTTTAAATTAGCATATCTTTTATTTTAATATTTGAATTTTCATTTTTTTTTTCAAACTCTAATATATATTTCTTAGATTGGTCTCATCAGGAATAAAAATATCTACGTGATTAACGTTATTGACGTGATATTTGTTTTTTTATTTTTTACTTTTTTTAATATTCAATAATTTCATATAAACAAAAATACAGACTCATAATACTGATTCTCTTCCATCAAATCACGTGTGTTTTTTGATAATCATTTGCAATATATATATATATATATATATATATATATATATATATATATATATATATATATATATATATATATATATATATATATATATATATATATATATATATATATATATATATATATATATATATATATATATATATATTATAAAATGGAGTAATTTATTTTATTTTGAATTTTTGTATTAATTTTTACTTACTCTTAATTTTACTACCTCACTTTAATACATTATTACTGCATGGAATACATCAATATATTTAAACAATATATATTTACCATTTGAAAAAAATGGAACTTTTGCAACGGAATGTCAATTTTTAAATTTTTTATTTTTAATATATATTAATAAATATAGTGTCTATTTTTTGTTTAGAAAAAATGGAAATTTTGAAGAAAAAATCTATTGTTTAATATTTTTATTATGAAAGTAAAAACAATTTCACAAATATGAAAGTAATCAATAAAATTGAGATTTATGGCAATTATGTTCTGATTAAGTTGAAATTGATTTGTTTCTTTTGGTTTTATTATTGGATTAAAAAATGAAATTTGAATGTAAATATTATAAATAATTAATTTGAGTGTAAATATTTAATTAAATTAATTTTATAAGTTATATAATATTTAATTAAAATAATTAATTAGTTTATTGAATTCAATAGTTAAATATACTTTAACTAATTAATATTTAAAATTATTAATTTATTAAATATTTTTAACTATTAATATTTAAAAAAATATTCTGAAAAAGAATTAATTATTAATTTATTTTATTTAATATTATTATTTAATATTTTAAACAAAACGCAATCCATTTTAAAAAAAATCTTATAAAAAATAAAATTCCACACAATTTTTTTCAACACAAAATGTTTTAATTATTATTAAATTATATTTTACTTTTTAAAAAAATTTAACATTTTGCTAAAATAAATACATATGAGTTGCTAAATATAAATTAACATTCTGCTAGAAGATTTAACAAGTTGTAATTAATAAACAATATATACAATTAATAAACATGAATTGCAATTAATAAACAAATTGTAATCCAATATACTCACATGAATTGTAATTAACAAATAAGTTGTACAAGTGGCTTAGTGGATAAACAACATTGTTGCAATCAATAGGTTCATGGTTTGAACCCTTCATGGATCAAATTTTGAAAATTTTACCTTTAACATAACCATTAAATAATTAAATAATAATATATTAATCTATGTAGAATATATAAAAAATAAAAACCACATACGAGAACTTGGATAAAAAAAAGATTCGGGGACTAAAATCAAAAACACGCTAAGGTAGGCATCTCATAAAGTTACTTAATAATTATGTTGAGGGGTTAGTATCAGGACAATAAATTAATCTATCTAATTCTTAGGTGTTTTCCAGTCGTAACTTGAGTAAACCGACTCAAGAAGATATTGTCAGTATTATGGATGTGCGTCACGTCATAGGAACATAAAAGTACTTAGGTATTCTCCCGGATGGTATTACAAAGGATATTGAGAGGATGCTCGATTCTTTTTGGTGGGGTGGTGGCAATAACAACAGTGGTATAAGATGGTTATCGTGGGAAAAGCCAACTTGTCTGATGAATGAAGAGAGATTAGGTTTCTGAGACTTTAAAGCTTTTAATATGTCTATGGTGGCTAAACATAGTTAGTTTTTGGTAGCTAAGCCCCAAGCTCTAGTATCCCAGATCTTTAAAGTAAGGTATTATCCTAGAACCTCTTTTTTTAATGCCGGTATTGGCTATAATCCAAGTTTTTTAAGGACAAGTCTTTGGAAAGCTAGGAGTGTTCTAACATTAGGCTGCAGGTGGATTGTAGGCGATGGTTTCTATATTAAGGTAATGAGCGAACCTTGGATTCGAGGATGACGAGAAGGTTGCATGATTGGACCTCAAAGACAAGGTGCGCATAATATTACCATTAAAGATTTCATACTACACAATGCTAAACAGTGGGACATGAATGTGATTCGTAATATATTTGATTAGGCAATGTCGGAGGAGATAGGCCGGGTTCCGCTAGTGGAGGATACAAAGGAAGATAGAATTGTTTGGAAATAAGAACAAAGTGGTTGTTACATGGTTCAATCAAGTTATAGAATTTGGCAGAATTCCCTTAAGTCTAGGTCGAGTGGGGATTCAAATGAGAACTGGAATAGTTTGTTGAAAATTAAGGTGTCTTCTAGAGTTAAACACCTCATATGAAGGATTTGCAAGGATTTTTTTACTGACTAAAATGAAACTATGTCAACACTATGTTTCTTGTCCTTCTGGGTGTTAGATTTGCAAAAATGGCTATGAGGATAATTGGCAAGTTCTTTTTGCTTGCCTTGCTACGAAACAAAGCTGGAGTGCAACAGGCTTATACCCCTATATTGAGTCTCAGTTGTAGTTTTTTTAATGATGTTAATGTTAGTTGGTTAATTCTTGTTATGTAGTTATTTGGACTTTTATCATGTATTTGGGTCTGGGCATTTTGCCTATATAAAGGGCCATTATGTTTGTAAGCAAGTTGCAATAATTCATTCAGTTAGAAAGTTAGTTACACTTAACTAACGAACAAATATCCCCCCCTCTCTCTCTCTCTCTCTCTCTCTCTCTCTCTCTCTCTCTCTCTCTCTCTCTCTCTCTCTCTCTCTCTCTCTCTCTCTCTCTCTCTCTCTCTCTCTCTCTCTCTCTCTCTCTCTCTCTCTCTCTCTCTCTCTCTCTCTCTCTCTCTCTCTCTTTCTTCTTCTTCTTCTTCTTCTTCATGTTTTCAAAAAATCATCTTTCTTGAATCCTTTGTTCCAACAAATTGGTATCAAGAGCTTGTTTACGATTCAAAGAGAATCTAATGGCAAACGGATCAACAACATCAACATAGTTTCCAGCGAATCTATCAATTTTTAAAGGTGAAAACTATCAACGGTGGGTTGCGCAAATTAAGGTTATTTTCAGATTTCAAGATGTCGTAGAAATCTTGAATGATGGAATATCAGAACTGGAAGTAGATGCAATGGAAGCCCAGAAAGTTACGCATAAAGATCAGAGGAAGAAAGATGGCAAGGTGTTGTTCTTGATTCACTAGTGTGTGGATTGTGACATATTCGAGAAGATAATTGAAGAAGAAACAACAAAAGGAGATTGGGAAAAGCTGAAATCCTTGTATGGTGGAGATGAGAAACTGAAGAAGGTAAAGTTGCAGACTCTGAGAAAGTAGCACGAGATACTTCAGATGAAAGAGGATGAATCAATCTCTGCATATTTCTCAAGAGTGGTGACGCTAACAGACTAGATCAAGGCGTGTGGTAAAGCGCTTACGGATCTGCAAAAGATAGAAAAGGTATTGAGATCTCTAATTGCAGATTTTGATTACTTTGTTGTAACAATTGAAGAGGCCAATAATCTATCTAAGATGAAGTTGGAAGAACTTCAAGCTTCATTGGAGGCTCACGAAATTAGGCTGCAGCACAAAAACTCAGAAAGAGTGAAGGCAGCTCAACAAGCATTGCAATCAAGATTCAGCAAGAAAGATGGAAAAGAGAAGTCGAAGCAGCAAAAGAATCTTGCTGGTGATGAGAAGTCAAGAAATAACACTGATTCAAAAGGTGTGGGCAACAAGTATTCTAGGAAGAAAGTTTACACGAAAGAGGTGCAATGTTACAACTGTCAAGGTTTTGGCCACTATGCTAGAGATTTTCGAAGAAAGAAAGTTGCGAGGTCGAAAGATAGTGATGAAGCTCAATATGCACGAGCTGGAGATAGTGATATTCATGATGTGTTGTTACTGGTGAACACTCAATCGACTATTGAGAAAAACAACATGTGGTATTTGGATTCAGGATGTAGCAACCATATATCTGGAAATAAAAGTCGATTTACCAAGTTAGACGAGTCAGTCGAAAAGGTGATAAAGTTTGCAGATGACAGGCATATCAAATCAGGTGGTAAAGGAGATATTTTGATTATCAGAAAGGATGGTCGAAAGGCTACTATCACTGAAGTTCTATATGTACCTTTGATGACAAGTAACTTGATAAGTGTAGGTCAATTACTTGTAAAAGGCTTTAATATGAAGTTGGAGAATAATCAGATGAAGGTATATAGGGCTGATGGGAGGCTAATAATGAAAGCACCATTGGAGGAGAACAAAATGTTCAAGGTTAAACTCAACACATCAGATCACAAATGTCTTGCTTCAACTATAGAAGAAGACAAGAATTGGCTATGGCATCACATGTATGGACATCTAAACTTCAAGAGTTTATGTATGCTCAATAAGAAAATAATGGTGCTTGGGTTGCCGTATGTGAAGGAACCAAAGCAGATATGTGAGGAATGATGCAAAGCCAAATAGGCAAGGAAGGTGTTCAAACGTGACTTGCCTATAAGATCAAGGCAAAAACTGGAGTTGGTCCATTCAGATGTGTGTGGACCCTTTGAAGTAAAGTCTAATGGAGGTAACAGGTATTTCCTTACTTTCATTGATGAATTCACCAGACATATGTGGATCTACCTTATTGAAAAGAAAAGTGAGGTATTCACACAGTTCAAGAAGTTCAAGTTGCATGCTGAGAAACAAAGTGGCTGCAAATTGAAGAAGTTAAGAACTGATGGTGGTGGTGAATATACTTCTGCTGAATATGCTAGATTTTGCAATGAGGAAGGTATAGAGCATGAGGTTATTGCACCATATACGCCTCATTATAATGGCATAGCTGAGAGAAAGAATAGAAGTGTACTGAACATGACGAGATGTATGTTGAAAGCTAAGAATATTCCTAAGAGATTTTGGGCTGAAGCAGCTTCGACAGCAGTATACATTCTAAATAGATGCCTAACAAAGAAGATGGTCGAAAAGACACCGCATGAGGCTTGGACAGGGTCGAAGCCAAATGTAAGTCATCTTAGAGTTTTTGAGTCAATGTGTTTCAGGCATGTACCTGAACAATTGACAAAGAAGCTAGATGATCACAGTGAAGTCATAATGCTCATAGGTTATCATTCGACTGGTGCATACAAGTTGCATTCACCAATTGAAGATAAACTAGTGATCAGTAGAGATGTTCTAGTAGATGAAAGCAAAGGGTGGGATTGGAGTCAAAGTTCATTTCGACAAGAATCAGACACAGTCACAACTGTGTTCGAAGAAGATGAACAGAACGAAGCTTTGACAAGTCAAAATGAAGAACCACCTGTGCAGAATGAAAGAAGATCCACAAGAATAAGAACTGAGTCGACTAGGATGATTGGATATGAGAGGTTTCTAGATCAAGAAATTGATGCAGATGGTGACTTAATCGAAGAAGCCATGATGATGGATAAAGAAGAACCAATTGGTTTGGGCGAAGCCTTGAGTAACTCGAATTGGTGTGAAACCATGAAAGAAGAACTTGGAGCCATTGAGAAGAACAAGACTTGGGAGCTTGTCGAAAGAACCAACAAGAAACCAATTGATGTGAAATGAATCTATAAGGTGAAACGAAGGCCAAATGGTGAGATTGCAAAGTATAAGGCAAGACTGGTGGCCAGAGGTTTTCTACAAAAACCTGGTATTTACTTCGATGAAGTATATGCACCTATTGCAAGGATCAGAACAATCAGGATTGTTGTTTTGATAGTTGCATATAGAGGATGGAAAATGCACCAACTTGATGTAAAGTCAACATTTTTGAATGGTCCATTGGAAGAAGAAGTCTACGTTACTCAACCACCAGGTTTCGACGTCAAAGGGGAGGAGTCGAAAGTTTACAGATTAAGGAAGACTCTCTATGGCTTGAAGCAAGCTCCTAGAGCTTGGAATAAAAGGATAGATAGCTTCCTAATCGAAGCAGGTTTCACAAAGTGTGTCTCTGAACATGGAGTATATGCAAGTAATGTCGAAAGTGTTAATCGAATCATTTTATGTCTCTATGTTGATGACTTACTCATTACAGGAGCAGACAAAGCTAAGATAATGAAGGAAAAGTCGAAGTTAATGCAGGAATTCGAAATGTCTGATTTAGGAAATCTCTCCTATTTCTTGGGAATGAAATTCAAAGACATCGAAGAAGGAGTTTTCTTGCATCAAACAAAGTATACTCAAGATATACTGAAAAGGTTCAATATGAGCAACTGTAAGGCAACAATTACTCCATTAGAGACTGAAGCAAAGCTGAAAAAGGAATCGAATGATGAGTTTGTAAGTTTGACCCTTTACAAACAAATCATTGGATCCTTGAGGTATCTTTGCAATACTAGACAGATATCTGCCAAAGTATAGGATTGTTGAGCAGATTTATGGAGAAGCCTCAAGAATGTCGTCTCATCGCAGTAAAGAGGGTGTTGAGTTGTATAAAGGGAACTATTGATCATGGTGTGTTGTTACCAAAGAAATTGAAGAACAACACATATGTCGAAGTTCATGGATACACTGACTCAGATTTCAGTGGAGATCAAGACGAAAAGAAGAGTACTGCATGATACATTTTCATGATCGAAGGAGCTCCAATCTCCTGGAGTTCGAGGAAGAAAAGCATTGTGGTTTTGTCATCATGCGAAGCATAATAAGTGGTTGCATCATATGCTGCATGCCAAGCAGCATGGATCAAAATGCTACTTGAAGAACTCAGAATAATGGAATCAAAGATGAAGCTATTTGTTGATAACAAGTCAGCTATAAACCTTGCGAATCACCCAATGTGTCATGGTCGAAGTAAGCACATTGAAAGAAGGTATCATTTTCTGAGGGATCAAGTCAACAAAGGGAAGCTCGAAATAAAACATTGCAAGACAGAAGTGCAACTAGCTGACATATTCACCAAATCTCTGAAGAAAGTGAGGTTCGAAGAGTTAAAGAAAGATATTGGGGTGAGAAGTCTTGATAACCTGAATTAGGGAGTGTGTTAGTTGGTTAATTCTTGTTATGTAGTTATTTGGGCTTTTAGCATGTATTTGGGCCTGTGAATTTTGCCTATATAAAGGGCCATTATGTTTTGTAAGCAAGTAGCAATAATTCATCCAGTTAGAAAGTTAGTTACACTTAACTAACTCACAAATCTCTCTCTCTCTCTCTCCTGCTTCTTGTTTTCACAAAATCACCTTTCTTGAATCCTTTGTTCCAACAGTTAAGTCACTCATTTTCGACTTGTGCAACAATGAGGATAGTGAGGTGGCTGGTAAGATTGCGGTTATGATTGATGTGTTATGGAAGAACAGAAACGATGTCACGTTGAATAATGAAGGGGAAGAGGCCTCCAAACTCGGTCTGCTTGCAACCAAATCGTGGAACGATTGGAAACCGGCTCAACAACAACAACAATCGATAGGCGGTAATTCTAGTGAGCTCTGGTGGTAGCCCCTTTCAACGGGTTGGCTTAAGTGTAACTCTGACGCGAGTTCTAATTCTCATCGTGGGTGGTGTGTTCGTGATAGTTCCTGTAATATCTTTTATGCAGGTCCAGCTTGGGATAATTGTTCCCTCTCCATCTTAGAAGCTGAAGTTGTTGCTCTTAAAGAGGCGATTCAAGGGGCTATAGCCTTGCACCTGGATAATATTATTTTCGAGAGCGACTCTCAACGAGTAGTTCAAGCCATCCATTCCAATACTAATGGTGGTTCTGAGTTTTATTTTATTATATATTGACTATTAAATCTTTATTACAATCTTTTCAGAATTTTGAGATCAAATTTGTTAAACGCCAAATAAATTTGGTTGTCCACTCTCTTATTAAGTCGGCTAATTCTTAATATAGACGTATCTCTTTTCATATAGTTCCTCGAAATATAAAACACCATTTGCTTAATAACATGATTTGATTTTTATGCTGTAGAAAAAAGGTACTATTACGTTAGAAAATGTAGTAGTTAGTGCAAGTCAAAGATGAAACTAAATTGACCTAGGCAACGCTGCCATATAAGAGGTGTAGTAGTTAGTGCTGTTTAAGTCAAATATCTAATTAAAAAAAAAACTCCTTGAGTACAAATCACCTTTATTTATTTATATTTATATATTTTCATTCAATTTTATTATTATTTTATGAGTAGATAATTAACCAACGTCCAACAGTTGTTTCAGTCAATGTTTTAGTTTCCTATTTTTATGCCGCTTAAACACTTGCGGTGGGCATGTTTAGGGTTATCGTTATGTAGGTCATGTTTAACAATTCATAGAGAAAGGTTATTAGTTTTCTCAAACTTTTTGACACATTCTTGCTTTTTAATTTTACATCAATTCGTATGCTATAATTTAAAGAGAATTCAAATGTTAATGAACACTAACTACTATTCTTTTTTGTGAAAATTTCCTTTTAAACATTAAGTTCAATCTACAACATAATTAGTAAGAAATACAACATAAAGAAAATAAAAATTATTTAAACAATAATCAATTAAAGACTTTGTACGAATATTTTAAAGTGTTTTATAAAATAAGAGAGATTTTAAAACACATTTGAGTGAGCGTGTGAGTTGTCTTAATATTTCGAAAGTTACTCCTATACTTTTATATTAAACTGATATCTCAAGCATACACTAAACGTATAGAACACGACAAGCTTCACATTTTATCTCTTTCACAACTTTAGAACTTCACTTTCCATTATTTGATTCATCATTTATTTATTACTTTATCTAGAACTTGATACTTCTAACTGGTAGATAATTTCTTTGATCAAACATTATCAGCGATTGTTGGTCAGTTGTCACCAAAACATCATCGAACGCCATTTGATCTTAAGTGTTCTCATCATTGAAATGACTTGATATTCGATTTCAAAAAGAACATCACAGGTAACATCTTGATCTTTGAAATTTCTTGATGAATAAAGACTTCATATAATACCGTTTGACTTAAGGTGTTGTCATCATCAAAATCAATAAAATTATTTAACAATTGCATACAATTTGTACCTGCAACCACATACATCAAAAACTTGATTGTCATTTATGATAAGTAATTATGTGGACACTTGAGTCTTATGGTAATGGTTTTGGTTATTATCAAGTAGATCATCTTGGTAATTGAGTAATTGAATTGGTGAGAAATTTTAGATGTACTGTTTTCAACAAATTTGAAGTGATAAGGAACACTACAAGAAAAAAATCTTGTTTAGTCAGGGGTATTTGTCAGGTGAAAATCCCCTCACTAAATGTATACGTTGCGTAGGATTTATCATCTTACAACACATAAAATTAGAAACAAAGTTAAAAAATTTAACTGTGTGGGGATGCCCTTCTCAAAATTTAAGGAGGGATTTTTTAAAATTTAAAATTTAAAATTGAGCGCTGCGATGGGTCACCCAACGAACAGAGAAAATGGTGCCATTAAAAGCGCGGATTTGCGAGAGGCTACCCTTAGCCACTACTAAACTTTGATTTTGCAAGGAGTATCCTGTTGTACCCCAAAATTTACCCTCCCATTTTCTTCAATACATTCTTCTAGGATTCTCAAATACTCAAGGATGCTCAAGAGTTGATCAGACAAATGCTCCTCCTAAGTAATGGATCTACAACTAGGGTTTTGATTTTATCAAGGAAGATTTGGTTTCAAGGGTCTCAAATGGTTTCCATGGTCCTCCATAGGTATTCAACAATGTTCATGTCAAGTTTCAAGTCTTGTATCACAAGTTTGCTCAGTCAATAACTCAGATGATTGAAAATCAACAGTATTGGGTAAAAAGTCAATTATGGTCAACATACAGTCAAACTTCAAGATTTTTGGTCAACATCAATATTTTGAAGTTATATTCATCATTTGATCAAGGTTTGATCATGATTCCTCAAGGAAAGCCCTCAAATCATCAAAAGTCAAGAGTTGCCAAATTAGGATTTTCTTAGGAGAAGTCAACTAAACTTTGACCAAACATAACTTTCACATGCTTCATCAACTTTTCTCCAACCAAAGCCAATTTTGAAGTAAATCCAGTTCTCTACAACTTTGATATATATGCTCAAGTCAAAAAAGTGCTTCATTTGAGAGATATGAGCCAATACATTATAGGTCATTTCAAAAGTCAACAAAAAGACACTTTTTGTCGAGGTAACTTAAATCAAGATAAAGTCTCCAAATGTAAAAATGATTAAAAAAATAGAAATTGATGAGAACATATTGAGCTTTCCAAAAAGTCATAGATCACCTTCAAAATATGAAAATTGAGAGAGTTATGACCATTGCAAGTTGAGAAATTTTGGTAGAATGCATGAATTCCAAATTGAGTAAACTTGAAATTTTAGACTAATGAGCCTAACTTTTGATTTTCAAACATATTCACAATGTGTTAGAGGACCTCTAAATACATGCACATATTTTTTTATGATTTTTATTTCTTTTATTTGAATTTTTATTCATTTAAATACAAGTAAATCAAATAAAATATAAAATCATTGGGCTAAGGCGCATGGGCTTTTGATTTCAATCACATGGAGGCCCAAGAACACATGATAAACATGCAAAAATCGTGAGAGACCTATATAGAAGCATATCTTCATTATTTTGGAAAGTTTTCAAATGGTTTTTGGAAATAATTCATACCATGATGGTACAAGATTCTTGCCATGTTTGTTTGTCATATTTCCTCCACTATATAAGCACAACTAATACCAATGACAAGGACACGAAAATATTGCCTCAAACACACCTCTAAAATTCACAAAATTCTTAAGAAAAGTGAAAAGTTGTATCATACAATCCATCCACTCTCAAGCCAAACCAAGTGTCCCATTATCATCCTGAAGGTCCCAGGGACTGTTTCTAAATGTTCATCAAGCGAAACACATCTCAAAATCGTGCCACCAAGCATCACGGTGTTGGTAGTTTTCTCAAATTTCAAACTTCCAATTTATGCGTTATTAATTTATTTTGTGTACTCATACATGTTTATATTGATATTTAGAATAATTTTGACGCACAGTATGTGAGTTTCAACGCATGAATAAGGCCATGCCATTACTAGGGCATAAGGAGCCGTTTGCTTTGTATATTTAAAAACAGGTACATTCAGGTCAAACGGCCACCACCATTGGATTCAGAAGACTTGATTTTGGGGGGTAGCATCTCTAGGAACCACTGGCATCTTCTATTTTACAGGGATAAAGAAGATGTTTGCCGGAGAAGACGATCGGAGTTAGGGCTCCGGCGCTTCTTCGGCCCAGTAATTTAGCTTTATTATATATTTATTTTGTTTCATTTAAATGAACAGATGTATAGTAACCCCAGTGGCATTGACAACGCGCGTTAAGGCTTTAATGCACAAGGGCATGGGTTCGATCCCTGCCTTTTATGATTTTTTTTCATATTTTCTAACTTCTTTAGATCAAATGCAGCGTGTTCCTATAAGCCCACCGTACACTCTGCTACGCCTCACCATCAGGTCTGTTTAGATCTGATCCAACGACCCCAGATCGGCAAACACACGGTGAATCTCTTGGAGCCACTCACACCGGATCCCACATTGGCATCTTGGGCCTAGACCTCTTTCCTTTCAGCACCTTCCATTTTTCTTCATACCAGGCCCAATGTTGTTTTTTTTATATTCTTTGTATTTAATTTTTCTTTTAATTTTATTTATTTTATTTAATTAAAAATACAAAAAAAACTAATTTTTATTTAAAAATAATTAGACATTAGGTTTTTTATTTAAAAAAGGAAAAAAAGTAGAAATAATTAGATTTTCATTAATTTATTATCACTTTAATTATTTTTCATAAATAAAAAACATCCAAAAATATTTTCCTAACACTTAGAAATTTTCTTTAGGTTTTAAATACCTTCTTCTAATTTATTTTCTCTTTGCTATTTAAATTCTAGAAAACAAATGTATAGGTCGCATGGTTGATTTTGTAGTAGCTTAGTTTATTTTCCCGCATTTTTCCTTATTATGTAATTGCTCATGGGATGTAATAGCCTAGGTTTATTTTTTTGCACTTTTACTTTCCGCACTTATGTATGTATGCCTGTATATATATAACTGTATAGTAACTAGGGTTTGTATGGTAAGATTTAAAATCAAACGCTAGAAAACCTTAAATATAAGATAAAATAACTAAATCAAAACATAATTCACACACGCACCTCTAGGATGACCCCACTTGTTGCCTTCGGATAAAATAGTCATGTCCCTCAAACGTGGGACACTTTAGCAAAGACCCTTGGTTAAAAGATCGTAGTCAGTCAATTACCCTTTGATGCTGCCTTCGGTAAACGGTCTTAGTCCCTTACGAAAAATTACTAAAGCGCCCTACGAGTTGCCTTTATGACTGCACGATGACCCACGCCAGTCCCTCAAACTTTTGAGTAGGTAGATAGTTCTTAATCGCTTGCTCACAAAAACATCTCTTTTCATATAAACACTTTTCTGAAATATTTTCAAAACAAACACTTTGTATGCATTCTTAACTAATACGAGAATCATTACAAAGTTGTCGAACTTAGGCATTTTCAAAATATTTTCAAACTTACACATTCACAAAGCATTTTCAAAGTGAGCTGGTGATTAAGAGCCCGTAGATAACTACGGATGAAAAGGGTGCTAATACCTTCCCTTTTCATAACCTACCCCCCTTACTCAAAATTCTCAAAGGTCTTTCATGTTCTGTTCACCCTTTCCTTTATTAGATAAAAGAAAAGTCTGTAGGGACTCTTACTATCGCAACATTTGCGATAAAATGCAAAACCAAAAATTACCCTTTGATGCTGCCTTCGGTAAACGGTCTTAGTCCCTTATGACAAATTACTAAAGCGCCCTACGAGTTGCCTTTATGACTGCACGATGACCCACGCCAGTCCCTCAAACTTTTGAGTAGGTAGATAGTTCTTAATCGCTTGCTCACAAAAACATCTCTTTTCATATAAACACTTTTCTGAAATATTTTCAAAACAAACACTTTGTATGCATTCTTAACTAATACGAGAATCATTACAAAGTTGTCGAACTTAGGCATTTTCAAAATATTTTCAAACTTACACATTCACAAAGCATTTTCAAAGTGAGCTGGTGATTAAGAGCCCGTAGATAACTACGGATGAAAAGGGTGCTAATACCTTCCCTTTTCATAACCTACCCCCCTTACTCAGAAAATTCTCAAAGGTATTTCATGTTCTGTTCACCCTTTCCTTTATTAGATAAAAGAAAAGTCTGTAGCGACTCTTACTATCGCAACATTTGCGATAAAATGCAAAACTAAAAGTCAATTCTCTCACCGTATTACAGAACTGGCGACTCTGTTGGGGATTAGTAAAAGTGGGGTTACCTTAGATCTAGATCATATTTAAAATGCTTTACTTGCTTGATTTGTATGCTTTACATTTCAGGGTTTTGCTCGGATTTATTTTTGTAAAGATCCTATACTCGGATCTGGGGCATTTTAGGTAAGTAGTAATAGATCGTGAAAATTGTACGGTGTATACTGATATAATTGAAGCGGTGGCTACGTTAGTGTGACACATTGGTTGGTGCAGGTGTCCCTTGATTTAAGTCAAGGATAATGTTGGGTTGTCGCATGGTGTCATAAAGCACTAACTGACCTTATAACCTTAGTTGACACAACTTCACCGTTAGAAAGTTATGAGATGGCCGGCTTTAGTTCAGACTGAAGTTGGTTGATACTTGATACTACACTCATTGAGATCAGACTCTCGGGATATTTCGGTTGCAAATCAGATGCTTGTGCTGAAACAATGCCTGGGAGAAAGATCAGTGATATTGAGACTCCTAGAACCCGGTTACTTCTTTTAGGACTGTTGAGCCAACTAAAACTCAAGAGGGTACTTACCTACAAACTCCATGCAAGCTTGAACCTAAGGCCTTGTGTGTTTTTTTTGTGACATCATGACATCATACCATATCATTTTCACTAACCGTTTCAAGGACCAAGGGATTTATCTTTGTTCTTTGTTGTAGGTTATTGCCTCCACTCGCAGAAACACTGTCTGGATTAACTTTGTAAGGGTACCTTCTCAACTTAAGAAGTTATTTTCAAGGGTTCCCGAAAGTTCTCAATTCATCAGAAGGAATGGTCGATTACTCAGTCTGGTTGCCTCAGGTTTTGAAGAAGACATGATGAGTGTTCTATTCTAGTTTTTTGACCCTTATGATACGGTGGGAGAACTGACTTGAGGTTTTGCGTTTGTGTTTGCAAATGTTGCGATTTAGCAAGATTCGCCACCGAATTTTCTTTTATCCAATAAGGAAAGGTGAAAAAGCACATGAAAGACCTTTTAGAGATGTTTTTGAGTTCGGGGGGTAGATTATGAAAAGGGAAGGTATTAGCACCCTTTTCATCCATGGTTTTCCATGGGCTCTTAGTTACTTTCTAGATCACTTGCTTTTGTTTGAAATTGTGCTTTGTGGATTTTGAAAGCATTTTGAAAAGGTGCCAACATTTAGGCAAAATTTGTAATAGTTCTCGTTCGTAAGAACGTATACAAAGTGTTGAGCTTTTGAAAATATTTCAAGTCTTGGAAAGTGTTTTGAAAATGTTTTGAAAATAGCAAGGATATTTGTTTTGAGAGTGAGCAAGTAACTAAAAGTAATCTACCTACTCAAAAGGTCTTAGATGTGCTTTTCCTCCTCCTTTAGATGCTTCTATCTTACCATTGACTTGGTAAGAAGCCTCATCGTTGGATGTGAAGGGACGAGCGTTGGGTCATTGTATGACCATGATAGAAATGTTCTGAGATGACTTAGAACTTTTCTTTAGGGACTAAGATCATTTTGAAAGGCAACTTTGATAGCGTCATCGAGGGACTATGATCTTGTATCTTTAGATTTGTTTGTGCTAAGACATCCCACATGCATAACATGGCCATTTTTGTAAGGCAACAAGTGAGATTACCCTAAGGGTGCATGTGTGAATAGTGTGTTTGATTTGCATGCATTTAATCTTTGATTAGGTGGTCTATTTGTTGGTTTTATCTCTTGCCATACACACCTAATTACTATACAGTATAAGGAAAACAATAAATTGCGGAAAATGAAATTCTACGCTATTACAATATTTAGGGGATGGGGGTACATATGTACGAATGGGGATTGCAAGTAAAAATAAGTCCTAAGTTACTATTACAACCATATTGAAATGTAAAATGCAAGAAATAAAAGGAAAGATTTGTTTTGTTTTAATGAATTAAAAGGAAATAAGTTAAATGGAAAATGTTTTTATGTCTTTTTATGTTAAATAAAAAAAAGAGTTAATATTAAAAATGATGAAAAAGAAAATAAATGAAAGATAGAAACAGCGTGCTGCTGCAAGAAGAACAACTAGGATTAAAAGTTCTGAAGCCAAGAGGGTTGTGACTCAGCAGGAGACGTCAGTGGAATCAGAAGTTCTGGATTCGTAAACTCTGAGGTCCTGCAAGACATGTTAGAGGAAAAAACATAGAAGTTCTGGATTGCTATGTGCTGAACTTCTGAACGTCAGAATAATGAGAAAACCTTAGAAACTCTGTGCGTGTCAAAACAGTAGGAAGAACTCAGAAGTTCTGTATGGTGCTAAGACAGTGAACGAACAGTCAGCAGTTCAGCATGTTATCAGTGCATGAAAATCAGAAGTTCAGTGTATTTGTCATGTAAGGAGAACTCAGAAGTTCTGAGTGTTAAAACAGTGAGTGAACATCATAAGTTCAATGTTAAAACAGTGAGTGAACATCAGAAGTTTATTGTTGTGCTAAAGCTGTGAGTGAACATCAGAAGTTCAGTGTTGTGCTAAAGCTGTGAGTGAACATCAGAAGTTCTATGTAATATTTCAACTCTTAATCAGCACATTAGCAATTTATTCATTTTTTAACAAACAGCAAGTCAGAAGAAAAAATAGCACAACAGTTCATAGAAGTTCTAATCCTAAATCTGAGTATAGGCCTAATCAAGAAGTTATGATCCACAGTTTTTCTAATCATGCAATGATATGTACAACATTAATACTATGATATTTACATGTTAATGATGTTCAGAATAAAAAACAAGCAAAGTCAGAAAGACTTACCTTGAGCGTGCTTGGAGCTTTGAGTGGATGCCTTTGGATGTTCTGAGTCAGGAAGAGAGATGGAAGAGTGGTTGTATTCTTTGGTTCAAAGGGAAGAACAAAGGTTTGTTCTTGTGTATGAGAAATATGGATTTTTATGAAGGTTTCACAACTTCCTTTTCTCTCTTTTGGCCAATCTCTCTCTTCAAAAGCCAGCCCCTTGAACGTGTGATGGAGCCAAGTATTTATAGATGAATTTGCTGTGATTTTGGAGGGGGGGGGGGAACAAATAGGATTTGAACCTGTTTTGGCATCCTGTTCTTTTGCTTTTTCATCACAGTTTCCGTATGCTAGTTTGGTGCAATCATGGGATGCAGGCGTAGGCTAAACCAACTGTTGGTCATAGGTCTTCAGCAAGTTGTATAAACAAGGTTTTTGGATTTGGTCAAGTTCTGACCAAAGCGTTGAATATAGCCTTCATGTGCTGAAGCGCTGCCTTGTTCTTGAAGTAAGCATGGTGGTTGTCAGCAGGAATTAAGGAAAATCAAAAAGCAAAGCATGGGCTTAGTAGCAAAGTTGCTATCCCAAGACAGTAGAGGTACACGTGGTGAAAATCCTTTGGATAAAGACTTAGAAGGTGGTTGTGAGAATTAAATGAGCATTAAATGATGATAAGACTTATCACAACCAGAAATCCTGCAACATGAAACTCTACACCATGGCTTAGTTCTGGATCAGAAATTATACTCCTCCATAGCATCCATCCTCTGATCTTTGTATCTTCTGGCTCCAACATGTTCTGAAGGAGCTCTCAGACTTTCTAGAAAGCTTGCAGCACACTCCTTAACCTTCTTTGATTTATCCTAGCAAACTCTGACTGAAGCTTTTATGAATGGCTTGCCCAGAAGTTCTGACCAAACTCTGTCTTAAGAATATCCAGAATCTGCTGAGTGCTTATGGTGATAACCTGGTCAGAAGTTCTGAGTTTTGTCATGCTTCTTAAACACTTAGAAAAATTTCTAAATATTTAGAATTTGACTTTTCCAAAGTAAAATTTGACTTTTGAAATTCTTGATGAAACAACTTCATATTCCAACATGTCTTGATGAAATATGATTTTTGAGATTTGATTTTGATTCAAAAGTCAAAGTTAGACTTCTCAGTGTGAAAATGACCATTTTGCCCTTATGAATGACTTGCTTGGAAAAATTTGTAATTCAAGGCTTGGAAGAAAACTTGAGGATCCAGGGTGATTCCTTGAGAAAAGAGAGGGCAAATTTTGGGGTACAACAGCTGCCCCTGTTCAATCTTCTTACACCTGAAGAATTAGATTGACAATTATGCCATTCGTGATTTGAAGGTGGAAGATGATTGAACACTAGAGTGCCTAGAAATTTGCACTCGAGGATGTGTTAGTTGATAAATGTAGGGAATGGGCTTAAAGATGCCATTTGGAGAGATAATAGATAGTTGTTGGAGATGGGCTTAAAGATGCCATCCAGAAATGATTGATGGATTGTATCTGTAAGCTGGAACTGAATGATTATCAGCATGGCGTCCGTGTCTGGAGCGCATCTGAATTGTATCAGAAGGTTGGGTTATTTGATGATGAGCCCGTGTAAAACTGCATCTTGGGAAGAGAGGGAACCAGTGTAGGGTTGCCTGATGATGAGTTCGTGTAAAACTGCATCTGAAATTTCCTGAGAAGGAACCTGTGTGGGGTTGCCTGATGATGAGTCCGTGTAAAACTTCATCTTGGAAAGAAGGAACCTGTGTGGGGTTTCCTGATGATAATTTCGTGTAAAACTTTATCTTGGAATTGAGAAAGAACCTGTGTAGGAGGAACCTGTGTAGGGTTGCCTGATGATGAGTCAGTGTAAAACTTCATCTTGGAAGGGAGGAACCTGTGTAGGGTTGCCTGATGATGAGTCAGTGTAAAAATGCATCTTGGAAAGAAGGAACCTGTGTGGGGTTTCCTGATGATGAGTCCGTGTAAAACTTCATCTTGGAAAGAAGGAACCTGTGTAGGGTTTCCTGATTATGAGTCCGTGTAAAACTTCATCTTGGAGGGGAGGAACCTGTGTAGGGTTTCCTGATGATGAGTCTGTAAAACTTCAGCTAAAATTTCTTGAGAAGGAACCTGTGTAGGGTTGCTTCATGATGAGTCCGTGTGAAACTGCATCTGGAAAGGAGGAACCGGTGTAGGGTTGCCTGACGATGAGTCCGTGTAAAACTTCATCTTGGAAGGGAGGAACCTGTGTAGGGTTGCCTGATGATGAGTCCGTGTAAAACTTCATTTGAAATTTCCTGAGAAGGAACCTGTGTAGGGTTGCTTCATGATGAGTCCGTGTGAAACTGCTTCTGGAAAGGAGGAACCGATGTAGGGTTGCATGACGATGAGTAAGTGTAAAACTGCATCTGGAATTGAGAAGGAACATGTGTAGGGTTGCTTCAATGATGAGTCTGTGTAAAATTGCATCTTGGAAAGAGAGGGAACCAGTGTAGGGTTGCCTGATGATGAGTCCATGTAAAACTGCATCTTGGAAAGAGAAGGAACCGGTGTAGGGTTGTCTCATGATGAGTCAGTGTAAAACTGCATCTTGGAAAGAGAGGGAACCCGTGTAGGGTTGCCTGATAGTGAGTTTGTGTAAAACTGCATCTTGGAAAAAGAAGGAACCAGTGTAGGGTTGCCTCATGATGAGTCCGTGTAAAACTGCATCTAGAAATAGAAGGAACCGGTGTAGGGTTGCTTCATGATGAGTCTGTGTAAAAATTCATCTGAAATTTTCTGAGAAGGAACCTGTGTAGGGTTGCTTCATGATGAGTCCGTGTAAAACTGCATCTTGGAAAGAGAAGGAACCGGTGTGGGGTTGCTTCATGATGGTCAAGTAGATAGTTGTCCTGTATGATTTTAGGTGTTAATCTTTGACCTGAGAAAGAAAGATAGTTTTCCTGGCTTGTTACAGGTGTTAATCTTCAATCTCTTCATGTAGATAGTTTTTCTGGCTTGTTACAGGTATTAATCTGGAACTTGAAAAGGTTGATGGTAGCCATCTGTTGATTGACCTTTTCTTGAAAAAGGTAAAATGTTAGCTGTATGTAATGTCATGATGTATGAAATGCATAATGTCATGATGTTCTCAAAATAAATGAGATTGTGTCATATGCACTTATCATGTATGTAAATAGGATGCATGAAATGTGAAATGTTAATGAATGTATTTTTGTATGGGAAAATAAATCCTTAACAAATGTCGGGGAGTTGTTAAATCCTGGACTACTGTTGAAGAGTTGGTGTGTCTTCAAACTTTGCTTAGAATGTTTCCATTGGGGATTCCTGTTTTGTTGTTTGAGGAGAAACCCGCTGGGGGATATTGAGAACTTTGTGGGGAGAATGTTTATTCCTGCTTGGCAAAAGAGTTTAAGAGTCCCGGTTGTCCGTTTCTCTACTGGGGATTCGAAGTTGAACTGATATCTAGTTGGGTCCAGGTTTCACAGTAACTTGTTGGGGATTGTAGAGTAGTCTACTGGGGAAGAGGAGTTGTGGTCCTTTGATTTATAGTAGTCGGAGAGGCAAACTCAAGCTAGGGAATCTGTAGTTTGTTGGGGAAATAAACCCTGTTGTCGGTCAGCTAGAGAAGTGACAACTTCATTGGGGAGAGTCTTCGAGGACTCTTGAGGTTGTCTCAGCTAGGGAAAGGTTTTCAGAGATTAAACTCTGGCTGGGGAATCATCCTATGAGAAGGATTTTGGGGGAATTTGTCATTGCCCCTAGTAGCAAGTGTTTCTGGCACTTTCTGGAAATGTTTGACTGTACGTAATCCTTTGTCGGGATTGACGTTCAATGCCCCAAGTGACAGAGATGGAGACTTGCCCCTGGTTACTCTGCAATTCTTGAGAGATTTCTTGGAATCTTGACTGGACTTCCCCAGGTGTGCTGGATAGTAGACAGGTCATGCCCCCTTGTTGATGGGAGATTTTTCAATGGAAGTGTCATCCTTCTTGAATTGATTTTGTTCACTGAGAGAGCTTTCGTTCACTAGATATTCATTGTGTGAGTTTCTCCGCTGTCAAACAAATAGCCATATGCAAACAATGATATTCAAGTAATGCAAAGTTTATGTTTGTCTTGAAGTTTTGAAAAATGCGTTTTTGCGAGTAAAGAAATTTTGCTAAGAAAATTCAAACTCAGGATTTAGAGCAAAGCCTTACAGGAGTCAGGATACCTTTTGTAACAGTATGCTTTCGAACTAACCCATGCTTCAATTAGGACTTTTGAAGGGTTGTAACGTGGCTTGGTTCACGGTTTAAGAAACAAATGATAAAGGCTCAAAGTGTATTTGTACCCACCCGCTCTTCGTGATGTTCTTTGGTCCTAAGCTCAGTTAATTGTGCGTTTGAACTCTAATTGAGTCTAGAATGACATTTTGGTGATGATTCAGACAAGTTTAGTTTATTGGAAGGAAGTCATTTTTGCAATGTTGTTGAGGATTTGTAGTGACCTCTTTCTTTTGACTTGTTATCCCTAATTTTTGCCTGACTGTTCCTGTTTTGAGATCACATTCAGCGGGACGCCCCCGTTTTCTTAAGTCTCCTTCGTAGGTTTTGACTTAGTGGGCTTTACTCTTTTTTTTTGAAAAATAGTGACTGCCTATGTGATAGGGAACCCTCACAGTCTTTTGATTTCAGAGGAATGTTTTTGATGTCATTCGTTGTATTACGAAATGAGAGTTTGTGGCTAAACACATGTTTGAGTCAACTGAGAGACTACCCTGCCCCAGTTTTTGATTAAAGGTTTCAATTTGTGTTAAAACAAAAAACTTCTACTTCTTTGGCTCGAAAGGGTTGACTAGGGATTATCCTCTTTATAACTCCAGTATTTAGGATTTGAAAGAATGCATGTACATCATCAGCAAGGTCTGTCCAAAAGCATATTATATGAGATTATGGCATTGTTTTCATCATCCTCCCTCTAAAGGCTTGTAACTTTTAGCAAGAGTTCAATGTCATAAAGACAGTAAAAAGCATAGTTTAAATGAAATGAAAACAAATGAAATAATTCAAGACAAACATGTGCAATTCATTAATGAAACAAAGTTTGACATTAATATATAATTGTTTGAATAACAAAAGAAATTACAATTGAAAATTCAAATGAAACAAAAGCCTCCTTGTCTGAATTTGTCACTTTAGGTGGTGAGTCTTTGAGGGACGGCAGAAGAATTCAGTCTGGCCATCCTGTGTGAACTCCAACATTCCTCCATCAATCAGATCTTGAATTTTATTTCTTAACACCTAACAGTTGTTGGTGTCATGTCCAGGACAGTTGGAGTGGTACACACATCTTGCACTTGGATTGTACCTTGGGGAGGCTATGTTGGGATTCTGAGGAGGGTCCCTTAATATAACCATATTGGCCTCCAACATGTGTTGCAGTGCTTGAGACAATGACATGTTAATTTCGGTGAAGTGTCTTTTGGGCTTGCTTTGCCTTTGCTGATTTTCTGGTTGATGTTGACGAAGTCGTTGTTGGGCTCGTGACGCGGAAGCAAATTGGGGAGGTCTTCTCTCAGCTTCTTGTCTCAAGGGAGGCTGAATGATGATTTGATCCCCAACCCTAGATGTTTTCCCCATTTGGTTACATCCATCCTGGTGAAGTTTGTTGATGAGGACCCTCAGCTCTTCTTGTCCTTGTGCCAGATTTTGGATAAGAGCCATCTGGCCTACCATTTGTCCCATCATTTGGACCTTCATTATGGCTATCTCAGTTTGTAGTCGTTCCAACTGGTCATCTTTGTTGCCCTCAGGATTTCTCTTGGCTAGGTTCCCAGCGAGGAGTGCTTTCAACTCTTCCTGCCCCTTGGATAGGTTCAAGAACATTTCTTAAAGTTGAGCGTTTTGAACCTGGATGTCCTTGATAGTCTTCTCTAGGGCCATCTCTACTGAAATAAATAGTAGGAAGATAAGGAAACCTGTATAAGAGAAACCTGTCATGATATGATGCATGATATGTGGATGCATGTTTTCAAGGAGACGTCAGTTCAGCATGTTATCAGTGCATTAAAAATCAGAAGTTCAGTGTATTTGTCATGTAAGGAGAACTCATAAGTTTTGAGTGTTAAAACAGTGAGTGAACATCAGAAGTTCAGTGTTAAAACAGTGAGTGAACATCAGAAGTTCAGTGTTGTGCTAAAGCTGTGAGTGAACATCAGAAGTTCAGTGTTGTGCTAAAGCTGTGAGTGAACATAAGAAGTTCTATGTAATATTTCAACTCTTAATCAGCACATCAGCAATTTATTCATTTTTTAACAAACAGCAAGTCAGAAGAAAAAACAGCACAACAGTTCATAGAAGTTCTAATCCTAAATCTGAGTCTAGGTCTAATCAAGAAGTTCTGATCCACAATTTTTCTAATCATGCAATGATATGTACAACATTAATACTATGATATTTACATGTTAATGATGTTCAAAATGAAAAACAAGCAAATTCAGAAAGACTTACCTTGAGCGTGCTTGGATCTTTGAGTGGCTGCCTTTGGATGTTCTGAGTCAGCAAGAGAGACAAAAGAGTGGTTGTATTCTTTGGTTCAAAGGGAAGAACAAAGGTTTGTTCTTGTGTATGAGAAATCTGCATTTTTATGAAGGTTTCTCAACTTCCTTTTCTCTCTTTTGCCCAATCTCTCTCTTCAAAAGCCAACCCCTTGAACGTGTGATGGACCCAAGTATTTATAGATGAATTTTCTATGATTTTGGGGGGGGGGGGGAAACAAATGGGATTTGAACCTATTTTGGCATCCTGTTCTTTTGCTTTTTCATCACATTTTCGTATACTAGTTTGGTGCAATCATGGGATGCAGGCGTAGGCTGAACCAACTGTTGGTCATAAGTCTGTAGTAAGTTGTATAAACAAGGTTTTGGGATTTGGTCAAGTTCTAACCAAAACGTTGAATATAGTCTTCATGTGCTGAAGTGCTACCTTGTTCTTGAAGCAAGCATGGTGGTTTTCAGCAGGAATTAAGGAAAAGCAAAAAGCAAAGCATGGGCTTAGTAGCAAAGTTGCTATCCCAAGACAGTAGAGGTACACGTGGTGAAAATCCTTTGGATAAAGACTCAGAAGGTGGTTGTGAGAATTAAATGAGCATTAAATGATTATGAGACTTATCACAACCAGAAATCCTGCAACGTGAAACTCTACACCATGGCTTAGTTCTGGATCAGAAATTATGCTCCTGCGTAGCATCCATCCTCTGATCTTTGTATCTTCTGGCTCCAGCATGTTCTGAAGGAGCTCTCAGACTTTCTAGAAAGCTTGCAGTACGCTCCTTAACCTTCTTTAATTTATCCTAGCAAACTCTGACTGAAGCTTTTGTGAATGGCTTGCCTAGAAGTTCTGACCAAACTCTGTCTTGAGAATATCCAGAATCTACTGAGTGCTTATGGTGATAACCTGGTCAGAAGTTCTGAGTTTTGTCATGCTTCTTAAACACTTATAAAAATTTCTTAATATTTAGAATTTGATTTTTCCAAAGTAAAATTTGACTTTTGAAATTCTTGATGAAACAACTTCATATTCCAACATGTCTTGATGAAATATGATTTTTGAGATTCGATTTTGATCCAAAAGTCAAAGTTAGACTTCTCAGTGTGCAAATGACCATTTTTCCCTTATGAATGACTTGCTTGGAAAAATTTGTAATTCAAGGCTTGGAAGAAAAATTGAGGATCCAGGGTGATTCCTTGAGTAAAGAGAGGGCAAATTTTGGGGTACAACAACCCTGCACATCACTGTTTCACCTTTCCAGGTTATCAATTGGTACCTACAATGGAAGAGTTCTCTAAACTACTAGGAGTACTTGTTCTTGATCAGACACCCTTCACCGGTTTAGAGGAAGCTCTAAAACCAGAAGATATTGCAGCAGCCTTACATCTGAAGTGGTCAGACATTGTATCTAACTGGGAAACAAGAAGTGGAGTCAAGGGCTTTCTGGATAAATTTCTGATAGAGAAGGCCCAACTGTTTCTGAATGCTATGAGTTTTCAGGATTTCGAGGAGATATTGGCTCTGTTAATCTATGGATTGGTACTATTCCCTAATCCAGACCAACTTATAGATGTGAACGCCATCAAAATATTTCTTGCTCATAATCATGTGCCTATCTTGCTTGGAGATATTTTACATTCTCTTCACACTCGTACTATGAAGAGGCGAGGAACTCTCATGTGTTATATACCTCTGCTATCCAGGTGGTTTATTTTGCACCTTCCCCGCTCGATAATAAAGAATGAACAAGGTTTGAGGTGGTCTCAAAGAATAATGTCAGTCTCTCATACAGATATCTATTAGTATTCCTGATCACACGAGGATATCACTATCATTGACCGCTATGGGGAATTCCCTAATGTTCCACTCATTAGCATTAGGGGAGGTATTACTTATAACCCTTCTCTAGATTTACGTCAATTTGGTTATGCTCGAAGAGATGGTCCTTATGACACGCTCATCCATGGTATTATATTCAATTACGAGAATAATACTCAAGGTTATCATCAAAGGTTTATACACGCTTGGGGTATGGTGAACAAGATTGATAGCAAGACTTTAGGACAGAAGAATTCCATCCCTCTGGATCCCTATCTCAAATTGGTACAAGCTCGTGCTCAAAACCTTATGATGCCATATCCTGTTATCTTACCAGTAATCATGGAGCCTGTTGTCGAAGGAGACATTTCACACACCATCCTTCATCTAGACATGCCTACTAACCTTGAAGAATTGCAGAAGTCCTGAATTCAACTCAAGGAAGAACGGAACACATTTGAGACTCAATTATATGCAAGTGAAAAGAAAGTGTTGGAGCTCACAAAACAACTTCACGAGGAATTTAATCTTAACACATATGTCAACACGAAGAAGAGGCGTCTATGAGAAACTTAGAGCTTTAGAAGTTTTTAATTTATTCCTTTGTAATCTTGTGTTTTCATATAAACTTACTAATAAAAATCTTTGTTTCTGTTTTCTTTTGGTTAACTATAGCGATAGAAATGTTTAAGACTAAGTCATTGGATTGACTAGACTTATAAAGATCAAAATAAAAATCGCCACCGCGCTTTATTGTTTCCAAAGGAATGGGAAAAGAGCGAATAACCCAAAAGAGGGGGGAAAGATTCAAGGTAAGGGGGTTGGTTATGCAAAGGGAAGGTATTAACACCCTAAACATCTACCGTACTTGTAACACGGTGGGAGAACTGACTTGGTTGTTTTGCGTTTGATCGTAAATGTTGCGGTTAGCAAGAGTCACTACCAACTTTTCTTTTATCTAAAAGGAAAGGTTGAAAAGAACGGGAAAGAACTTTGAGATGTTTTCTTGAGTTCAGGGGGTAGATTATGAAAAGGAAAGGTATTAGCATCCTTTTCATCCGTAGTTATCTACGGGCTCTTAGTTGCTTGCTAGATCACTTGCTTTTGTTTGAAAATATGCTTTGTATGATTTTTGAAAGTATTTTGAAAAGGAGCAATCGTTTAGGCAAACTTTGTAATGATTCTCGTTCATAAGAATGTATACAAAGTGTTGATCTTTTGAAAAATGTTTCAAGTTTGAAAGATGTTTTGAAAGTGTTGGTGTTTATTTTGAAAATAGCAAGGATGATTTGGTTTGAAAATGAGCAAGCAACTAGGAACATTCTACCTACTCAAAAGTCTTTCATGTTTATTTCCTCTTTCCTTTGACATTGTTATCTTACCATTGATTTGGTAATAAACCCTATCTTTAGATGTAAAAGGGACGGGCATGCGTCACCGTATATCCATTAACAATGTTGTAAGATATCTTAGCATTTTCTTTAAGGGACTAAGATCATTTTTGAAAGGAAACTTTGATAGCGTCATCGAGGGACTATGATCTTGTATTTTTTTGAATTGCCTTTGCTAAGATACCTCACATGCATAATATGGCCATTTTCATAAGGCAACAAAGTGGATTTACCATAAGGGTGTAAGTGTGCAAGTGTATTGATTTACATGCATTTGTTTTGTCTTTGAATTAGGGTTTGCTAATTTGTTGATTTTAATCTTTCCACACAAATCCTAATTTACTAGCATTTATATATAAAGCATTAAATTGCGAAAAATAAAAATACTAAGCTATTACATCATTAGGGGAGGGGGTGTACAAATTTACAAATGAGGAAATTGCAAGAAAATTAAATCTAAATAATTATTACAATCATATTGAATATTGTACAAAAATGAAGATAAAAATGCAAGAATGTAAATGGAAAAAAGAAATGATTTTCTTTGTTTTTTATGAAAGGGTTTAGTCTTGACCTAATTAAAAAATGATTAAATAAAATTAACTTTAAACTAAATAAGAAAAGAAATTAACTAAAAAAAGGATTTTTTAGGGTTTTACTTATGAAAAGGTTTTAAAAATAATATGGATATTAATTAATTAAAAAAACCTAAGTTCTAAATTAATTTTAATTTCAAGAAAATAATATAATAGTTAAACCTAAACCTAAATATTAATTATTAAGAAAGAAATTAATTTATTAAAGAAACTGTTTTAGTTCTTTTAGCTTTATAAAACAAATAAACTAAATAAGTGTAAAAATAATAAATAAAATAATTTTTTGGATTTTTATTAATAACAATAAAAATAATACTAATAATAATAATAATAATAATAAAGGAAAAATAAATAAAATAAAATAAGAAAAAGACAATAATAATGAAAAATGGGCCAGGGGGTGCTGAAGTAAGTTAGGGGTTAGTAAAAGAAAAAAAATCACCAGGCCCAAGTTGGAGGCCCAAGCATGCTGTTTGGAAACAAAAAAGTGAAAAAATGTGAGAAATGAGAAAAGGTAGCGCGCTGGGTGTTGAACTCACGCTCTCTTGGTTACCAGCGTGATGCCTTACCACTGGGTGGCTATACATATGTTTATTAAAATGAAGTGATAAATACATAACGTAACATGTTTCCAAGGCCTGTACTTCGTCTTCAAATTTCAGCCAACCAGAGTACCTGTAACTTCTTCATCTCTCAACAAAAATGGAAAGTACAAACATGAAAGTTGTGGCATTTCTTCCCACGAATCCAACCATATAAATAACTAAAGCTAAAAATCCAAGATGAGTGAGAATTTTTCTGGCCCTAATTTAAAACCTAAAAATTTCAGAAACTTCAACTATTAAATTCTTTAAGCTCGGGCCATATAAACGCAAACTATGGATATGTACAGCTTCGTGGCAATGATATCTACATTTTATCTTCACAAATCAGAATCAAATGATGCTTGTATGAAGAGATAGAAGTTTGAAAACTTACCTCTTGCAGCTGGAGTCGTGTATGGAGTTTGAGCAACCTTTGAGATGGCCTGATGATTTTTGTAGCTTGCCTGGACCTCCTTGAATGTGTTCCAACTCCTACTTTGCTTTGAGGATGGCTGAAACTCCCAACTCAAGTCAAGTTGCAAGCTTCAGTTTTGGAAATGGTGGATAGTGGTGGAGGAGTTACAGTCTTGAAACAGGGGCTTGTATCACTTGTATATGATGTAAGTAAGGTGTCTGGATGGTTAAGAATCAAAACGCACGAGTGGAAATGGAGATGGAGAGTTTTGGCTCAAAACTGTCAAGTGGGACAATTCTATGCAGCAAGGGTCTTTGGGAGAGTTCTTGGGGGCTTGAAATCGTGTCTTAGCCTGCAAATAGTATCTCTATTTATAAGCAAAAGGTTTTGTGGGCTAACACAAGTTAGAATTTGAATTTACATGTTTAAGCTCAACATGTGATTTTCTTGACAAAACAAGTTTCCTTGCCTTTGTACTCGCTATTGTTGAGTGGTTGGACTTTAAACAAGCTTGCTTATGACTTTGTGGATGGATTATACTTAAAGAGAACAAGTTAGGAGCTCAAGAAGCTGACTTTGTGCATAAAGCTTGCTTTACAAGAATGGAAATTGTGACTTTCTCCCTAAAATGGCAAAATGCTTTGGATAATGCTTGAATCAATTGGACAATTGATTAATCAGTTGTGTAAACATTAAATTAAGTAGTGACAAACAATTTTGAGGCCTGAAAGTGAAGATTATGCAGCATGGCTATGGATTTGGTTCATTGTGCATCACAAATTCTTCCTTTTAGAACAACTTGAAACCCTAACTTCTGACCTCCGATTCTCCTTGCTCAAAAATGATCTCAAGGAGTTCTTGGACATTTTGGAAATCTTGTAATGTTCTATATAATCCCTATTTGAATCACTTTTGCAAAATCCAAATGGAACTATGTAAAACTTGGCCCAGAAGTTAGGTCAAAATCCTGACCAAAATGCTCAAAATTTCACTAAGTGTTTTAGTTTCATGACCATGATTTCATGGATTAATAACTTGAAATCCAAGAATTTCTAGGAGGAGTTGTGTAAAGAAATGTTTTAGATCTCATTGAGATCTACAACTTTCATGTGGAAAGTTTCCTTTGAATCATCTTGCATCATGGTGAAAAAATGGCTCAAAGTTGTGAAAAAATATGAAGTTTTCAACACTTAGAAAATATTCTAAATTTGGAAACTTTGACTTTTCAAAATGAAATCTTGACTTTTTTATTTCTTGATGAACAAGTTTCATATTTTGAAATGTTTTGATGAATTGTGATCTTTGACACTTGATTTTGACCAGAAAGTCAAAGTTTGACTTTTCAGTGTGCAGTTGACTTTTGATCAGTTGACTGAAAATCAATTATCAAACAAATGACCTTGAACAATGTTTTGAGTCATGCCAGTAGGTCAAAATTATGCAATTGAATCCTTGAGATCATGTTTCCAACCAATCAACCATTTGCTAGGTCAAAAAATTAGAAATTGTCTTTTCTCAGTCAAAACCCTAATTTTGACCATTTTGCCCTTTTGATGATCTGATCAAATTTATTGAGGAATTATGGTCCAAACTTGATCAAATGACATATATGAGTTCACAATGTTGATATGGATCAAAAATTATGAAGTTTGACTGTAAATTGACCACAACTGACTTTTTCCCCCATATAGGTGATTTTTAGGTCAACTGATCAATTGACTGAGCAAAAATGTGATCCAAGACTTGAAACTTTATATGCGAAATTTTGGAGGTCCATAATGATCCATGAAAGTCATATTAGGCATTAAGAGTTCAGTTATCCTTTTGCAATCTTAAACCCTAATTTCAGTCATCAATGCTTAAGGAGGTGTCTTGAGCTGATCAACCCTAGTGCAGTCTTGAACCAAAGGAGATCTTATGGAAAAAACTTGATAAATGAGAGGGAAAATTTTGGGGTACAACAGCTGTCCCTGCTCAATCTTCTTAAATCTTAAATGTTAGATTGGCGGATCCGCCATTCGTGACTCGAAGGTGGAAGATGATTGAACACTAGAGTGCCTAGAAATTTGCACTTGAAGATGAATTGTGAATGGGCTTATAGATGCCATTTGGAGGAATGGGGGAGATTTTCCGGAGATGGTCTTGTAGATTCCATCCAAAGGCGACTGTTGACAGAAAATGGACTACGTCTTAACTTGATTTTGACTGGAAAAGAATCAGAATAAATCTTTGGAGCAATTTATCTAAAACTAGCAGAAGTCTTGTATGTTGTTTGACTGGGAAGAATCAGAATAAATCTTGGATTGATTTATCTGAACCAGAAATGTTCCTTTGGAAAGTATCAGGATAAACCATTGAGAGGTTTAAACTGAACCAAAAGAGGTTTTGTATATTCTTTAACTGGAGAGAATCAGAGTAGATCTTTGAGCGATTTATCTGAACCAGAGAAAGTGCCTACTAGGAAAGAATCAGAAAAAATCGTTGGGAGATTTATCTGAACCAAAAAAAGTGTTTGTAGGAAAGAATCAGAATAAACTGTTGAGAGATTTATCTGAACCAGAAAAAGTGTTTACAAGAAAGAATCAAAATAAATCATTGAGAGATTTATCTGAACTAGAGAAAACGTCTGCGGAAAAGAATCAGAATAAATTGTTGAGAGATTTACACCGAACCAGTAGAGGTTTTGGATATTCTTCAATTTATGATGGGCCTGTGTAGGGCTGCTTCATGATGAGTCCGTGTAAAACTGCATCTGGAATTTTTTGAGAAGGAACCTGGGTAGGATTACTTCATGATGAGTCTGTGTAAAACTGCATCTGGAAATAGGAGGGACCTGTGTAGGGTTGCTTCATGATGAGTCTGTGTAAAACTTCATCTTGGAAATAGGAGAAACCTGTGTAGGGTTTCTTCATGACGAGTCAGTGTAAAACTTCATCTTGGAAATAGGAGGAACCTGTGTAGGGTTGCTTCAATTGGTCATATAGATAAATGCCCTAACTTGTTACAGGTATTAATCTGGAACCTGAAAATGGTTGATGGTAGCCATTTATTGATTGACCTTTTCCTGAAAATGGTAAAATGTTAGTTGTATGCAATGTCATGATGTATGAAATGCATGGTGTCATGATGTTCTCAAAATAAATGAGATTGTGTCGTATGCACTTATCATGTGTGAAATGTTAATGAATTTATTTTTTGTTTGGGAAAATAAATCCCTAACAAATGCTAAGGAGTCAATAAATCACAGACTGCTGTTGAAGAGTAGGTGAGTCTTCAAACTTTGCTTAGAATATTTCCACCAAGGATTCCTGTTTTGTTGTTTGAGGAGAGCTCCGCTGGGGAATGTTAAAAACCCTGTGGAGAGCGTTGATCCTTTCTTGGGGAAAAAGAGTTTAAGAGTCTCTGTTGTTCATTTCTCTACTGGGGAGTCGAATTTGAACTGATTTCTGGTCAGGTCCAGGCTTCACAGTAACTTGCTGGGGATTGTAGAGTAGTCTATTGGGGAAGAGGAGTTGTGGTCCTTTGATTTGTAGTATTCGGAGAGGAAAACTCAAACTGGGGAATCTGTAGTTTGTTGGGGAAATAAACCCTGTTGTCGGTCTGTTGGAGAGGTGTCTTCTTCATTGGGGAAAATCCTCGAGGGTTCTTGAGGTCGACTCAGCTGGTGAGAAGTTTTCAGAGATTGAAACTCTGGCTGGGATTTATCCTATGAGAAGGATCTTGGGGAGATTTGTCATTGCCTCTAGTAGTAAGTGTTGTAGTAATGACAGAAAATGTTTGTTGGGTCGCACATGACCTTTTATATGGAATCCTGTTTGCCCTCAGAGTTAATCTGGTGCACCTTGACGCTTGAGATTTTGATCACATTTCTGGTAGCCCTGAACTTCCTAGAGATATTTTCTAAGACTGTTGTGGAAGAAAACGAAGACCTGATACTGACACCATCTGATACTACTGGCACAAATGAACAAATTGGTGGTACCCAAGATCTTTGGTCAAGTCTCAGAATTTTCTAAGAACTGTCATGGGAGGATCTGAAGACATGATACTGACATCATCTGATACTGACACCATCTGATATTGTTGGCACAGGCGAACAAATTGGTGGTACCCACGATCTTTGTTCAAGTCTCAAAATTTTCTAAGAACTGTCATGGGAGGATCTGAAGACATGATACTGACACCATCTAATACTGACACCATCTGATATTGTTGGTACAGACAAGCAATTGGTGGTACCCAAGATCTTTGGTGGATATTGTTCAAACCCATGATCAACATGACATTGCCCCTTGAGTGATACATATGGATATTTTCCCCTAGTTATTCAACAATTCTTTGAGAGATTTTTTTGAATCTTGACTTGACTTCCCTAGATGTGTTGGACAATGGTCATGCCGTGCCCCTTGATTATGAGAGATTTGTCATTAGAAGCGTCTTTCCAATCGAAGTGATTTTGTTCACTGGAGAGCTTTCCTTCACTTGATATTCGTTGTGTGAATTTTCTCCACTGTCAAACAAATAGGCATATGCAAACAGCGATATTCAAATAATGCAAAGTTTATGCTTGTCTTGAAATTTTGAAAATGCGTTTTAGCAAGTAAAGAAGTTTTGTTAAGAAAAATCAAACTCGGGATTTAGAGCAAAGCCTTACAGGAGTCAGGATACCTTTTGTAACAGTATGCTTTCGAACTAACCCATGCTTCAATTAGGACTTTTGAAGGGTTGTAACGTGGCTTGGTTAATGGTTTAAGAAACAAAGGATAAAGGCTCAAAGTGTATTTGTACCCGCCCGTTCTTCGTGATGTTCTTCAGTCCTAAACTCAGCTAATTGTACGTTTGAACTCTAATTGAGTCTGGAATGACGTTTTGGTGATGGTTCAGACAAGTTTAGTTTATCGGAAGGCAGTCGCTTTTTTTTTTGCAACATTTTTCATGTTGTTGAGGATTTGTAGTGACCTCTTTCTTTTGATTTGTTACCCCTGATTTTTGCCCGACTGTTCTTGTTTGGAGATTACAGTTAGCGGGATGCCCCAGCTTTTCTTAAGTCTCTTTCATAGGTTTTGACTAAGTGGGCTTTTTTTTAGAGATAATCACTTCCTATTTGATAGGGAACCATCACCATCTTTTGGTTCAGAAGGAATGTTTTTGATGTTGCTCGTTGTATTACGAGATGAGAGTTTGCGATTTGAACACGCATTTGAATTAACTGAGAGACTACCCTGCCCCAGGTTTTGATTAAAGGTTTCAATTTATGTAAAAAAAGAAAATTTATACTTCATTGGCTTAAAGGGGTTGACTAGGGATTATCTTCCTTATAACTCCAGCGTTTAGGATTTGAAAGAAACGCCTGCACATCGTCAGCAAGGTCTGTCCAAAAGCATATTGTATGAGATTATGGCATTGTTTTCGTCATCCTCCCTCTAAAGGCTTGTAACTTTTAGCAAGAGTTGAATGTCATAAAGAGAGCAAAAAGCATAGTTTAAATATAGTGAAAACGAATGGATGAATTCAAGACAAGCAAATGCAATGCATTAATGAAACAAAGTTTGACATTAATAGATAATTGTTTGAATAACAAAAGAAATTACAATTGAAAATTCAAAATGAACAAGACACTCTCAATGACTCGGCATAGGAGCAGTGATCACGTTTGGAGTCTCCGGAGGGTCAAACTAGACCTCCTTGGCGTCAATCAAATTCTGAATCTTGTACTTTAACGTCCAACAATCGTTAGTATCATGCCCGAGACTGCCTGAATGATAAGCACATGTTGCATTAGGATTGTAGTTAGGAGAAGAAGTTTTGGGGTTTGGATGAGGTCCTATCAAGGTAATCAAATTCATCCTCAACAAGTGTTGTAGCGCTTGAGACATCGGTGTGTTGATGTTGGTAAACTGTCTTTTGGTCTCGTCTGGCCTTTGTTGATTTCCCCTTTGCTGTTGTCGGTGCGACACAGAACCAGAGATCAGGACTGCCCCCACGTGTTGGTCATGACGACTCTTTTGACCATACACAACATTTGACTCTTTCTTCCCATTGTATGTATTTTTCTGAGCATCGGAGGGTGTAGCTCCTTGAATCTTTCCGCTTTTGATGCCAACTTTGACTCTTTCGCCAGTCAGTATTAGCTCGGTGAACCCGACCGAGGAACTTCCGATTAGGTATTTAAAGAAAGGTCATGTAAAACTTCCCATGAAGATGTCAATCAACTTTCTGTCAGTTAAAGGGGGCTGCACCCTACCAGCCAGATCTCTCCACTTTTGGGTGTATCCTTTGAAGCTCTCGTTGGAACCCATGGTCATGTTTTGCAATTGCACACGAGTTGGTGTAAGATCAGCGTTGTATTGGTACTGCTTGTAGAAAGAAGCAGCTAAATCCTCTCAGGTGTGGATGCGAGAACTCTATAATTGATAGAACCATTCAAGTTGAGTCCCTACCAGTATCTCTTGGAAGAAATGGATCCACAACTTCAGATCAGTTGTGTATGGATGAATCTTGCAAACATAAGACTTTAAGTGCATCTTAGAGAAAGAAACTCCATCGTACAGGGCAAAGGTAGGGATTTTGAACTTTGGCGGGATGACCACTCCAGAAACCAAGCCCATGTCTCCTAAATCCAAGCCAGGTATCTGCTGAATCTCCATAGCATTGAGGCAGTCCTCCAACTATTTGTACTTGTCATCAGCGGGAGGATATTATTCCTCGAGGTAATCAGCTCCGACTTCATCAATCTCCAGATTGTTGTCTTATTCATGACTATCCCCTATGTTAGATGGAGTTGGAAGATCTAGAGCCCCCTTGAGTGGTCCTTTAAGTCTCCTTACCAAGTTCAGGACGTCTACTGACTTCTTGGACCTTTTCTTCTTGTCTTTGAGAAGGAGAGTCTCCAGGTCCTCTTGCCCCTTAGCCAAAGTCAGGAACATTTGTTGGAATTGAGCTTTTTGAGCTTGGAGATCTTTCACCGTTTGTTCCATATCCATCTTACTGAAATAAACAGTAGGAAGATAAGGAGGCCTGTATGGGAGAAACCTGTCATGATATGATGCATGATATGTGGATGCATGTTTTCAAGGATCTCGCGGGGTAAATGTTAGTAGTTACTTACTTTGATTGGAGAACCTTGTATCGATGGATGTCCTTCCACGAGAATTAAGCTCACCATATCAAGTGGGTTGTATCCCTTGACTCAAGTTGCTGTACTTGATCTTTGACGGCGTTTGGTTAGAGGAAAATAAATCCTCTTGTCCCTTGATAGACGTTTGGTTCAACGTGACCCTGCATCATAGGCCCTTGAGATCCTTAAAACGGTTATTAAAAATGCTATGGTATGATGTCAGGTATAAGTATGCAAAGTAAGCAAGTTTATATACAAATAATCATATACACATAAAGCAGACAAGTCCTTAGGTTTAGGCTTGCATGGAGCTTGTAGGTAAGTACCCTCTTGAAGTTTAGTTGGCTCAACCTGTCCTAGTTAATAGTAACCGGGTTCTAAGGGATCTCAATATCACTAAACTTTCTTTTAGGAATTGTCCCAGCATAATCAATTTTTTCTTACGGTCGGGATATCCCAAATGTCTAGTCTCAATGAGTGTAGTATCGATTATCAAACAATTTTCAGCTTTTCACCGAAACCGATTACCTCACTACGTCATAATTGGCAAAGTTTGTTCAAGTAAGGTTCTAAACTCAGTTAGTGCTTCATGACACCACTCAGAGGCTCCGTATTCTCCTCGATTCAACACAAGGGATACCGGTACCCACAAATGCGTCACACTAACGTAGCCATTGTTTCAACCATATCGGTCTACGCCATACAGTTTCCACAATCTATTGCTACTTACCTAACAAGGTGTCCCAGATTCGGGTGGAGGATCAAAGCAAGCCCAAACAAGGAACCATAATGTAAAGCAAACAAATCAAACAATGAAAGAAATTAAATATGATCTATCCCTAAGGTAACTCCACTTTTAAAATTATTCCACAGCAGAGTCGCCAGTTCTGTAACACGGTGGGAGAACTGACTTATTTGTTTTGCGTTTGATCACAAATGTTGCGGTTAGCAAGAGTCACCATCGACTTTTCTTTTATCCAAAAGGAAAGGTTGAAAAGAACAGGAAAGACCTTTGAGAGGTTTTCTTGAGTTCGGGGGGTAGATTATGAAAAGGGAAGGTATTAGCACCCTTTTCATCCGTAGTTATCTACGGGCTCTTAGTTTCTTGCTAGATCACTTGCTTTTGTTTGAAAATGTGCTTTGTGTGGTTTTTGAAAGTATTTTGAAAAGGCACCATCGTTTAGGAAAACTTTGTAATGATTCTCGTTCGTAAGAATGTATACAAAGTGTTGATCTTTTGAAAAATGTTTCAAGTTTGAAAGATGTTTTGAAAGTGTTGGTGTTTGTTTTGAAAATAGCAAGGATGTTTTGGTTTGAAAATGAGCAAGCAACTAGGAACATTCTACCTACTCAAAAGTTTTTCATGTTTATTTCCTCTTTCCTTTGACATTGTTATCTTACCATTGATTTGGTAAGAAACCCTATCTTTGGATGTAAAAGGGACGGGCATGGGTCATCTTATAGCGATGATTAGCAATGTAGTAAGATATCTTAGCATTTTCTTTAAGGGACTAAGATCATTTTTGAAAGGCAACTTTGATAGCATCATCGAGGGACTATGATCTTGTATTTTTTTGATTTGCTTTTGCTAAGATACCTCACATGCATAATATGACCATTTACATAAGGCAACAAAGTGGATTTACCCTAAGGGTGTAAGTGTGCAAGTGTGTTGATTTATATGCATTTGTTTTGTCTTTGAATTAGGGTTTACTAATTTGTTGATTTTAATCTTTCCATACAAACCATAATTTACTAGCATTTATATATAAAGCATTAAATTGCGAAAAATAAAAATACTAAGCTATTACATCATTAGGGGATGGGGTGTACAAATATACAAATGGGGAAATTGCAAGAAAATGAAATCTAAATAAGTATTACAACCTTATTGAATATTGTACAAAAATGAAGATAAAAATGCAAGAATGTAAATGGAATAAAGAAATGATTTTGTTTGTTTCTTATGAAAGGGTTTAGTCTTTACCTAATTAAAAAATGATTAAATAAAATTAACTTTAAACTAAATAAGAAAAGAAATTAACTAAAAAAGGTTTTTTTTTAGGGTTTTACTTATGAAAAGGTTTTAAAAATAATATGGATATTAATTAATTAAAAAAACCTAGGTTCTAAATTAATTTTAATTGCAAGAAATAATATAATAGTTAAACCTAAATCTAAATATTAATTATTAAGAAAGAAATTAATTTATTAAAGAAAATGTTTTTATTCTTTTAGTTTTATAATAAAAATAAACTAAATAAGTGTAAAAATAATAAATAAAATATTTTTTTGGATTTTTATTAATAATAATAAAAATAATATTAATAATAATAATAAAGGAAAAAGAAATAAAATAAAATAAGGAAAAGAAAATAATAATGAAAAATGGGCCAAGGGGTGCTGAAGTAAGTCAGGGGTTAGTAAAAGAAAAAAAATCATCAGGCCCAAGTTGGAGGCCCAGGCGTGCTGTTTGTAAACAAAAAAGTGAAAAAAATGTGAGAAATGAGAAAAGGTAGCATGTTGGGTGTTGAACTCACGCCCTCTTGGTTACCTGCACGCTGCCTTACCATTGGGGTGTCTATACATCCGTTTATTAAAATGAAATGATAAATACATAACGTAACATGTTTCCAAGGCCTATACTTCGTCTTCAACCTTCAGCCAGCCAGAGTACCTGTAACTTCTTCATCTTTCAACAAAAATGGAAAGTACAAACATGAAAGTTGTGGCATTTCTTCCCACGAAGCCATATAAATAACTAAAGCTATAAAAACAAGATGAGTGCGAATTTTTCTAGCCCTAATTTAAAACCTAAAAATTTCAGAAACTTCAACTCTAAAATTCTCTAAGCTCAGGCCATATAAATGCAAACTATGGATATGTACAGCTTCGCGACAATGGTATCTACATTTTATCTTCACAAATCAGAATCAAATAATCCTTGTATGAAGAGATAGAAGTTTGAAAACTTACCTCTTGCAGCTGGAGTCGTGTATGGAGTTTGAGCAACCTTTGAGATGGCCTGATGATTTATGTAGCTTGCTTGGACCTCCTTGAATGTGTTCCAACTCCTACTTTGCTTTGAGGATGGATGAAACTCCCAACTCAAGTCAAGTTGCAAGCTTCGGTTTTGGAAATGGTGGATAGTTATGGAGGAGTTACAATCTTGAAACAGGGGCTCAGATCACTTGTATATGATGTAACTAAGGTGTCTGGATGGTTAAGAATCAAAACGCACGAGTGGAAATGGAGATGGAGAGTTTTGGCTCAAAACTGTCAAGTGGGACAGTTCTGTGCAGCAAGGGTCTTTAGGAGAGTTCTTGGGGGCTTAAAATCGTGTCTTAGCTTGCAAATAGTGTCTCTATTTATAAGCAAAACGTTATGTGTGCTAACACAAGTCAGAATTTGAATTTACATGTTTAAGCTCAACATGTGATTTTCTTGACAAAACAAGTTTCCATGCCTTTGTACTTGCTATTGTAGAGTGGTTGGACTTTAAAAAAGCTTGCTTCTGACTTTATGGATGGATTATACTTAAATAGAACAATTTCGGAGCTCAAGAAGCTGACTTTGTGCATAAAGCTTGATTTACAAGAATGGAAATGGTGACTTTCTCCCTAAAATGGCAAAATGCTTTGGACAATGCTTGAATCAATTGGATAATTGATCAATCAGTTGTGTAAACACTAAATTAAGGAGTGACAAACAAGTTTGAGGCCTACAAAGTGAATATTATTCAGCATGGCTATGGATTTGGTTCATTGTGCATTACAAATTCTGTCTTGTAGAACAACTTGAAACCCTAACTTCTGACCTTCAATTCTCATTGCTCAAAAATGATCTCAAGGAGTTCTTGGAAATTTTGGAAAGCTTGTAATGTTCTCTATGATCCCTATTTGAATCACTTTTGCAAAATCCAAATGGAACTATGTGAAACTTGGCCCAGAAGTTAGGTCAAAATCCTGACCAAAATGCTCAAAATTTCACTAAGTGTTTTAGTTTCATGACCATGATTTCATGGATTAATAACTTGAAATACAAGAATTTATAGGAGGAGTTGTGTAAAGAAATGTTTTAGATCTCATTGAGATCTACAACTTTTATGTTGAAAGTTTCCTTTGAATCATCTTGCATCATGGTGAAAAAAATGGCTCAAAGTTGTGGAAAAAAAATGAAGTTTTCAACACTTAGAAAATATTCTAAGTTTGGAAACTTTGACTTTTCAAAATGAAATCTTGACTTTTTGATTTCTTGATGAACAAGTTTCATATTTTGACATGTTTTGATGAATTGTGATTTTTGACACTTGATTTTGACCAGAAAGTCAAAGTTTGACTTTTCAGTATGCAGTTGACTTTTGATCAGTTGATTGAAAATCAACTATCAAACAAATGACCTTGAACAATGTTTTGAGTCATGCCATTAGGTCAAAATGATGCAATTGAATAGTTGAGATCATGTTTCCACCCAATCAAGCATTTGCTAGGTAAAAAAAATCAGAAATTGCCTTTTCTCAATCAAAACCCTAATTTTGACCATTTTGTCCTTTTGATGATCTGATCTATTTTCTTGTGGAATTGTGGTACAAACTTGATCAAATTAAATATATGAGTTCACAATGTTGATATGGATAAAAAATTCTGAAGTTTGACTGTAAATTGACCACAGCTGACTTTTCCCCCAATATAGCTGATTTTTAGGTCAACTGATCAATTGACTGAGTAAAAGTGTGATCCAAGACTTGAAACTTGACATGAGAAATTTTGGAGGTCCATAATTATCCATGAAAGTCACATGAGTCATTAAGAGTTCAGTTATCCTTTTGAAATATCAAACCCTAATTTCAGTCATCAATGCTTAAGGAGGTGTCTTGAATTGATCAACCCTAGTGCAGTCTTAAACCAAAGGAGATCTTGTGAGAAAAAACTTGATAAATGAGAGGGAAAATTTTGGGGTACAACAGTACTCCTCATGAACTTTTTTGTAAAAATCTGTATATTTTGTCTATAAAATGTTGTATGAAAAATAGATGGTGGAGGTGAGAAAAGAAGTATGTATTTTTTATAATATTTGCACCCGGTGCGGTTGTGAACCTTTAGTGCCTACGCACCATCTTTCATGCAATAAGGGATCAGGGTACACGTAGTTCACCTTTAAAAAATTTAAAAACATAATTGTGTTGGTTGATTTTATGAGATAAGATATCATCGTCATTATCCGTGTGGAAAATATACTTACTACCCACAATCATGAGAAAGGAGAATTTGCATCATCTCAAAGTGGAGGATATGGCTTGGATTTTAAAATCAATAATGCCTTAATCAACACCCAAGTGGAAAATATCTCTCTTCACTACATATTGTAGAAGTATAGTTGTTTGCATCACTACAAGGATTGACAAGAGTCCGATCTTTTGAGAAAGGATTTACAAATCAAAAGCCGAAGTGGCAAAATGGTTTGAAATGATATTGATTGACTTTTAGTCTTATTACAAAAAGTGTCGAGGTATTATTAAGTTGATTGAATTTTATTTATGAAATTTTTTTGAAAATACGTGAACATAAGTCCAAGTTTATTATGAAAGTGGTTCAAGTTTTAAAAACAAGAAGAATTTTCAAAAGGAGGAAGAAGATTTTTGAAATTAAAGAAGATGGGAGGAGAAGAAGAGACTATCCTAAAGCATAAGATAAAAGCTAGGGACAGGAACCATCTAACCAACAAGAAGCCAATACTTGACATTATGAGTCAAGATAGAATTCTCATTCTTTGGATTGAAACCAAGCAAGCAAAAATACTAGACCTCTTGAGAGAACCAAACTTCAAGTGTATTAAGTCTTCACAAAAATTGGGCAGAGTAACGGCTGCATACAGGTGAACTCCAAATTATAGATAAAGAATGTAATCACAATAACCTGCACACAAAACAAACAAACAATCCAATGTCTTGAGGTAAACCTCAAGAACTCCAGACAAAATATCAATTAAGGCCACAAGGTCTCCAACATAGGCCAAGGTTTCTAATCCTAAGTCCAAGAAGTCCAATGCTCCATAATGCCAAGGATAGTATCCAAATAGTCCAAGTATCATTAAAGGTTTTTTTTATGGTTCATGTTGATTATTAGGTGTCTTAGAAGAGAAAAGAAAAGCTCAAGTGAGCAAAATAAAAATGACATGAAATGTAATGCTTAAAGTAAATGGTACATAAAGCATAAAAAAATAAAAGGCATAAAGTAAAAACAATTTAATAATTAGTGGTTAGTTGGATGACCATCTTGAGACTTGCATTTGGAACTCATTAGAGGATTGGTAGAAAAACCAAAGCCTCCACACAACAAGTTGCATTTGCTTTTTGTCAAGTATATCATCCATTTGGAATCCTCAAAAGTAACATTTAATGATCAACAATGTTTAAGTGATCCGCGTTGACCAAAAGTATTGTAGATCCATTAGAGGATTGGTAGAACCAAAGACTCCACACAATGAATCTCAAGGTTTTGGATCAAAGAGATCAAATTAACATACTTGGAGTTGCAAACATAGGTTTGGGCCACAAATGATCATTTATTCGAATCAGAACAAAATTTAGCACTATGTTAAGCAATCGTAAGTGGACTTATGTAGAAATCACACCTATTTTAATGTCGGTCAATAGCAATCTATGCACCATTTGTTTTGAGATATGATATAAAGATCATGCTCCAATAACACTTAGTGCAATAAGAAAGGGATAAGATGAAGAGGGGTGGGAAAGAACATACAAACAACATTTGAATTAAATTTCAATTAAACTATTATTAAAATCATTCATCCATTTTTATGGAGTTAAACTCAATACCATGGATCCAATGATGTTAACAAAGTTCATAATAAAAAATTCAACCCAAGATCAACCAGAAAATAATCACAAAATAATATTGCATTTAGTATATACATTAAAAAATGTTTTAAAATGTTTAAAATAGAAATAAAAGAGAAACTTTTAAACTATGTTCAAATTAATCAAGAAATAAAAAGTAAGACCATAGAAAAATCAGAAATGAACTAAAATAATTTTATAAATTTTTTGGTAATTTTTTAAAATCAGAAACTATTTTTAAAATTAAAAGAAATGAGTAAAATGGACCAAAAATGATTAAAAAAAAACACCAAAGTCAGAAATAAAAAATGAATGAAGTCACCAACATTTGTCACAATATCATTGGATCATTTGATAATTTTTTTCAAAATTAAAAAATGCATAAAAGTATTTTTAAACATTTAAAACAAATCAAATAAAGTTAAAATTTATAAAAAATATAAAAGCACAAAATAAAATTGTGAAAAAATAAAAATCAGAAAGAGAAAATTTAAAAATATTTTTCATAATTTTTTCAGATTTTTGGACTAAAAATGAATTTTCTATGATTTTTTGAAATTTAAAACAATTAAATATAAAAATCAGAAAAGAAAAATAAAGTCAAAAATATGTGGACCATTGGATGAGAGTCAAAAACGCGTTAGTAATCAAATCCAAGGGATCTGGCGCGATGTGCATATCATGGTCATTAGTGAATAAACCATAAAATCATTAATTAAATCAGATTTTCAAAAAAACAGATGGCGCACCTTCATTGGTTGGAAGATGACACGTTAGTCATCTTCAACCTCCAGCCAGCGTGAATTCCAGGTCTCTCAAACTGTAAAATCAGAAGCTCAGACCTATGCCATTCGCTTCGTCTCTTCAAGACAAAGACAACCGCACCTTCACGGAATATTTATATAAAATGTAGCTTAAGCAATTTGGAAGGAAAGTTTTGAAAAGGGATTTAAAATTTCATGGTCAAAACATGTTTCCAGATAAAAGTAAGTGTTGCGACTAGAACCAGGGTAATGAGAGCATCATAATGATATAAAAGGTTTGAAGAATTGATGAAGAAATCTACCTATTGAAGTTGAGTTATAGGGCTCTGAAACCGGACTTCTATGGAGCAATATAGGGCACGATTGTTGAAGGTAATTATATGGTTAGCTTCAGGGAAGATCAAGGAAGGTAAATTGATAGAAAAATTGGATTGAAAAAGGCTTGAACACAAATTTCGAAGTTGCAGAAATTTGAGTTATGGAACACGTTTGGCAGGGTGATTCTGGCTATCCAAGCTTGAGAAAATGAATGAGGGATGACCCTCTATTTATAGGGAATCAAATGGAATGTCCAAGCATATGAAATGATGAAGTTTGGATGGAAATCGTGTGAAGTTACAAACAAGAAAAATGTGACTTCTAATTTGATCAAAACTCATCCAAAACGTGCGTTTTGTTGTGCTAATTACTTCTGGAAGTTCACTAAACATGTTTAGAGGAAAAAACGTGCAGAAACAAAGTGTTTAGAATCTAAATCAATGATTTCAAATTCTGACTTTTGAAGAAACTTCAGTTTCAAGTTACCAAGTTCAAATCAATGGCATTCTCTGCTCAAGGGGTCTTAGGGCATGATTCTTGATGCTTTAGAAAGATGATGTTACAAGATTTACAATGGAAAAATAATGAAATCAAATGGATGCTTGAGCTGAAAGATGCATTGAGTCAAAGTTGGAGAAAAAGGGTTGACTTTCCATACTTAGAAATATTTCAAATTTTTCTTCAAAAGTGACCTATAATGTTTTGCATCCAAACATGGCCTTCCACTTGGAATTTGCTCTTGACGAAAAAAGATGGCATGAAATAGACTTCTTAAATGACACTTTGAAACTTGAACTATTCAAAATATCCAAAAATTGAGAGAGTTATGAATTGTTGAAGTTGGCAAAAAAAATCATAAAATGACCTATAATGTTTTGTATCCTTAGGGCATCTTCCGTCCATTTTCTCACTTTGCATATAAAATAAGGAATAAATTTCACATCCTCAAGATCATTATGGAAAAATATTGGGCCGAAGGTGATAAAAATTGACCAAGTTATGATCATTTGAAGTCACAAATGAGAAATTGGGGGTTCATCTGGCGGACTTGTAATCTTTCTTCACCATCGAGTTTCTTCCACATGAAAAATCCTTGAAACCTTTGAAGTGATTTGTTAATAACCCTTTGAAGAGAAGGATGTATTTGGAATCACTCAAAAATACCAAAAGATGAGCAAGATATACTTCTTTGAAGTTCAAAACCTTAGCTCCTAGATCAAGAAAATGCTTTGAGGAACCTTGACAATTTTGAACCACCTTCTTGTACCAACACTCTTGATTTGTAAATAGAAGTTATTGAGGATGAACATGAGAATCCATAGCTACCAAAACCACTTCCCTATCTTGAGAATTTAGAGAAATATATACTTGTGACCAATGGGAACAAGGCCTTGTCCAACCATGACAACTTCTTCAATCAATCCCTTGCACTTTTGAATCAATCCCTTGCACTTTTGAATCAGTCTTGATAACTTGGAAATGTAGTGAACCAAAATAACCTTTCCATGCCATCCCTTCCAAAACAACTTCAATGGTGAGGTTTGGACTTCTCAAGCTTTATTGACTAGGGCATGGAAATAAACTCATGAACCCATGGAGCAACTTGCTACACCTCATTACCTTTACCTACATTATTAACAAGTAAGACAAACCAACATTGAATTTTATTAATTAAAAGGAAAATGAAGACAAAATATTCATGATCACAATAGAAAACAAGTCAAGGTGCTTGGTGATTCCTCAAAGAGCAAAGCTAAAAATAGGGAGCAGAACCAAAAGCCCTAATGTGATCTTGTTGTGATTGAATCAACATGGTATGATGAAGGGATCTTAGGGGCAAAAATTGGGGTACAACAGCTGCCCTTATTTAAGTTTCTTCTATCCGGAGATACGAAGGTTAAAAATTTTCATTCCGACGCGATCGAAGATACTTAAATATAAAACAAACCCTATTTTTGGCCATAAGATGCCATGCAATGCTTTTGAGCATGAATGCGCATGAAAAAAATCAAAGAGACGCAAAACATCGATGGGGATGTAACAAAGGAAATAAAGAAACAAAAGAGAAACCCGACTAGGAAAATAAATCACTGGTGGATCCAAAGACCTGACTCATAGAGGATGATAAAAAGTCAAAGGATACACCAACTTTTACTGAAAGCGAAACTACCAATGTTCACTGTAGGTAGAAAGAGGAAAGAAATAACAACACCGACGTTTACTAACGGTGAGCTACCAATGTTTCACTGAAGGTAGAGAGAAAGAATCATTGACATTCACTGACGATGAACTACCAACTTTCATTAAAGGTAGAAAGAAAAGAAATATCATAGCATCACCGTTCACTGACGATGAACTACCAACGTTCACTGAGGGTAGGAAAAAGATAACAATCACCAACTTTCACTGAAGGTGACCTACCAACTTTCACTAAAGGTAGAAAGAGATTATATCATAGCACCGCCGTTCACTGACGATGAACTACCAACGTTCACTGAGCATAGAAAAAAGATAACAAGCACCAACTTTCATTGAAGGTGACCTACTAACTTTCACTGAAGGTAGAAAGAGAATATATAATAGCACCGCCGTTCACTGATGATGAACTACCAATATTCACTGAGGGTAGAAAAAAGATAACAATCACCAACTTTCACTGAAGGTAGAAAGAGAATATATCATAGCACCGCCGTTCACTGACAATGAACTACCAACGTTCACTGAGGGTAGAAAAAATATAACAATCACCAACTTTCACTGAAGGTGACCTACCAACATTCACTGAAGGTAGAAAGAGAATATATCATAGCATCGCTGTTCACTGACGATGAACTACCAGCGTTCACTGAGGGTAGCAAAAATATAACAAGCACCAACTTTCACTAAAGGTGACCTACCCACTTTCACTAAAGTTAGAAAGAGAATATATTAAAGCATCGCTGTTCACTGACGATGAACTACAAACGTTCACTGAAGGTAGCAAAAAGATAACAAGTTTTTTCCCAAAATTCCGGCGTTTCACCTAGAACGGGTCTCGACTTCTTTTTTAACCAAGGCATTCCACCTGGAAAAGGTAATATATGAGCTGTCTCAAGTAAGGAGACTACCACTTGCAAAGATTTCACAACGAATTGTCTCTGCGATATTGAAATTCTTGCCATCCACCGGCGTAATTTGACAATGGACTGAAAACTATCCACTCATAGAGAAGATAGCAAAAAAGTTATGTCGACTTTTATAGGTCAGTACAAGTTGCTCAAATAAAGATACCTGCTACTTGTTGTTATAGGAAGGATTGCAAAAAAAAAATTTGGGGAACGCAATATGATTTCCTAGGGAATGAAATATGACCTCCTGGGGAAATGCCAATATATTCCTGCTGAGGAGATAAAGGTCTTCTCGTGCAAAATAAATGCACATTCTCAAACCAAAACTCGAAGCTTTCAGACGTCCAAAGTAATAATATTATTGAGAAATAAAGATTCGATCCAAAAATAAACTGGAGTAAACCAGTCTACCAAAATATATTCTTTGAGAAATAAACTCAAGAGAGAAACCCAATATATCCAGACAAAGAGTTGTATAGGAAGAATACAACAAAAATCTTTCACGAGGGATAACTCAATAGGGAAATTGAAAGAATATACACTTTCTGCTTAAGGCCGACACTCTATTGGAGAGAGGACAACACAACTCTACAAAACAGGGTAATATGTCAACAAAATATTAACGAATGTGAATGAGTAATGAATTACCAAATTTAACTATGCATGATGTATATATGAATGTATGAGTGTTATATGCTGACAAAACAAACATATAGTACTGGGGATAAACAGGAAAAACTAACTCGGGCACAAACAACCCTCGACTAAATCACATTCAAGACGATCATTCCATAAGAAAATAAGCACCAACTGAGGAAACAAAGTCCTACTGCATGGCTTAACTTTCCTGGGGAGAAACGTAATCCGAAAGTAAACAAAACATAGCGTCAAAACAATACAGATACATAGATATAACATCCTTCTCCGGGCTTCACCAGGGAATAACACTCAAACTTCAACGGGGAAACAAATGTTTTCAAATGTAATGCTTCTAATGGGGATTGCAAAACTAATTTCAAGTAAAGCAGATGGACACCAAATCATCAAAACATTCACTGGGGGATTCAGGCCCATTTTGAAGGAGGAAAAACATACAAACTTCGCTAAGGCATATAATGCCCCATCATCGAGACATTAACTGGGGATTTCGTGCTGACTTCATTGGGCAGGTCAACACCACATTCTCAAAGGGAAAACCAATATACGTTCTTCACTGGAGAAACCAGAGACACGTGTTCTTCGAGAGTAATTATTTTACCAACTTCTCTGGGAAGAAAGAACTTCTATCAAACAAGCGAAACCTTCACTGGAGAAATCTTGGATTGAGTCTTCACAACATGAAAACTAAGAAAGAAAATGAACCAAGACTTGACTGGGGACATTGGAGTCACAAACCCGATACATCCTGAGTAAACCTTCCCGGGGGAAACAAAAAATTCTCAAAGCAACTGAAGTTCGTCCATTCCTGGGATCACCACTTTTGTTTTTCTCTTGCATCACAAATTCTAAAGTAAAAGCAAATTGTAAATTCCTTTTGAAGATTAATTTTGTTACTTAATCTTTTTGCTTTGAAAATTATTATCAATAATAAATGGAGTCTTTGCAAGCCAAATAAACTAAGAAATACAAAGAATTGGGTAAAAGCTCAAATTTCATTAATAGAATGGTAGTCTGCGAATGGCGAGACTCCATGGATGATTACAAAGTTCAAAAAATGGTAATATATAATGGAAAAGATACATTGAGATACAATGACCACTATCCCCTCTAACAACTTTTGAAATCCTGAACAACAGCTTCCGTTGAAGTATGATGAGGATTCGAGAAGATTGTTGCTTTAATGATCAAGTCTTGTCTGATGTAGTTACTTGCCAAGAAAGTCCCTAACTTTTGCCTAAGCTGCCCTTGCGGGTTTTCAACTTAGCGGGAAATTTATTCTGTTTATGTCTCTAATTTTTGCCTAGACCGCCCTTTCGGGTTTTCGGCCTACTGAGACGCTCTTTTTTGCCTAAGCTGCCCTTTTGGGTTTTCAACTTAGCGAGTTGTTCTTTTTATTTCTTTAGGCAAAGTATTTCTTGACTACATCAGCATTCATGGGACGTGGGAACTCCTCGCCATCCATAGTTTTAAGAATTAATGCGCCACCAGAGAAGGATTTCTTGACAACATACGGACCTTCAAAATTTGGAGTCTACTTGCCCCTAGAATCAACATTAAAATACAAGATCTTCCTGAGCACGAGGTCACCTTCTTTGAATTCACGAGGCTTGACCTTCTTATCAAAATATTTCTACATCCTCTTCTGATATAACATCCCATGACACAAAGTTGTCATCCTCTTCTCTTCGATCAAACTCAATTGGTCAAACCTGTTCTGGACCCATTCAGCCTCTGACAACTTGGTTTCCATTATCACTCGCAAAGAGGGAATTTCAACCTTGATTGGGAGTACCACTTCCACTCTGTAAACAAGGGAGAACGAGGTTGCTCCTGTTGAAGTGCGGACATATGTATGATATCCATGCAAAGCAAAAGGGAGCATTTCATGCCAATCCTTATAAGTAACAACCATCTTCTAGATAATCTTCTTGATATTTTTATTAGCAGCTTCAATAACCCAATTCATCTTTGGTCTGTACGGAGATGAATTGTGATGGACAATCTTGAATTCCTCACAAAGTTCTGTCATCATCTTGTTGTTCAGATTCGAGCCATTGTCAGTGATACTTCTGCTCAGCACACCATACCAACATATAAGATTATTCTTAATGAAGCGCACTACCACCTGCTTGGTAACATTAGCATATGAAGCTGCTTCCACCCATTTGGTGAAGTAATCAATTACTACCAAGATAAAACGGTGTCCATTCGAACCTTTGGGTTCTATCATCCCAATCATGTCAATACCCCACATAGAGAAAGACCATGGGGAAGAGATCACATTGAGAAGTGTCGGAGGCACATGAACATTGTCTGCATAAATCTGGCATTTATGACACTTCTTTGCAAATTTATAACAGTCAGATTCCATTGTCATCCAATAGTATCCCGCCCTTAGCATATTTTTAGCCATCAAATGTCCATTGGCGTGAATGCCAAATGAACCTTCATGAATCTCATGCATCAACATGCCTGCTTTGTGTCTATCCACGCATCTGAGCAGGACCATGTCATAATTTCTCTTGTACAACACATTTTCACTGAGGAAGAAACTGCCAGCCAATCTTCTCAATGGCTTTTTATCTTAATTTGATGCACCAATCGGGTATTCCTGAGTCTGAAGAAAATGCTTGATATCATAATACTAAGGTTTTTCATTTGCTACCTCCTCTGTTGTAAACACATGAGCGGGCCTATCCAGTCGCCGAACTACAATTCGAGGTATATCATTTCAAGCATTTACTTGATACATAGAAGCCAAAGTTTCCAGAGCATCCGCCATTTGATTTTCATCTCTAGGAATGTGACGGAATTCAACTTTATTAAAGAAGGGTAACAATCTTCTAGCATAATCTTTGTAAGGGATCAAGTTAGGGTGACGAGTATCCCATTCTCCTTAATATGATTTATTACCAAAGCTGAATCGCCATACACATCTAGAATTTTAATTCTGAGATCAATAGCTTCCTCAAAACCCATGATGCAAGCCTCATATTCTGCCATATTATTAGTGCAATCAAATGTCAATCTTGCAGTAAAGGAATGTGTGATCCATAGGGAGTGACAATCACAACACCAATTCCTTTACCATAAGTATTCACAACTCCATCAAATATCATACTCCAACGAGATTCGGAATCAGGACCTTCCTCGGGAAATGGTTTATCACAATCTTTCACTTTCAGAAACATCACATCCTCATCGAGAAAATCATACTTCACAGACTGATGATTACCAACTGGTTGGTGAGCAAGATAATCTGCCAACACGCTGCTCTTAATAGATTTTTTAGTATGGTATTTGATATCATATTCAAATAACAACATCTGCCAACAAGCAATTCTCCCAGTAAGAGCAGGCTTTTCAAAAATGTACTTGATTGGATCCATTTTGGAGATCAACCAAGTAGTGTGATTCAACATATACTTTTTACTGATATTGGATCCATTTTCCAACATGGAATACCACGACTCACAATCAATAAACTTTTTACTGAGATAATAAATGGCATACTCTTTCTTCCTTGTTTTGTCTTGTTGTCCCAGAATACAACCCATTGAATTATCTAACACTGTCAGATACATAATCAACGGTCTTCCTTCAACAAGAGGAAGCAAGATAGGAGGTTCAAGCAGATATTCTTTAATAGTTTCAAATGCCCTTTGGCAGTCATCCGTCCACACACAACCTTGATCTTTCTTTAACAACTTAAAGATCGGTTCACACGTTGCAGTCATGTGAGAAATGAATATGGAAATATAATTCAAACGCCCGAGGAACCCTCTGAATTACTTTTCAATTCTCGGTGTTGACATCTCTTGAATTGCTTTGACTTTATCAGGGTCAACTTCAATTCCTTTCTGGCTAACAATGAAACCCAACAATTTCCCTGATCGAACACCGAAGGTACATTTATTTGGATTCAAGCGGAGGCGATACTTCCTCAAACGATGAAACAACTTCGACAAATCTTCTACATGCCCTTCTTCAGTCTGGGATTTAGCAATCATATAATCAACATATACCTTGATTTCCTTGTGCATCAGATCATGGAATAGGGTTGTCATAGCCCTCTGGTACGTTTCACCAGCGTTCTTCAACCTGAAGGGCATCACTCTGTAACAGAATGTTCCCCAGGATGTGATAAACATTTTTTTCCATGTCCTCTGGAGCCATTCTTATTTGATTATACCCGGAAAATCCATCCATGAACAAGAATACTTTGAATTTTGTTGTGCTATCCATTAACATGTCAATATGTGGCAATGGAAAATCATCTTTTGGACTAGCTTTATTTAGATCTCTGTAATCTACGCACATGCAAACTTTTCCGTCTTTCTTCGGTACTGGGACAACATTGGCAATCCATTGAGGGTACACTGATGTCATAAGAAAACCGATATTAATCTGCTTTAGAACTTCCTCTTTGATCTTCACTGCCATATCCGAGTGAGTTCTTTGCAACTTATGTTTGATGGGCGGACACTCTGGCTTCAATGGTAAACGGTGCTCTACAATATTTGTATCTAGACCAGGCATATCTTGGTAAGACCAATAAAAAATGTCCACATACCCCTTCAGCAACTCAATCAACCTTCTCTACACATCAGGATGCAGTAACACTCCAATCTTGACTTCCTTCGGATCTTCTTCTGAACCCAAATTAATTAATTCCAATGGCTCTTTATATGGCTGAATGGCATTATCCTCGTGCTCAAGAAACCGTGAAACCTCTTCCGGAATCTCATCATAGTCTTCCTCTTCGGCCCCATACACAGGACATTCAAAGTTGGGAGAGGGTGCAGGGTCATTGTATTCAACGGGTTTTTTTAATTAATCTGCACATATGATTTATGATTTTTTTAGAAACTAACACATATAACAAGTGATCATGCATATTGAATTTCAGTTATTATTTATTTTGAAAGGTTTTTTCTGATTACCATTTTCAAAGAAAAAGCAGAAAATAAAGACACAATTTGGGAAACAAAGACAACTTTTATTATTGATTTTAAAAGTCACAGCAAACAGATAAGCCCATACAATATTAATACTTTCACCTTGGGCAGAGTGAAAGCTTTTAAAAAAGATTAACAAGACAAATTACTTTGAAACATGTATGCAAGAGGGAACATCAATGGTGATCCGATTCTGAACCCTAACTCCGTGCGTCACATAATTCAGCATTTTCGGCTCTGATTCATCTTCCACAATGGCATTAATCCTGGAAACAGTTGGATGAAGATAACCCTCGCTACAGAAGATGCCTTGATACTTAGCTGCAGCAGACTTCGGCTTTATGCTCTTACCTTTGTCATTCTTCAAAGAGAACCCCAAGCCAGCTCTGTTCTTGTTTACAGGTGGATCCACAATATGTCCCCATACCTCACTATGACCATTACGCACAACTTGCTGCGCATCCTTAAGTGAAACCATGGAATTCTCATTTCCCCTTATGTTATCAATGAATAAAGCTTAGAACTGGGTTCCGACAACAGCTTCATCTGCCTCCACAATGCTGAAAGAGGACAAATGAGATATCAATAACGCTTGTTCTCCATTTATAATCACAACTTTTTCTTCGCGTACAAACTTCAGCTTTTGGTGTAAAGTTGAAGTGACAACCCCTGCCTCATGTATCCACGACTGTCCCAGCAAGCAACTATAAGCGGGTACAATATCCATGACCTGGAAAGTAATCTGAAAAAATTATGGGCCTACATGAATGGGCAAGTCCACTTCACCAATAACAGATTTCCTCGATCCATCAAACTCTTTAACAATAATTCCACTTGGGCGCATGGGTGTTCCTTGATATTTCAACTTCATAAGTGTTCTCCTTGGTATAACTTTCAAAGTGGATCCATTATCAATCAGCACATTGGATAGTGAATCATTCTTGCAGTTCATAGAGATGTGGAGGGCCAAGCTATGATTCCTTCCTTCATCTGGAAATTCATCGTTGCAGAAACTCAGGTTATTACATGACATAATGTTCCCTACTATACTTCTGAATTGGTCTATAGGTATGTCACTTTCCATAAAAGCTTGGTCCAATACCCTCATCATAGATTCTTTGTGAGCAGATGAGTTCATCAATAAAGCCAAGATAGATATTTTTGAAGGAGTCTGCAGTAACTGATCTACAATTCTGTAGTCGCTCATCTTGATCATCTTCAAAATAGCATCCACTTCTTTCTCTAGCGTAGTTCCACTAGATTCACCCGTAACCTTCTTGGGTTCAACATTCTCAGCAATTTTCTTTCCAGCGCTAACATCTCCATGAACAATTTGTGCAAATATACGACCGCTGAGGGTCACTCTACTAGTCTCAGCAATATTTCCAACATCAGGCATCGACTGGATGGGAACTTCCACACCATTCTCTAAGATTATAGCGTTATATTTGTAGGTTACAGCCTTATCTGACTTATAGGGGACAGGACCCGACAAACTAATCACCAATGGAGTAATAGTTGGCTTGCTATGATACTCGAATTCAAAATGGGCAGATGCACTAAAACAAGGCACAATGACGTTTACCCTTTCTTCAACATAATCAGTCATTATGGAGTCATCTCTGGAAAACAAATCTTCATATGAGGAAAAGAACTCATCTGAAGAGGCATACTCATCATCCGACTTTTCTTCAGCCAGACAAACCTCAATCATATCAACTTCATGGTAATCATACCTTTGACCTGTAACCTTGATAGTTCCACTATCCAACAATAACTGAACACCTTTCCTCATGATTGAACATCCTCGAGAGTCCCAGCAGCAAATTCGGCAAGATCCATACTGATGTTCCACCTGACCAGCCATGTGGCAGAAAGTAGCATGCATTTGTACAAGATCCTCATTTATATACTCCATATTAAAAAATTTGAACTCTCCGAGACATCCAGAAACCATGTTTACTTCCTCTTCATACTCTTCCCTAAGCCTGATTATATGGATGAGGCCCTCATCCATCATCTCCTGTAAATCAGCTTTTATCTTATCGCAACCATGTATGTCTGTACTGCAAATAGCACCACCAGAATGATCATGCGTATAGTAGCTAAATTTACATAGGTCTGCATGCATTTTCACCAAATCCCCTCTAACCAGATGAATATAAAAAATTCGAAAGTCGCCTGGACAACTGACCACCATATTCACAACATTTTCTCCTCCATGCTTGGGTAGAGGATTGTCTTTCACATTAGAGCCCACATCCTTGAAATATAGAATACTAGACTTCACCAATTTCTGCACCTCAGTCTTCAAAGGATAAAAATTCTCAACATTATGCCCTGGTGCTCCCTGATGAAAAGCACATGTTTGGTCTGCTTTGTAATACCAAGGCAATGGTGATGGTACAGTGGGAGGTGGTCAGGTCTAAACCAACTTCTTCCGAATTAATTCTGGTAGTAACTATGTATAACTCATAGGAATAGGGTCATAACTCTCCCTTATCTGATTAAACCCTTGATTCCCCTGCTGGGATGGTCTCTGATAAGCAACGGTGGTTGGAGCTACACCAACAACTAGAGTAACTGAGGCGAATTGCTAATGACGCTGATAATTTCTTCTAGGAGGATTAACTCTTCTTTCTTGTATGACAACATTTGTATCTCCTTCCTTATTCTTGGTAAACCCATAATATGGCTTATTCGCACCTCTATATCCTTCACTCTTTGTTAAACGACTCTCTCTTACAACCTCTTCTAAACAGATACCCATGTCTACCATTTCAGTAAAGTCACTTGGCGCACTTGCTACCATCCTTTCATAGTAGAAAGCATCCAGAGTTTTCAAGAAAATCTTAGTCATCTCTTTCTCTTCCATGGGAGGAATCACTTGGGCGGCTACCTCACGCCATCTCTATGCATATTCTTTGAATGATTCCCTGTCTTTCTGAACCATGGCCCTGAGTTGATCACGGTCAGGCGCCATATCCACGTTATACTTGTATTGTCTGATAAATGCATCTCCCAAGTCATTGAAAGTATGGATATTGACGCTATCCAAACTCATATACCACTTCAGTGCCACACCGGTCAAACTATCCTGAAAAAAGTGAATCAGCAGACGCTGATCATCAGTATGGGTAGACATTCTTCTTACATACATCACCAGATGAGCACGAGGGCAAGTGTTGCCCTTGTACTTCTCGAACTCCAGGACTTTAAACTTTGTAGGTATCTTAACATTTGGGACCAAGCATAATTCATTCACATTCTGCCCGAATAACTCTTTTCCCCTGAGGGCCTTCATCTCCCTCTGTATCTTGGCAAACTGCTCTTGAAAATCATCCATTATGTCATAAAGACCCAAGTATTCACTTGGTGGAGGAAAAGGACGACACATGAGCAGCATGCACCACAGGAGGTGCAGGAGTAACAGTAGTCTGAATAACTGGAGCTTCTTGAGGACCAAGATTGAAACCTTCAGGTGTAAAATTTCTCTGGCATTCCCCATAGATAACCTTGAGGTATGCGATTCTGAACAACAGCTGGGATAGCAGACACAAGAATAGTCGGAGCTTCACCAGTAGCCCTTGTCTATTGAGGTTAAACACTCGGTGGCTGATTCTGAGCAGCCACCAGAGATTCCATTAGAGCACTAAGATTGGCCATGCCGACCTTTAAAGCAGAAACCTCATCGCACAGCTCGCGGTTCTCTTGTTCTAAGTTGTTCATCTTTCTTCTAATATTAGCCTGAGTGTTGTAGTGGTGAGTCAGCTTGCTGAATGAAGTAAAGAAGCTTGGTAAGACACCTGGATATGAATAACAAATGCAAGAAATATGTGTAATATGATGCATGATATATGGTGCACATGATTTATTTTTATTATTAATATTTCAAGGGACTTAATGATTTATAGACACATTGCAAATATCAAAGTAATAACACATTTGAAATACTGAAAATTCATATTATAATAACTTCAAAATAGGTTACAAGTCTCAACAATCCCAAGTACAAGATGAAAATAAAGTCTAAAACCACAAGAAGTAAAGCTGTCGGAGATCACTCTATACGCTGACGCTTCCCTGTAAGCCTGGAAATCTGAGCCTTCAAACTCTGGTTTTCTTCCGCATACTTGGTGGCAACCTCCTTCCAATCTCCTGAATCAGGAAGTAAGCAACTAACATATGACTGAGGCTTAGGAGAAAATAGATCCCCTTGCCTCTCCATGGTCTCTACCACTCGACTCTCAAGGATCTCAATCAAGTTATCTTTCTCCTTCAAGTCTGTTCTATAGGAAATCTCTAAAGTTTGGAACTTATTCTTCCAAGCATCCGTTTCCCGCTGCATCTTGACCAAAGCAAGTTGTAGCTCTTCTATATCATCCAATTAAGGAGGAGTGATCTTCGCAAACAAATCAGGTATATGTGTTTCCCGAGAATACGACATCTTCAACTGAATAGCTCTCGTTTGGACCCACTGAAGATAAGGTTCCAAAGAAACAACCCACCTTGGTCCTAAATCTTTCCTACTCTTCTTATGAATGTGACGCCAGGCCTTTGCAATCTGCTCCCTATCTTTCTTATGGTCTTCTCTCTCCTTCAGAAAGAAACTACTTAAATGAATACTATTTGGTTTATCCCTCATCGGGTAACCAAGCTGTCGTCATGCAAGAACAAGGTTATAGTTAATTCCTCCCTTTGTACCAAGAAGAGGTACATTAGGGAAACTACCACAACTGTCAACAATCTCTACACCCTAGTAAGCTTGATGATACCAATCAATATCTGAGTGAGTAAGTGCCATGATCTTAGGAGCCCATCATGGTTCCTTCCTAACATCCTAAAAAGCATCAGACTGAGGCATATGAGAGATAAACCACTGGTACAACAAAGGCGTGCAACAGATAATCATCCCCTCATGATAAGAATTCCAAAGATGAATAGAGTAATAAGCATCACCCAACAATGTAGGAACTGTGTTTCCAATCATGAAGATCTTGATAGCATTAACATCAACAAACTTATCCACATTAGGAAATAAAAACAACCCGTAAGCAAGTAGAGCAAAGATGGCCTCGAAAGCGACTGTACTCTTCATCCTGGAAAAGTAACGAGCTTTCTTCAATAAGAACTAGGCTGGTAATCCTCTAATCCCTACTTTAGTAGTCATATGGGCTTCCACCTAAGACTTCCCCAGATGGATCAAAGCAGCAATCTCATGTGGTTTTGGCTCACCCTCCAAACCAGTAAAAGGAACACGATCGGTAACAGGTAAATCCAGCAAATAAGAATACTCTTCTAGTGTAGGAATCAACTGATAGTCAGGGAAAGTAAAGAAATGATACATCGAATCATAGAACTGGACCAAGGTCGAGAGAATACCCTCCTTCATCTTAATCTTCATAAGAGGAATGATAGATCCATACTTCTTCTGAAAATCTGCAGAACACTCAATCTCAGGAATTAGACTGATCAACTCATCTATCTTGGGATCCTTGAAACTATATTTTCCGGTCTTTCTTTTTCCATAATCCATGGTTAAAAAGTACCGGATATATTCACAAATGGTCAACTTTTAAGTCCCTCGAAATAAAATTTCTTCAAAAGATGCTTATGAGTGCATGGATACATGATGCAACAATCACACACCAGATCACACATATAGGGTTCATAGGTTCAACGTCACGAGCATGAGGTCGAAGGTACTATCCATAAGGTGTTCGTCTAAAAGTTATCACCTGCCAAACAAGGTTCTAGAGGTTCCCAGAGTCTACATCCTTCCTTCGGATATTACCAACTTCCTGATTAACTCGATAATTAGTAATATTCTCAAGAAAAACTCGTCCAAGCGTAGTATCGCGTGACAACTATTTCTGGATTACTCCATCATAGCTTCGCACTACACCTAAAAGTCCAATATGGGTTAGGTATTCTACGGTCCTCAGCTTCAGCAGGCTCCCAGGTCAAAAGCGGTACGTCTTCCCAATTACTCGATAAACGACACTATAATCAAATGGGCCTCCACTGAGTGGGGGATCTCATGCCTCCTTTTTTGGGATTACTCCCTCAAAGTTAACATGACTATACCGCCCCGTCCTATCTTAAAGTTTGCCCAAGTTCGGGTATAGGACTTATGAGTAATCACCAAGCACCCTGAAAACCAGGAAAATCTAGATAAACATATATACAACATACGACACATAAATAACAATAACACATATAAAGATATAAACAAAGATAGGTTTAACCCACTTAGGGATGGACCAGCAAGAGGTTAATCTTTCCCCAGTAAAGGCGCCATTTTTTCTGTAGCGGTAGAAATGTTTAAGACTAAGTCATTGGATTGACTAGACTTATACATATCAAAATAAAAATCACTACCGTGCTTTATTGTTTCTAAAGGAATGGGAAAAGAGCGAATAACCCAAAAGAGGGGGGAAAGATTCAAGGTAAGGGGGTTGGTTATGCAAAGGGAAGGTATTAGCATCCTAAAAATCTACAGTACTCCGCAGGAACCTCTTTGTAAAAATCTGTATATTTTGGCTATAAAATGTTGTATGAAAAATAGATGGTGGAGGTGAGAAAAGAAGTATGTATTTTTTATAATTTTTGCACCCTCTGCGGTTGTGAACCTTTAGTGCCTACGTACCACCTTTTGTATAATAGGGGATCAGGGTACACGTAGTTCACCTTTAAAAAGTTTAAAAACATAATTGTGTTGGTTGATTTTATGAGATAAGATATCATCGTCATTGTCCGTGTGGAAAACATACTTACTACCCACAATCATGAGAAAGGAGAACTTGCATCATCTCAAAGTGGAGGATATGGCTTGGATTTTAAAATCAACAATGCCTCACTCAACACCCAATTGGAAAATATATCTCTTTAATACATATTGTAGAAGTATAATTGTTTGCATCACTACAAGGATTGACAAGAGTCTAATCTTTTGAGAAAGGTTTTACAAATAAAAATCCGAAGTGGAAAAATGGTTTGAAATGATATTGATTGACTTTTAGTCTTCTTATAAAAAATGTCAAGGTATTATTAAGTTGATTGAAGTTTATTTATGAAAATGTTTTGAAAATGTGTGGACATAATTCCAAGTTTATTATGAAAGTTGTTCAAGTTTTAAAAACAAGAAGAATTTTCAAAAGGAGGAAGAAGATTTTTGAAATTAAAGAAGATGGGAGGAGAAGAAGAGACTATCCTAAAGCATAAGATAAAAGCTAGGGATATGAACCATCTAACCAACAAGAAGCCAATACTTGATATTATGAGTCAAGATAGAATTCCCATTATTTGGATTGAAACCAAGCAAGCAAAAATACTAGACCTCTTGAGAGAACCAAACTTCAAGTGTATTATGTCTTCAAAAAAAGTGGGCAGAGTAACGGCTGTATACGGGTGAATTCTAAATTACAGACATAGAATGTAATCACAATAACCTACACACAAAATAAACAAATAACCCAATGTCTTGAGGTAAACCTCAAGAACTCCAGACAAAATATCAATTAAGGCCACAAGGTCTCCAACATAGGCCAAGGTTTCTAATCCTAAGTCCAAGAAGTCCAATGCTCCATAATGTCAAGGATAGTATCCAAACAGTCCAAGTATCATTAAAGGTTTTTTTTATGGTTCATGTTGATTATTAGGTGTCTTAGAAGAGAAAAGAAAAGCTCAAGTGAGAAAAATAAAAATGACATGAAATATAATGCTTAAAGTAAATGGTACATAAAGCATAAAAAAATAAAAAGGCATAAAGTAGAAACAATTTAATAATTAGTGGTTAGTTGGATGACCATCTTGAAACTTGCATTTGGAACTCATTAGAGGATTGGTAGAACCAAAGCCTCCATACAAAAAGTTTCATTTTCTTTTTGTCAAGTATATCTTTCATCTGGAATCCTCAAAAGTACCATTTAATGATCAACGATGTTTAAGTGATCCGCGTTGACCAAAAGTGTTGTAGATCCATTAGAGGATTGGTAGAACCAAAGCCTCCACACAATGAATCTCAATATTATTGAATCAAAGAGATGAAATAAACATACTTGGGCTTGCAAACATAGGTTTGGGCCATGAATGATCATTTATTTGAATCGGGACAAAATTTAGCCCAATGTTAAGCAATCGTAAGTGACTTATGTAGAAGTCGCACCTATTTTGAGACCGGTCAATAGCAATCTATGCACCGTTTGTTTTGAGACATTATATAGAGATCATGCTCCAATAACACTTAGTGCAATAAGAAAGGGATAAGATGAAGAGTGGTGGGAAAGAACATACAAATCACATTTGAATTAAATTCCAATTAAACTATTATTAAAATCATTCATCCATTTTTGTGGAGTTAAACTTAACACCATGGATCCAATGATATTAACAAAGTTTATAATAAAAAATTCAACCCAAGATCAACCAGAAAATAATCACAAAATAATATTGCATTTAGTGTATACATTAAAAAAAGTTTTAAAATATTTTAAAATAGAAATAAAAGAGAAAAATATCAACGTTGTTCAAATTAATCAAGAAATAAAAAGTAAGACCATAGAAAAATTAAAAATGAACTAAAATAATTTTATAAAATTTTTGGTAATTTTTTAAAGTCAGAAACTATTTTTAAAATTAATAGAAATGAGTAAAATGAACCAAAAATGATAAAAAAAACACCAAAGTTAGAAATAAAAAATGAATGATGTCACCAATATTTGTCACAATATCATTGGATCATTCCATAATTTTTTCAGAAAAGAAAAATTTAAAACAATTTAAAACAATTAAATATAAAAATCAGAAAAGAAAAATAAAGTCAAAAATATGTGGACCATTGGATGAGAGTCAAAACGCGTTAGTAATCAAATCCAAGGGATCTGGCGCGCTGTGCATATCATGGTCATTAGTGAATAAAGCATAGAATCATTAATTAAATTAGATTTTCAAAAAAGCAGATGGCGCGCCTTCATTGGTTGGAATATGACACGTTGGTCATCTTTAATCTCCAGCCAACGTGAATTGTAGGTCTCTCCAACTGTAAAATCAGAAGCTCAGACCTATGCCATTCGCTTCGTCTCTTCAAGACGAAGACAACCACACATCCGCGAAATATTTATATAAACTATAGCTCAAGCAATTTGGAAGGAAAGTTTTGAAAAGGGATTTGAAATTTCATGGTCAAAACATGTTTCCAGATAAAAGTAAAAGTGTTGCAACTAGAACCAGGGCAATGAGAGCATCACAATGATATCAAAGTTTTGAAGAATTGATGAAGAAATCTACCTATTGAAGTTGAGTTGCAGAGCTCTGAAACTGGACTTCTATGGAGTAATATAGGGCACGAATCTTGAAGGTAATTATATGGTTATCTTCAGGGAAGATCAAGGAAGGTAAATTGATAGAAAAATTGGATTAAAAAAAGGCTTGAACACAAATTTCGAAGTTGTAGAAATTTGAGTTATGGAACAAGTTTGGCAGGGTGATTCTGGCTATCCAAACTTGAGAAAATGAATGAGGGATGACCCTCTATTTATAGGGAATCAAATGGAATGTCCAAGCGTGTGAAATGATGAAGTTTGGAGGGAAATCGTGTGAAGTTGCAAACAAGAATAGTGTAACTTCTAATTTGATCAAAACTCATCCAAAACACATGTTTTGTTCTGCTAATCACTTCTGGAAGTTCACTAAACATGTTTAGAGGCGAAAACACACAAAAACAAAGTGTTTAGAAGTTAAATTAATGATTTCAAATTCTGACTTTTGAAGAAACTTCAGTTTCAAGTTATCAAGTTCAAATCAATGGCATTCTCAGCTCAAAGGGTCTTAGGGCATGATTCTTGATGCTTTATAAATATGATGTTACAAGCTTTGCAATGGAAAAAGAATGAAATCAAATGGATGCTTGAGCTGAAATTTGCATTGAGTCAAAGTTGGAGAAAAAGGGTTGACTTTCCATACTTAGAAATATTTCAATTTTTTTTTCCAAAAGTGACCTATAATGTTTTGCATCCAAACATGGCCTTCCACTTGGAATTTGCTCTTGACCAAAAAATATGGCATGAAATTGACCTCTTAAATGACACTTTGAAACCTGAACCATTCAAAATCTTCAAAAATTGAGAGAGTTATGAATTGTTGAAGTTGGCAAAATATCATAAAATGACCTATAATGTTTTGTATCCTTAGGGCATCTTCCATCCATTTTCTCACTTTGCATATAAAAGAAGGAATAAAGTTCACATTCTAAAGGTCATTGAGGAAAAATATTGGGCCCAAGGTGATAAAAATTGAGCAAGTTATGATCATTTGAATTCACACATGAGAAATTGGGGGTTCATTTGGAGGACTTGTAATCTTTCTTCATCATCAAGTTTCTTCCACATGAAAACTACTTGAAACCTTTCAAGTGATTTGTTAATAACCCTTTGAAGAGAAGGATGTCTTTGGAATCACTCAAAAATACCAAAATATGAGCAAGATATACTTCTTTGAAGTTCAAAACCCTAGCTCCTAGATCAAGAAAATGCTTTGATGAACCTTGACAATTTTGAACCACCTTCTTGTACCAACACTCTTGCTTTGTAAATATAAGTTATTGAGGATGAACATGAGAATTCATAGCTACCAAAACCACTTCCATATCTTGAGAATTTAGAGAAATATGTACTTGTGACCAATTGGAACAAGGCCTTGTCCAACCATGACAACTTCTTCAATCAATCCCTTGCACTTTTGAATCAATCTTGATAACTTGGAAATGTAGTGCCAAAATAATCTTGCCATGCCATACCTTCCAAAACAACTTCAATAGTGAGGTTTCAACTTCTTAAGCTTTATTGACTAGGGCATGGAAATAAACTCATGAACCCATGGAGCAACTTGCTACACCCCATTGCCTTTACCTACATTATTAACAAGTAACTAAACCAACATTGCATTTTATTAATTAAAAGGAAAATCAAGACAAAATATTCATGATCACAAAAGAAAACAAGTCAAGGTGCTTGGTGATTCCTCAAAGAGAAAAGCTAAAAATAGGGAGGAGAACCAAAAGCCCTAATGTGATCTTGTTGTGATTGAATCAACATGGTATGATGAAGGGATCTTAGGGGCAAAAATTGGGGTACAACATTAACAAATTTAAATCTCATAATATCCTTGAAAACATTTCATTTACATATCATGCATGTAATTACATAACAGGTAATTCTCAAGACAGGTTTCTCATTTTCTCGCTGTGTATTTCGGTAGAAAAATGGCTCTCAAACAGACCGTCAGAGATCTCCAAACTCAAAATGCACAATTCTAGGAGATGTTCCTAAGCTTAGCCAATGGGCAAGAGGAATTGAAAGTACTCCTCACTGAGAACATGACCAAGAAGAATCCTGAAGACAACAAGGAGGATCAATTGGAACAATTGTTAGATGAGATGACAAATATGAGAATCCAGAAGATGGGTCATATGGCTCTTATCCAAAACTTAGCTTGGAGACAAGAAGAGTTGAGAATTCTCATCAGCAAACTTCATTAGGACGAATACAACTGTATGGGACGAACGACTAGAATTGGGATCAAATCATTAATCAACCTCCCATAAGACAGGAAGTTGGCTTGGTTGAAAGTAGGCCTTTTCGGATTGCTACTACATCGCAAGCCCAACAATGACCTCACCAACAACAACAAGGTAGTCAGTGTAAGCAGGATACATCCAAGAGGCAATATACCAAACTAAATATGCCGATGTTGCAATCCTTGCAACACATGTTGAAGATGAATTTGGTCACATTTAAGGATCCTTCTCGGAATCCCAATACTTCTGCTCCTAGCTACAATCCTGATGCAAGGTGTGTATATTATTCCAACAGTCTGGGGAATGATACAGATAGTTGTTGGATGTCAAAATATAAGATTCAAGACTTGATTGATGATGGGGTGTTGTAATTCACACAAGAGGGTTAGATTGAGTTTTTCTATCATCCCTCAAAGGCACACCATCTGAAGTGACAAATTCAGGCAGAGAAGTTTTTTGTTCATTCGAATTTTCATTTGTAATTTCTTTGTTTCTTCAAACACTTATCTTTATGTCAGACTTTGGTTGTCCCCATTAATGCATTACATATGTTTGTCTTAAATTAATCCATTCTTTTTCACTATACTTAGACTATGATTTTACTTCCTTTTTGTGATATTCAACTCTCGATTAAAAAGCTATAAGCCTTTAGAGAGAGGATAACGAAAATGATACCATAATCTCTATAGTATGCTTTTGAATAGACCTTGATGACGATGTACAAGCGTTGTTTCGAATCCTAAACAGTGGAGTTATAAGGAAGATAACCCCTAGTCAACCCCTTTGAGCCTAAGAAGTAGGAGTTTTATTTTTCACGCAAATTGAAATCTTTAATCATAACCTAGGGCAGGGTAGTTTCTTAGTTAATCCAAATGCACATACAATTGCAAGCTTTTACTGCGTACACACCGAATAGTATCAGAGACATCCTTCCAAATCAAAAGATAATGATGGTTCCCCGTAAAACAGGCAGCCGTTATCTCTCAAAAGAAAAACCCACTAAGTCAAAACCTATGAAGGAGACTTAAGAAAAAAAACCGGGGCATCCCGCTGACTGTAATTACAGAAGAAATAGTTCAGGAAAAAAGTAGGGATAATAAAATCAAAAATAGGTCACTACAAATACTCAAAAACAGAAAAATGTTACAAAAAATGACTTCCTTCTCAAATAAACTTCCAGTATCCAAACCATCACTAAAATGTCATTCCATACTCAATTGGAATCTAAACACACAGTTAACTGAGTATATGGCTGAAGAACATCACGGAGAATGGTTTGGGTATAAATAAAGTTTGAGCCTTTATCCTTTGTTTCTTAAACCGTGAACCAGACCATGTTATAACCCTTAAAAGTGCTAACTGAAGCATGCGTTAGTTCGAAAGCATACTATTACAAAAATTATCCCGACTCTTGTAATGCTTACTATAAATTCTGAGTTGAATTCATATTCTTACAAAATTTTGTTTTTTTACTAAAAATAAATTTTCAAAACTTCAAGACAGACATAAGCTTTGCATTTTTAATACCACTGTTTGCATATAACTAATTGTTCGATAATAGATAAATTCACACGACGAATATTCAATGAACGAAAATCCTCTCATTGAACAGAATCACTTCAAATGGAAAGAAACTTCCAATAACAAGCCTTCCATAATCAAGGGGCACGACATGTTATTATCCAACTCATCTGTGACAGTCGAGTCAAGATTAAAAGAATCTCTCAAAAGTGCTGAATAGCCAGAGGCAGATCTCCATCTGAATCACTTGGGGCATTAAACATGAATTCCAGCAAAGGGTCATGTATGATCAAGCAAACATTTTTTGCAGTTCTATAACACTTACTACTATGGACAGTGACAATTCTTCGCACCCTGTGAACGCGGACAGAGTCAGAAAATGCTACGCATGAAAAAAGACCTGCTAGGTTTACTGGCCTAAGAAAAAATAAGGGCATCCCAGCGAACCAAAGAGTTCGGGCAAAAATTAGGGATATATAAATAAAATTGTACACCCAGCAAGTCGAAAACCTAAAAAGGCGACTTGGGCAAAAAAGGGTATCCCGGTGGACTGAAAATCTGAAAAGACGGTCTAGGCAAAAGTTAGGGATTAAAGTGTACGACTATGTCCCATTATCTCTTGTCTATCAATAGAAGACTCATCACCTTGATCAGCATTTACCGAGGGCTCTAGAAGTTGAGATAATGTTCAATTCGTCCATAAAGCCCCAAGAGCAGTTTCCACGGAATTATCCCTACAGAGCTATCTGCACAAGCTCATCTTCAACAAGACATACATTCCCCGCAAGTCTAGTATGCCTCCACGACAGAAAGTAGGGCATCTTCCAGCTGTTAACATAATCATACTCACCAACAGACCCCCCTAACGGATAAATGAGTGTGATCGTCTCCCCGATAATGTCACCAACTTACGGAGTCCCAAACCTCATGAGAGATTAGGTCGTCAGCATAATTCATAGGAATTCTCTTCACCAGTTGAGTTTATTTATCCAACACTATAAATTACCCACATAATTCTCTCCTCCAGTAGGACTCATCTCCTTAGCAAAAGCATTCCTCAGCAAAATGTTTCTACAATAGGGTTTATTTCCCCAACAGGGTTTATTTCCCCAACGGAATTCAGCCTCTCCAACCTGAGTCTATTCCTTTAGCTTCTGCAAATCATCGTAAAAACTCATATCTCCAACAAAGGATAGTCCATGCTACTATCCCCAGAGAGTTTCTACGGAATCTGAAATCGGACCAAATATCATTCAACCTTATTCTCCCAGACGAGTCGACATCCATATCAAAAACTCGATCAGATAAGACCTTCAAAGGTTATCCATCTCTTTTATCCCCAGTCAGGGTATATAAGAATTAAATTCCCCAGTAGAGCGACAAACGACCAATGTTCCTGAGCTCTTCTCCCCAAGGAGAAATCAACATTCCCCAGCAGAGTTTCCTCAAACAGCAAACAAGAATCCCCAACAGATCGAAGATTCATATTCGACATCCCCAACAATAATCAGGGATTTATTTTCCCGATAAAAAATGTTATATGAATCTACCAATACACTTCAACAACATCTCACATACATGATTTATCATAGCATATGCATATAGAACGCATATAACATTTTCATTTATTTTGAGAGCATCATCATGCAATGCATTACATACATCATGAAATTGCATAAAGCTAATTTTGTCTTTTCAGGTAAAGTTCGCAAACAGACGAATATCATCAGCAACTTTCAAACAGGTCATAGATTAATTCCCGAAACAGGATGGGGCAACTATCTATATGACTAGACGGCATGAATTCCCGAAACAGGATGAAGCAATTTTACACGGGTTCCTTCTAATATATTTCCAGATGCAGCTTCACACGGGCTCATCCTAAAGCAGACTTACCCAAGCTCCTTCTAATCTATTTCTAGATGAAGTTTAACACGGGCTCATCTTGAAGCAGCTTTACACGGGTTACTTATAAAAATTTCCAGAAGCAGCTTTACACGGGTTACTTCTAAAAATTTCCAGAAGCAGCTTCACTCGGGTTCATTCTGAAGCAGCCCTACCCAGGCTCCTTCTCATATATTTCCAGATGCAGCTTCACACGGGCTCATCCTGAAGCATCCCTACCCAGGCTCCTTCTAATATATTTCCAGATGAAGTTTAACATGGGCTCATCCTGAAGCAGCTTTACATGGGTCACTTCTAAAAATTTCCAGATACAGTTTAACATAGGCTCATCCTGAAGCAATCTTACATGGGTTCCTTCTAATATATTTCCAGATGCAACTTCACACAGGCTCATCCTGAAGCAGCCCTACCCAGGCTCCTTCTAATATATTTCCAGGTGAAGTTTAACACGGGCTCATCCTGAAGTAGCTTTACACGAGTTACTTCTAAAAACTTCTAAATGTAGCTTCACACGGGCTCATCCTGAAGCAGCCCTGCCCAGGCTCCTTCTAAATATATTTCTAGATGCAGTTTAACACAGGCTCATCCTGAAGCAGTCTTACACGGCTGCCTTCAAATACATTTCCGAATGCGGCTTGACACATGCTCACTCCAACATATCATTCAGATAAAGTCAGACAAAGATTTCCTTCTGATACGCTTTTGGAAAAGTCAGGTGTAAACTCCTTCCAATACCTCTTTTAGTTAAAGTTGGGCATATACATCTTCTAGTTCATATGAAATCAAGCGTAGATTTCTTTCTGATATTCTTTTGGAAAAGTCAGGTGTAGACTCCTTCCAATACCTCTTATAGTTGAATTCGTGCGTATATATCTTATAGTTCAGATGAAATCAAGGGTAAATTTCTTTCTGATACTCTTTTTGGAAAAGGTCAGGCGTAGACTCTTTTCGGTACCTCTTCTAGTTAAAGTCGGGCGTAGACATCTTCTAGTTGGATGAAATCAAGCGTAGATTTCTTTATGATGCTCTTTTTAGAAAATTCAAGCATAGACTCTTTCCGGTACCTCTCCTAGTTGAAGTCGGGCGTAGATATCTTCTAGTTTGGACGAAATCAGGCGCAGATTTATTTTTGATGCTCTTTTTGGAAAACTTGGATGTAGACTCTTTCTGGTACCTTTTCTAGTTGAAGTCGGGCGTAAACATCTTCTAATTCAGATGAAATCAAGCTTAGATTTCTTTCTGATGCTCTTTTTGGAAGTCAGGCGTAGACTCTTTCTGGTACCTCTTCTAGTTGAAGTCGGCGTAGATATCTTCTAGTTTACATGACTTCATCTTCTAGTTCAGATGAAGTCAGACGTAGATTTCCTTCTGATACGCTTTTGGAAAATTCATGCGTAGACTCCTTCCAATACCTCTTCTAGTTGAAGTCTAACATAAACATATTCTAGTTCATATGAAATGAAGCATAGATTTCTTTCTGATACTTTTTTGGAAAAGTCAGGTGTAGACTCCTTCCAATACCTCTTCTAGTTGAATTTGGGCGTATATATCTTCTAGTTCAGATGAAATCAAGTGTAAATTTATTTTTGATACTCTTTTTGGAAAAGGTCAGGCGTAGACTCTTTCTGGTATCTCTTCTAGTTGAAGTCGGGCGTAAACATCTTCTAGTTAAGATAAAATCAAGAGTAGATTTCTTTCTGATGCTCTTTTTGGAAAATTCAGGTGTTGACTCTTTCTGGTACCTCTCCTAGTTGAAGTTGGGCATAGACATCTTCTAGTTCAGATGAAATCATGCGTAGATTTCTTTGTGTTGCTATTTTTGGAAAATTCAGACGTAAACTCTTTCTGGTACCTTTTCTAGTTTAAATCGGGTGTAGACATCTTCTAGTTTGGATGAAATCAAGGGTAAATTTCTTTCTGATGTTCTTTTTGGAAAAGTCGGGTGTAGACTCTTTCAGGTACCTCTTCTAGTTAAAGTCGTGCGTAGACATCTTCTAGTTTGGATGAAATCAAGTGTAAATTTCTTTCTAATACTCTTTTGGAAAAGGTCAGACGTAGACTCTTTCCGGTATCTCTTCTAGTTGAAGTCGGGCATAGACATATTTTAGTTTGGATGAAATCAAGCGTAGATTTCTTTCTAATACTCTTTTTGGAAAAGTCATACGTAGACTCTTTCTGGTACCTTTTCTTGTTGAAGTCGGGCGTAGACATCTTCTAGTTCGGATGAAACCAGGCGTAGATTTCTTTCTGATGCTCTTTTCAAAAAAAGTCAGGCGTAAAATCTTTTCGGTATCTCTCCTAGTTGAAGTCGGGCGTAGACATCTTCTGGTTTAGATAAAATCGAGCGTCTATTTATTCTGATTATTCTTTTGGACAAAGCCAGGCGTAGACTCGTTCCAAATACATCTTCTAAGACAAAGTCGGGCGTAGACTCAGTATAATTTTCTTATCAACAGTTATCCTGGATGGCATCTATAAGCCCATATGCGACGAATCTCTAACACCTCTCTAAATGGCATCCTTAATCCCATTCACGGTAGAATCAACCAATAGTGTTACTTCGTACACAGGCGAGTGCAAATTTCTGGGCACTTAAGTGTTAAATCATCTTCTATCTTCAAGTCACAAATGGCGGACATGCCAATCTAACACTTCAGGTTTAAGAAGATTGAATAGAGGCAATTGTTGTACCCTAAACTTTTCCCTCCCATTTTATTTAAGACATTCTTCTAGGGTTCTAAAATACTCAAGGATGCTCAAGAGTTGATCAGACAAATGCTCCTCCTAAGCAATGGGTCTACAACTAGGGTTTTGAGTTTCTCAAGGAATATTGGGTTTCAAGGGTCTCAAATGGTTTCCATGTTCCTCCATAGGTCTTCAACAATGTTTATATGAAGTTTCAAGTCTTGCATCACAAGATTGCTCAGTCCATAGCTCAGATGATTGAAAATCAATTGTATTAGGTAAAAAGTCAACTATGATCAACATACAGTCAAACTTCACGGTTTTTGGTCAACATCAACATTTTTAAGTGATATTCATCATTTGATCAAGGTTTGGTCATGATTCCTCAAGGAAAGCCCTCAAATCATCAAAAGTCAAGAGTTGCCAAATTAGGGTTTCCTTAGGAGAAGTCAACTGAACTTTGACCAAACATAACTTTCACATGCTTCATCAACTTTTCCCCAACCAAAGACCATTTTGAAGGAAATTCAATTCTCTACAACTTTGTATCTGTATGCTCAATTCCAAAAACTGCTTCATTTGAGAGATATGACCCAATACATTATAGGTCATTTCAAAAGTCAATAAAAAGACACTTTTTGTCAAGGCAACTTACATCAAGATAAAGTCTCCAAATGCAAAAATGATCAAAAGATAAATTGAAGAGGACATCTTAAGCTTTCCAAAAGTCTAAGATCACCTTCAAAATATGAAAGTTGAGAGAGTTATGACTATTTCAAGTTGGGAAATTTTGGTAGAATTCATGAATACCAAATTGAGCAAACTTGAAATTTTAGACTAATGAGCCTAACTTTTGATTTTCAAACATATTCATAATGTGTTAGAGGACCTCTAAATATATTCACATTTTTTATGATTTTTGTTTCTTTTATTTGAATTTTTTATTCATTTAAATGCAAGTAAATCAAATAAAATATAAAATCATTGGGCCAAGGGGCATGGGCTTTTAAATTCAATCACATGGAGGCCCAAGAACACATGATAAACTTTCCAAAACCGTGAGAGACCTATATGGAAGCATACCTTCATTATTTTGGAAATAATTCATTCCATGATGGTATAAGATTCTTGCCATGTTTGTTTGATATATTGCCTCCTCCATATAAGCACAACTCATACCAATGAAAAGGACACGAAAATATTGCCTCAAACACACCTCTGAAATTCACAAAATTCTCAAGAAAAGTGCAAAGTTGTATCACAAGATCCAGTCACTCTCAATCCAAACCAAATATCCCATTACCATCCTGGAGGTCCCAAGTACTGTTTCCAAATGTTAATCAAGCGAAATACATCTCAGAATCGTGCCACCAAGCATCACGGTGTTGGTAGTTTTCTCAAATTTCAAACTTCTGGTTCATGCGTTATTAATTGATTTAGTGCAATCATACATGTTTATATTGATATATAGAATAATTTTGACGCATAGTATGTGAGTTTCAATGCAGGAATAAGGCCACGCCATTACTAGGGCATAAGGAGTTGTCTGCTTCGTATCTTTGAATACGCTATATTCAGGCCAAACGACCACTACCATTGGATTCAGAAGTCTTGATTCAGGGGGGTAGAATCCCTAGGAACCACTGACATCTTCTATTTTACAGGGATGAAGAAGATGTTCGCCGGAGAAGACGACCGGAGCTAGGGCTTCGGCGCTTCTCTGACCCAGTAATTTAAATTTATTATATATATATTTTGTTTCGTTTACACGAACGGATGTATAGTCACCCCAGTGGCATTGACAACGCGCTTTAAGGCTTTAGTGCAGAAGGGCAGGGGTTCGATCCCTGCCTTTTGTGATTTTTTTCCATATTTTTTAACTTCTTCAGATCAAATGCAGCGTGTTCCCATAAGCCCATCGTACACACTGCTAGGCCTCACCATCAGGTCTGTATAGATCTGATCCAACGACCCAAGATCTACAAACGCACGGTGAATCTCTTGGAGCCACTCACACCGGGTCCTACGTTGGCATCTTGGATCTAGACCTCTTCCTTTGAGCACTCTCCATTTTTCTTCATACCAGGCCCAATGTTGTTTTTTTTATATTCTTTATATTTAATTTTTCTTTTACTTTTATCCATTTATTTTATTTAATTAAAAATACAAAAAAAAAACTAATTTTTATTTAAAAATGGTTTTTTATTTAAAAAAGGAAAAAAGTAGAAATAATTAGATTTTAATTATTTTATTATCACTTTAATTATTTTTCATAAATAAAAAACAACCAAAAATATTTAGGTTTTAAATACCTTATTCTAATTTCTTTTCTTTTTGCTATTTAAATTCTAAAAAACAAATGTATAGGTCGTACGTTTGATTTTGTAATACCTTAGTTTATTTTCCCGCATTTTCCCTTATTATGTAACTGCTCATGGGATGTAATAGCCTAGGTTTATTTTCCCACACTTTTACTTTCCGCACCTATGTATGTATGTATGTATGTATGTATGTATGTATGTATGTATGTATGTATGTATGTATGTATGTATGTATGTATGTATGTATGTATGTATGTATGTATGTATGTATGTATGTATGTATGTATGTATGTATGTATGTATGTATGTATGTATGTATGTATGTATGTATGTATGTATGTATGTATGTATGTATGTATGTATGTATGTATGTATGTATGTATGTATGTATGTATGTATGTATGTATGTATGTATGTATGTATGTATGTATGTATGTATGTATGTATGTATGTATGTATGTATGTATGTATGTATGTATGTATATAACTGTATAATAACTAGGGTTTGTATGGCAAGATTTAAAATCAAATGCTAGAAAACCTTAAATACAAGATAAAATAACTGAATCAAAATATAATTCACACACGTACCTCTAGGATGACCCCACTTATTGCCTTCAGATAAAACAGTCATGTCCCTCGAACGTGGGACGCTTTAGCAAAGACCCTCGGTTAAAATATCGTAGTCCCTCGATGACCCTTCGATGCTGCCTTCAGTAAACGATCTTAGTCCCTTACAAGAAATCGCTAAAGCGCCCTACGAGTTCCCTTTAAGACTGTACGATGACCCGTGCCTGTCCCTAAAACATCCAATGATAGGGCTTCCTACTAACTAATGATAGGATAAAACTATCTAAAGTAAGAGGAAAAGAACAAAAGACTTTTTAGTAGGTAGATAGTTCTTAATCGCTTGCTCACTGTGATACGGTGGGAGAACTGACTAGAAGTTTTACGTTTCATTCGCACTTGTGCGGTTAGCAAGAGTCGCCACCGACTTTTCTTTTATCCAAAAGGAAAGGTAAAAAAGCACAGGAAAGACCTTTCGAGAATTTTCTCGGGTTCAGGGGGTAGATTATGAAAAGGGGGGGTATTAGCACCCTTTTCATCCATGGGCTCTTAGTTACTCGTTTAGATCACTTGCTTTTATTTGATTGTGTGTTTGTGGTGTGGGTTTTGAAAGTATTTTGAAAAATTTCTTTGTAATGGTTCTCGTCTCTATAAGAACGTATACAAAGTTTTGTTTCGAAAAATGGTTCAAAGATGTGTTTGTGAATCGTGTTTTGAAAGGAAGTTTTGCAATGGTTCTCATCTCTGTAAGAACGTATACAAAATGTTTTAACTTTTTGAAAATGTTTTGAAATGGAGGTGTAAGTGTAAAAGTTTTGTCGTGAGCAAGCGAGTAACTAAGAGCGAATCTATCTACTCGAAAGGTCTTAAGTTGTTCTTTTCTTCTTCCTTTTAATGGTGTTATCTTACCATTGATTTGGTAAGAAGCCCTACCATTGGATGTAAAGGGAAAGGCGTGGGTCAATTTTACAATCATTGAAGGTAACTTGTGAGACGCTCTAGCATTTTTTGTAAGGGACGAGATCGTTTTAATCAAAGGCAACATCAAGGGTCATCGAGGGTCTACGATCTTTGTTTATCGAAGGGTCATTTGCTAGAGTGTCTCATATTCGAGGGACATGATTGTATTTCTGAGGAAACGAGCGAGGTTACCCTAGAGGTGCGCGTGTGAAAAAGTGTGTTGGTTTCAAGTTATTTATTCTTTGATTAGGTCATCTAGCGATTGATTTTTGAATCTTGCCATACATGCCTAATTACTATACAGTATATAGAAAGTGATAAATTGCGGGAACTAAAATTCTAAGCTATTACAGAATGTTCGAGAATGGGGGTACAATTGTTACAAATGGGGATGAATCAAAAATAGCAATGTCCAAATATCAAACAATACAACCAAATCGAATTGTTGTGCGATTTAATATAAAGCTATGACAGTTTATGAAATAAAATCAACAAAGTATGAAATGTATGTATTTACTTGAAAAGAGAAAAATAAAATCTATTTTAAAAAGAAATTGATTTAAATTAATCTTTATTAATATTTTTTGTGTATTTTATTAATTATGTAAATAAAGAAAGAAACTAAACTAATTTATTGTTTTTTTTTGGTATTTTATTAAATGTAAAAAATAATAAAAATGAGTTTTTTATAAAAAGAGAAAGTGGTAAAAAACTAATCACTAAAACACTAAATTAATTTAATAAAATGTTTTAGGTTTTATTAGTATATTGTTAACAAAAAAGAAATAAATTAAATTAACAAAAAGGAAGTAACAATGGGCTTAAGGAGATTTGGGGTGTTAGGCCCAAAGAGGAATGGTGTTTGTTGAAACAAAAAAAATAAACAAGGCCAGATGGGGGGTACAAAACGCGTTTGGGCTTTAGGGTAGTGTTGCAAAGCAGGCCCATTGTTATGAACTGTTTAACGTTTGATTAGGGTAAACAAAGATTAGGGTTTGTGGTTCCCCTTTCATCCACAGCGGCGCCGTTCGTCTCTTGTGTTTCTATCTTCCAAATTGTTCATCTTTCTCACTAAACATCCCTATTCTCTTCCTAATTTCGTGAATAAATCGCCCCTTAGCTTCTTTGATTAAACCTGATTTACGTCTTTTTTCGGAAATCCCTAAGTTTGAAATGAATTTGACTAAAGGGTTTGAAATTTGTTTTGATCTGATCTTCCCCTCACTTTCCGTTACCGGAGCTCTCTCTCTCTCACCTCCTAACTAAGCGCTAACATTTTTGTTTCTTTGAAAGGTATGATTCTGTGGATTTGAAGCTTGAACAATTTTTGTTGTTGTTTTTTGGCTTTGTTACGTTTTTTTTGTTAATCTACTCTATCATACCTTGAGATGCAGGAAATGGCTCATAAGGAAGGTGAAATAGTAATACCTGTTTGTGGCTTTTCTTGTGAAGTGGACGGGGACAGTGAGACCGAGGGAAATGCTCCTTGGTGGCGGAATTGGCAAGGAGGAAGAGATGATGACCAAAACCTTGCTTTTCTGGCTTGGGTCCCTTTTGACAGGTACCAGCTTTCCTTGTTTTGATGATGATCTTGACTTGATAATGATTGCTGGGACTTTGTGATTGTTTACTGTGTTTTCTTTTTTTGTGATGAGGACTGTTGGTTGTCTTCTGGGTCGTTTGAGGCTTGTTTGAATTGTTTGACAGTTTGATGCCTTTGACAGTTCTTTGGTTGATGGTGATTTTTGTTAACAGTTTTTTGAGGTTTGAACTTGTTGACAGTATTTTTGAAGGTTATGTTTTGTTGGCTTGAGATTAGGCTTGGGATTTTGTATGTTTGAAAATGGTTTGATGATGTTTGAGACCTTTTTTCTGGTTTTCTGGGTTTAAGATGTTTGACAGGTTTGATGAGTTTGTGAAGGTTGTGAAAACTTGGAGATTTTTGATGGTTTTTAGGCTTGTATGTTTATGGTTTTGCTGTGGGTTGTCACAGATTTGTGACTGTTTCTGCTTGGTTTGGGATCAATTTTTTTTTGGTTATATGTTTGGATATTTTGGCTTGTTGTTGCTACTGGTTTGTGACTTTATGGTTATGTAGGTTTTTTGGTTATGCAGGTTTGGTGTTGAAAATGGTTTTACAGTTTGGGGGTTGATGTCAGTTTGACAGTTTGGACTTTTTTGGGATTTTGATAATGGTTTGATGGATGAGGCTTGATGATGGTTGTTACAGTTTGCAGGTTTTTTGACAGTGGAGACTTTGGCTTGTATGTTTCAGCAGGTTTTGATGCTTTTGGACTTTGATAGTATTTTTGGACTTTGATAAAATTCATAGTTTGATGATTTCTCTCTATCTCTTTACTTGAGCCCTGCCTACTGTTATATTTAGGTTGCTTTGGTTTGACAGCCTATTCAAAAAAAGAGGGGGGAAAACCATCATATTTTGAATACTTTGGCCTTTTTGTTCTTTTGCTCTCTTTGTTGCAGTTTTGTTTCCCAGCAATCTCTATGCAACTTGTGACAGGCTGTGGGTAGGGCAACAAGGCTGTACCTTTTGTGCAATTCCAATAACTTAGGTGATTTCTTTCCTCTCTCCTCTCTTAATGATAAAAAACAAATTGCTTTTTCTGAAAAGTTTGCAAATAAAATGGGAAATGATGAAAATGGCTTATTGAAATAAGCCTCTTGCTTGTTGACTTGGTTTACCATATTGCTATACTTCTGCCTTTTTTTGTTGCCTGCTTCCTACTGCTATGCTACTTGTTGCTTGTACTGCTTGCATTTTGTTTTTGCCATGCTGTTGTTTGTTTGGTGATGCGTTGCATTCAGTTTGGAATATTTGTTTTGGCCATGTTGCTGTTTGTTGCATTCAGTTTGGAATATTTGTTTACATTTCCTATTTATTCTTTTTGTGAACCAAGAGAAATAATTCTCTTGTGATTTGCAAATAGAGAAAAATAAAAAATGTGATGAAATAAAAAAACAGCCTTCTGATTCCAAATTGCAAACTTTAATGATGAACACTTTTTCTTTCTTTTGAAAATTCTTGCTTATGCCCAAATAGTCTTTGTACTAACTATTTCTTCTGTCTTTTGTTTTCATATGAGCACAACTGGATGGTGGCAAAGCAGAGGAAGCAAGAGACTCTGTGGCAAGCATGGAAGCAAAGGAAGCTCAGTCAACCTTAGGCATAGATTCACTTTCTTTGTAATTTAGAGAGAAACATTCAATCGATTGTACTAATTTATTTTTCAAATACGATAAGTTGTAAAACCTAAAGTGTTTAAATAATAAATTGTTTTGTAACAACTTTTGAAATAAATGGAGAAAGTCTTATGAGATATTCCGATGTCCATTAAAATCCTTTACTGTCAGTAACTCACAATTTTCTCTTCGCATCTTAACTAAATCTTAAAGATTCCCAATCAATATAATTGAAACAAAATGTTCCCATCTGACAACTTAAACTTCAAGTAAACCAATAATTCTGTAATCTTGCAACTGCATTCCAATCAAAACACACACTGTCTATTCCAATTCCTAAACAAGCAATTGTTTTTAGAAGACGAAAATCATTTGGTTAACCTTGAAAACAAACACTATTTTTTCAGTAATCTTGAGAAAGCATGAAAAAATTGTGAAAGCCAATTGGATCTTTGAGAATTCATTTCTTTTGAGAATTACAAAAGAAAACCCTAATTGCTGGTTTACTGCCAAATGAGAAAATCTGTCTGATCGATTCCTGAGCCAAATTGAATATTTGAGAAACCCTAGGGTTGTGCTTTCTATGAAAAATGGGAGGGCAAATTTTGGGGTACAACAGCTGTCCCTGTTCAATCTTCTTGAACCTGAAGAGTTAGATCGACGAGTTTTGCCGTTCGTGACTCGAAGGTAAAAGATGATTGGACACTAGAGTGCCTATAAATTTGCGCTCGACAAAAGTGTAATTGAGGGAATGGGCTTAAAGATGCCATTCGGAGATATATTAGAATCTTGTTGGAGATGGGCTTGCAGATGCCATCCAAGAATGTTTGGTTGTAAATCGACAGAATAAGCATCAGAATGGTATCCGTATTTGGAACGTATCTGAATTGTATCCGTACTTGGAATCTGAATGAGTGACATAATGACTTCCGTGTCTGGAGTGTATCTGGATTGTATCTTGAAATTAAGTCTGAATGAGCGATATAATGGCTTCCGTGTCTGGAGCGTATCTGGACTGTATTAGTAATTTTTGGATATTTGTTAAAGATAGTTGTTAATCTTATCCTGAAAAGGGTAAAATGTTAGCTGAAACACAAAGTTATGTTGCATGAAATGTATGATGCAATAAATGTGTTTTATTCATGTTTATGATATGTGAATGTAATGTATGCGCATGTAAGCTGATTTGCTGTATTGCTGAGGAAAATAAATCCTTGACTGCTGGGGATAATAAAATCTTCGACTGCTGCCGGGGATAATAAAATCTTCGACTACTGCCGGGGAAAATAAATCCTGGACTGCTGTTGAAGAGTATGTGTGTCTTTAAACTTTGCTTAGAATGTTTCCAATGGGGATTCCTGTTTCGTTGTTTGAGGAGGATTCCGCTGGGAAATGTTGATTTTTGTCTTGAGAGAAATAGAATTTTAGGAGCTTCGGTCGTCCGTTATTCTACTGGGGTACCATCTCTATTGAATTTTAGGAACTTTGATCGTCCGTTATTCTACTGAGGAATCATCTTTGTTGAATTTTGGGAACTTTGATCGTCCGTTATTCTACTGAGGAAACATCTTTGTTGAATTTTGGGAACTTTGAGCGTCCGTTATTCTACTGATAATCCTCTTTGTTGAATTTTGGGAACTTTGATCGTCCGTTATTCTACTGAGGAAACATCTTTGTTGAATTTTGGGAACTTTGATCGTCCGTTATTCTACTGAGGAATCCTCTTTGTTGAATTTTGGGAACTTTGATCGTCCGTTATTCTACTGAGGAATCATCTTTGTTGAATTTTGGGAATTTGATCGTCTGTTATTCTACTGAGGAAACATCTTTGTTGAATTTTGGGAACTTCGTTCGTTCGTTATTCTATTGAGGAATCATCTCTGTTGAATTTTCGGAACTTCGGTCGTCCGTTATTCTATTGAGGAATCATCTCTGTTGAAGAGGAAAGTTGGATGAACTAATATCTGGTCGTGGTCCAGGCTTCATAGCTTGAATTTTGTGAGAATTTGATTGCATATTTCCTGAAAGGTAAAGGTTAGTTGCATGACATATGTTGTACCCCAAAATTTTCACTCCCATATTTCTCAAGACATGTCAAGAATAATCTTCAAATGGCTCAAGATTGCTCAAGAGTTGGACAGTCAAATCATCTCCTAAGGCAGTCAATTCAAAATTAGGGTTTTGTGTTGCATCAAGGTCCTTACATCCAAATGACCTCAAATTCTCCCCGATGTCCTAATATGTTCTCAAGTTCATCCATGTCAAATTTCAAGCCTTGCAGAGAAAGTTTGGTCAGTCAATTGCTCAAGAGGTCCAAAAATCGACTATGCTAGGGCAAAAGTCAACTGTGACCCAAATACAGTCAAACCTCAAGATTTTTTGTCAACATTATCATTTTGAAGGATAATTCATCATTTTATCAAGGGTTGATCATGATTCATCAAGGATTGCTCAAGATTCATCAAGATTCAAAAGTTGCTAAATTAGGGTTTTGTAGGAAAAGTCAACTCAACTTTGACCAAGCATAACTTTCTCATACTTTATGATAAATGACCCATCCAAATCTCATTTTGAATAGGATTCAATTCCCTACAATCCATCTTAACACCCCAAGGTCAAGAAATGCTCTCACAAAAAGTTACAAATTTGGACATTATAGGTCATTTTTGAAAGTCAACAAAACACCTTTTTTTCCAAAGCTTATAACTTGAGAATGGAATATAAAAATGAGATGATACAAAAAGTCTTGGTTATATAACATCTCAAGGTTTCTAAAAAGTCCAAGAACACTTCCAAAAGTTCAAAATTGAAGAAGTTATGCATTGTTGAAGTTGGGCATTTTTCCAAAATTGCCAAAAGTCAACTATCCTCAAAACTCCAATTTTTGACAAAAGGGGCCACTTTTTCCCACTTGATTTGGTCTTATCACACCACACACGTGTCCTATCTTCAATTTCATGACCAATCATTTATTTTTCTATTTTATTTAGTTTTTATTGATTTAATTCATTTTAAATCAATATTAATTCAAATAAAATCCAAAAATTAATGAAATGAGATTTTTTTGATCATTGCAGATTTCAATTAACAAGATACACCTAATAAAATTCGTATCAAGCTTTGTTATGCACAAAAAATCAGATTTGGTACAAATTTGGAAACTTTATCAATGGTGATCATATCAAATCTCAAACCTTGAATGCACATGGATTGAAAGCCCAACTCTTGAACTAATTCATTCCCTTATACACACACAAGATGTACACATTAAGAACACGACCTGAAGCTGCCCAAAACGGCCAAACAAAAGTTGAAAAAAGCTTGGAAAAAGTGGAAACTGAAATCATACTTAGAGCACGATTCAATCCAAAATCTCTACATAGCCTTCTTGCCTGAGATCCAACGAAGCTATTGGGATCAAAATCAAGCCTTGAAGCAGCCCCAAACTCGCTGTAAGTGTTCTTGAGCATAGTCCTACACATGAAATCGTGAATTCATGTTCTTGCATCTTTTTGCCAATTTTTTTGTACAATCATGCTTAACGTCCAATTTCCAACATTTCTGTATCATTTAATTTCATTTTCACGGCCTCTAACGTGATACCCGAACCTAGGGTTTCCATTCCTTGTTTTTAGGCATTTTTTATACAGGCAAAATTAGGACAAATAATTGGTACAGGGATGCTCAGGGAGGAGAGACGAACACGTTGGTGTTCTTAGCTTGCGTTTACATGGCCTATGATGAATTTTGGAAGCAAGCCACGAATCTTCCTGCGGATAAAAATCCGCAGGTAAGAAAACCAGGGTTTTATTGGAGAAGACGGTTAGGTGTCTTCCCCTGATTGGTCCATTTAAATTATGCGCTCTTTTTTTTTTCCAGGCATAATTGTTTGTTTGATATATAATAATTGCCATTTAATATAATAACAAACAAGCACAATGGTTGGGTTGGTAAGCACGCTGTTACAAAGTCCCTTGGGACCTGGGTTCGAATCCCAGGTCCCCCAAAACTTTGTTGCATTTTATTTTCAGGAAATTCCATGCAGCGCCCAAAGCAGGGCTCACCATACGCCCTTGTCCAGATACTTGCCAAGTGGCTTCAGATCAGATCCATTAGTCAAAACTGCAAGCTTACCATATACTCAAGTCAACAAGCATGCATTGGATGGGAAAAGTCAAACGAGGCTGGGACGTTTTGGGCCTGGAGATTTCCAATCATACACTCAAATCAGGCCCACACCCCCTTGGTTATTTCTTTTACTCTTTATATTTTCATTTATTTATTTTTGTTCTAATTTTTATTTTTATTGTTAATTCACTAATTAATAATTTTTCTAATAAAATCAGAAAACATAAAAAATATTATTTTATTAATTTCATTATTTTTGTAAATAAATAATTTAATTAATTTAGTTTTTAATTAGGTACAATTTTAATATTTTGCAATAAATTAAAATTAATGTAGAATTAGGTTTTAATAACTTTTAACCATTTTTATTTTATTTCCTAAAAACAAAAACCCAAAAAATATATTTTTTTTATTTAATTAATTAATTAAATTAGGTTTAATTTCATTTACTTCAAAAATAACAAAAAAAATCTTTTCTTTAAATAAAAAGGGGTCAAAACCCTAAAAATGCGTCGATCTAATTTTCTCGCACGCGTCTTATTTTTATCCAATATTGTAATTGCTTCCAGTATGTAATAGTTTCAATAGGACTTTTAATTATTTATCGCTTTTATTTACTTTCCGCAATTTAAATTAAAGGGTTTGTTTTTGGCGATGTAAATACCCGACGCCTTGTAATAGCTTAGATTTAATTTCTCACAATTTAATTTCCACATAATATTAACTGTTAGATGTTTGATAAATAGGCAATGCATGACAAGATCAATCTTTAACCTAAAATCAATATAGCTCACCCATGACATGTACAGATAAAAATAACCGAAATAACACACTTGCACATGCCACTTTTAGGGTATACCTCACTTGGTTGCCTCGAACGTGGTCATTGAGTATAGGAAGTTTTAGAGGTCGCCCTCTTGTCCAAAGATCATAAGTTGCCTCGAAACGGTTGCCTCAGAAAAAATGATCTTAGATATTAGGGTTACCACTAAGGCGTTCTAACATTGCTTTAGTGACCACACGTCCCTTAATCGAATTGACCCGAAAACTCCAACAACGATGCTACCAACTCCTCAATAGTGGGATAGCATTGTCTAAAGGACATTAGCACAGTATAATTCCTTTTTCGAGTAGGTAGATGGTTCTTAAGTACTTGCTCCTTTTAAAACAAAACAAAATTTTTCGCACTTACACTCTCTTCAAAACAAAAACTCTTCTCAAACCCACAAACACAAAGAAAAGCAAACTTTTGAAAACACAATGAGCAAGTACCTAAGAGCCCGTGGATAACCACAGATAGAAAGGGTGCTAACACCTTCCCTTTTTATAATCTACCTCCCGAATCCGAGAAATATCTCAAAAAAGGAATTTTTCTGTGCTTTTGTCCTTTCCTTGTTAGATAAAATAAAAGACGGTGGCGACTCTTGCTTACCGCGACATTTTGCGAAAATAAACGCAAAATGTGAACCAGCATTCCAAAACAGTCAGTTCTATTCCCACCTGTGATCGATGGAAATAGAACTGACTGTTTTTTAATGCTGGTTCGCGAAATGTCGCGGTAAGCAAGAGTCGCCACCGTCTTTTATTTTCTCCAACAAGGAAAGGACAAAAGCACAACAAAATTCCTTTTCGAGATATTTCTCAGTTCGGGAGGTAGATTTATAGAAAGGGAAGGTGTTAGCACCCTTTCTATCCGTGGTTATCCACGGGCTCTTAGGTACTTGCTCACTATGTTTTCAAAAATGTTTGCTTTTCTTGTGCTTGTGGGTTTTGAAAAAGTTTAGTTTGAAAACTTCTAGGTAACTCTTGTATCAGTCCTCAAGAGTGTATGAAGTATTTGTTTGAAAACTTTTGTTTGAAAGTGTAGGTGCGAAAAGTATTTTTGTTTTTTTGAAAGAGCAAGTACCCAGGAGAAATCTACCTACTCTAAAGGAATTAAGCTGTGTAAATGTCCTTTAGACAGTACTATCCCACTATTGAGAAGTAGGTAGCACCTTCATTGGAGTTATTCGGGTCAATTCGATTATAGGGACATGTGTGGTCACCAAAGCAATAGTAGGACGCCTTAGCGGTAACCCTAATGTCTTAGATCCTTTTTATCCGAGGCAACAGTTTCGAGGCAACTTGGATCTTTAGACAGGAGGGCGACCTCTAAAACACCCTATACTTAATGACCACGTCGAGGCAACCAAGTGAGGCATACCCTGGGAGTGGCATGTGCATGTGTGTCAGGTTTCATGTTTAAATTATCTTTGCACATGTATCATGGTGAGCTACGAGTTGGTTTTATTTTTCAGGCAAGTCTTGCATGCATAATTAACAGTTAATAATGGTGCGGAAAGTAACATGCGGAAAGTAAATCTATGCTATTACAAGGCGTCGGGTATTTACATCGCCAAAAACATAACCCTTGAAAAGTAAATTGCGAGAAAATAAAGAAAGCGATAAAAGTCCTAATTATCTATTACATTCTCGGAGCAAGTACATAAATATAATCAAAAATAAATATGCGCGCAAAGAAATTAAATCGGGGACGTCCTTAGGGTTTTGACCCTTTTTTGAGAAAAGAATGGACTTTTGGTCCTTTTTGCATTTAATTAAATATTAAACCTAAAACTAATTAATTAATTAATTAAAAGAAAAAGTATTTTTTATGTTTTTTATGTTTTAATAAAAATAAAATAAAAGAAATCAAGTCAAAAGTTAGTAAAAACCCTAATTCTAATTTATTTTATTTATTATGAAAATGTCAAAATTAAACCTAATTAAACTAAATTGGTTTGTTAGTATTTATTTACAAAATAATAAAGTGAAATTAATAAATAATAATAATAAAAATATTTACATTTTTTAGTTGTCTGAATTTATTATGGAAAATATTAATTAAGTTAATTAAATAATAATAATAATAATTAATAATAATAATTAGTAAAAGAAAATTATGAATGAACCAGGGGGGTGTTGGGCCCTTAGGAGGTTAATCTGGAAATTCTATGGCCCATTAACATCAAGCCTTTTTGACTTTCTGACTTGTCCAGGGCGCTAGTTGACTGGGAGTACCATGGGCTTCCCATCAGATTCAAGCTTGTGGCCACTTGGCACCTGGATGTTTGAGGTATATGGTGGAATACCTTTGAAAGCCTGCACATGATTAGGGTAAGAAAAATATAAACAAGGATTTTGGGGGACCTGGGAATCGAACCCAGGTCCCAATGGTTACCAGCCAGCTCATCTTCCACTACGCCAACACGCTTCAGTCATCATTGAAATAACAAACAAACATTATATTAAATAATCAATTCATATGCTGCACAAAAGCAAAACACGCGCCCTTTTTCAAACCAACCAACCACGTATCAACACGCAGTCGTCTTCCTCGTTTGCCTGTAAAAAGAACAAATAGATAGCGGGGGTTTTTAACCCCCACAACCTGCAAGGACGAAAAATAGCGAATAGCAGTGTGGTTAATAGAACTATTTCGCGAGTATGGCTTTGTGTTCGTCTGGATGCAACGGTTCCAACCATGGGTCTCTTAAAGCCTGATTTTTCCTGTACAGCAAAGCCCTAATTTGAACGTTTATGAACCCTAAATTTCATTAATGGCATTTTTGGATTCTGGGTGTTTCAATGCAATTAAACTATGCCATTAGTTTCATGTGAGTTCTAGCAATGCAAAACACACAAAAAATCACGTTAATGATGCATGAATTAAGCTATTCGATTATGGACAAAGTATGCAAACCGTGAAACTGTTCTTGGTGATTCTTTGAGCTTTAGCGTGTGGTTTTGATTGCAAAACGTTCCTCACACTCCCAGCAACGTGTTTGAATCCACAAAAGTCCTTGAATTGGCCTGGAGCCTGGAAAACAATTTTCAAGTTTTTTTGAGTTTTTTTCAAAGTTGCTATGGCTTTGTATGCAGTGGTTTCACGTCTGCATGAGTAGGGTTTGATTGTGTATTTATAGAGGAAGAGAATTAGGTTAAATCTTGGCCAAGAAATCCATGGAATTGATGCTTGTATATTTGATTTGCAATCATATATTTTTGAATCTTTTTGATTGGAAAAACTTGCCAAACTTGGAGATTCTTGTCCCTTTGATTTGCACACGAATTTTCCAGCTTGATTAGGTCATTCTTGCTTCAAAAAAAGATTGAAAAACCATATCTTTGAATTTCCTACAATTTAAATTAATTAAATGAATTAAAATCAATTAAAAATCCAATTAATTAATAAAAATAAGAAAATAAATTCAAATAGGCTTGATGGGTCGTGCATAAGTCATGGATAAAGTTTCAAGAAGAAATTTGAGGCCCATTAGCAAAAACAAAGTGTTTTGAGCAAAGTTGACTTTTGCAAATTCACAAAAATTTCCCAACTTCTCCAATGCATATCTTACTCAATTTTGATCATATGAACATGTTCTTGGACATTTTGGAAAGGTCTTGAAGTCCTCTAACCAATGCCTTTGGTCCCATGTCATTTGGATTTACCAATCTCAAGTTATGGTCTTTGACTTAAAGTGCATTTTTGTTGACTTTTGAAATTGACCTATAATGTGAAAATTGATAACTTTTTATGAGAGCATTTATTGGACTTTGAGTGTGAAGATGGATTGTAGGAAATCACATCCCATTCAAAATGAGCATTGGATGGGATTTTTCTGATGAACCATGAAAAAGTTATGCCCTGGTCAAGATACAGTTGACTTTTCTGCTGTCCAAAAATAGCAACTTTTTGCATCTTGATGATTTTTGAGCCATCCTTGTGGAATCATGATCAAGACTTGTTCAAATGATGATTGTGTACTCAAAATAAGATGTTGACCAAAAATTCTGACTTTTGACTGCAAAATGACCATTTTGTCCCTGCAGTTGACTATTGATCAAATAGGGCTTTTGACTGTGGAATTTGACATTGTGAGTCTTGAAACTTGCCATGTGGGTACTTGAGAATGTATGGAGGCCTATGAGACTTGATTGAGCCATTGAAAACCTCAAATTCCTTGAAGGCACCAAAACCCTAATTTTGACTGGCTTAGGAGGTGGTTTGGACTGTGCAATCCTTATGTAGACTTGAGCAATTTGAAGATGACCCTTGACAAATCTTGAAGAATATGGGAGGGCAAATTTTGGGGTACGACACCACCGATCACAGAACTGGCGACTCTGCTGGGGATATTTATAAGTGAGGTGTACCTTAGGATTAGATCATTATGTTTTCAATTGTATGCTTTGTATGCTTTAATTTTGTGGGCTTGTATCGGAGTTCTATAGATCCTAACCCGGATCTAGGGATACCCTTTAGGTAAGTAGCAATAAACGGTGAGGGATCTGTACGGCGTAGACCGATACGGATGAAGCAGTAGCTATGTTGGTGTGTCACTTTAGTCTGTTGTGTTGGAACGAGGAGAATATGGGTCTTCTAAGGGGTCAGTAAGCACCAACTGACCTTAGAACCTTAAATTGACCAACTTGGCCATAGAACAGTAGCAGTATGCTACACTCATTGAGACTAAACTCTCGCGATGATTCCTGCCGCAAGAAAAGGTTGCTAAACTGGAATTATGACCGATTGAGGGTATTCAATGATATTTATATCCTCTAGAACCCGGTTACTATTTTTAGGACAGGTTTAAACCAACTGAACTGAAAGAGGGTAGTACCTAAGCTCCATGCCAGCCTGAAATCTAAGGGCTCTCAGTGTGGCTTGTGTGCCTTTACCATGTTTGCTATTTGTGGATACTTGTGATGTGCCTACTATCATGACATCATGACATCATAACATTGCATACATCTTGCATAAGGACTAACCTATTTCAAAGACAAGAGGGTTTCATCTTTGCTCTGTTTTGTAGGTCATCATGATGCCCATGCGTAAGAATATCATCTGGATCAACTTTGTCCAATTCCCTACCTTGCTTAAAGAGTTGGTTGCCAAGATGCCTGACACTACTTCCTTCGTCAGGAGGCATGGTTCTCTTCTTAGTTTGGTCACCTCCAAATTGGACGAGCAGATGATGAGTGTCCTGGTCCAGTTTTATGATCCGCTGTACCATTGTTTTATTTTTCAAGACTATCAGCTGGTTCCTACCCTAGAAGAGTTCTCTGAGCTGCTTGGTATCTCTGTTTTGGAGCAGACTCCGTTTACTGGTTGGGGGAAGACCCTTAGGCCCGAAGAAATTGCTGCAGCCCTTCATTTGACCAAAGAGGAAGTAATGGCTAATTGGGAGACTAGGAGCGGAGCAAAAGGATTTTTGACTAAGTTTTTGGTTGGCAAGGCTAACTACTTCTGGGATAGCCTAGACTTTAAGGACTTCGAGGATATTCTGGCTCTTCTGATTTATGGCTTGGTATTGTTTCTGAATCCTGACACCTTTGTTGATGTGAATGTGATAAATATCTTCATCTCTCAGAACCTTGTACCCACTCTCTTGGGTGACATTCTTCATCAGCTCTATGTTCGTACTGCCCGAAAGCGGGGAACCTTGATGTGTTATGCTTCTTTATTGTCGAAGTGGTTTATTTCGCACCTCCCTAAGTCAGTATTGAAGAACAAAGAAGGAATGTGCTGGGCTTATAGGGTGATGTCTCTTTCTCATAATGACATTATCTGGACTCTCAAAGGTATGGATGAGGTGACTATCATTGATCGCTGTGGAGAGTATCCTAATGTTCCATTGATAGGAACCCATGGAGGAATTTCTTACAACCCATGCTTAGCTCTCCGTCAGTTTGGAAGAGCCATAAGAGAAGGACCTCACGAGATGCTAATGCCTCATATCATCTTTGATTTTCAAGGGGATAGTGACGAGCAATGTCGCAGATTCATAAGGGCTTGGGATAGAGTTCACTAGTCTGATCCACATGAGCTGGGTCCAAAGACTTCACTCCCGATGGAGCCATATCTCAGATGGGTCCGTATCCGTGCCCAAAAGCTAGGTATGCCATATGAAGCTGTCTGGCCTGTCACTCTTGAAGTTGCTAATGAAGAAGGGGTTCTTCCAACCATTCTCCATCCTTATATGCCCACTGACATTGGGGCCCTGAAGAGGTCTTGGATGCAGTTGAGGGATGAATGGGATTCTTATCGGGAGAAGTTCAACGAGCAGGAGCAGAAGATCCAGAAGCTAACTAGACAGTTGGAGAACAAGCGGATCCTGAATGATTATGTCCGCACTGATAAGAAGAGACCATGGGAGCATTGATGGGACTTTGATGATTTCCTTTCCAGTTTTTATTTACTTTTCAGTATTTCCATTCTTGTAATGCCATAAGGGAAATTTGTTGAACAATTTAAATTTTGAAGTTTAAATCTAATAAAGTGTGTTTCCCTTCTTGTTTACAAATTTAAATCTCGATTGTCTTTGAGATCATAAATCATACGCATTTCATCTCATGCACTTCATAAACAGTTACCCTTTTACAGGTCTCTTATCTTCTTCGCTGTTTATTTCAGCGATCATCATGTCTACTGAACCTTCAACTGAGCAAGCTATCAAGGCCCTCCAGGCCCAGAATGCCCAATTTCAAGAGCTGTTCATGAGTCTAGCTAAAGGTCAGCAGGACCTGAAGACCTTGATTCTGAAAGAGAAGAAGAAGAAGAAGAGGACAGTCTTGTTCAACACTGGTCCTAGGTTTGGAAACAGGCTACGGGATGAAGTTGATTTGACCACCTCATCTGAAGGGAAAGATAGTCCACAAGAAAGGAGGGCTCCTAGCCCTGTGGTCTCCGACAACAAGACAGACTACGATGAAGAACAGTATCCTCCTGCTGAGGATAAGTACAAACAGCTGGAAGACCATTTGAGCGCTATGGAAATTCAGAAGGTACCCGGTCTGGACTTCGGAGATCTAGGTCTATCATCTGGGGTGGTGATTCCCCATAAATTCAAGGCACCAGCCTTTGCTAAGTATGACGGGGTTTCTTGTCCGAAGCTGCACCTCCGGTCATATGTGAGGAAGATCCAGCCTTACACTGCTGATAAGAACTTATGGATCCATTTCTTTCAAGACAGTCTCTCAGGGACTCAGCTTGAGTGGTTCTATCAGTTGGACGGAACCAGTATCCGCAGTTGGGAAGATTTGGCTACTGCATTCTACAGGCAGTATCAATACAACTCCGACCTCGCTCCTACGCGTACCCAACTCTAGGGTATGTCAATGGGAACGGGTGAAGGATTTAAAGATTATGCTCAGAAGTGGAGAGACCTCGCCGGAAGGGTGCAACCACCCTTAGCTGATCGGGAACTTGTTGATATGTTTTTGGGGACCCTGTCTTGTCCATTTTTCAACCACTTGATTGGAAGCTCTTCATCTGGGTTTGCAGATCTTATTTTGACTGGTGAGAGGATTGAGGCTGGTATTAAGGCTGGGAAGATACAGAAGGGTGCCTCGTCAAGTACCGAGAAGAAGCCGTTTAAGAAAGAGTCCAGTGCTGTCTACAGTGCAAGAAGACAGAATAGACCTGAACACCACTAAGTTGTTAACGCGATTGTTATTTCAAAACCTGCTGGTGCTCCTTAGTACAATAATCAACAAAAGGTCAAGAGACCTAAGAGGCAATTCACTCGTCTCAGCATGACCTTATCTCAGATTCTGCCACAGTTGCTGAAGACTAATCTGGTGACTCTAAGGGAAGCCCCAAAGAATTCAAACACAACGTCACCAAGGTATAACCCTAACACTCGCTGTGCTTATCACTCCGATAGCCTGGGGCATAATACAAATGATTGTTGGAGTATGAAAAATAAGATACAAGACTTAATCGATGCAAAGGAGATTGAGTTCGGAGCACCAAAGAAGCCTAAACAAGATGCAGTGGTGAATGCTATCAGGGATGACGATGATGAAGAGTTTGATATCGACAGTTGAATCTACCTGACTGCCAACGGTGGATTAAGCAACTGGACAGCGAAGGATTCTATGCCCGTTTCAGTTGTTACCCAGTAATGAAACTCTTTGTTTTGAATTTGTAACAGACAATGTTTTATACTTTACGGCCCGGTGTCTTACCCGGGGCACCGTGGCTTCATTTGTGAGGGCTTTTGTGTGTCATTTTCATATATCATTAATAAAAGCATTGGACGTTTTTTTTGCATTTCAAATTTTGCGCTCCTTGTTTTTCTTTATTATATATTGCAAAACAGCTATTTTACACACTCACGTATACAGGTCTACATTCACTCCGAATCTCATTGGTAACGACTCTGCTACTGCCGGTTATGACTTCGAAAATCTGATCAACTTAGCCGAAGACGAAGGTGAAGATGATTGCGAAGTGCCTGGTGAACTTGCAAGACTGTTGCTCCAGGAAGAGAGGGCTATTCAGCCGCAGGAAGAGCCGGTGGAATCAGTGGATCTGGGTACTGAGACAGATAAGAAGGAAGTCAAGATTGGTGCCAATCTGGAGCCTAGTGTGAAACAACGGTTGATTCAGATGCTGCGTGACTATGTTGAGATCTTTGCCTGGTCTTACAAAGATATGCCTGGTTTGGATACTGATATTGTGGTTCATCGCCTGCCTACCAAGGAAGAATATGCTCCAGTGAAACAGAAGGTTCGCCGTATGCGCCCAGAGATGTCTGAGAAAATCAAGGCTAAAGTTATGAAACAGTTTGACGCCGGCTTTCTAGCAGTTACTTCTTACCCTCATGGGTGGCCAACGTGGTTCCACTACCGAAGAAAGATGGTAAGGTCCGAATGTGTGTTGACTATAGGGATTTGAACAGGGCAAGCCCCAAGGATGACTTCCCTCTACCTCATATCGACGTTCTGGTTGACAACACTGCTCAGCATAAGGTATTCTCCTTTATGGATGGCTTCTCAGGTTATAATCAGATTAAAATGGCTCCCGAAGACATGGAGAAGACAACTTTTTTTACTCAGTGGGGTGCCTTTTGCTACAAGGTCATGCCTTTTGGGTTGAAGAATGCTGGGGCAACATATCAGCGTGCCATGGTTGCTTTGTTTCATGACATGATCCATCATGAGATTGAAGTATACGTCGACGATATGATTGCAAGGTCCCAGACCGAGGAAGAACACCTTGACCATCTACAAAAGCTGTTTGATAGACTGAAGTTGTACAAGCTGAGGTTGAACCCGAACAAGTGCACCTTCGGGGTGAGATCTGGTAAATTACTGGGTTTCGTCGTAAGTGACAAGGGTATTCAAGTGGATCCTGCCAAGGTGAAATCCATACAAGAGATGCCAGCTCCCAGAACAGAGAAAGAAGTCAGAGGCTTTCTGGGACGACTGAATTATATTGCCCGATTCATCTCGCACCTAACTGCTACTTGTGAGCCGATCTTCAAGATGCTGGAGAAAGATCAAGTAGTACGTTGGAACGATGAATGTAAGGCCGCTTTCGAAAGGATTAAAGAGTACCTCTAAGAGCCATCCATCCTGATGCCACCAGTTGAAGGGAGACCTTTGATCTTATACTTGATAGTACTTGACAACTCAATGGGGTGTGTGCTGGGTCAACATGACGAGTCTGGCCGAAAAGAGCATGCTATTTATTACCTTAGCAAAAAGTTTACCGACTGTGAGACCCGATACTCAATGCTCGAGAAAACTTGTTGCGCTTTGGCATGGGCTGCTCGCCGGCTGAGACAGTATATGCTGACTCACACTACCTTGTTGATTTCAAAGATGGATCCAATCAAGTATATCTTTGAGAAGCCTGCATTTTCCGGAAGAATAGCAAGATGGAAGATGATCCTGACTGAATATGACATCCAGTATACGACCCAAAAGGCAATTAAGGGAAGTGTATTGGCAGACCATTTGGCACATCAGGCAGTGGATGATTACCAGTCTATGAACTTTGAATTCTCAGATGAGAATATCATGTTGATAACTGACTGTGAGACACCTGGACCGGATGAAGGACCTGAGGAAGGATCCCGATGGTCTATGTACTTTGATGGAGCTTCAAACACTTTGGGTAATGGCATTGGCGCCGTGATCATATCTCCTAAAGGCTCTCATACTCTGTTTACCGCTCGACTATGTTTCAACTTCACCAACAACATGGCGGAGTATGAAGCGTGTATCATGGGTCTTCGAGCAGCAATTGACCTAAGGATTAAGTTTCTAGGTGTCTTCGGAGATTCCGCTCTCGTGATCAGTCAGATCAAAGGCGAGTGGGATATGAAACACCCAAATCTTATTCCTTACAAGGAGTATGTGTTGACGTTGCTTCCCCATTTCGAGGAGATCACCTTTGAACACTTCCCTAGAGAGGAGAATTAGTTGGCGGACGCGTTTGCTACGATGTCTTCTATGTTCAAAGTCAATTGGGACAACGAGGCTCCCCGGATCATTATTGAAAGATTGGACGAACCGGCACATTGCTGTGATCTTGAGACTGAAGAGGTAACAAAAAAGCCCTGGTTTCATGAAGTAAAAAGGTACCTTGAGGCTCAGGAATACCCCGAGGGTGCATCTGTTAATGACAAGAAGTTTCTGAGGAGGTTCGCGGCGAAGTTCTTCATCAGTAATGGCATTCTTTACAAGCGTAACCATGATTCGACCTTACTGCATTGTGTGGATAAGATTGAAGCAGAAAGGATCATGGCAGAGATGCATGAAGGTACTTTCGAAACTCATTCCAGTGGACATACCATGGCAAAGAAAATCCTCCGGGCAGGATATTACTGGTCCACAATGGAAGCCGACTGTTATCAGCATTCTCGGACATGTCACAAGTGCCAGGTCTATGCTGATAAGGTGCACATACCTCCAGTTCATCTGAATGTTTTGATAGCACCTTGGCCTTTTGCAATGTGGGGCATTGATATGATCAGCGAGATCAGACCTACGGCATCCAATGGGCATCGTTTCATCCTGGTAGCAATTGATTATTTTACGAAGTGGGTTAAAGCAGCTTCCTTTGCTACTGTAACCAAGAACGTCGTGGCACGGTTCATTCGGAACAATCTGATCTGTCGATACGATGTACCAGAGAGGATCATTACGGACAATGGTACCAATCTCAACAACAAAATGATCACTGAGCTCTGCGAGCAATTCAAGATACAACATCACAACTCTTCTCCCTACCGGCCGAAGACGAATGGGGCTGTAGAAGCAGCTAATAAGAACATTAAGAAGATTGTGCAGAAGATGACAGTGACATACAAAGACTGGCACGAGATGTTACCATTTGCTCTCCATGGGTACCGTACCTCAGCACAGACGTCAATAGGGGCAACACCCTATTCCTTGGTTTATGGCATGGAGGCAGTCTTGCCTATTGAAGTTCAAATACCCTCTCTTCGGATCATGAAGGATGCAGGTTTGAGTGAAGATGACTGGATTCAGACCCGACTTGATCAGCTGAACCTAATTAACGAAAAGAGACTCACTGCTATTTTTCATGGTCAGACGTACCAAAAACGGATGATCAAGGTATTTAACAAGAAAGTCAGACGACAAGAGTATCAAGTTGGGGACCTGGTAATCAAGCATATTATTCTACCTCAAGGTGATCCCAGGGGCAAATGGACCCCTACTTACGAAGGGCCATTTGTGGTTAAGAATATTTTCTCAGGAGGAGTTATGATTCTAACCACCATGGATGGTGACGAACTTCCTCACCTCGTCAATGCAGACATAGTGAAAAGATACTACGCCTAATCAAAGACCCGCTAGGTTGACTGGCCTAGGCAAAAATAAGGGCCTCTCGGAGAACCAAAAGGGTTCGGGCAAAAATAAGGGATGAAAATAAAAATCTATACACCCGGCAAGTCGAAAACCTGAAAAGGTGGCTTGGGCAAAAAAGGGTATCCCGGTGGACTCAAAACCCGAAAGGGCGGTCCAGGAAAAAATTAGGGATTAAAGCGTAATACTATGTCTCATTGGATCACCCTACATCCAGACTTCGGCATCAACTATCAAACTCGGAAGGCACTGATCAATCTGATTCATCTTCAACCAACGACAAAGCAATGAGATGCTCGAAGACATAAGGGCAATATCGGAGTTGGAACCCAGTGGGATTATTCACATAGCTGTTTTGTTTCCACAAATTGTATAAATTCTTTTTGTTCGGCGGCGTTCTCTTACTAGGACGTCAGCCTCTTGTACAAAAACGCCTATTTACAGGCAAATTTCAAAATCAATACAACTTCATTTTCAGACAAATTTCAAATTTTTTTTCCTTTACCTGTTTTGTTTTGCAAAGAACGTCCAAAGTTTCATTTTTGATATATGCATTTGACATTAATTGATGATCATAAATATTTACATGTGAAACAAAGGATGAATTACTGGTAATATCATAAATAGGGGCATAAGAAATGTCCAAGCTGTGTAGTTGCTTTGTCCACCAGGTACAAGGTAGATTCAGCTAAAGAATATGGCTACGATACCTTCACTCCCCACAGGGCAAGACAGTAATGGTAGCCCTCCCAGCTGAGACTTGCAACTATGAACAAATCAACAATACTCTCCCCCAAGCAGAGTTAGCCTACCATCAGCCCTAAAGAGGTTGGGTATCCCCAGAAGGTCTTAATCTTCCCCAGCGGAGTATAAAGGTGTTCCCCAGCAAGTATAAGAGCATTCCCTGCAGTCTTAATATTCCCCAACGGAGTATAAGAATGTTCCCCGACAGAATACAAGATACCCCCAGTGGAGCCATTTCCCCAGCGCAATCTAAAAAAGCTTTCCCAATAGAGTTGAATCATTTTCCCCAGTGGACTCTGGAAGTTTATCCCTGGCGGAGTACAATAAACCTCCCCAGCCAGGTTCAAAAGAGCATTCCTAGTAAAACTTAGAGGTTTATCCCCATAAGAGTATAACAGGATTATCCCCAGCAAGTTGCAATTGAAAGATCATCCCCCAGCAAAGTTCTTTCTTTCCCCCCAACGGGAATTCAATCCTCAACAGATTCAATATCACCAGCAACGGTAATCCATCCCCAGCGGAGTTCATCATTGAAATCCCCAACAGAGTTTATCAGTGGAATTCCCAGCGGAGTTTATCGTTAAAACCCTCAGCAGAGCATCTCTTCCCCACAGAGTAATTCCCCAGCGGAGTCATCTCCTCCTGCAGGTTATTCTCACAGTCATCTTTGTTCATCATCCCCAGCGGAAACGAAGAACTCAACTCTATTCTCCAGCAGTTCCGGGATTTATTTTCCCCAGCTAAAACATTACATGTCCATACATCATGATACATGCATATATGCATCATACCATACAATCTCATTTATGTTGAGAACATCATTGCTTGATCCATATCATGCATTGCATATGAATGACCTTACCTTTCAAGAGGGATGCAGTTAAACTCTCAACCTGTCAATGGAGACAACCTGTCAATAGAGACAACCTGTCAATAGAGACAACCCGTCAATGGAGACAACCTGTCAATAGAGACAACCTGTCAATAGAGACAACCCGTCAATAGAGACAACCCGTCAATGGAGACAACCCGTCAATGGAGACAACCTGTCAATAGAGACAATCCGTCAATGGAGACAACCTGTCATTGGAGACAACCTGTCAATGGAGACAACCTGTCAATGGAGACAACCCGTCAATGGAGACAACCTGTCAATGGAGACAACCTGTCAATGGAGACAACCCGTCAATGAAGACAACCTGTCAATGGAGAATACCTGTCAATGGAGACAACCCGTCAATGGAGACAACCCGTTAATGGAGACAACCTGTCAATGGAGACAACCTGTCAATGGAAACAACCCGTCAATGGAAACAACCCGTCAATGGAGACAACCTGTCAATAGAGACAACCTGTCAATAGGGACAACCCGTCAATAGAGACAACCTGTCAATGGAGACAACCCGTCAATGGAGACAACCTGTCAATAGAGACAATCTGTCAATGGAGACAACCTGTCAATGGAGACAACCTGTCAATGGAGATAACCTGTCAATGGAGACAACCCGTCAATAGAGACAACCTGTCAATGGAGACAACCCGTCAATGGAGACAACCCTTCAATAGATACAACCCGTCAACGAAGATAAAACCACCTACCAACAATCTCCAAATGGCATCTGTAATCCCATTCCCGACATCACAATGTTGATACCACTTCATGCGAGTGCAAATTGTGTTCAATCATCTTCCACCTTCAGATCACGAAAGGCCCGAACGTCAATCTATATCCTCAGGTTTAATAAGATTGAACAGGAACTATTATACCCCAAAATTTGCACTCCCATATTTCTCAAGACATGTCAAGAATAATCTTCAAATGGCTCAAGATTGCTCAAGAGTTGGACAGTCAAATCATCTCCTGAGGCAGTCAATTCAAAATTAGGGTTTTGTGTTGCATCAAGGTCCTTACATCCAAATGACCTAAAATTCTCTCCGATGTCCTAATATGTTCTCAAGTTCATCCATGTCAAATTTCAAGCCTTGCAGAGAAAGTTTGGTCAGTCAATTGCTCAAGAGGTCCAAAAATCGACTATGCTAGGGCAAAAGTCAACTGTGACCCAAATACAGTCAAACCTCAAGATTTTTTGTCAACATTCTCATTTTGAAGGATAATTCATCATTTGATCAAGGGTTGATCATGATTCATCACGGATTGCTCAAGATTCATCAAGATTCAAAAGTTGCTAAATTAGGGTTTTGTAGGAAAAGTCAACTCAACTTTGACCAAGCATAACTTTCTCATAATTTATGAGAAATGACCCATACAAATATCATTTTGAATAGGATGCAATTTCCTACAATCCATCTTCACACCCCAAGATCAAGAAATGCTCTCACAAAAAGTTACAAATTTGGACATTATAGGTCATTTTTGAAAGTCAACAAAAACACCTTTTTTTCCAAAGCTTATAACTTGAGCATGAAATATAAAAATGAGATGAGACCAAAAGGGTTGGTTAGATGACATCTCAAGGTTTCTAAAAAGTCCAAGAACACTTCCAAAAGTTCAAAATTGAAGAAGTTATGCATTGTTGAAGTTGAGCATTTTTTCAAAATTGCCAAAAGTCAACTATCCTCAAAACTCCAATTTTTTACAAAAGGGCCCACTTTTTCCACTTGATTTGGTCTTATCACACCACACACGTTTCCTATCTTCAATTTCATGACCAATCATTTATGTTTCTATTTTACTTAGTTTTTATTGATTTAATTCATTTTAAATCAATATTAATTCAAATAAAATCCAAAAATTAATGGAATGAGATTTTCTTGATCATTGCAGCTTTCAATTAACAAGATACACCTAATCAAATTCGTATCAAGCTTTGTTATGCACAAAAAATCAGATTTGGTACAATTTTGGAAACTTTATCAATGGTGATCATATCAAATCCCAAACCTTGAATGCACATGGATTGAAAGCCCAACTCTTGACCTAATTCATTCCCTTATATTCACACAAGCTATACACATCAAGAACACGACCTGAAGCTGCCCAAAACGGCCAAACAAAAGTTTAAAAAAGCTTGGAAAAAGTGGAAACTGAAATCATACTTAGAGCACGATTCAATCCTTGCCTGAGATCCAACGAAGCTATTGGGATCAAAATCAAGCCTTGAAGCAGCCCCAAACTCGTTGTAAGTGTTCTTGAACATAGCCCTGCACATGAAATCGTGAATCAATGTTCTTGCAACTTTTTGCCAATTTTTTTGTACAATCATGCTTAACGTCCAATTTCCAACATTTCTGTATCATTTAATTTCGTTTTCATGGCCTCTAACGTGATACCCGAACCTAGGGTTTCTATTCCTTGTTTTTAGGCATTTTTGATACAAGAAAAATTAGGACAAATAATTGGTACAGGGATGCTCAGGGAGGAGAGATGAACATGTTGGTGTTCTTAGCTTGCGTTTACAGGGCCTAGGATGAATTTTGGAAGCAAGCCACGAATCTTCATGCGGATAAAAATCCGCAGGTAAGAAAAACAGGGTTTTATTGGAGAAGACGATTAGGTGTCTTCCCTTGATTGGTCCATTTAAATTATGCGCGCTTTTTTTTTATTTTTCCAGGCATAATTGTTTGTTTGATATATAATAATTGCCATTTAATATAATAACAAACAAGCACAATGGTTGGGTTGGTAAGCGCGCTGTTACAAAGTCCCTTGGGACCTGGGTTCGAATCCCAGGTCCCCAAAACTTTGTTGCATTTTATTTTCAGGAAATTCCATGCAGCGCCCAAAGCAGGGCTCACCATACGCCCTTGTCCAGATACTTGCCAAGTGGCTTCAGATCAGATCCATTGGTCAAGTCAACAAGCATGCATTGGATGGGAAAAGTCAAACGAGGCTGGGATGTTTTGGGCCTGGAGATTGCCAATCATACACTCAAATCAGGCCCACACCCCTGGGTTATTTCTTTTACTCTTTATATTTTCATTTATTTATTTTTGTTCTAATTTTTATTTTTATTGTTAATTCACTAATTAATAATTTTTCTAATAAAATCAGAAAACATAAAAAATATTATTTTTATTAATTTCATTATTTTTGTAAATAAATAATTTAATTAATTTAGTTTTTAATTAGGTACAATTTTAATATTTTGCAATAAATTAAAATTAATGTAGAATTAGGTTTTAATAACTTTTAACCATTTTTATTTTATTTCCTAAAAAACAAAAACCCAAAAAATATATTTATTTTTATTTAATTAATTAATTAACTTAGGTTTAATTTCATTTAATTCAAAAATAACAAAAAAAAATCTTTTCTTTAAATAAAAAGGGGTCAAAACCCTAAAAATGCGCCGATCTAATTTTCTCGCACGCGTTTTATTTTTATCCAATATTGTAATTGCTTCCAGTATGTAATAGTTTCAATAGGAATTTTAATTATTTATCACTTTTATTTACTTTCCGCAATTTAAATTAAAGGGTTTGTTTTTGGCGATGTAAATACCATACGCCTTGTAATAGCTTAGATTTAATTTCCCGCAATTTAATTTCCGCACAATATTAACTGTTAGATGTTTGATAAATAGGAAATGCATGACAAGATTAATCTTTAACCTAAAATCAATATAGCTCACCCATGACATGTACAGATAAAATTAACCGAAATAACACACTTGCACATGCCACTCTTAGGGTATACCTCAATTGGTTGCCTCGAACGTGGTCATTGAGTATAGGAAGTTTTAGAGGTCGTCCTCTTGTCCAAAGATCATAAGTTGCCTCGAAACGGTTGCCTTGGAAAAAATGATCTAAGACATTAGGGTTACCACTAAGGCGTCCTAACATTGCTTTAGTGACCACACATCCCTTAATCGAATTGACCTGAAAACTCCAACAACGATGCTACCAACTCCTCAATAGTGGGATAGCATTGTCTAAAGGACATTAGCATAGTTTAATTCCTTTTTCGAGTAGGTAGATGGTTCTTAAGTACTTGCTCCTTTTAAAACAAAATAAAACTTTTCGCACTTACACTCTCTTCAAAACAAAAACTTTTTTCAAACCCACAAACACAAAGAAAAGCAAACTTTTGAAAACACAATGAGCAAGTACCTAAGAGCCCGTGGATAACCACGGATAGAAAGGGTGCTAACACCTTCCCTTTCTATAATCTACCTCCCGAATCCGAGAAATATCTCAAAAAAGGAATTTTTCTGTGCTTTTGTCCTTTCCTTTTTGGATAAAATAAAAGACGGTAGCGACTCTTGCTTACCGTGACATTTTGAAAAAACAAACGCAAAACACGAACCAGCATTCCAAAACAGTCAGTTCTATTCCCATCGATCATAACATATATCAAGCAATGATGTTCTCAAAATAAATGAGATTGTGTTGTATGATGTCCTGATGTACGGATATGTAATGTTTTCAAGATGATCTCTCGTTGGGGAAAATAAATCCTGAATTGGTACTGGAGAAAAGAGTTGAATTCTGGAGACTTCAATGGGAAAAATCCTCAGGGATTCTTGAGGTCAACTTAGGTGGGAAGAGGTTATCAAAGATTGAAACTCTGGCTGGGAGTCCTCTTATGAGAAGGATTTTGGGGAGATTTGTCACTGCCCCAAGTAGCTAGTGTTTATGACTTTGCCAGGAAATGTTTGACTGTATGCAACCCTTTGTTGGGATTGACGTTCAATGCCCCAAGTGACGGGGACGAAGACTTGCCCCTGGTTACTCTGCACTTTGAGATATTTCTTGAAATCTTAACTGGACTGCCCCAGGTATGCTGGACAATGACATGTCATGTCCTCTTGTTGATAGGAGATTTTTTTTGCAACTGAAGTGTCATCTTGCTTGAAGTGACTTTGTTCACTGAGAGAGCTTTTCATTCATTGGATATTCATTATGTGAATTTCTCTGCTTTCAAACAAATAACCATATGCAAAAAGTGATATTCAAATAATGCAAAGTTTATGCTTGTCTTGAAATTTTGAAAATGCGTTTTTTAGCAAGGAACTTTTGTAAGAAAAAAAATCAACTCAGGATTTAGAGCAAAGCCTTACAGGAGTCAGGATACCTTTGGTAACAGTATGCTTTCGAACTAACCCATGCTTCAATTAGGACTTTTGAAGGGTTGTAACGTGGCTTGGTTCATGGTTTAAGAAACAAAGGATAAAGGCTCAAAGTATATTTGTACCCACCCGCTCTTCGTGATGTTCTTCAGTCCTAAACTCAGTTAATTGTGCGTTTGAATTCCAATTGAGTTTGAAATGACATTTTGGTGATGGTTCAAACAAGTTAAGTTTGTTGGAAGGCAGTCATTTTTGCAACATTTTTTCATGTTGTCAAGGATTTGTAGTGACCTCTTTCTTTTGATTTGTTATCCCCTAATTTTTGCCTAAGTGTTCTTGTTTTTGAGATTACAGTCAGCGGGATGCCCCAGTTTTTTCTTTAAGTCTCCTTCGTAGATTTTGACTTAGTGGGCTTTTCTTTTTTTTGAGAGATAATGATTGCCTATGTGATAGGGAACCATCACCGTCTTTTGATTCCAAAGGAATGTTTTTGATGTCATTCATTTTATTACAAGATGAGAGTTTGCGACTTTAACGTGCGTTTGAATTAACTGAGAGACTACCATGCCCCAGGTTTTGATTAAAGGTTTCAATTTGTGTTAAAACAGAAAACTTCTACTTCTTTGGCTCGAAGGGGTTGACTAGGGATTATCTTCCTTATAACTCCAATGTTTAGGATTTGAAAGAAACACTTGTACATCGTCAACAAGGTCTGTCCAAAAGCATACTGTATGAGATTATGGTATTGTTTTCATCATCCTCGCTCTAAAGGTCTGTGTCATAAGATGAATAAAAATATAGTTTAAAAATAGTGAAAACGAAAAGATGAATTCAAGACAAACATATGCAATGCATTAACGAAACATAGTTTGACATTAATAGATAATTGTTTGAATAACAAAATAAATTACAATTGAAAATTCAAAATGAACAGAAGCCTCTTTGTTCGAACTTGTCATTTTAGGTGGAGAGCCCTCAGCGGAAGATTTTCATCTGGCCATCTTGTGTGAACTCCAGCGTTGTTTCTTTAATCAGATCTTGAATTTTGTTTCTCAATACCCAACATCTATTGGTGTCATGTCCAGGACTGTTGGAGTGATACGCACATCTTGCATTTGGATTGTAATCTGGAGAGGCTATGTTGGGATTCCGAGGGGGGTCCCTTAATACAATCAGCTTGACTTCCAACAAGCATTACAACACTTGAGATAACGACATGCTAATCTCAGTGAAGCGTTTTTCAAATGTATTCCGCTTACGCCGGTTACCCTGTTGACGTTGGCGAGGTTGTTGTTGGGCTTGTGACCCTGAAGCAAACTGGGGAGGTTTTCTCTCGGCTTCTTGTCTCAAGGGAGGCTGAATGATGACTTGATCCTCAACCCTAGTTGTTTGCCGCATTTGGTTACATTCATCTTGATGAAGCTTGTTGATGAGGACTCTCAGCTCCTCTTGTCCTTGTGCCAAGTTTTGGATGAGAGCCATCTGGCCCACCAGTTGTCCCATCATCTGGATTTTCATTATGGTTATCTCAGTTCGTAGCAGCTCCAATTGATCATCTTTGTTTCCCTCGGGATTCCCCATGATCATGCCCCTAGTGAGGAGAGATTTCACTTCTTCCTGCCCCTTGGATAGGTTCAAGAACATCTCTTGAAGTTGAGCGTTTTGAGCCTGGATGTCCTTGATAGTCTTCTCTAGAGCCATCTTTACTGAAATAAACAGTAGGAAGATAAAGAGACCTGAATGGGAGAAACCTGTCATGATATGATGCATGATATGTGGATGCATGTTTTCAAGGATCTCGCGGGGTAAACATGTTAAAAGTTGAATTTCGATCAACATCTTTGATTGGAGAACTTTATATTGGTGGATGTCCTTCCACAAGAATCAAGCTCACCATGTCAAGTGGTTCATAGCCCTTGACTCAAGTTGTTGTACTTGATCTATGACGGTGTTTGTTTAGATGAAAATGAATCCTCTTGCCCTTGGGTAGACGTCTGGTTTAACGTGACTCTGCATCAAAGACCCTCGAGATCCTTGAAATGGTTAGTGAAAATGCTATGGTATGATGTTATGATATTATGTACAGATATGCGAGGTAAGCAAGTTTATATGCAAATAATCATATTCACACAAAGCAGACAAGTCCTTAGGTTTAGGCTTGCATGAAGTTCGTAGGTAAGTACCCTCTTGAAGTTTAGTTGGCTCAACCTGTCCTAGAAATAGTAACTGGGTTCTAAAGGAGCTCAATATCACTGGATTGTTTCCTTGTTCATTGTTTCAATTCAGCCTCTTACCGGCGACGAAAATATTCCAAGGAACCAACCCTCAATGAATGTAGTATCGAGTATCTACCAACTTCGGACTGTACCAAAGCCGGTCATCTCACTACATCCTAAAAGGCCAAGTTGGTCAAGTAAGGTTCTAAGGTCAGTTGATGCTTCATGACACAACGCGGCGGCCCCGTACTATCCTTGATTCGACTCAAGGGTTACCGGTACCAACCAAAGTGCCACATCAACGTAGCTACTGCTTTAACCATGTCGGTATACCCCGCACAGTTCCCTCACAGTCTATTGCTACTTACCTAAAAGGTGTCCCCAAATCCGGGTGTAGGATTTAAAACAAACCCAAACAAGGACCAAAATGTAAATCAAACAATGAAAGCGAGTAAAGGTGATCTAACCCTAAGGTAACCCCACTTTTAGTTTTGCATTCCCCAGCAGAGTCGCCAGTTCTGTGATACGGTGGGAGAACTGACTAGAAGTTTTGCGTTTTGTTCGCACTTGTGCGGTTAGCAGGAGCCGCCACCGACTTTTCTTTTATCCAAAAGGAAAGGTAAAAAATCACAGGAAAGACCTTTCGAGAATTTTCTCGGGTTCGGGGGTAAATTATGAAAAGGGAAGGTATTAGCACCCTTTTCATCCATGGTTTTCCATGGGCTCTTAGTTACTCGTTTAGATCATTTGCTTTTGTTTGATTGTGTGCTTGTGGTGTGGGTTTTGAAAGTATTTTGAAAAATTTCTTTGTAATGGTTCTCGTCTCTATAAGAACGTATACAAAGTTTTGTTTCGAAAAATGGTTCAAAGATGTGTTTGTGAATCGTGTTTCAAAAAGTGTTTTGAAAGGAAGTTTTGCAATGGTTCTCGTCTCTATAAGAACGTATAAAAAACGTTTTAACTTTTTGAAAATGTTTTGAAATGGAGGTGTAAGTGTAAAATTTTGTCGTGAGCAAGCGAGTAACTAAGAGCGAATCTATCTACTCGAAAGGTCTTAAGTTGTTCTTTTCTTCTTCCTTTTAATGGTGCTATCTTACCATTGATTTGGTAAGAAGCCCCACCATTGGATGTAAAGGGACAGGCGCGGGTCAATTTTACAATCATTGAAGGTAACTTGTGAAACGCTCTAGAATTTTTTGTAAGGGACGAGATCGTTTTAATCTAAGGCAACATCGAGGGTCATCGAGGGTCTATGATCTTTGTTTATCGAAGGGTCATTTGCTAGAGTGTCTCATATTCGAGGGACATGATTGTATTTCCGAGGCAACGAGCGAGGTTACCCTAGAGGTGCGCGTGTGAAAAAGTGTGTTGGTTTCAAGTTATTTATTCTTTGATTAGGTCATCTAGCGATTGATTTTTGAATCTTGCCATACATGCCTAATTTCTATACAGTATATAGAAAGCGATAAATTGCGGGAATTGAAATTCTAAGCTATTACAGAATGTTCAGGAATTGGGGTACAATTGTTACAAATGGGGATGAATCAAATGAAAATAACAATGTCCAAATATCAAACAATACAACCAAATGGAATTGTTGTGCGATTTAATATAAAGCTATGACAGTTTATGAAATAAAATCAACAAAGTATGAAATGTATGTTGTTGTAACCCAAAATTTGCCCTCCCATATTCTTCAAAATTTGCAAAGAGCATGCTTCAAAATTCCCCAAGGGTTGCACAGTTCAAGGGCCTCCTAACAGTCAAAAACTAGGGTTTTGGTTCTGGCAAAGTAATTGAAGTTTCCAAGGGTCCAATCAAGTCCCACATGCCTACAAACATGGTCAAGCACCTTCATACCAAGTTTCAAGACTTACAGCACAAAATTGCACAGTCAAAAACCCTAATTGCACTACAGTCAACTGTAGGGGTAAAATGGTCATTTGACTGTCAAAAGTCCAAATTTTTGGTCAACATCTCATTTTGAAGCCACAAACATCATTTGATCAATGCTTGATCATGATTCTCAAAGCTTGGCTCAAAAAGTCTCAAGATGCAAAAGTTTCCATATTTGGACAGTTGAAAAAGTCAACTGTAACTTGACCAAGGCATAACTTCCACATGGTTTATCAGAAAAATTCCATCCAAATCTCATTTTGAAGAGAAAGACATTTCCTACAACTCCTCATCACACTTCAAGTCCAAGAAATGCTCTCACAAAAAGTTATCAATTTCAACATTATAGGTCATTTTCAAAAGTCAACAAAAAGGGACTTTAAGTCAAAGGCCATAACTTGAGATTGGTAAATCAAAATGACATGTGACCAAATAAATTGGTTAGAGGACTTCAATACCTTTCCAAAATGTCCAAGAACATGAGCAAAGCTTAAAAATTGAGCAAGATATGCCTTGTGGAAGTTGGGAAATTTTTGGATATTTTGAAAAGTCAACTTTGCTTCAAATGTCTTAAAATTGCTAATGGGCCACATTTTCTTCCAAGATTCATCATCCAAAGCATGTGCACGACCATTTGGCCCAAAGGGAATTTATTCATCATTTTTATTTATTTATTTGAATTTTTAATTGCTAATAATTCATTTAATTAATTAAAATATGGAAAAAAATACCAAAGCAAGCTTTTCAAATCTTTTTATGCATGAAATATCTTCAAGATTTCGTGCATAATCTGATATGGAAAGAATCAAGTTGATTGGATATGATTGGCATCAAAAACATGTGAAAAAGATTGGAAAAATTATGTATGAAAATCAAATATCCATCCCATCAATGCAAAGGTTTTTTGGATCCAAATCTCAACCCTAATCATTCCATACATAAGCAGGATGCAAACCCTAGTGCTGAGGACCTCCAGGCTGCGCCAGAATTCAAGAACCACTTTTGCATTGTTTGTGAAAAGTTCAAAAACTGAAATCACGATTGCAAAGGTTTTGAAGCCAAAATAACCATTCTATCACCTTCCTGAGACATCAAGGAAAGTTCCTGGATCAAAATCATAACTTCTAACCTCAAGAATTGGTAACACGAAACAACCCGGTTCATCACATTTTTTGTATTCGTGCATCAATTTATACGCATCATTCTTGCATTTTTTTTGATTGATTTATATTAATGAGACCTTTCTGAAGCTAACCATGTAGTTTGATTGAATTTTTGTGCACCATACGCGAAACTACCATTGGAATATTTTAGGGTTGCAGAGGTTCCAATTTAGGGCTTCTCTATTATGGAAAAATTGGAACACGAGACTTAGACCATTAAAATCAGGACCTTCAGACGAACTCAATGCTTACCTCGCGATTAATTTATGATTAGCAGGGTGCTAATCGCTATTTTTGTGCACAGTATTTAGTGGGGGTTTAAAACCCTCGCTATTCAATTTGTTTTTATTTCAGGCGTAGCAAATAATTGGGGAAGATGATGATGTGTAGGCAGGTGAATGGAGCGTTTGAATTTCACGCGGAAAAATATCATTAACTCTTGTTTTGATTGATATTATTTATTGGTCATATAATAAACAAAGCGTTCAGGTGGTTCAAGTGGCAGGCATGTGTATTGGTAACCTCTGGGACCTGGGTTCGAATCCCAGGTCCCCCTTCTTACTTCCATATTTTTCTTCTAACCATATTCCTATGTAGCTTGCTTCCTGAAGTCCACCATATAGCCTTACATCCAAGCGTGCCACTTGTCCCACAACCTCCACCCAATGGCCAGGATCTGAGGCCTATGGAACGCTGCAGTCAACGCATATGCATGCTCCCATGAAAAGTCAGAAAGGGCCTTAAATCACTGGGCCTAATTGCCACAATTATACCTCCAGTTTGGGGACAGAACCCCCCATGGTTTGTTTTTTTTTATTCTTTTTCATATTTTGCTATTTTATTTGTTTGTTTAATTTTTATTTAAATCTTTAAATTAATTTATTTTCAACATAAAAAACAAATACAAAAAATCAGAAAAGACAAAAATAAAAATATATTTTATTTAAATATTATCTTTTGTAAATAAATCTCACTAATTAATTAGGTTTAAATTTAGGTTTAATTCAAATATTTTTCTTAACAAATTAAAATTTGTAGAATTAGGTTAATTACTTTTTATCTTTTTCTTTTCCTTTATCATTATTAATTATTAATTATTTTCTTGTAAATAAAATTGCATTAATTAATTAGGTTTAATTTTAGGTTAAATTTTAATGCTTTTCTTAATAAACTAAAAATAACTAGAATTAGGGTTAATTAACTTTTTAATTTCATTTAATTCTCTCATAAAAAATCCATAAATACAAAAAAGGCTAAAAAATAATTTCTTTTCATTTTAATTTAATTAACTTCATAATTACAATTTAATTTCATTAAAAAGGGTCCAACGCCCTCGCTTTCGATTTTAATTCCAATTCGCACATTTATTTCCTTTCTTATGATTTTTATGTAATTCTCCCAAAGCCGTGTAAATTAAACATTTATAATTTCTCGCATCTTTATTTTATGTCAAATCGGGTCCTGGATTTAATTTGGCGATGTGGACCCGCGCCTTTGTAATAGCTTAGAACTTTATATTTCTCGCAACTTTTAACTATTAACTATTGCATGCAAGAATGAATGTTGAAATAAAAAAGACGCGTAGATCACCCATGACATAACAAGACAAAATATCTGAAAACGACACACAAATCACACACCACCCCTAGGGTACGCTTCACTGTTGCCTTGCCTCTCGAAAGGTGATCGTCGAGTAGAGGATGTTTTAGTAATTCCTCATGATCCGGGAACCTGGCATGAGGGTAGCTTCTAAGGTATCTTCCTATTGCTCTGGTGATCACCATGTCCCGAACCTCGAATTGACCCGAACACCTCCAACGGTGGTGCTACCTACCTCTCAATGGTGGGATGGCACTACTTTAAAGGACATTTACACAGACGAATTCCTTAGGGTAGGTAGACGGCTCTAGATACTTGCTCTAATTTCAAAACAAATCAAAAAAAATACTTTTCACACCGACACTTTTCAAAAAGCTTTCGAAAGCAATTTTTCAAACACTTTTGAGGACCGATACAAGAGTCGAACTGAAATTTTCAAAGAAACTTTTTAAAACCCACAGTTGAAAAGCAAACAAACCATTTTTGAAAACACAAGTGAGCAAGTATCTAAGAGCCCATGGATAACCATGGATAGAAAGGGTGCTATAGATTGCTTGCTTTATTATTGTGGGACTGTCTTGGGAGTTCTATAGATCCTAACCCGGATCTGGGGATACCTTCTTAGAAAGTAGCAACAAGGCTGTGAGGGAACTGTGCGGGATATACCGACATGGTTGAAACAGTCTGCTACATTGATGTGGCACTTTGGTGTGTACCGGTAACCCTTGAGTTCAGTCAAGGAGAGTACGGGGCCTCCGCGTGGTGTCGTGAAGCATCAACTGACCTTAGGAACCTTAATTGAACTATCTTGGCCTCTTTAGGGTAGTGAGATAACTGACTTTGGTGTAGTCCGAGGTTGGTTGATACTCGATACTACACTCAATTGAGGGTTGCTTTCCTGGAATATTTCGGTCGCCAGCTAAACTGAAACAGTGAACAATGAAAGCAATCCGGTGATATTGGGACCCTTAGAACCCGGTTACTTCTGATAGGACAGGTTGAGCCCACCAACTTCAAGAGGGTACTACCCAGACCCCATGCTGGCCTAAACCCTAAGGGCTTGTCTTGTGTGACTTGTGTGCCTTACATGTTTGTCTTTGTAAATATCTGTGGTGTGTTTAATCATAGCATCATGACATCATCCAACATCATATGCATTGACTAACCATTTCAGGGGTTCGAATCTTCATCTTTGTTCTTGTTTTGTAGGACATGGAAACTGTTCGCAGAAAGACAATTCAAATCAGCCTTGTAAGGATCCCTCCTCAGCTTAAGGAGCTTATATCTAGGATTCCCGAGAGCTCTTCATTCAATGAAAGACATGGAAGACTTATCAGCTTGGTCAATACCAACATTGAGGAAGATATGATAAAGGTCTTGTTCCAGTTCTTTGACCCTCTGCATCACTGTTTCACATTCTTGGACTATCAGCTGGTACCTACATTGGAGGAGTTCTCCCGGCTCCTGAAGATCCCTATCCTTGATCAACTACCCTACAACAGTACGGAAAAGGAACCCAAGCTTGAAGAGATTGCTAAAGCCTTACACCTACAATCATCTGACCTCAAGGGACATTGGGAAGTTAGAAGTGGTATCAAAGGGTTCTTAGCCAGGTTTCTGTTTGAAAAGGCCCATGAATGTTGGAACTCCCTAGACTTACAAGCTTTTGAAGAGGTTGTGGCCCTCCTTGTCTATGGTTTGGTGTTGTTCCCTAACCCAGATCAGCTTATAGATATCAGTGCTGTCCAGATCTTCATGTCCAGGAATCCCATACCTACGTTGCTGGGGGACATCCTTCACTCATGTTACACTCGAACCATGAGAAAAAGAGGTGTCCTTATGTGTTGCACTCCTCTCCTGGGAAGGTGGTTTATTTCGCACCTTCCACAATCAGTTTTGAAGAACGAGCGGGGTTTGAGATGGTCACAACGGTTGATGACTCTTACACATGCGGATATACATTGGTGCCCTAGGTCCAGAGAGGATGTCATTATCATTGATCGTTGCGGGGAGTACCCTAATGTTCCTTTACTTGGAATCAGAGGAGGTATTACTTATAACCCGTGCCTGGCTTGGAGACAGTTTGGTTATGCTCGGAGGGACGGCCCTCATGACATGTTAATTCCTGACATAGTTTTTGACTTCGACAACGATGCTCAAGGGCTTCGCCAGAGATTTATCAGAGCTTGGAGGATGCCAAGTAGGATAGACAGCAAGACACTGAGGCACAGGAACTCCATCCCGTTGGAACCTTATCTCAAGTGGGTACGGGCCCGCTCCCAGAAGTTAGTGATGCCATATCCTCATATGCTCCCTGTGATCAAAGAGCCAGTCTTGGAAGGAGAAGTGTCCTACACCGTTCAGCATCCTGATATGCCCACATCCTGGGAAGAGATGCAGAAGAGCTGGATCCAGTTTAAGGAAGAACGGAATTCTCTTGAGACCAGTCTACATGCTAGTGAAAAGAAGATCCTGGAGCTCACCCGCCTATTGCACGAGGAGAGGAATCTCAACACCTACATTGCTCCGAAGAGGATGCGTAGTGTCTTTTAGGATTGATTTGCTTTTGTATTGTTTTGCCCATGAGGCTTTGATGTACTGAACAATTATTTCCTTAATGATAACGTGTGTTCCTTTTTGTCTACAACAAATTTGAACTTTCGAACCCTTGAATGCATTGCATAAACACATATCATTCATCATGTGCATAGCAGGTTTTCTTCTTTTCAGGTTGCTTACTGTTCTTCGCTGTTTATTTCAGCATCATGAATTCTGACTCATCATCAACCGAGATGTCTATCAAGGCTCTTCAGGCGCAGAATGCGCAATTTCAGGAACTAATCATGGGTTTGGCTCAGGGCCAAGAAGAGCTGAAGGCTCTGCTCCTGAAGAAGGAGAAGAAGAAGAAGAGGAGAACTGTTCTTTTCAACTCGGGCCGAAGGTTTGGCAACACTCTGCAGAATGAAGAGGCTGGTTTTTCTATAGGCAAGGGTAGTCCCCAAGAGGGAAAAGGTCCTAGTCCGGTGGTCTCCGACAACGAGACTGATTTTGATGAGGAACAGTATCCTCCGGCTGAAGACCGGTACAAGCAGTTGGAGGACAGACTAAATGCTATGGAGACCCAACAGGTGCCTGGGCTGGATTTCGGAGACTTGGGCTTGTCTACTGGTGTGATCATTCCTCATAAGTTCAAAGCACCATCTTTCACCAAGTATGACGGGGCGTCTTGTCCCAAACTACACCTCAGGTCTTATGTGCGGAAGATTCAACCGTACTCAGTGGACAAGAATTTGTGGATCCATTTCTTCCAGGAGAGTCTTTCAGGGACTCATCTCGAATGGTTCTATCAGCTGGATGGGACCAAGGTTCGTAACTGGGAGGAGTTGGCTACTGCTTTCTATAAGCAGTATCAATATAATGCCGACCTTGCCCCTACACGTACCCAACTCCAGGGTATGTCGCTAGGGTCAAGCGAAGGTTTTAAAGAGTACGCACAGAAGTGGAGGGATCTGGCTGGCAGGGTGCAGCCTCCGTTAACTGACCGGGAGTTGGTAGACATGTTCTTGGGGACCCTCTCTGGGCCGTTTTTAAACCATCTTATCGGTAACTCATCTGCAGGATTTACTGATCTTATTCTGACTGGAGAGAGAATAGAGGCTGGGATGAAGTCTGGTAAAATTCAGAAGGGTGCATCTGCAAGTTCTGAGAAGAAGCCCTTTAAGAAGGAGGCCAGTGCTGTATATGGGTCTAGGAGACAAGAGAAATCTGAGCGCCGCCAATCTGTCAATGCGGTGATGATTGCAAAGCCTGCTGCCGCTCCTCGGCAAACCAATCCTCAAAGGGCTGAAAGACCCCGGAGAGAGTTTACCCGTTTGAGCATGACCTTATCGCAAATCTTGCCACAGTTGTTGTCCACCAATCTAGTGACTGTCAGAGAGGCCCCAAAAGTTGTGAACATTGCCTCCCTCAAATACAATCCAAATGCCTGCTGTGCTTATCACTCTGATAGCCCGGGGCATTCCACTGATGACTGTTGGGCCTTAAGGAACAAGCTGCAGGACCTTATTGATGCCAAGGAGGTACAATTTGAGGCATCTGAGAAGCCTAATGTAGTGAAAGCTCCCCTGCCTGCTCATGGAGTGAATGCTATTGGGGATGAGGATGAAGTGGATGAAGCTGAGTTCGACAGCTGGATTTACCCGGCAACCGACAGTGGACCTAGCAATTGGAGTGCAAAGGACAATCTACCTGTTTCTCTTGTTACTGAGTAATAAACTTCTTTGTTTTGCTATTTGTAATAAACAATTAAAACTCTATGGCCCGGTGTCTTACCCGGGGCACCGTTGGATTCATTTGTGAGGGCATATAAATTGTCATTTCATATATCATGAATAAAGATCTTGGACGTTTTCTCGCATTTCAAATCTTATGCTCCTTTTCTTTCTTTCCTTCCTTTATATATTTCAAAACAGTTGTATTTACACACACTCACTCATACAGGTTTCAATCCACTCTGGATCTCACTGGTAACGACTCTGCTGCTGCCAGTTATGACTTCGAAAATCCGATCAACTTAGCCGAAGACGAAGGTGAAGATGATTGCGAAGTGCCTGGCGAGCTTGCAAGACTGTTACTCCAGGAAGAGAGGGCAATTCAACCACATGAAGAGCCAGTGGAAACAATCAATCTGGGTACGAATACAGACAAAAATGAGGTAAAGATTGGTGCCAACTTAGAGCTCAGCATGAAGCAACGGTTGACTAAGATGTTACATGATTATATGGAGATCTTTTCCTGGTCCTACGAAGACATGCCCGGGTTGGATACTGATATTGTGGTCCATCATTTGCCTACTAAGGAAGACTGCCCTCCGGTTAAGCAAAAGGTCCGCCGTATGCGTCCAGAAATGTCTGAGAAGATCAAGGCCGAGGTTATGAAGCAGTTTGATGCCGGGTTCCTTGCAGTGACTTCTTACCCTCAGTGGGTTGCTAATGTGGTGCCAGTACCAAAGAAGGACGGAAAGGTCAGAATGTGTGTTGACTACAGGGATCTGAACAGGGCCAGCCCCAAAGATGACTTCCCTCTACCTCACATTGATGTCCTTGTTGACAATACTGCTCAGCATAAGGTGTTTTCTTTCATGGATGGCTTTTCAGGTTACAATCAGATCAAGATGGCTCCTGAAGACATGGAAAAGACTATCTTTGTCACTCAGTGGGGCACCTTCTGCTACAAGGTCATGCCTTTTGGACTGAAGAATGCTGGGGCAACCTACCAACGTGCCATGGTTGCTTTATTTCATGACATGATCCATCATGAGATAGAAGTGTATGTTGACGACATGATCGCAAGGTCCCAGACTGAGGAAGAACACCTAGATCATCTGCAGAAATTGTTTGACCATCTGAAATTGTACAAGCTAAGGTTGAACCCGAACAAGTGCACCTTCGGGGTAAGATCTAGAAAGTTGCTAGGCTTCGTCGTAAGTGATAAGGGTATTCAAGTGGACCCTGCCAAAGTTAAAGCTATTCAAGAGATGCCTGTTCCTAAGACAGAGAAGGAGGTCAGAGGCTTTTTAGGACGCCTGAATTACATTGCTCGATTCATCTCACACCTGACTGCTACCTGTGAGCCAATCTTCAAGCTGCTGAAGAAAGATCAGATAGTACGTTGGAATGATGAATGCCAGGCCGCTTTTGACAGAATCAAGGAGTATCTCCAAGAACCACCCATCCTTATGCCACCGGTTGAAGGGAGACCTCTGATACTATACCTGACAGTTCTTGACAACTCAATAGGGTGTGTGCTGGGACAGCATGACAAGTCTGGCCGAAAAGAGCACGCCATTTATTACCTTAGCAAAAAGTTTACCGACTGTGAGACCCGATACTCACTGCTCGAGAAAACTTGCTGCGCTTTGGTATGGGCTGCTCGCCGGCTGAGACAGTATATGCTGACTCACACTACCTTGTTGATCTCAAAGATGGATCCGATAAAGTACATATTCGAAAAGCCCGCTCTGTCTGGGAGAATAGCAAGATGGCAGATGATCTTGACAGAATACGACATTCAGTACACTACCCAAAAAGCCATCAAGGGAAGTGTATTGGCAGACCACTTGGCACATCAGGCAGTAGACGATTATCAGTCAATGAACTTCGAGTTTCCGGACGAGAGCATCATGATAGTGACTGATTGTGAAGTACCTGGACCGGATGAAGGACCTGAGGAAGGATCCCGATGGTCTATGCACTTTGACGGAGCCTCCAACGCTTTGGGTAATGGTATCGGCGCTGTGATCATATCTCCTCAAGGCACTCATACTCTACTCACTTCCCGACTATGTTTCAACTGTACCAACAACATGGCAGAGTATGAGGCATGCATCATGGGTCTCCAAGCAGCGATCGACCTAAGGATCAAGTTTCTGAGTGTCTTCGGAGATTCCTCTCTCGTGATCAATCAGATCAAAGGAGAGTGGGATACGAAACATCCGAATCTTATTCCTTATAGAGAATGTGTGTTGACATTGATCCCTCACTTCACAGAGATAACCTTTGAACACTTTCCGAGAGAAGAGAATCAGTTGGCGGACGCGTTAGCTAAGATGTCTTCTATGTTCAAGGTCAAGTGGGACAATGAGGCTCCCCAGGTCACTATATGGAAACTGGACGAACCGGCATACTGTTGTGATCTCGAAACTGAATTGGTGACTGAGAAGCCTTGGTACCATGAAGTGAAGAGATATTTGGAAGCTCAGGAATATCCTGAAGGCGCATCTGTCAATGATAAGAAGTTTCTGAGAAGGTTCGCAGCAAAGTTCTTCCTTAGCAACGGCATCCTGTATAAGCGAAACCATGATTCGACCTTACTGCGTTGTGTGGATAAGACAGAAGCAGAAAGGATTATGGAAGAGCTACATGAAGGGACCTTCGGGACACATTCCAGTGGACACACTATGGCGAAGAAAATCCTTCGGGCGGGGTATTTCTGGTCCACCATGGAAGCTGACTGCTACCAACATTCCCGGACATGCCATAAATGCCAGATTTATGCAGACAAGGTGCATGTTCCTCCAGTTCCTCTGAATGTTCTGACTGCGCCTTGGCCGTTTGCAATGTGGGGCATAGATATGATCGGTGAGATTAAACCTACGGCGTCCAATGGGCATCGCTTCATCCTGGTGGCGATCGATTACTTCACGAAGTGGGTTGAAGCAGCTTCCTACGCCACGGTAACCAAGACTGTTGTGGCACGGTTCATTCGGCACAACCTAATCTGTCGATACGGCGTCCCTGGAAGAATCATTACAGACAACGGTACCAATCTTAATAACAAGATGATCGCTGAGCTCTGCGAGCAGTTTAAAATACAGCACCACAACTCTTCTCCTTACAGACCGAAGATGAATGGGGCTGTAGAAGCAGCAAATAAAAACATTAAGAAAATCGTGCAGAAGATGACAGTGATCTATAAAGATTGGCACGAGATGTTACCGTTTGCTCTACATGGGTACCGTACATCAGCCAGTACGTCAACCGGGGCAACTCCTTTCTCCTTGGTCTATGGTATGGAGGCAGTCTTACTGATCGAAGTGCAAATACCCTCTCTCCGGATAATGAAGGATGCAAATCTGAACGAAGATGATTGGATCCAGACACGACTTGATCAGTTAAACCTTATTGATGAAAAGAGGCTTGCTGCTATCTGTCATGGTCATACGTATCAGAAACGGATGATCAGGGCATTTAACAAGAAGGTCAGACCACAAGAATATCAAGTTGGGGATCTGGTAATCAAGCGAATCATCCTTCCTCAGAGTGATCCAAGGGGCAAATGGACCCCTACGTACGAAGGGCCATTTGTGGTTAAACATGTGTTCTCAGGAGGAGCCATGATTCTAACCAACATGGATGGTGACGACCTTCCTTACCCCGCTAATGCAGACATAGTAAAAAGATACTACGCATGAAAAAAAAAGACCCGCTAGGTTGACATACCTAGGCAAAAATTAGGGCTTCCCGGCGAACCAAAAGGGTTCGGGCAAAATGAAGGGATGAAAAGTAAAAAAAATCTGTACACCCGGCAAGTCGAAAACCTGAAAAGGCGACTTGGGCAAAAATGGGTATCCCGGTGGATTGAAAACCCGAAAGGGCAGTCCAGGCAAAAGTTAGGGATAAAGCGTAATACTATGTCTCATTGGATCACTTTGCATCCAGAATCCGGTATCTATATCAAGTTCAGACGGCATCGATCAGTCAGCTTCATCTTCAACTAAGGTCATCAAGTGATGAGACGCTCGGAGATATAAAGGCAATAGCAGAGTTGAAACCCAGTGGGATCATTCATTTCGCACAGCTGTTTTATTTTCCTTTGTACAAAATTTGTATAAACTCTTTTGTTCGGCGGAGTTCTCTTACTAGGACGTCAGCCTCTTGTACATAAACGCCTATTTACAGGCAATTCAAAATCAATACAAAAATCACTTTTCAGTTAAAATTGCCATCTGTTTTTCCTTTTTCTGTTTTGTTTTGCGAAGAACGTCCAAGGTTCAATTTGTGATATATACATTGACAATAATTTTCTAACTCATGAATATTTACATACAAAACAAAGGATTAATTACAGGTAACATTAGAAGCAGGGGCAATAAAGAGTTGTCTAAGCAATCTAATTGTTCTGTCCTCCAAGGTATCAAGGTAGTTTTAGCTGAAGAACATAACCAGATATCTTAATTCCCCAGAGAGTGAGCCAGCAAGTCAGTGCACTCTCCCCAAGCTGTATTATCAAACCTTAAGGAAGTTGGGTACCCTCCAGCAGATCTCAACACTCCCCAGCGCAGCATACAGATATTCTTAACAAGCATCCCCGGCAGTCTTGGCCTAAAGATTGTTCCCCGGCGATATATCAAACATTCAAAGGAATCAATTCCCCGATACATCTCAAAACTTCCCCAGGAGAGTCCAATCCAGTTTCCCCATGAAAGTTGAATCATCTCCCCAAGCAGTAAGCTTATCCCCAGTAGATTCTGGAAGCTTATCCCCGCAGAGCACGAACGCGTCTCCCAGCTTTATTCAAAGGTTATTTCCCTACCAGGATATAACTGGGTTATCCTCAGCCAAAAGCCATGAGAAGGTCGTTCTCGGCAAAGTCTTCTTATCCCCAGCGAAGTCTATTAACACTTCCAACACAACAATGGTATCCCCAGCGAAGTTACCATCAACATTTCAGCAACGTACCTCTCTCCCCACAGAGTATGGTTCCCCAGCAAGGTAGCTAAAGTATCTTCTCCCCGCAGAGTATTCCATTCGCCAAGTTTATTCCCCAACGGAGTTATCTTCTCCTACCGGTATTCTTGCAACTACCATCCCCAGCGGAAGCAAAGATCTATTCTTCAACATCAGCCCAGGATATGACTTCCCGGCACCCGTCAAGGATTTACTTTCCTAGACGAAAAACATACATCCAAAAACATCACATTTTCATACATTATAGCATGCATGTACGTATCATATCTCACAAATCTCATTTATGTTGAGAACATCATTGCTTGATTCATATCATGTATTGCATATGACTGACCCTTTACCTTTCAGGAAAGATCCAGTTAAGTTATCAGCTATTTTCAAGACCTTGACCGGTTCAGTTAAATCGACCCTAAGATTTTTCTGTTTCTTATCCAGTCAAAGGCCTTCTCTGGTTCAGTCAGATCGACCCTAAGATCTCCCTGTTTCTTATCCAGTTGAAGATTTCAAGACCTAGACCGGTTCAGTTAAATCGACCCTAAGATTTTTCTGTTTCTTATCCAGTCAAAGGCCTTCTCTGGTTCAGTCAGATCGACCCTAAGATCTCCCTGTTTCTTATCCAGTTGAAGACTTCAAGACCTAGACCGGTTCAGTTAAATCGACCCTAAGATTTTCCTGTTTCTTATCCAGTCAAAGGCCTTCTCTGGTTCAGTCAGATCGACCCTAAGATCTCCCTGTTTCTTATCCAGTTGAAGATTTCAAGACCTAGACCGATTCAGTTAAATCGACCCTAAGATTTTCCTGTTTCTTATCCAGTCAAAGGCCTTCTCTAGTCCAGTTAAATCGACCCCTAACAGATTTTCCTGATAAAGGCTCAGTAGAAGATATCCAAGATTCTCTCAGCGTTACTGTTGAGGTAGTAATCGTCCCCAGATTCTCTCAGCGTTACTGTTGAGATAGTAATCGTCCCCAGATTCTCTCAGCATTCCTGTTGAGGTAGTAATCACCCAAGGTTCTCTCAGCGTTACTGTTGAGGTTGAAGTTGCCCAAGATTCTCTCAGCGTTACTGTTGAGGTTGAAGTTGCCCAAGATTCTCTCAACGTTACTGTTGAGATTGAAGTCGCCCAAGGTTCTCTCAGCGTTCCTGTTGAGGTAGTAATCGTCCAAGGTTCTCTCACCGTCCCATTGAGGTAGTAACCATCCCTGGTTCATTCATCGCTGTTTGAAGCTCCAAATTCAACTCCTGTAACCAGTCAGGACACATCTATACAAAGAATTTGAAGACCAGCTCCTGTAACAGGCCAGGTAATCATTTTTTTTCTTTTTCAGGTACGCAAGTTCTCGCTAAGGAATCTCTTACGCGATCAACATCCAGATGGCATCTATAAGCCCATCCACCTTCCATCACCTCTCAGCATGGCATCTATAAGCCCATCATCCTATCCATCAATCTCCAAATGGCAACTATAAGCCCATTCCACCATCACACTACTATGTGAGCGCAAATTTCTGGGCACTCTAGTGTTCAATCATCTTCCACCTTCAGATTACGAAAGGCACGTCAGCCAATCTGCATCCTCAGGTCTAAGAAGATTGAACGGGGGCAATTGTTGTACCCCAAAATTTGCCCTCCCATATTCTTCAAAATTTGCAAAGAGCATGCTTCAAAATTCCCCAAGGGTTGCACAGTTCAAGGGCCTCCTAACAGTCAAAAACTAGGGTTTTGGTTCTGGCAAAGTAATTGAAGTTTCCAAGGGTCCAATCAAGTCCCACATGCCTACAAACATGGTCAAGCACCTTCATACCAAGTTTCAAGACTTACAGCACAAAATTGCACAGTCAAAAACCCTAATTGCACTACAGTCAACTGTAGGGGTAAAATGGTCATTTGACTGTCAAAAGTCCAAATTTTTGGTCAACATCTCATTTTGAAGCCACAAACATCATTTTATCAATGCTTGATCATGATTCTCAAAGCTTGGCTCAAAAAGTCTCAAGATGCAAAAGTTTCCATATTTGGACAGTTGAAAAAGTCAACTGTAACTTGACCAAGGCATAACTTCCACATGGTTTATCATAAAAATTCCATCCAAATCTCATTTTGAAGAGAAAGACATTTCCTACAACTCCTCTTCACACTTCAAGTCCAAGAAATGCTCTCACAAAAAGTTATCAATTTCAACATTATAGGTCATTTTCAAAAGTCAACAAAAAGGGACTTTAAGTCAAAGGACATAACTTGAGATTGGTAAATAAAAATGACATGGGACCAAAGACATTGGTTAGAGGACTTCAATACCTTTCCAAAATGTCCAAGAACATGAGCAAAGCTTAAACATTGATCAAGATATGCCTTGTGGAAGTTGGGAAATTTTTGGATATTTTGAAAAGTCAACTTTGCTTCAAATGTCTTAAAATTGCTAATGGGCCACATTTTCTTCCAAGATTCATCATCCAAAGCATGTGCACGACCATTTGGCCCAAAGGGAATTTATTCATCATTTTTATTTATTTATTTGAATTTTTAATTGCTAATAATTCATTTAATTAATTAAAATATGGAAAAAATACCAAAGCAAGCTTTTCAAATCTTTTTATGCATGAAATATCTTCAAGATTTCGTGCATAATCTGATACGGAAAGAATCAAGTTGATTGGATATGATTGGCATCAAAAACATGTGAAAAAGATTGGAAAAATTATGTATGAAAATCAAATATCCATCCCATCAATGCAAAGGTTTTTTGGATCCAAATCTCAACCCTAATCATTCCATACATAAGCAGGATGCAAACCCTAGTGCTGAGGACCTCCAGGCTGCGCCAGAATTCAAGAACCACTTTTGCATTGTTTGTGAAAAATTCAAAAACTGAAATCACGATTGCAAAGGTTTTGAAGCCAAAATAACCATTATATCACCTTCCTGAGACATCAAGGAAAGTTCCTGGATCAAAATCATAACTTCTAACCTCAAGAATTGGTAACACGAAACAATTTGGTTCATCACATTTTTTGTATTTGTGCATCAATTTATACGCATCATTCTTGCATTTTTTTGATTGATTTATACTAATGAGACCTTTCTGAAGCTAACCATGTAGTTTGATTGAATTTTTGTGCACCATACGCGAAACTACCATTGGAATATTTTAGGGTTGCAGAGGTTCCAATTTAGGGCTTCTCTATTATGGAAAAATTGGAACACGAGACTTAGACCATTAAAATCAGGACCTTCAGACGAACTCAATACTTACCTCGCGATTAATTTATGATTAGCAGGGTGCTAATCGCTATTTTTGTGCACAGTATTTAGTGGGGGTTTAAAACCCCCGCTATTCAATTTGTTTTTATTTCAGGCGCAGCAAATAATTGGGGAAGATGATGATGTGTAGGCAGGTGAATGGAGCGTTTGAATTTCGCGCGGAAAAATATCATTCACTCTTGTTTTGATTGATATTATTTATTGGTCATATAATAAACAAAGCGTTCAGGTGGTTCAAGTGGCAGGCATGTGTGTTGGTAACCTCTGGGACCTGGGTTCGAATCCCAGGTCCCCCTTCTTACTTCCATATTTTTCTTCTAACCATATTCCTATGTAGCTTGCTTCCTGAAGTCCACCATATAGCCTTACATCCAAGCGTGCCACTTGTCCCACAACCTCCACCCAATGGCCAGGATCTGAGGCCTATGGAACGCTGCAGTCAACGCATATGCATGCTCCCATGTGTTGTACCCCAAAATTTGCCCTCCCATATTCTTCAGGAAATTGCCAAGTCATGCTGCAAAATTCCCTAAGGATTGTACAGTCAAAGATCTCCTATACAGTCAAAACTAGGGTTTGTGTCCTGATCAAGAAAATGAAGTTTTCAAAGGGCCAATCAAGCCTCACATGCCTACCAATATGGTCAAGTATCCTCATATCAAGTTTCAAGGCATTCAGCACAAAATTGCACAGTCAAAAACCCTAATTGCACTACAGTCAACTGTAGGGGCAAAATGGTCATTTGACAGTCAAAAGTTCAAATTTTTGGTCAACATATCATTTTGAAACCACAAACATCATTTGATCAATGCTTAATCATGATTCTCAAAATTTGGCTCAGAAATCATCAAGATGCAAAAGTTTCCTTATTTGGACAGCTGAAAAAGTCAACTGAAATTGACCAGGGCATAACTTTCACATGGATTATCAGAAAAATTCCATCCAATGCTCATTTTGAAGAGAAAGACATTTCCTATAACTCATCTTCATACTTCAAGTCCAAGAAATGCTCTCACAAAAAGTTATCAATTTCAACATTATAGGTCATTTTCAAAAGTCAACAAAAAGGGACTTTAAGTCAAAGGCCATAACTTGATATTGGTAAATCAAAATGACATGGGACCAAAGGCATTGGTTATAGGACTCAAATACCTTTCCAAAATGTCCAAGAACATGAGAAAAGCTTAAAAATTGAGCAAGTTATGCCTTGTGGAAGTTGGGAAATTTTTGGATATTTTGAAAAGTCAACATTACTTCAAATGACCTAAAATTGCTAATGGGCCCATTTTTCTTCCATAATTCATCATCCATGACATGTGCACGACCACTTGGCCCAAAGGGAAGTATTTTCTCATTTTTTATTTATTTATTTGAATTTTTATTTATATTAATTCATTTAAATCATTTAAATATATGAAAAATATTTAACTTAACCTAACCAATCTTTTTATACATGTTTTAGACTCAATATTTCGTGTCTAGCTAAATAAGGAAAGATTTGGGTTGATTGATCATGATTGAGAACAAAGAACACATGGAAAAGATATGAAAAAGATCCTTAAAATCAAATTTTCAAAAACCATTATTGCATTGGATTTGTTCTACTTTTCTTGACCTAATTTGTTCACTACATATGCCTGATCATAACCCTAATGTTCATAGACACAAAACTGCGCAAGAAGGCCATTCACAAACTTGAAAAAATTCTCTAAAAACTCAAATCTGAAAAGCACTTTTTAGGTGGATTCAAGGCACGAAACTTGTTCCATTGGCTTGCCAAGGTTGTCCAGAAGCGATTGCAATCAAGAACATCCATCAAAACGCTAAGAATTGGTAAAACGAACATGAACTGTACAGAGAAAAATTCATAATCGTGTGTGATACGGTGGGAGAACTGACTTGGGTTTTGCGTTTGTATTCGCAAATGTTGCGGTTAGCAAGAGTCGCCACCGACTTTTTATTTTATCCTAAGGAAAGGTTAAAAAGCACAGCAAAAACCTTTTGAGATGTTTTCTTGGGTTCGGGGAGTAGATTATAGAAAGGGAAGGTATTAGCACCCTTTCTATCCATGGTTATCCATGGGCTCTTAGTTACTTGCTTAGATCACTTGCCTTTGTTTTCAATTGTTTGAAATGGTGCTTGAGTGTGAGTGGGTTTGAAAATATTTTGAAAAGAGGCCAATGTGGTGGCAACCTTTGTAATGATCCATGTGGGGATGTATACAAAGGTGTATGTATTTTGAAAAAGGTTTTCATTTGTTTTTGAAAGTTATTTTGAAAGTGTAGTGTTGTGTGGTTTTGAAATTAGGCAAGTGTTTTGTTTTGCAAGTTTGATTCAAGTAACTAAGAGGTTATCTACTCCTAAATTTCTCAAAAGACTATTGCTATGTTTTAACCCTTTTAACAAGTTTGTTCCACCATTGTATTTGGTGGGCAATCTTGTGTTAGGATGTGAAAGGGACAGGCGCGGGTCATCGTTTAGACCATAATTGCAACGGCGTTAAATGTCTTTGGGCAATTTTCTTTAAGGGACTTGATCATTTGTTTTTGTTTGTTTTTGAAAAGTTTTATCGAGGGACTATGATCATTCAAATTGTTTGCTTTGCCCAAAGAAGTTCAACATACAATATGGCCCAATTATTTGAAGGCAACAAGTGGAATACCCTAGGGGGTGCAAGTGTGATTTGTGTGTCCATTTTCATGCTTGTTTATCTTGTATTAGGTCAAACTATTTTTTATCGTTTTTTCGCATACAAACCCTAATTCTAACATGTTATCATTAGAAAGCAATAAAGTGCGAAATTTAAATTACTAAACTATTACAAAACCAAATATGGGAAGGAGGGTACAAATGTTCAAATGGGGATATTGACAAGAATTTAAATCTAAATTATTACATCGATTTGAATATTTGCAATATAAATAATGTACAAAAATTAAATAAGAATGCAAGATGCAAAAGAAATGTTTTGTATATGTATGAAAAAATATTATTTATGTAAAAGAGAAAAGAAAATAAAAATATATTATTTTTTTTGAGTATTTTGAATTTAGGGCAAAAACCCTAATTTTAAAAGAAAAAAGGTATTATTATCTATTTTAATAGAAATATTTATTTATTATTTATAAAAATAAGATAAAATGAAGTATATTATAAAAAAAGGTATTTTTGCATCAAATATTAATAAAATGAAAAATTCAAGTATTTTTATATTTTATCTTAAATATATTAATAAACATATATATATATATATATATATATATATATATATATATATATATATATATATATATATATATATATATATATATATATATATATATATATATATATATATATATATATATATATATATATATATATATATATATATATATATATATATATATATATATATATATATATATATATATATATATATATATATATATATATATATATATATATATATATATTAAATCTTAAATATGTATTATACACAAAATAAATATTTATTTAACATTTTAATAAAATAAATAAAAAGAGTATTTTTTATGTGAAATATTTTCAGAAGGTAAATAAAAATAAAAATGTATTTATATTATTTTTATGTTTATTCTAATAATAGTATATATAATGTTTATGTATAAACAAAGGTAATCAATAAATAAATATGCAATAAATACAAAAAATGATGGAAAAAATATTTTCAAAATTTTAATGTGCTGGGAAAAAATAAACAAGTCAAACAAAAAAAGAAAAAGTCAAAAATGTTAAAAAATGAACAAATGGGCTCAGGGGGGTGAGAAAATGGAAATATGGTGCAAAAAGAAGAAACCACACAGGCCCAGCCCATGTAGCTTCATCTTCAACCTCAGAACACTTCCTTGTTCAAAAAACACGCGTTTTCTAACTCCTCATTCCTTGATCTTTTGCCAAATCTTCCAACATGAAACCTGTAGAGCTTGAAACCACGGTTCTAGACATATAAAGAAGTCAAGCTAACTCTCAGAAATGAGAGAGAATTTCTTCTCTCCCAAATCCTGACCTAATTTTTTAACCATGTTCAGACATAAAATTCTCTAAGCACACGAAATATAAATGAAATCTAAACATATGAGCATGTTCAGGGCTATGATTGTGACATATTTTCTTCACAAACCTAAAGCTAACAATGCCTAACAAGAGAGATAGAACTCCATGAATGTACCTGTTCAGTTGGAATCGTGCTTTGCAATGGAGGATGTTTCAGAGTAAAATGATGATTGGTATAGCTTCCTTGAAGTGTAAGGATGCTTTTCCAAGTCCTACTTTGTCTTGAAACTCCCTGAATCGAGCTAGTGAACTCCAACTGCAAAACAGAAAATTAAAAATGGTGAAGTGGCTTGGAGGTGTTACAGGTCAGGTTTCAGGACATGGTTAGCTTGCATATGTTGTAAGGAAGGTAGAGGAACAAGTTTGGACAAGAATGCTCGAAGGGATTGAGAGATAGCACTCAATCTGCAGGGCTTGCTCTGTTTGTGCAGTTTTGTGGTGTTTCTGAGATGGAGAGTGCTTGAGAAGCAAATGGCTCGTGCAAAAGCGTGGTTGGGTAGTTTTGAATGTGTTTGATAGATTTTGTGTTGTGTTTGTAAGCTGAGATGAGATATGGCACAAGTTATGCAATGTTACTTGAAAATGAAGCAAGCAAAGGTCACTTTGTGTTTTAGGTCAGTAGGGGCCTCTAATCATGCTGCATAAGCCTCTCTTGATCAGAGCAATTTGCCCATAATCTTGTGCCAAAGGGATTTTGCTTGTACCTTCTTGGATTTCAATTTGACATAAAGTTAATCTTTTTCAAAAATAGAAAGTTCACTTTATCTAATTTAGGATTAATCCACTATGCAATGTTAGAACACAAAGAACATGGTCTTAACACATTGAATATGCATTAAGTTATTGAGTATGGAATGGTTCAAGGACCTGTAATCAAGCATAAAGCAAGCTAAGTTCAGATTTGCAAAGTTATGAACATGTTTTGATGAAGAACAAAAGTGAATTTTTGCCAACTTGTGAAATTCGAATCTCTCAAGTTATGAGGTTGTTTGATGAGTTCTTGGACATTTTGGAAAGATTGGAATGTGTACTACAATCCATCTTTGAAATTAAAATAAAAATTCCAAGTGGAAGGGTATGAAAAGTGGCCTTGAAGTGGGGTAGAAAACCTTGTCAAAATAGGTTAAAATTTCACTAAGTTAAAAATGGTTTAGTGCCCTTATTCAAAAAATTGTAACTTGAGATACAAGCTTCAAATGAGAAAATTTTGTGAATCAAAGTTGTAGATTATGCAACAAGATACAACTTTCATGTTTTGACTTTTGTTTGAATCCAAATGGATCTTGGTGAAAAGGTGGGGCAAAGTTGGGAAAAAATTAGGGTTTTTCATAACTTAGAAAAATTCTAAGTTATGAAAAATTCCATTTTCAAACCCTAATTTGCATTTTGTGATTTCTTGGTGAACAAGTTTCATGATTTGGCAAGTTTTGATGAAAAATGAATCTTGACTCTTGATTTTGACCAAAAAGTCAAAGTTTGACTTTTCAGTGTACAGTCAAAATTGATCAATTGACTGGGAAATTCAACTGTCAATCCTATGTACTTGGGATCTTTTGAGTTTGTTGAGCATGTCAAGATAATTCCATGGGGTCCTTGAGTCCATATGTGAGCTTGGTTTGCCATTGGTTAGGTCAAACAGTCAAAAATTGCCTTTGTGCAGTCAAAACCCTAAAAATGACCATTTTGCCCTTTTGGTGATCTGATCAAATTTCTTGTGGAATTGTGATCCAAACTTGATCAAATGGTCCATATGAGTTCATAATGTTGAGGTGGGTCAAATTTCATGAGATTTGACTGTCAATTGGCCACAGTTGACTTTTTCCCCAATACAGCTGATTTCTAGGTCAACTGTCCAATTGACTGGGCAAAACTTGGAATCAAGACTTGAAACTTGGTGAGGGTAAACTTGGGAGTCCAATATGAAGCATGAAAGTCATCTTAGGCATTTTAGGTCAAAACATCCTTGGGCAAACACAAACCCTAATTTGAGTCCACAGTGCAAGGAGAAGTCTTGAGCAGAGGAAACCCTAATTGGATCTTGATCTTCAAAGGTCTTGTGATGAGAAAATGTTGAGGAAATGGGAGGGCAAATTTTTGGGTACAACAGTTGCCCCTGTTCAATCTTCTTGAACCTGAAGAGTTAGATTGGCAAGTTTGCCTTTCGGGACTCGAGGGTAAAAGGAGATTGGACACTAGAGTGCCCGGAAATTTGCACTCGCATGTTGAGGTATCAGCAATGTGATGTCAGGAATGGGCTTACAGATGCCATTTGGAGAGGTAGTAGATAGGGAGATGGGCTTATAGATTCCATCTGGAGATGTGACAGAACTTTGTCGGGAATGGGCTTATAGATGCCATTTGGAAGTGTCGATCGCATAAGAGATTCCTTAGCGAGAACTTGTGTATTTGAGAAAGACGGATGTTTTCCTGGCTTGTTACAGGTGTTTGATCCTTAGTCTCCTTATGTAGATATGTCCTGGCTGGATACAGGTATTGAGTCTACAATTGGTTGTTCACAGATATGCCCTGGCTGGATACAGGAGTCGAATCTGGAAATAGTCGTTAATAGATGTGCCCTGGCTGGATACAGGAATCGAATCTTCGAACTCTTCAGACGTGCCCTGGCTAGATACAGGAATCGAGTCTGGAAACGTGGTCAACAGATATGCTCTGGCTGGATACAGGAGTCGAATCTGGAAATGTTGTAGTTGATAGATGTGCCCTGGCTGGATACAGGAATCGAATCTTCGAACTCTTCAGACGTGCCCTGGCTAGATACAGGAATCGAGTCTGGAAACGTTGTCAACAGATATGCCCTGGCTAGATACAGGAATCGAATCTGGAATTGTGATAGTTGATGGTAGTTGTCTTTTGGATTGTCTTTTTCCTGAAAAGGCAAAACATCAGTGGTATGCAATGTCATGATGTATGAAATGCATGGTGTCATGATGTTCAACATGAGATAGTGTTTGTATGCACTTTATCATGTATGTAAGCAAGATGTATGAAACATGAAATGTTTATGAATGTATTTTCGCCTTAGGAAAATAAATCCTTGACGAGCGGCCGGAGAATTGCTCTGTGGAGGAGATACTTGGCCGAAGTTTTGATGCGAGGCCTGCTGAGGACTCTAATGATGGATTCCGCTGGGGATAATGACGATATACTCCGCTGGGGATTGGAGGAACTTTGCCGAGGGCGGTCTTCCGTGGTTTTTAGCTGAGGATAACCCAGTTATAAGTCCTTGTGAGGAAATAACTCTAAATAAAACTCGGGAGAGACGTCCGTGCTACGCAGGGGATAAGCTTCCAGAATTTACTGGGGATGAGTTTTAAGACCTGCCGGGGAATGTTGTGTCCTTTTAGGATCAACGGGGAACCAACTCTGCTTGGGGAAAGTATTGCTGAACCTGATTTACTCTGCGGGGAGCTGAGATGATCTGGCCACATTCTTCAGTTGAAACTACCTTGGTGCCTTGGCGGACAAAACAACCAGACTGCATTAGACAACTTCAATTGCCCCTGTCTCTGATGTCACCTGTAATAAATCTCTTGTTTCATATGCAAATATTTATGAATCAGCAATTTAATGTCAAATGCATATATCAAAAATGAACATTGGACGTTCTTCGCAAGACAAAACAGAAAAGGAAAACAATGGTAATTTGTATGGACAAGTGAATTTGTATTGATTCAAACTTTGCCTGTGAATAGGCGTTTTTGTACAAGAGGCCGACATCCTAGTAAGAGGGTGCCGTCAAATAATATAAAGTTTACAATTTTGAAAAAGGAAACAAAACAGCTACGTGAACAATCCCACTGGGTTCCAACTCTGCTATCGCCTTTATGTCTTCGAACGTCTCATCGCCTTGCTGCCTAATTGAAGATGAAGCTGATTGGTCGATGCCGAAATCTTGAGCCAGATAGTTGATGCCGAATTCTGGATGCGAAGTGATCCAATGAGACATAGTGTTACGCTTTTATCCCTAACTTTTGCCTGGACCGCCCTTTCGGGTTTTCAGTCCACCGGGATACCCATTTTTGCCCAAGCCGCCTTTTCAGGTTTTCGACTTGCCGGGTGTACAGATTTTTATTCATTTCATCCCTTATTTTTGCCCGAACCCTTTTGGTTCGCCGGGAAGCCCTTATTTTTGCCTAGGTATGTCAACCTAGCGGGTCTTTTATTTATGCGTAGTATTTTTTCACTATGTCTGCATTGGCGGGGTGAGGAAGGTCGTCACCATCCATGGTGGTTAGGATCATGGCTCCTCCTGAGAACACACGTTTAACCACAAATGGCCCTTCGTAAGTAGGGGTCCATTTGCCACGGGGATCACTTTGAGGAAGGATGATGCGTTTGATTACCAGGTCCCCAACTTGATATTCCTGCGGTCTGACTTTCTTGTTAAATGCCCCGATCATTCGTTTCTGATACGTTTGACCATGACAGATAGCAGTGAGCCTCTTTTCGTCAATCAGATTTAATTGATCAAGTCGAGTCTGGATCCAATCATCTTCATTCAAGTCTGCATCCTTCATTATCCGGAGAGAGGGTATCTGGATTTCAATTGGCAAGACTGCTTCCATGCCATAGACCAAGGAGAAGGGAGTTGCCCCGGTTGACGTCCTTGCTGAGGTGCGGTACCCATGAAGAGCGAACGGTAACATCTCGTGCCAATCTTTATATGTCACTGTCATCTTCTGCACAATTTTCTTGATATTTTTATTGGCTGCCTCTACAGCCCCGTTCATCTTCGGCCGGTAGGGAGAAGAATTGTGGTGCTGTATCTTGAATTGTTCACAGAGTTCAGTGATCATTTTGTTATTGAGATTGGTACCATTGTCCGTAATGATTCTTTCTGGGACGCCGTACCGACAGATCAGATTATGCCGGATGAAACGTGCCACGACACTCTTGGTTACTGTGGCGTAGGAAGCTGCCTCAACCCATTTTGTGAAGTAATCGATCGCCACCAAGATGAAGCGATGCCCATTGGATGCTGTCGGTCGGATCTCACCAATCATATCAATGCCCCACATTGCGAAAGGCCAAGGTGCCGTTAGGACATTCAAAGGAACCGGAGGGATATGCACCTTGTCAGCATAGATCTGGCATTTATGACAAGTTCGGGAGTGTTGGTAACAATCGGCTTCCATTGTGGACCAGAAATATCCTGCCCGAAGGATTTTCTTAGCCATGGTGTGTCCACTGGAATGTGTTCCAAATGTACCTTCATGCAGTTCCATCATGATTTTCTCCGCTTCGGCCTTATCCACACAACGTAGCAGAGTCGAATCATGATTCCGTTTGTAGAGAATGCCGTTGCTGAGGAAGAATTTTGCAGCAAACCTCCTCATGAACTTCTTATCATTGACAGATGCCCCTTCAGGGTATTCCTGAGCTTCCAAGTACCTCTTCACCTCATGATACCAGGGTTTCTCAGTGACCTTCTCAACCTCGAGCTCGCAGCAGTATGCCGGTTCATCCAACTTCCAGATTATGATTCGGGGAGCCTCATTGTCCCATTTAACTTTGAACATTGAAGACATCGTGGCTAGTGCGTCCGCTAGCTGATTCTCCTCTCTGGGGAAATGCTCAAAAGTTATCTCTTCAAAGTGGGGAAGCAGGGTCAACACATACTCCTTGTAAGGAATAAGATTCGGGTGTTTCGTATCCCACTCGCCTTTGATCTGATTGATCACGAGAGCGGAATCTCCGAAAACACTTAGAAATTTGATCCTTAAGTCGATTGCAGCTTGTAAACCCATGATACATGCCTCATATTCTGCCATATTGTTGGTGCAGTTAAAACATAATCGGGCGGTGAGGGGAGTATGAGTTCCCTTGGGAGATATGATTACAGCGCCGACGCCGTTACCCAAAGCATTGGAGGCTCCATCAAAATGCATAGACCATCGGGATCCTTCCTCAGGTCCTTCATCCGGTCCAGGTACTTCACAGTCAGTTACCACCATGATGTCTTCGTCCGGAAAATCAAAGTTCAATGATTGGTAATCGTCCACAGGTTGGTGTGCCAAATGATCTGCCAGTACACTTCCCTTAATTGCTTTCTGAGTTGTATACTGGATGTCATATTCTGTCAAGATCATTTTCCATCTTGCTATTCTTCCAGACAGAGCGGGCTTTTCAAATATGTACTTGATGGGATCCATCTTTGAAATCAATAAAGTAGTGTGAGTCAGCATATACTGTCTCAGCCGGCGAGCAGCCCATACAAGAGCGCAACAAGTTTTCTCAAGGAGTGAGTAACGAGACTCACAGTCGGTAAACTTTTTGCTCAAGTAATAAATGGCGTGCTCTTTTCGGCCAGACTCGTCATGCTGCCCCAGCACACACCCCATTGAATTGTCAAGTACTGTCAAGTATAGTATCAGAGGTCTTCCTTCCACCGGTGGCATAAGAATGGGTGGCTCTTGGAGATATTCCTTTATCCTTTCAAAGGCGGCCTGACATTCATCGTTCCAGCGTACAACTTGATCTTTCTTCAGTAATTTGAAGATCGGCTCACAAGTAGCAGTCAGATGTGAGATGAATCGGGCAATGTAATTCAATCGTCCTAGGAAACCTATGACTTCTTTCTCTGTTTTTGGAGTCGGCATCTCTTGTATGGCTTTTACCTTGGCAGGGTCTACCTGAATACCTTTATCACTTACAATGAAACCTAGCAATTTTCCGGATCTTACCCCAAAGGTGCATTTGTTGGGATTCAACCTCAGCTTGTATAACTTGAGTCGGTCAAACAACTTCCTCAGATGGTCAAGGTGCTCCTCCTCAGTTTGAGACCTTGCAATCATGTCATCAACGTATACCTCAATCTCATGATGGATCATATCATGAAATAAAGCAACCATGGCACGTTGATAGGTTGCCCCAGCATTTTTCAATCCGAATGGCATGACCTTATAACAGAAGGTGCCCCACTGAGTCACAAATGTAGTCTTCTCCATATCCTCTGGAGCCATCTTGATCTGATTATACCCCGAAAAACCATCCATGAAGGAGAACACCTTGTGTTGAGTTGTATTGTCAACAAGGACATCAATGTGAGGTAGGGGGAAGTCATCCTTGGGGCTGGCCCTGTTCAGATCCCTGTAGTCAACACACATTCTGACTTTACCGTCCTTCTTCGGTACTGGCACCACATTGGCAACCCACTGAGGGTAAGAAGTCACTGCGAGGAACCCGGCATCAAACTGCTTCATAACCTCGGCCTTGATCTTTTCAGACATCTCTGGACGCATCCGTCGGACTTTTTGCTTTACTGGAGGGCAATCTTCCTTGGTTGGCAGGTGGTGAACCACAATGTCGGCATCCAAACCAGGCATATCTTCATAGGACCAAGCAAAAATCTCCATGTAGTCTTGTAGCATCTGGATCAATCGTTGCTTCACGCTGAGCTCTAGATTGGCACCAATATTGACCTCTTTCCTATTCGTCTCAGTACCCAGGTTAATTGTCTCTACCGGCTCTTCATGTGGTTGAATAGCTCTCTCTTCCTGGAGTAGCAGTCTTGCGAGTTCACCAGGCACTTCGCAATCATCTTCACCTTCGTCTTCGGCCAAGTTGATCGGATTTTCGAAGTCATAACTGGCGGTAGCAGAGCCGTTACCAGTGAGATCCAGAGTGGATTGAAACCTGTATAAGTGAGTGTGTGTAAATATAGCTGTTTTGCAATATATATAACACAGAAAGGAAAAGAGCACAAGATTTGAAATGCAACAAACGTCCAATGTTTTGATTGATGATATATGAAAATGTCATACAAAAAGCCCTCACAAATGGAGCTACGATGCCCCGGGTAGGACACCGAGCCAACAAAGTTTTAACATATTGTTTGTTACAAATTGGAAATCAAAAGAAATTAATTACTGCGTGACAAATGTGATAGGGGTAAAATCCTTTGTCGTCCAGTTGCTTGGTCCGTTGCTGTTAGTCGGGTAGATCCAACTGTCAAACTCTGCTTCCTCCACATCCTCCTCGATAGCATTCACCCTTGAGCTGGAGATAAACACCGGAGCCTTTCTGATCTTCTCTTTGCGCACAACCTTCTGAGCCTCTGCAGTAAAGCCTAGCCCAAACTTGTCGTTCTTCTGAGTGAAGTCAGGAAGCTGACCCCAGTTTGCACAATTGCCCTTCTGAACCACAGCCCGTGCATCCCTTAGGGAAGCCATCTTCAAGGAAACATTCTCTTCAACTGTTGTCTCTGCAGCTGCTGAAATTGGATGTACCTCCTCGAAATGCTGAAAGGGGGTTTCAATAAACTCCCCGTCCATCTCAATGTATCTGAAGGAATTCAAATGGCTCACCATATACTCCTCTTCTCCTTGCACAGTGACGATCTTCCCCCTGACGGGATACTTCAGCTTCTGGTGCAAGGTAGAGGTCACTGCCCCAGCTTTATGGATCCAAGGTCGACCCAGCAGACAAGAGTACGATGGACGTATATCCATCACATAAAAGGTAGAGTCAAACACTTGAGAGCCCACACGGATAGGGATGTTAACCTCTCCATGTACCATCCTTTTAGAACCGTCAAAGGCCCTGACGATGATATTGCTGGGCTTCAATTCCAGGCCTTCATAATCCAGACGATCTAAAGCCTTTTTCGGTAGGACATTCAAAGAAGAACCAGTATCCACAAATACATGCGCCAGAGTAGTGCCCCTGCATTCGATAGAGACATGCAGGGCATCATTGTGGTCTCTTCCCTTCGCAGTCAGGTCAGCATCTGAGAAACCCAAGCCATTGTCGGCTGTTAGATTTGCTATGCAATCGGTGAACTGGACTGCAGACGTCTCCTGCGGCACATGGGCCGTTTTGAGAAATGAGATCAAGGCCTTAGCATGGGCCTCGGAGCATAGCAATAAGGAGAGCAGGGAGATCTTGGAGGGCGTATGCCCCAGCTGCTCGACAACATTGAAATCACTTTTCTTTATTATTTTCAGAATCTCCTCCATTTCTTGTCGGGAGGCCTCAGCATTTATGGGTATTGGTGCCTCCATCCGGGCAGGCTCTTCTTCAATCCCTTTGCCCCGAGCATTTGATGACTCGGCAGCAGGGGACACAACTTGATCAGCAACAGGAACAGGTAAACTTGTAGGTTTTATAAGGAGGGGTTTTCGAATAGCGGGCGGTGCAATGTCAGGCGAGAAGAGCCTGCCACTGCGGGTGACCTTGGCTGGACCAGTGATATCGCAGATACTGGCGCCAGTGTCGAATTCTTGTTTGATTCCATTTACATACACGTCCGCCCCATAATGCCAGGGGACAGCTTTATCAGACATGTAGGGGAGAGGCCCCGGGACAGTAATAATCACAGGTGCAATAGTCACGATTTGAACAGGCTTTTTCGGGGGAGCCTTGATTGGATTTTTGAAGATGGTAACCACAGAAATTTCTTTTATCGGAACCAACTGAACATCAGACTTCTTAAACAGAATCTCCTTGCTATCCATTAGGCTTTGGATGCCTAACTTCAGCAAGGGGCAACCGGATAGGGAAACAACACAGAATAGGCAACCCTCACTGCAACCCGGAAATAAACCGGCCTGCAGTAGATTCTTCTTGACGGTCTTCAGAGGGGTAACAACTTCATCTACCGAAACAGCGTACATTTCTTCCTCAACGGCATTTACTCTATGCTGGGGCATAGGAGCAGTTACGACATTTGGTCTCTCCGGCGCTTCAAACTGAATTTCCTTTGCGTCGATTAGATCTTGCACTTTGTTTCTCAAGGCCCAACAATCATAAGTAGTGTGCCCGGGACTATCAGAATGATAAGCACACCGGGCATTTGGGTTATACTTAGGTGACGCAGTGTTGACGACCTTAGGAGCTTCTTTGAGGGTCACCAGGTTGGTGGACAACAGTTGGGGTAAAATTTGAGATAATGTCATACTCAACCGAGTATACTGCCTCTTGGGCCTTTCACTTCTTTGTTGATTGTACTGCTGAGGAGCAGCAACAGGTTTTGAGATGACCAAAGCATTGACGGCTTGGCGACTTTCGGGCTTGACTTGTCTTCTAGGACCATAGACGGCACTTGCTTCCTTCTTGAACGGCCTCTTCTCAGCACTTGTGGAGGCAGCCTTTTGTATCTTGCCTGACCTGATGCCAGCTTCAATTCTTTCTCCTGTCAATATCAAATCTGTAAACCCAGCGGAGGAGTTACCGACCAAATGATTGAAAAACGGACCAGACAACGTCCCTAGAAACATATCAACCAGCTCTCGATCAGTCAATGGAGGCTGCACCCTGCCATCCAAATCTCTCCATTTTTGAGCGTACTCTTTGAACCCTTCACCCGTTCCTAGAGACATACCCTGAAGTTGGGTACGCGTAGGAGCGAGATCAGAATTGTATTGGTATTGTCTGTAAAATGCGGTTGCCAAATCTTCCCAGTGTCGGATGTTAGCTCCATCTAATTGGTAAAACCATTCAAGCTGTGACCCTGAGAGGCTATCTTGGAAGAAGTGAATCCAGAAGTTCTTGTCCGCCGTGTAAGGTTGGATTTTCCTTACGTACGACCTCAGATGCAGCTTTGGGCAGGAGACCCCATCATACTTGGCGAAGGCGGGCGCCTTAAACTTGTGTGGAATTACTACCCCGGAAGATAACCCCAAATCTCCAAAATCCAGTCCCGGCACATTCTGAATTTCCATGGCGCTTAAGCGGTCCTCCAATTGCTTGTATCTGTCAGCAGCAGGTGGGTATTGTTCATCGTTGTAGTCCGTCTCGTTGTCGGAGACTGCGGGACTAGGAGCTCCTCCCCCTTGGGGACTGTTTTTCTCAGCAGAAGAAGTAGTCGGATCAGCTTCATTGTGGAGTGTGTTCCCAAATCTGCGTCCGGTGTTGAACAATGCAGTCCTCTTTTTCTTCTTCTTCTTCATGAGTAGAGTCTTCAACTCTTGCTGACCTTGGGCTAGGCTTAGGACCATCTCTTGGAACTGTGCACTTTGGGCCTGAAGGGCCTTGATTGCTTGCTCACTGGAGGATTCTGGATTCATGATGACTGTTCAAAATAAACAGCGAAGGAGATTAAGCAACCTGTGAAATAGGGTACCTGCTATGCATATGGTGCAATGGAATGCGTATGTTTTATGTTTTCAAAGACAAACAAGATTCAACTTTGTAGACAAAAGGGAAACACACTTCATTAGATTGAAATTTCCAATTGTTCAACAACTTGCCCTTAGGCATTACAGGAATGGAAAATACTGGAAAGGAAATAAACTACAAAAAGAAACAATCAAAGCTCATCAATGCTCCCATGGCCTCCTCTTTTTAGTGCTGATGTAGTTGTTCAGGACCCGCTCTTCCTCCAATTGCTTAGTCAGCCTCTGGATCTTTCGTTCCTGCTCGTTGAATTTCTCTCGATAGAAATCCCGTTCTTCTTTTAGCTGTGCCCAAGATCTCTTCATGGTGTCAAAATCAGTAGGTATCTGAGGAGGGAGGACAGTTGGAGGAACCCCATCTTCATCAGGAGACTCAAGAATGAGGGGTCTGACAGCTTCGTAGGGCATACCTAACTTTTGAGCACGGATGCGGACCCATTTGCAATAGGGCTCCATTGGCAGGGAAGTCTTTGGTCCCAACTCATGTGGGCTGGCTTTGTGGATTCTGTCCCAAGCTCTAATGAATCCCTGGCGTAGTTTGTCACTGTCTGCCTGAAACTCAAAATGGAAGTGAGGAACCAGCATTTCATGAGGCCCATCTCCTCTGGCTCTTCCAAACTGTCGGAGGGCTAAGCATGGATTGTAAGAGATTCCTCCTTGGATACCAATCAACGGGACATTAGGGTATTCTCCGCAACGGTCGATAACAGCTACCTCATCCAAACCTCTGAGAGTCCAGGTGATGTCATTATCAGTGAGAGACATTAACCTCCGAGCCCAACCTTTTCCTTCTTCATTCTTCAGCACGAACTTAGGAAGGTGCGAAATAAACCACCTTACTAGCAAAGGAGCACAACACCACGGAGTTCCCCGTTTTCGAGCAGTACGAGCATAGAGTTGTTGTAGAATGTCACCCAAAAGAGTGGGTACCGGATTCCGAGACATGAAGATCCTTATGACATGGATACTGATAAAAGTGTCAGGGTTGGGAAACAGCACCAGACCATAGATCAAAAGAGCTAGAATATCCTCATATGCCTTGAAGTCCAAGTCATTCCAGAAATCATTAGCCTTGCCAACCAGAAATTTGACCAAAAAGCCCTTGATCCCATTTCTAGTTTCCCAGTTGGACAATACCTCTTCTTTGGTCAAGGGGATAATTGCAGCAATCTCTTCAGGCCTAGGAGTCTTTTCCAAACCAGTGAATGGAGTTTGTTCCAAGACAGGGATCCCAAGCAAATAAGAAAATTCTTCCAGGGTGGGAACCAGCTGGAAGTCTTGAAAGGTGAAGCAATGATACAGAGGGTCATAAAATTGGGTCAGAACACTTATCAGTTGTTGATCCCATTTTGCAGTGATCAAGCCAAGGAGAGAACCATGTCTGTTGATGAAAGAAGAAGTGTTTGGAATCCTTCCAACCAAATCCTTGAGTAACACTGGTGGTTGAACAAAGTTGAGCCGGACAGTATTCCTACGCACGGGCATCATGATGTCCTACAAAACAGAGCAAAGATGAAACCTTTTTTGTCTTTGAAATGGGTTAGTCCTTTATACAGGATGTATGCAATGGTATGATGGCATGATATTATGATGAAGCACACCACAAGTATTCACATAGGCAAATAAGGCACACAAGTCACACCAGACACCCTTAGGTTTCAGGCCAGCATGAGTTTCAGGTATTACCCTCTTTTGGTTTTGTTGGTTAAAACCTGTCCTATCAAAAGTAACCGGGTTCTAGAGGATCTCAAATCATTGGCTACCCTCAATCGGTCATAACTCCAGCATCGCAATCTTTTCTCGCGGCCAGAACCATCTCGAGAGTTTAGCCTCAATGAGTGTAGCATACTGCTACTGTCCTAATAGCCAAGTTGGTCAATTTAGGGTTCTAAGGTTGGTTGGTGTTTAATGACCCCTTAGAAGACCTATATTCTCCCCGTTACAACACAAGGGATATAGGTACAGACTAAGATGCCACACCAACGTAGCCACTGCTTCACCCATGTCGGTCTACGCCAGACAGGTCCCTCACAGATTATGCTACCTAAAAAGGGTATATCCCAGATCCGGGTTAGGATCTATGAACTCCGATGCAAAGCCCACAAATATAAAAGCAAACAAAGCAAACAATTGAAAACAAAGGTGATCTAAACCCTAAGGTTACTCCACTTTTAAAAAATATTCCCCAGCAGAGTCGCCAGTTCTGTGATACGGTGGGAGAACTGACTTGGGTTTTGCGTTTGTATTCGCAAATGTTGCGGTTAGCAAGAGTCGCCACCTACTTTTTATTTTATCCTAAGGAAAGGTTAAAAAGCACAGCAAAAACCTTTTGAGATGTTTTCTTGGGTTCGGGGAGTAGATTATAGAAAGGGAAGGTATTAGCACCCTTTCTATCCATGGTTATCCATGGGCTCTTAGTTACTTGCTTAGATCACTTGCCTTTGTTTTCAATTGTTTGAAATGGTGCTTGAGTGTGAGTGGGTTTGAAAATATTTTGAAAAGAGGCCAATGTGGTGGCAACCTTTGTAATGATCCATGTGGGGATGTATACAAAGGTGTATGTATTTTGAAAAAGGTTTTCATTTGTTTTTGAAAGTTATTTTGAAAGTGTAGTGTTGTGTGGTTTTGAAATTAGGCAAGTGTTTTGTTTTGCAAGTTTGATTCAAGTAACTAAGAGGTTATCTACTCCTAAATTTCTCAAAAGACTATTGCTATGTTTTAACCCTTTTAACAAGTTTGTTCCACCATTGTATTTGGTGGGCAATCTTGTGTTAGGATGTGAAAGGGACAGGCGCGGGTCATCGTTTAGACCATAATTGCAACGGCGTTAAATGTCTTTGGGCAATTTTCTTTAAGGGACTTGATCATTTGTTTTTGTTTGTTTTTGAAAAGTTTTATCGAGGGACTATGATCATTCAAATTGTTTGATTTGCCCAAAGAAGTTCAACATACAATATGGCCCAATTATTTGAAGGCAACAAGTGGAATACCCTAGGGGGTGCAAGTGTGATTTGTGTGTCCATTTTCATGCTTGTTTATCTTGTATTAGGTCAAACTATTTTTTATCGTTTTTTCGCATACAAACCCTAATTCTAACATGTTATCATTAGAAAGCAATAAAGTGCGAAATTTAAATTACTAAACTATTACAAAACCAAATATGGGAAGGGGGGTACAAATGTTCAAATGGGGATATTGACAAGAATTTAAATCTAAATTATTACATCGATTTGAATATTTGCAATATAAATAATGTACAAAAATTAAATAAGAATGCAAGATGCAAAAGAAATGTTTTGTATATGTATGAAAAAATATTATTTATGTAAAAGAGAAAAGAAAATAAAAATATATTATTTTTTTTGAGTATTTTGAATTTAGGGCAAAAACCCTAATTTTAAAAGAAAAAAGGTATTATTATCTATTTTAATACAAATATTTATTTATTATTTATAAAAATAAGATAAAATGAAGTATATTATAAAAAAAGGTATTTTTGCATCAAATATTAATAAAATGAAAAATTCAAGTATTTTTATATTTTATCTTAAATATATTAATAAACATATATATATATATATATATATATATATATATATATATATATATATATATATATATATATATATATATATATATATATATATATATATATATATATATATATATATATATATATATATATATATATATATATATATATATATATATATATATATATATATATATATATATATATATATATATATATATATATATATATATATATATATATATTAAATCTTAAATATGTATTATACACAAAATAAATATTTATTTAACATTTTAATAAAATAAATAAAAAGAGTATTTTTTATGTGAAATATTTTCAGAAGGTAAATAAAAATAAAAATGTATTTATATTATTTTTATGTTTATTCTAATAATAGTATATATAATGTTTATGTATAAACAAAGGTAATCAACAAATAAATATGCAATAAATACAAAAAATGATGGAAAAAATATTTTCAAAATTTTAATGTGCTGGGAAAAAATAAACAAGTCAAACAAAAAAAGAAAAAGTCAAAAATGTTAAAAAATGAACAAATGGGCTCAGGGGGGTGAGAAAATGGAAATATGGTGCAAAAAGAAGAAACCACACAGGCCCAGCCCATGTAGCTTCATCTTCAACCTCAGAACACTTCCTTGTTCAAAAAACACGCGTTTTCTAACTCCTCATTCCTTGATCTTTTGCCAAATCTTCCAACATGAAACCTGTAGAGCTTGAAACCACGGTTCTAGACATATAAAGAAGTCAAGCTAACTCTCAGAAATGAGAGAGAATTTCTTCTCTCCCAAATCCTAACCTAATTTTTTAACCATGTTCAGACATAAAATTCTCTAAGCACACGAAATATAAATGAAATCTAAACATATGAGCATGTTCAGGGCTATGATTGTGACATATTTTCTTCACAAACCTAAAGCTAACAATGCCTAACAAGAGAGATAGAACTCCATGAATGTACCTGTTCAGTTGGAATCGTGCTTTGCAATGGAGGATGTTTCAGAGTAAAATGATGATTGGTATAGCTTCCTTGAAGTGTAAGGATGCTTTTCCAAGTCCTACTTTGTCTTGAAACTCCCTGAATCGAGCTAGTGAACTCCAACTGCAAAACAGAAAATTAAAAATGGTGAAGTGGCTTGGAGGTGTTACAGGTCAGGTTTCAGGACATGGTTAGCTTGCATATGTTGTAAGGAAGGTAGAGGAACAAGTTTGGACAAGAATGCTCGAAGGGATTGAGAGATAGCACTCAATCTGCAGGGCTTGCTCTGTTTGTGCAGTTTTGTGGTGTTTCTGAGATGGAGAGTGCTTGAGAAGCAAATGGCTCGTGCAAAAGCTTGGTTGGGTAGTTTTGAATGTGTTTGATAGATTTTGTGTTGTGTTTGTAAGCTGAGATGAGATATGGCACAAGTTATGCAATGTTACTTGAAAATGAAGCAAGCAAAGGTCACTTTGTGTTTTAGGTCAGTAGGGGCCTCTAATCCTGCTGCATAAGCCTCTCTTGATCAGAGCAATTTGCCCATAATCTTGTGCCAAAGGGATTTTGCTTGTACCTTCTTGGATTTCAATTTGACATAAAGTTAATCTTTTTCAAAAATAGAAAGTTCACTTTATCTAGTTTAGGATTAATCCACTATGCAATGTTAGAACACAAAGAACATGGTCTTAACACATTGAATATGCATTAAATTATTGAGTATGGAATGGTTCAAGGACCTGTAATCAAGCATAAAGCAAGCTAAGTTCAGATTTGCAAAGTTATGAACATGTTTTGATGAAGAACAAAAGTGAATTTTTGCCAACTTGTGAAATTCGAATCTCTCAAGTTATGAGGTTGTTTGATGAGTTCTTGGACATTTTGGAAAGCTTGGAATGTGTACTACAATCCATCTTTGAAATGAAAATCAAAATTCCTAGTGGAAGGGTATGAAAAGTGGCCTTGAAGTGGGGTAGAAAACCTTGTCAAAATAGGTTAAAATTTCACTAAGTTAAAAATGGTTTAGTGCCCTTATTCAAAAATTTGTAACTTGAGATACAAGCTTCAAATGAGAAAATTTTGTGAATCAAAGTTGTAGATTATGCAACAAGCTACAACTTTCATGTTTTGACTTTTGTTTGAATCCAAATGGATCTTGGTGAAAAGGTGGGGCAAAGTTGGGAAAAAATTAGGGTTTTTCATAACTTAGAAAAATTCTAAGTTATGAAAAATTCCATTTTCAAACCCTAATTTGCATTTTGTGATTTCTTGGTGAACAAGTTTCATGATTTGGCAAGTTTTGATGAAAAATGAATCTTGACTCTTGATTTTGACCAAAAAGTCAAAGTTTGACTTTTCAGTGTACAGTCAAAATTGATCAATTGACTGGGAAATTCAACTGTCAATCCTATGTACTTGGGATCTTTTGAGTTTGTTGAGCATGTCAAGATAATTCCATGGGGTCCTTGAGTCCATATGTGAGCTTGGTTTGCCATTGGTTACGTCAAACAGTCAAAAATTGCCTTTGTGCAGTCAAAACCCTAAAAATGACCATTTTGCCCTTTTGGTGATCTGATCAAATTTCTTGTGGAATTGTGATCCAAACTTGATCAAATGGTTCATATGAGTTCATAATGTTGAGGTGGGTCAAATTTCATGAGATTTGACTGTCAATTGGCCACAGATGACTTTTTCCTCAATACAGCTGATTTCTAGGTCAACTGTCCAATTGACTGGGCAAAACTTGGAATCAAGACTTGAAACTTGGTGAGGGTAAACTTGGGAGTCCAATATGAAGCATGAAAGTCATCTTAGGCATTTTAGGTCAAAACATCCTTGGGCAAACACAAACCCTAATTTGAGTCCACAGTGCAAGGAGAAGTCTTGAGCAGAGGAAACCCTAATTGGATCTTGATCTTCAAAGGTCTTGTGATGAGAAAATGTTGAGGAAATGGGAGGGCAAATTTTGGGGTACAACAGTTGCCCCTGTTCAATCTTCTTGAACCTGAAGAGTTAGATTGGCAAGTTTGCCTTTCGGGACTCGAGGGTAAAAGGAGATTGGACAATAGAGTGCCCGGAAATTTGCACTCGCATGTTGAGGTATCAGCAATGTGATGTCAGGAATGGGCTTACAGATGCCATTTGGAGAGGTAGTAGATAGGGAGATGGGCTTATAGATGCCATCTGGAGACGTGACAGAACTTTGTCGGGAATGGGCTTATAGATGCCATTTGGAAGTGTCGATCGCATAAGAGATTCCTTAGCGAGAACTTGTGTATTTGAGAAAGACGGATGTTTTCCTGGCTTGTTACAGGTGTTTGATCCTTAGTCTCCTTATGTAGATATGTCCTGGCTGGATACAGGTATTGAGTCTACAATTGGTTGTTCACAGATATGCCCTGGCTGGATACAGGAGTCGAATCTGGAAATAGTCGTTAATAGATGTGCCCTGGCTGGATACAGGAATCGAATCTTCGAACTCTTCAGACGTGCCCTGGCTAGATACAGGAATCGAGTCTGGAAACGTGGTCAACAGATATGCTCTGGCTGGATACAGGAGTCGAATCTGGAAATGTTGTAGTTGATAGATGTGCCCTGGCTGGATACAGGAATCGAATCTTCGAACTCTTCAGACGTGCCCTGGCTAGATACAGGAATCGAGTCTGGAAACGTTGTCAACAGATATGCCCTGGCTAGATACAGGAATCGAATCTGGAATTGTGATAGTTGATGGTAGTTGTCTTTTGGATTGTCTTTTTCCTGAAAAGGCAAAACATCAGTGGTATGCAATGTCATGATGTATGAAATGCATGGTGTCATGATGTTCAACATGAGATAGTGTTTGTATGCACTTTATCATGTATGTAAGCAAGATGTATGAAACATGAAATGTTTATGAATGTATTTTCGCCTTAGGAAAATAAATCCTTGACGAGCGGCCGGAGAATTGCTCTGTGGAGGAGATACTTGGCCGAAGTTTTGATGCGAGGCCTGCTGAGGACTCTAATGATGGATTCCGCTGGGGATAATGACGATATACTCCGCTGGGGATTGGAGGAACTTTGCCGAGGGCGGTCTTCCGTGGTTTTTAGCTGAGGATAACCCAGTTATAAGTCCTTGTGAGGAAATAACTCTAAATAAAACTCGGGAGAGACGTCCGTGCTACGCAGGGGATAAGCTTCCAGAATTTACTGGGGATGAGTTTTAAGACCTGCCGGGGAATGTTGTGTCCTTTTAGGATCAACGGGGAACCAACTCTGCTTGGGGAAAGTATTGCTGAACCTGATTTACTCTGCGGGGAGCTGAGATGATCTGGCCACATTCTTCAGTTGAAACTACCTTGGTGCCTTGGCGGACAAAACAACCAGACTGCATTAGACAACTTCAATTGCCCCTGTCTCTGATGTCACCTGTAATAAATCTCTTGTTTCATATGCAAATATTTATGAATCAGCAATTTAATGTCAAATGCATATATCAAAAATGAACATTGGACGTTCTTCGCAAGACAAAACAGAAAAGGAAAACAATGGTAATTTGTATGGACAAGTGAATTTATATTGATTCAAACTTTGCCTGTGAATAGGCGTTTTTGTACAAGAGGCCGACATCCTAGTAAGAGGGTGCCGTCAAATAATATAAAGTTTACAATTTTGAAAAAGGAAACAAAACAGCTACGTGAACAATCCCACTGGGTTCCAACTCTGTTATCGCCTTTATGTCTTCGAACGTCTCATCGCCTTGCTGCCTAATTGAAGATGAAGCTGATTGGTCGATGCCGAAATCTTGAGCCAGATAGTTGATGCCGAATTCTGGATGCGAAGTGATCCAATGAGACATAGTGTTACGCTTTTATCCCTAACTTTTGCCTGGACCGCCCTTTCGGGTTTTCAGTCCACCGGGATACCCATTTTTGCCCAAGCCGCCTTTTCAGGTTTTCGACTTGCCGGGTGTACAGATTTTTATTCATTTCATCCCTTATTTTTGCCCGAACCCTTTTGGTTCGCCGGGAAGCCCTTATTTTTGCCTAGGTATGTCAACCTAGCGGGTCTTTTATTTATGCGTAGTATTTTTTCACTATGTCTGCATTGGCGGGGTGAGGAAGGTCGTCACCATCCATGGTGGTTAGGATCATGGCTCCTCCTGAGAACACACGTTTAACCACAAATGGCCCTTCGTAAGTAGGGGTCCATTTTCCCCGGGGATCACTTTGAGGAAGGATGATGCGTTTGATTACCAGGTCCCCAACTTGATATTCCTGCGGTCTGACTTTCTTGTTAAATGCCCCGATCATTCGTTTCTGATACGTTTGACCATGACAGATAGCAGTGAGCCTCTTTTCGTCAATCAGATTTAATTGATCAAGTCGAGTCTGGATCCAATCATCTTCATTCAAGTCTGCATCCTTCATTATCCGGAGAGAGGGTATCTGGATTTCAATTGGCAAGACTGCTTCCATGCCATAGACCAAGGAGAAGGGAGTTGCCCCGGTTGACGTCCTTGCTGAGGTGCGGTACCCATGAAGAGCGAACGGTAACATCTCGTGCCAATCTTTATATGTCACTGTCATCTTCTGCATAATTTTCTTGATATTTTTATTGGCTGCCTCTACAGCCCCGTTCATCTTCGGCCGGTAGGGAGAAGAATTGTGGTGCTGTATCTTGAATTGTTCACAGAGTTCAGTGATCATTTTGTTATTGAGATTGGTACCATTGTCCGTAATGATTCTTTCTGGGACGCCGTACCGACAGATCAGATTATGCCAGATGAAACGTGCCACGACACTCTTGGTTACTGTGGCGTAGGAAGCTGCCTCAACCCATTTTGTGAAGTAATCGATCGCCACCAAGATGAAGCGATGCCCATTGGATGTTGTCGGTCGGATCTCACCAATCATATCAATGCCCCACATTGCGAAAGGCCAAGGTGCCGTTAGGACATTCAAAGGAACCGGAGGGATATGCACCTTGTCAGCATAGATCTGGCATTTATGACAAGTTCGGGAGTGTTGGTAACAATCGGCTTCCATTGTGGACCAGAAATATCCTGCCCGAAGGATTTTCTTAGCCATGGTGTGTCCACTGGAATGTGTTCCAAATGTACCTTCATGCAGTTCCATCATGATTTTCTCCGCTTCGGCCTTATCCACACAACGTAGCAGAGTCGAATCATGATTCCGTTTGTAGAGAATGTCGTTGCTGAGGAAGAATTTTGCAGCAAACCTCCTCATGAACTTCTTATCATTGACAGATGCCCCTTCAGGGTATTCCTGAGCTTCCAAGTACCTCTTCACCTCATGATACCAGGGTTTCTCAGTGACCTTCTCAACCTCGAGCTCGCAGCAGTATGCCGGTTCATCCAACTTCCAGATTATGATTCGGGGAGCCTCATTGTCCCATTTAACTTTGAACATTGAAGACATCGTGGCTAGTGCGTCCGCTAGCTGATTCTCCTCTCTGGGGAAATGCTCAAAAGTTATCTCTTCAAAGTGGGGAAGCAGGGTCAACACATACTCCTTGTAAGGAATAAGATTCGGGTGTTTCGTATCCCACTCGCCTTTGATCTGATTGATCACGAGAGCGGAATCTCCGAAAACACTTAGAAATTTGATCCTTAAGTCGATTGCAGCTTGTAAACCCATGATACATGCCTCATATTCTGCCATATTGTTGGTGCAGTTAAAACATAATCGGGTGGTGAGGGGAGTATGAGTTCCCTTGGGAGATAGATTACAGCGCCGACGCCGTTACCCAAAGCATTGGAGGCTCCATCAAAATGCATAGACCATCGGGATCCTTCCTCAGGTCCTTCATCCGGTCCAGGTACTTCACAGTCAGTTACCACCATGATGTCTTCGTCCGGAAAATCAAAGTTCAATGATTGGTAATCGTCCACAGGTTGGTGTGCCAAATGATCTGCCAGTACACTTCCCTTAATTGCTTTCTGAGTTGTATACTGGATGTCATATTCTGTCAAGATCATTTGCCATCTTGCTATTCTTCCAGACAGAGCGGGCTTTTCAAATATGTACTTGATGGGATCCATCTTTGAAATCAATAAAGTAGTGTGAGTCAGCATATACTGTCTCAGCCGGCGAGCAGCCCATACAAGAGCGCAGCAAGTTTTCTCAAGCAGTGAGTAACGAGACTCACAGTCGGTAAACTTTTTGCTCAAGTAATAAATGGCGTGCTCTTTTCGGCCAGACTCGTCATGCTGCCCCAGCACACACCCCATTGAATTGTCAAGTACTGTCAAGTATAGTATCAGAGGTCTTCCTTCCACCGGTGGCATAAGAATGGGTGGCTCTTGGAGATATTCCTTTATCCTTTCAAAGGCGGCCTGACATTCATCGTTCCAGCGTACAACTTGATCTTTCTTCAGTAATTTGAAGATCGGCTCACAAGTAGCAGTCAGATGTGAGATGAATCGGGCAATGTAATTCAATCGTCCTAGGAAACCTCTGACTTCTTTCTCTGTTTTTGGAGTCGGCATCTCTTGTATGGCTTTTACCTTGGCAGGGTCTACCTGAATACCTTTATCACTTACAATGAAACCTAGCAATTTTCCGGATCTTACCCCAAAGGTGCATTTGTTGGGATTCAACCTCAGCTTGTATAACTTGAGTCGGTCAAACAACTTCCTCAGATGGTCAAGGTGCTCCTCCTCAGTTTGAGACCTTGCAATCATGTCATCAACGTATACCTCAATCTCATGATGGATCATATCATGAAATAAAGCAACCATGGCACGTTGATAGGTTGCCCCAGCATTTTTCAATCCGAATGGCATGACCTTATAACAGAAGGTGCCCCACTGAGTCACAAATGTAGTCTTCTCCATATCCTCTGGAGCCATCTTGATCTGATTATACCCCGAAAAACCATCCATGAAGGAGAACACCTTGTGTTGAGCTGTATTGTCAACAAGGACATCAATGTGAGGTAGGGGGAAGTCATCCTTGGGGCTGGCCCTGTTCAGATCCCTGTAGTCAACACACATTCTGACTTTACCGTCCTTCTTCGGTACTGGCACCACATTGGCAACCCACTGAGGGTAAGAAGTCACTGCGAGGAACCCGGCATCAAACTGCTTCATAACCTCGGCCTTGATCTTTTCAGACATCTCTGGACGCATCCGTCAGACTTTTTGCTTTACTGGAGGGCAATCTTCCTTGGTTGGCAGGTGGTGAACCACAATGTCGGCATCCAAACCAGGCATATCTTCTTTGGGTTGATTGATCATGATTGAGAACAAAGAACACATGGAAAAGATATGAAAAAGATCCTTAAAATCAAATTTTCAAAAACCATTATTGCATTGGATTTGTTCTACTTTTCTTGACCTAATTTGTTCACTACATATGCCTGATCATAACCCTAATGTTCATAGACACAAAACTGCGCAAGAAGGCCATTCACAAACTTGAAAAAATTCTCTAAAAACTCAAATCTGAAAAGCACTTTTTAGGTGGATTCAAGGCACGAAACTTGTTCCATTGGCTTGCCAAGGTTGTCCAGAAGTGATTGCAATCAAGAACATCCATCAAAACGCTAAGAATTGGTAAAACGAACATGAACTGTACAGAGAAAAATTCATAATCGTGCATCATGATTTACGCATCCTTTGTGATTTTTAATACTTGGTTTACATTCCTTGTGAAGTTCTGAAGCTAACCATTATATTGAATTGTATTATCATGCATTGTGTACGATTTCACCATGTTTGATTTCTAGGGTTTGCAGGACCTCAAAATTGGGGTTTCTTATTTAACGAAAAATTAGCCTTCAAGAATGCCATGGTTGTAATCAGCAGGCTTGAACGATCACAAATCACCCATTGCGCCTAATTTATTGACCCTCTAAGACCTATTCGTTATTTTTCCAAAACGGCCCTAACAAAACGCGTACAAAACCGTGGCCTATGTGTTTTATATTTCAGGGATGATGGAGATGACGAAGTCGTGTCAAATGGTGATAGGCCAGTTCAAAAATGCGCGCGCGTTTCCAAGCCATTAACCCACTTTCTTTTATATTATTTGTTTGTTTATTATATAACAAATGCGTTGTAGTGGCTCAGCTGGCAAAGTGTAACATTGTCAACCCTCATGACCTGGGTTCGAGTCCCAGGTCTTACATGTTTCCATATTATTTTGCAATAACAAATCCCATGCGCTTCAAGGCTGCAGACGTACCATATGTCTTCAAATATCTCACATCCATGTGTCCCTGGAGATCAAATCAAGGGCGTAGATTGGATGCGCATCATGAGCCTGGTCAAAGGTGCCACACAGTGCCTGGAAAAGTCAACAAATTTCAAGGTTATTGGGCTCAGAATTCTTGGGCCAGACCTCCACTTTGGGGACTACCACCCCCCCTGGTTTGCAATTTTCTATATTTTTCTTATATTTTCAATTATTATTTTTATTTTCTTTATTGTTTTGCTTTAATTAATTATTTCTACAAAATATAAAAATACACAAAAAATCAGAAAAGGCAAAAAAAAAACATAATAAATATTTTATTTTAATATTTTTCTTGTAAATAAATGCATGTAAATAAATTTAGTTTTAAATTAGGTTGCAATTTTAATTCTTTTCATAATAAAAATATAAAGAACATAGAATTAGGTTTAATAAATGTTTTATTCCTTTTACTTTTTCTTTTTCACAATAATATTATTTATTTTATTTATTTTCATAATTAAAATTTGCAAATAAAAATTAGGTTTAATTTAGGTTAAATTTAATGTTTTCTTAAATAAATTAAAATAACTAGAATTAGGGTTTGCGTCTCATTTTAATTAATTCTCTTTCTATATTAAATCATAAAACACTAAAAAACATCAAAAAAACAAATTCTTGCTTTCTTTTAATTTTAATTTTAATTCCTCATTAATTTTAATTTTTTGCAAAAGGGTCCAACGCCCTCGTTTCGTTTAATTCTCGTTATTTCACACATTTCTTTTATTTCGCTTAAATAATTATGTACCTCTCCCGAAGCCTTGTAACATTTTATTTCTCGCACTTTTAATTTCTTTATCTTTTCCGTCAAATCGGGTCCTGGTTAATTTTGGCGATGTGGACCCGCGCCGTTTGTAATAGCTTAGAATTTTACTTTCCCGCAATATTTTTAACTGTTAACAAATGGCATGAAAGAATGTATGGACAAAAATAAAAACAAGCGTAGAACACCAATAACATGACAAGATAAATGCGAACGAAAACGACACACGATTCGCACACACCACCCCTAGGGCACGCCTCACTGTTGCCTTGCCTCGAAAGGTGATCGTGGAGTAGAGGATGTCTTAGTAAGTCCTCATGATCCGGGAACCTGGCATGAGGGTAGCTTCTAAGGTGTCTTCCCATTGCTCTGGTGATCACCATGTCCCGAACCTCGAATTGACCCGAACACCTCCAACGGTGGTGCTACCTACCTCTCAATGGTGGGATGGCACTACCTTAAAGGACATTTACACAGACGAATTCCTTAGGGTAGGTAGACGACTCTAGATACTTGCTCTAATTTCAAAACAAAACAAAATACTTTTCACACCAACACATTTTCAAAAGCTTTCGAAAGCAAATTTTCAAACACTCTTGAGGACCGATACAAGAGTCGAACTGGAATTTTCAAAGGAACTTTTTAAAAAACACAGTTGAAAAGCAAACCAATCATTTTTGAAAACACAAGTGAGCAAGTATCTAAGAGCCCATGGATAATCATGGATAGAAAGGGTGCTAACACCTTCCCTTTCTATAACCTACCTCCCGAACCGAGAGCAATCTCTTTAAGGAATTTTTCTGTGCTTTTGTCCTTTCCATTTGGAGAAAATAAAAGACGGTGGCGACTCTTGCTTCCGCGACATTTCGTGAACCAGCGTTAAACAGTCAGTTCCAGATCCACCGATCACAGAACTGGCGACTCTGCTGGGGATCATCTTATAAAGTGGGGTGTACCTTAGGATTAAGATCACTGTGTTTTCAATTGTTTTCCTTGCTTGCTTTATTATTGTGGGTTGCTTGGGAGTTCTATAGATCCTAACCCGGATCTGGGGGATACCTTCTTAGAAAGTAGCAACAAGACTGTGAGGGAACTGTGCGGGGTATACCGACATGGTTGAAACAGTCTGCTACGTTGATGTGGCACTTTGGTGTGTACCGGTAACCCTTGAGTTCAGTCAAGGAGAGTACGGGGCCTCCGCGTGGTGTCATGAAGCATCAACAGACCTTAGGAACCTTAATTGAACTATCTTGGCCTCTTTAGGGTAGTGAGATAACTGACTTTGGTGCAGTCCGAGGTTGGTTGATACTCGATACTACACTCAATTGAGGGTTGCTTTCCTGGAATATTTCGGTCGCCAGTTCAGTGGCCAAATCGAAACGATGAACAATGAAAGCAATCCCGTGATATTGGGAACCTTAGAACCCGGTTACTTTGATTAGGACAGGTTGAGCCCACCAACTTCAAGAGGGTACTACACAGACCCCATGCTGGCCTTAAACCCTAAGGGCTTGTCTGGTGTGCCTTGTGTGCCTTACATGTTTGTCTTTGTAAATATCTGTGGTGTATTTAATCATAGCATCATGACATCATCCAGCATCATATGCATTGACTAACCATTTCAGGGGTTCGAAATTTCATCTTTGTTCTTGTTTTGTAGGACATGGAAACTGTTCGTAGAAAGACAATTCAAATCAGTCTTGTAAGGATCCCTCCTCAGCTTAAGGAGCTTATATCCAGGATTCCTGAGAACTCTTCATTCAGTGAAAGACATGGAAGCCTCATCAGCTTGGTCAACACCAACATTGAGGAAGATATGATAAAGGTCCTATTCCAATTCTTTGATCCTCTGCATCACTGTTTCACCTTATTGGATTATCAGTTGGTACCTACATTAGAGGAGTTCTCCCGGCTCCTGAAGATCCCTATCCTTGATCAGCTACCCTTCAACGGTACAAAAAAGGAACCTAAGCTTGAAGAGATTGCTAAAGCCTTGCACCTACAGTCATCTGACCTCAAGGGACATTGGGAAGTTAGAAGTGGTATCAAAGGGTTCTTAGCCAGGTTTCTGTTTGAAAAGGCCCATGAGTGTTGGAACTCCCTGGACCTACAAGCTTTTGAAGAAGTTGTGGCCCTCCTTGTCTATGGTTTGGTGTTGTTCCCTAATCCCGATCAGCTTATAGATATCAGTGCTGTTCAGATCTTTATGTCCAGGAATCCTATACCTACGTTGCTGGGGGACATCCTTCACTCATGTTACACTCGAACCATGAGAAAAAGGGGTGTCCTTATGTGTTGCACTCCTCTCCTGGGAAGGTGGTTTATTTCGCACCTTCCACAATCTGTCCTGAAGAATGAGCGGGGTTTGAGGTGGTCACAACGGTTGATGACTCTCACACATGCAGGTATACATTGGTGCCCTAGGTCCAGAGAAGATGTCACTATCATTGATCGTTGCGGGGAGTACCCTAATGTTCCTTTACTTGGAATCAGAGGAGGTATTACTTATAGCCCATGCCTGGCTTGGAGACAATTTGGTTATGCTCGGAGGGATGGCCCTCATGACATGTTAATTCCTGACATAGTTTTTGACTTCGACAACGATACTCAAGGACTTCGCCAGAGATTTATCAGAGCTTGGAGGATGCCGAGTAGGATAGACAGCAAGACACTGGGGCACAGGAACTCCATCCCGTTGGAACCTTATCTCAAGTGGGTACGCGCCCGCTCCCAGAAGTTAGTGATGCCTTATCCTCATATGCTCCCTTTGATCAAAGAACCAGTCTTGGAAGGAGAAGTGTCCTATACTATTCAGCACCCTGATATGCCCACATCCTGGGAAGAGATGCAGAAGAGCTGGATCCAGCTTAAGGAGGAAAGGAATTCTCTTGAGACTAGTCTACATGCCAGTGAAAAGAAGGTCTTGGAGCTCACCCGCCTGTTGCATGAGGAGAGGAATCTCAACACTTACATAGCTCCAAAAAGGATGCGCAGCATATTTTGGGATTGATTTGATTTTTGTATTTTTGCCCATGAGGCTTTGATGTATTAAACAATGGTTTCTTTAATGATAACGTGTGTTCCTTTTTGTCTACAACAAAGTTGAATCTTCGAACCCTTGAATGCATTGCATGAACACATCTCATTCATCATGTGCATAGCAGGTTTTTCCTCTTTTCAGGTTGCTTACAGTTCTTCGCTGTTTATTTCAGCATCATGAATCCCGACTCTGCATCAACTGAGACATCAATCAAGGCTCTTCAGGTGCAGAATGCACAATTCCAGGAATTAATCAAGGGTTTGGCCCAGAGCCAAGAAGAACTGAAGGCTATGCTCCTGAAGAAGGAGAAGAAGAAGAAGAGAAGAACTGTTCTGTTCAACTCGGGCCGAAGGTTTGGCAATACTCTGCAGCACGAAGAGGCTGGTTCTTCTGTTGGCAGGAGCCCTCCTCAGGCAGAAGTAAAGGTCCCTAGTCCGGTAGTCTCCGACAACGAGACAGATTTTGATGAATTGCAGTACCCTCCGGCAGAAGACAGATACAAGCAACTGGAGGATAGGTTGAAAGCTATGGAGGTTCAACAGGTACCTGGGATGGATTTCGGAGATCTGGGTTTGTCAACTGGTGTGATCATCCCTCATAAGTTCAAAGCACCATCCTTCTCTAAGTATGACGGGGCGTCCTGTCCCAAGCTGCATTTAAGGTCCTATGTTCGGAAAATTCAACCGTACTCTGCGGATAAAAATTTGTGGATCCACTTCTTCCAGGAGAGTCTTTCAGGGACTCATCTCGAATGGTTCTATCAGCTGGATGGGACCAAGGTTCGTAACTGGGAGGAGTTGGCTACTGCTTTCTACAAGCAGTATCAATATAATGCCGACCTTGCCCCCACACGTACCCAACTCCAGGGTATGTCGTTAGGTGCAAGCGAAGGTTTTAAAGAGTACGCTCAGAAGTGGAGAGACCTGGCTGGCAGGGTGCAGCCACCATTGACTGATCGGGAATTGGTAGACATGTTCTTGGGGACCCTATCTGGGCCATTTTTCAACCATCTCATTGGGAATTCTTCTGCTGGGTTCACTGATTTGATTCTGACTGGAGAAAGGATTGAAGCTGGGTTGAAGTCTGGAAAGATTGCGAAGGGTGCATCATCTAGTTCGGAAAAGAAACCATTCAAGAAGGAGTCTAGTGCCGTATATGGTTCCAAGAGATCAGAGAGACCTGAGCGCCGCCAATCTGTCAGTGCGGTAATGATTGCCAAGCCTGCTGCCGCTCCCCGACCAAATAATCCTCAAAGGACTGAAAGACCCCGGAGAGAGTTTACCCGGTTAAGCATGACCCTATCGCAGATCCTGCCACAGTTGCTTTCAACCAATTTGGTGACTGTCAGGGAGGCCCCAAAGTTCCCAAATACAACATCTCCCAAGTACAACCCGAATGCTCGTTGTGCTTACCATTCAGATAGCCCGGGGCACTCTACCGATGACTGTTGGGCGTTAAAGAATAAGGTGCAAGACCTTATCGACGCGAAGGAGATACAGTTCGAAGCGCCTGAGAGGCCGAATGTAGTTACTGCTCCTATGCCTCAACATGGGGTAAATGCTGTTGACGAAGACGTTTATGATGTTTATGTGGATGATCTAGCCACTCCTCTGAAGATTGTCAAGAAGAACCTACTGCAGGCCGGTTTATTTCCGGGTTGTAGTGAGGGTTGCCTGTTCTGTGCTGTGTCCCCATCTGGTTGTCCCTTGCTGAGGTTAGGCATCCAAAGCCTAATGGATAGCAAGGAGATTCTGTTTAAGAAGTTTGCTGTTCGGTTGGTTCCAGTGGAAGAAGTTTCTGTGGTGACTATCTTCAATAATCCGATCCCGGCTCTCCCGAAGAAGCCCGTTCAAATCATGACCGTTGCACCTGTTATTATCACTGTCCCAGGGCCCCTGCCCTACGTATCTAATAAAGCTGTCCCCTGGCATTATGGGGCGGATGTATATGTAAACGGGATTAAACAAGAGTTCAACGCTGGTGCCAGCATTTGTGACATTACTGGCTCAGCCAAGGTTACCCGCAGTGGCAGGCTCTTCTCGCCTGACATTGCACCGCCTGCTGCCCGAAGACCACTTCTCATAACCCCTGCAAGTGTACCTGTTCCTGCTGCTGATTCAATTATTTCTCCTGCTGCCGAGTCATCCAATGCTCGGGGCAAAGGAGTTGAAGTTGAGCCTGCCCAAGTGGAGGCACCTGTACCGATAACTACTGAGGCCTCCCAACAAGAGATGGAGGAGATTCTGAAAATTATAAAGAAGAGCGATTTTAATGTTGTGGAACAGCTGGGGCACACGCCCTCCAAGATCTCCATGCTCTCTTTATTGCTGTGCTCCGAGGCCCATGCCAAGGCCTTAATCTCATTCCTCAAGACGGCCCATGTGCCACATGAAACCTCTGCAGTCCAGTTCACTGATTGCGTAGCAAATCTGACAGCAGATAACGGCTTGGGTTTCTCGGATGCTGACTTGACCGCAAAAGGAAGAGACCATAATGATGCTCTGCATGTCTCTATTGAATGCAGGGGCACTACCTTGGCACATGTGTTGGTGGATACTGGTTCTTCTTTGAATGTGCTGCCCAAAAAGGCTTTGGATCGTTTAGACTGTGAAGGCCTGGAATTAAAACCCAGCAATATCATCGTCAGGGCCTTTGATGGTTCAAAGAGGATGGTTCATGGAGAGGTTGACATTCCGATTCGTGTGGGCTCTCAGGTGTTCGACTCCACTTTTTATGTGATGGATATCCGTCCATCTTACTCTTGTCTATTGGGTCGACCTTGGATACATAAGGCTGGGGCAGTGACCTCTACCTTGCATCAAAAGCTGAAGTACCCCGTCAGAGGGAAGATCGTCACTGTGCAGGGAGAGGAGGAATACATGGTGAGCCACCTGAACTCCTTCAGATACATTGAGATGGATGGGGAGTTTATTGAAACCCCCTTTCAGCATTTCAAGGAGGTGTTTCCAATTGCAGCAGCAGCAGAAACAGCAACAGAAGAAAGTGTTCCTTTGAAGATGGCTTCCCTAAAGGACGCCCGGGCTGTGGTTCAGAAGGGTGAATGTGCCGACTGGGGCAGGCTCCCAGACTTCACACAGAAGACTGATAAACTTGGGCTGGGTTTTACCACAAAAGGTCAGAAAGCTATGAGGAAAGCGAAGATCGGAAGACCTCCGGTATTTATTAAAAGTTCAGGAGTGAATGCTGTCGGGGAAGACCATGAAGTGGACGAAGCTGAATTCAACAGCTGGATCTATCCGACGACCGAAGGCGGATTGAACAACTGGATTGCTAAAGACCATACCCCTGTTACCTTTGTGACGCAGTAATATATTTCTTTGTTTCGTTATTTTGTAATAAACAATAAATAAACTCTATGGCCCGGTGTCTTACCCGAGGCACCGTGGTATCATTTGTGAGGGCATATAAATTGTCATTTCATATATCATAAATGAAAATCTTGGACGTATTTTCGCATTGCAAATATTGTGCTCCTTTTCTGTCTTTCTTTTCTTTTACATAATTTTCAAAACAGCTGTATTTACACACACACTCACTCATACAGGTTTCAATCCACTCTGGATCTTACTGGTAACAACTCTGCTACTGCCAATTATGACTTCGAAAATCCGATCAACTTAGCCGAAGACGAAGGTGAAGATGATTGCGAAGTGCCTGGCGAGCTTGCAAGACTGTTGCTTCAGGAAGAGAGGGCAATTCAACCCCATGAAGAGCCAGTGGAAACAATCAACCTGGGTACTGAGGCAGACAGGAAAGAGGTAAAGATTGGTGCAAACCTAGAGCTCAGCGTGAAGCAACGGTTGACTAAAATGCTGCATGATTATATGGAGATATTTGCCTGGTCCTACGAAGACATGCCCGGGTTGGATACCGATATTGTGGTCCATCATTTGCCAACTAAGGAAGACTGCCCTCCAGTTAAGCAAAAGGTCCGTCGGATGCGTCCAGAGATGTCTGAGAAGATTAAAGTCGAGGTCATGAAACAATTTGATGCCGGGTTCCTTGCAGTGACTTCTTATCCTCAGTGGGTTGCTAATGTGGTGCTGGTACCTAAGAAGGACGGTAAGGTCAGAATGTGTGTTGACTACAGGGATCTGAACAGGGCCAGCCCCAAGGATGACTTCCCTTTACCTCACATTGATGTCCTTGTTGATAATACAGCTCAGCATAAGGTGTTCTCTTTCATGGATGGATTCTCAGGATACAATCAGATCAAGATGGCACCTGAAGACATGGAGAAGACTACTTTTGTTACTCAATGGGGCACCTTCTGTTATAAGGTCATGCCATTCGGGTTGAAGAACGCTGGGGCAACCTACCAACGTGCCATGGTTGCTTTATTTCATGACATGATCCATCATGAAATAGAAGTGTATGTGGACGACATGATCGCTAGGTCCCAGACTGAGGAAGAGCACCTAGATCATCTGCAAAAGTTGTTCGATCGGTTGAAACTGTACAAGTTGAGATTGAACCCGAACAAGTGTACCTTCGGGGTAAGATCTGGGAAGTTGCTAGGCTTCGTGGTCAGTGATAAGGGAATTCAAGTGGACCCTGCTAAGGTCAAAGCTATTCAAGAGATGCCAGTCCCTAAGACAGAGAAGGAAGTCAGAGGCTTTTTAGGACGCCTGAATTACATCGCTCGATTCATCTCACACCTGACCGCTACCTGTGAGCCAATCTTCAAGCTGCTGAAGAAAGATCAGGTAGTACGTTGGAACGATGAATGTCAGGCTGCTTTTGACAGAATCAAAGAGTATCTCCAAGAACCACCTATCCTTATGCCACCGGTTGAAGGGAGACCTCTGATACTATATCTGACAGTGCTTGACAACTCAATGGGGTGTGTGCTGGGGCAGCATGACGAGTCTGGCCGAAAAGAGCATGCCATTTATTACCTTAGCAAAAAGTTTACCGACTGTGAGACCCGATACTCACTGCTTGAGAAAACTTGCTGCGCTTTGGTATGGGCTGCTCGCCGGCTGAGACAGTATATGCTGACTCACACTACCTTGTTGATCTCCAAGATGGATCCTATAAAGTACATATTCGAAAAGCCTGCTCTGTCTGGGAGAATTGCAAGATGGCAAATGATCTTGACGGAATACGACATTCAGTACACGACCCAGAAAGCCATCAAGGGAAGTGTATTGGCAGACCACTTAGCTCATCAAGCTGTAGATGACTACCAATCAATGAACTTCGAGTTTCCGGATGAAAGCATCATGATAGTAACTGATTGTGAAGTACCTGGACCGGATGAAGGACCTGAACCGGGATCCCTATGGTCTATGCACTTTGACGGAGCCTCCAACGCTTTGGGAAACGGTATCGGCGCCATAATCATATCACCACAAGGTACTCATACTCCACTCACTGCCCGGCTGTGTTTCAACTGTACCAACAACATGTCGGAGTATGAGGCGTGCATCATGGGTCTCCAAGCTGCGATCAATTTAAGGATCAAATTTCTAAGTGTCTTCGGAGATTCCGCTCTTGTGATCAATCAGATCAAAGGAGAGTGGGATACGAAACATCCAAACCTGATTCCTTACAGAGAATGTGTATTGACCCTGATCCCCCACTTCACAGAGATAACCTTTGAACACTTTCCAAGAGAAGAGAATCAGTTGGCGGACACGCTAGCTACAATGTCTTCAATGTTCAAGGTTAAATGGGATAATGAGGCTCCCCGGATCATCATCTGGAAACTGGACGAACCGGCATACTGTTGTGATCTCGAGACTGAATTAGTAACTGAGAAGCCTTGGTACTATGAGGTGAAGAGATATTTGGAAACTCAGGAGTACCCGGAAGGTGCATCCATCAATGATAAGAAATTCCTGAGAAGGTTCGCAGCCAAGTTCTTCCTTAGCAACGACATCTTGTACAAGTGAAACCATGATTCAACCTTACTGCGCTGTGTGGATAAGACTGAAGCAGAAAGAATCATGGAAGAGCTACATGAAGGAACCTTTGGTACACATTCCAGTGGACACACTATGGCTAAGAAAATCCTACGGGCAGGATACTACTGGTCCATAATGGAAGCTGACTGTTACCAACATTCCAGGACATGCCACAAGTGCCAGATTTATGCAGACAAGGTGCATGTTCCTCCGGTTCCTCTGAATGTCCTAACTGCGCCTTGGCCGTTTGCAATGTGGGGCATAGACATGATCGGCGAGATCAAACCTACGGCATCTAATGGGCATCGCTTCATCCTAGTGGCGATTGATTATTTTACGAAGTGGGTTGAGGCAGCATCCTATGCTACGGTAACCAAGACTGTTGTGGCACGGTTCATTCGGCACAATCTGATCTGTCGGTACGGCATCCCGGAGCGGATTATTACAGACAACGGTACCAATCTGAATAACAAGATGATCGCTGAGCTCTGCGAACAGTTCAAGATACAGCACCACAATTCTTCTCCTTACAGACCGAAGATGAATGGGGCTGTAGAAGCAGCAAATAAAAATATCAAGAAAATCGTGCAGAAAATGACAGTGACTTATAAAGATTGGCACGAGATGTTACCGTTCGCTCTACATGGGTACCGTACCTCAGCTAGGACGTCAACCGGGGCAACTCCTTTCTCTCTGGTTTATGGCATGGAGGCAGTCTTGCCGATCGAAGTGCAAATACCCTCTCTCCGGATAATGAAGGATGCAAACCTGAACGAGGATGATTGGATCCAGACACGACTTGATCAGCTCAACCTCATTGATGAAAAGAGACTTGCTGCTATCTGCCATGGTCAGACGTATCAGAAACGGACGATCAAGGCATTTAACAAAAAGGTCAGACCACAGGAATATCGAGTTGGGGATCTGGTAATCAAGAGAATCATCCTTCCTCAGAGTGATCCAAGGGGAAAATGGACCCCTACGTATGAAGGGTCATTCGTGGTTAAGCATGTATTCTCAGGAGGAGCCATGATATTGACCAATATGGATGGTGACGACCTTCCTCACCCCGCCAATGCAGACATAGTAAAAAGATACTACGCATAAAAAAGGATCCGCTGGGCTGACATGCCTAGGCAAAAATTAGGGCTTCCCGTCGAACCAAAAGGGTTCGGGAAAAATGAAGGGATGAAAATGAAAAAATCTGTACACCCGGCAAGTCGAAAACCTGAAAAGGCGGCTTGGGCAAAAATGGGTATCCCGGTGGACCGAAAACCCGAAAGGGCGGTCCAGGCAAAAATTAGGGATAAAGCGTAATACTATGTCTCATTGATCACTTTGCATCCAGAATCCGGTACCTACATCAAGTTCAGACGGCATCGATCAGTCAGCTTCACCTTCAACCAAGGTCATCAAGTGATGAGACGCTCGGAGTTATAAAGGCAATAGCAGAGTTGAAACCCAGTGGGATCATTCACTTCACACAGCTGTTTTATTTCTTTTGTACAAAACTTGTATAAACTCTTTTGTTCGGCGGCGTTCTCTTACTAGGACGTCAGCCTCTTGTACACAATACGCCTATTCACAGGCCATTCAAAATCAATACAAATATATTTTCAGTTAAACGGGCCAAGTGTTTTTCTTTTTCTGTTTTGTTTTGCGAAGAACGTCCAAGGTTCAGTTTGCGATATATGCATTGACAATAATTTGCTAACTCATAAATATTTGCATACGAAACAAAGGAATTAATTGCAGGTGACACTAGAAACAGGGGCAATAAAAGAAGTTGTCTGAGCAATCTAATTGTTCTGTCCTCCAAGGTACCAAGGTAGGTTCAGCCAAAGAACATGACCAGTACATATTAATTCCCCAGAGAGTGATTCAGCAAAACAGTGCATTCTTCTCCAGGCAGAGTTATCAAATCTCAAGGAAGTTGGGTATCCTCCCGTAGATCTCGATAATTCCCCAGCATATCAAAACTTCCCCAAGAGTCCAGTCCAATCCAGTTCCCCAGGAAAGACGGAATTCATATCCCCAAGCATTAAGCTTATCCCCAGTATATTCTGGAAGCTTATCCCCTAGCAGAGCACGAATGCGTTGTCCGGCTTAATTTAAAGAGTTATTTCCTTAACAGGATATAACTGGGTTATCCTCAGCCAAAAGCCACGGAAAGAGCGTCCTCGACGAAGTCTTCTTACCCCAGCGAAGTCCATCAACACTTCCAACAACAAAGTTATCCCCAACAAATTATTATCATCTCAGCAAAGCATCTTTCTCCCCACAGAGTATTGATCTCCAGCATGATCACTAGAGTATCCTTTCTCCCCGCAGAATCTTCCATTTACCAAGTTTATTCATCAACGGAGTCATCTTCTCCTACCGGTATTCTTGCAGTTATCATCCCCAGCGGAAGCAAAATCTATTCTTCAACATCAGCCCAGGATATAACGTCCCGGCACCCGTCAAGGATTTACCTCCCTAGACGAAAACATATATTCATAAAATATCGCATACATCATTACAGCATGCATAGACGCATTATACCATACAAATCTCATTTATGTTGAGAACATCATTGCTTGATCCATATCATGCATTGCATATGACTGACCTTTACCTTTCAGGAAAGATGCAGTTAAAATTATCAAACATATTTCAAGGCCTTCTCTAGTCCAGCTAAATCGACTCCCAACAGATTTTTCTGATGAAGACTCAGTAGAAGTTATCCCAGATGGTTCCCTCTCCGACGGTGAGTGAAGCGACCATTCCTTTTCAAACGGTTCCCTCTCCGACGGTGAGTGAGGTGGTAATCCCTTTTCAGATGTTTCCCTCTCCGACGGTGAGTGAGGTGATAGTCTCCTACGGTTCCCTCTCCAACGGTGAGTGAGGTGGTAAGTCCTTTTCAGATGTTTCCCTCTCCGACGGTGAGTGAGGTGATAGTCTCCTATGGTTCCCTCTCCGACGGTGAGTGAGGTGGTAAGTCCTTTTCAGATGTTTCCCTCTCCGACGGTGAGTGTGAGGTGATAGTCTCCTATGGTTCCCTCTCCGATGGTGAGTGAGGTGGTAAGTCCTTTTCAGATGTTTCCCTCTCCGACGGTGAGTGTGAGGTGATAGTCTCTTATGGTTCCCTCTCCGACGGTGAGTGAGGTGGTAAGTCCTTTTCAGATGTTTCCCTCTCCGACGGTGAGTGTGAGGTGATAGTCTCCTATGGTTCCCTCTCCGACGGTGAGTGAGGTGGTAAGTCCTTTTCAGATGTTTCCCTCTCCGACGGTGAGTGAGGTGATAATCTCCTATGGTTCCCTCTCCAACGGTGAGTGAGGTGACAATTCCTTTTCTTATGATTCCCTCTCCGACGGCGAGTGAGGTGATTCCCTTTCAGATTATAATGGCCTATGGTTCTCGTCCCGATCCTGCGAAGATGGTATTTCCCACCAAGATTTTCTCAACGAGCGTTGTTGAAGTTAAATTCGCCCAAGGTTCTCTTACCGTTCATGCTAAAGTAGTAACCATACCTGGTTCATTCATCACCTTTTGAAGCTCCAGATTCAGCTCCTGTAACCAGTCAGGACACATCTATACCAAGCATCTGAAAACCAACTCCTGCAACGTGTCAGGTACTCATGTTTCTTTTGCAGGTATGCAGGTTCTCGCTAAGGAATCTCTTACGCGATCAACATCCAGATGGCATCTATAAGCCCATCATCCTATTCATCAATCTCCAAATGGCATCTATAAGCCCATTCCATCACCACACTGCTACTATGTGAGCGCAAATTTCTGGGCACTCTAGTGTTCAATCATCTTCCACCCTCGGATTACGAAAGGCGCGTCAGCCAATCTGCATCCTCAGGTCTAAGAAGATTGAACAGGGGCAACTGTTGTACCCCAAAATTTGCCCTCCCATATTCTTCAGGAAATTGCCAAGTCATGCTGCAAAATTCCCCAAGGATTGTACAGTCAAAGATCTCCTATACAGTCAAAATTAGGGTTTGTGTCCTGATCAAGAAAATGAAGTTTTCAAAGGGCCAATCAATCCTCACATGCCTACCAATATGGTCAAGTATCCTCATATCAAGTTTCAAGGCATTCAGCACAAAATTGCACAGTCAAAAACCCTAATTGCACTACAGTCAACTGTAGGGGCAAAATGGTCATTTGACAGTCAAAAGTTCAAATTTTTGGTCAACATATCATTTTGAAACCACAAACATCATTTGATCAATTCTTAATCATGATTCTCAAAATTTGGCTCAGAAATCATCAAGATGCAAAAGTTTCCTTATTTGGACAGCTGAAAAAGTCAACTGAAATTGACCAGGGCATAACTTTCACATGGATTATCAGAAAAATTCCATCCAATGCTCATTTTGAAGAGAAAGACATTTCCTATAACTCATCTTCATACTTCAAGTCCAAGAAATGCTCTCACAAAAAGTTATCAATTTCAACATTATAGGTCATTTTCAAAAGTCAACAAAAAGGGACTTTAAGTCAAAGGCCATAACTTGAGATTGGTAAATCAAAATGACATGGGACCAAAGGCATTGGTTAGAGGACTCAAAGACCTTTCCAAAATGTCCAAGAACATGAGAAAAGCTTAAGAATTGAGCAAGTTATGCCTTGTGGAAGTTGGGAAATTTTTGGATATTTTGAAAAGTCAACATTACTTCAAATGACCTAAAATTGCTAATGGGCCCATTTTTCTTCCATAATTCATCATCCATGACATGTGCACGACCACTTGGCCCAAAGGGAAGTATTTTCTCATTTTTTATTTATTTATTTGAATTTTTATTTATATTAATTCATTTAAATCATTTAAATATATGAAAAATATTTAACTTAACCTAACCAATCTTTTTATACATGTTTTAGACTCAATATTTCGTGCCTAGCTAAATAAGGAAAGATTTGGGTTGATTGATCATGATTGAGAACAAAGAACACATGGAAAAGATATGAAAAAGATCCTTAAAATCAAATTTTCAAAAACCATTATTGCATTGGATTTGTTCTACTTTTCTTGACCTAATTTGTTCACTACATATGCCTGATCATAACCCTAATGTTCATAGACACAAAACTGCGCAAGAAGGCCATTCACAAACTTGAAAAAATTCTCTAAAAACTCAAATCTGAAAAGCACTTTTTAGGTGGATTCAAGGCACGAAACTTGTTCCATTGGCTTGCCAAGGTTGTCCAGAAGCGATTGCAATCAAGAACATCCATCAAAACGCTAAGAATTGGTAAAACGAACATGAACTGTACAGAGAAAAATTCATAATCGTGCATCATGATTTACGCATCCTTTGTGATTTTTAATACTTGGTTTACATTCCTTGTGAAGTTCTGAAGCTAACCATTATATTGAATTGTATTATCATGCGTTGTGTACGATTTCACCATGTTTGATTTCTAGGGTTTGCAGGACCTCAAAATTGGGGTTTCTTATATAACGAAAAATTAGCCTTCAAGAATGCCATGGTTGTAATCAGCAGGCTTGAACGATCACAAATCACCCATTGCGCCTAATTTATTGACCCTCTAAGACCTATTCGTTATTTTTCCAAAACGGCCCTAACAAAACGCGTACAAAACCGTGGCCTATGTGTTTTATATTTCAAGGATGATGGAGATGACGAAGTCGTGTCAAATGGTGATAGGCCAGTTCAAAAATGCACGCGCGTTTCCAATCCATTAACCCACTTTCTTTTATATTATTTGTTTGTTTATTATATAACAAATGCGTTGTAGTGGCTCAGCTGGCAAAGTGTAACGTTGTCAACCCTCATGACCTGGGTTCGAGTCCCAGGTCTTACATGTTTCCATATTATTTTGCAATAACAAATCCCATGCGCTTCAAGGCTGCAGACGTACCATATGTCTTCAAATATCTCACATCCATGTGTCCCTGGAGATCAAATCAAGGGCGTAGATTGGATGCGCATCATGAGCCTGGTCAAAGGTGCCACACAATGCCTGGAAAAGTCAACAAATTTCAAGGTTATTGGGCTCAGAATTCTTGGGCCAGACCTCCACTTTGGGGACTACCACCCCCCCTGGTTTGCAATTTTCTATATTTTTCTTATATTTTCAATTATTATTTTTATTTTCTTTATTGTTTTGCTTTAATTAATTATTTCTACAAAATATAAAAATACACAAAAAAATCAGAAAAGGCAAAAAAAAAACATAATAAATATTTTATTTTAATATTTTTCTTGTAAATAAATTTAGTTTTAAATTAGGTTGCAATTTTAATTCTTTTCATAATAAAAATATAAAGAACATAGAATTAGGTTTAATAAATGTTTTATTCCTTTTACTTTTTCTTTTTCACAATAATATTATTTATTTTATTTATTTTCATAATTAAAATTTGCAAATAAAAATTAGGTTTAATTTAGGTTAAATTTAATGTTTTCTTAAATAAATTAAAATAACTAGAATTAGGGTTTGCGTCTCATTTTAATTAATTCTCTTTCTATATTAAATCATAAAACACTAAAAAACATCAAAAAAACAAATTCTTGCTTTCTTTTAATTTTAATTTTAATTCCTCATTAATTTTAATTTTTTGCAAAAGGGTCCAACGCCCTCGTTTCGTTTAATTCTCGTTATTTCGCACATTTCTTTTATTTCGCTTAAATAATTATGTACCTCTCCCGAAGCCTTGTAACATTTTATTTCTCGCACTTTTAATTTCTTTATCTTTTCCGTCAAATCGGGTCCTGGTTAATTTTGGCGATGTGGACCCGCGCCGTTTGTAATAGCTTAGAATTTTACTTTCCCGCAATATTTTTAACTGTTAACAAATGGCATGAAAGAATGTATGGACAAAAATAAAAACAAGCGTAGAACACCAATAACATGACAAGATAAATGCGAACGAAAACGACACACGATTCGCACACACCACCCCTAGGGCACGCCTCACTGTTGCCTTGCCTCGAAAGGTGATCGTCGAGTAGAGGATGTCTTAGTAAGTCCTCATGATCCGGGAACCTGGCATGAGGGTAGCTTCTAAGGTGTCTTCCCATTGCTCTGGTGATCACCATGTCCCGAACCTCGAATTGACCCGAACACCTCCAACGGTGGTGCTACCTACCTCTCAATGGTGGGATGGCACTACCTTAAAGGACATTTACACAGACGAATTCCTTAGGGTAGGTAGACGACTCTAGATACTTGCTCTAATTTCAAAACAAAACAAAATACTTTTCACACCAACACATTTTCAAAAGCTTTCGAAAGCAAATTTTCAAACACTCTTGAGGACCGATACAAGAGTCGAACTGGAATTTTCAAAGGAACTTTTTAAAAAACACAGTTGAAAAGCAAACCAATCATTTTTGAAAACACAGGTGAGCAAGTATCTAAGAGCCCATGGATAACCATGGATAGAAAGGGTGCTAACACCTTCCCTTTCTATAACCTACCTCCCGAACCGAGAGCAATCTCTTTAAGGAATTTTTCTGTGCTTTTGTCCTTTCCATTTGGAGAAAATAAAAGACGGTGGCGACTCTTGCTTCCGCGACATTTCGCGAACCAGCGTTAAACAGTCAGTTCCAGATCCACCGATCACACCATGAAAAGTCAGAAAGGGCCTTAAATCACTGGGCCTAATTGCCACAATTATACCTCCAGTTTGGGGACAGAACCCCCCATGGTTTGTTTTTTTTATTCTTTTTCATATTTTGCTATTTTATTTGTTTGTTTAATTTTTATTTAAATCTTTAAATTAATTTATTTTCAACATAAAAAATAAATACAAAAAATCAGAAAAGACAAAAATAAAAATATATTTTATTTAAATATTATCTTTTGTAAATAAATCTCACTAATTAATTAGGTTTAAATTTAGGTTTAATTCAAATATTTTTCTTAACAAATTAAAATTTGTAGAATTAGGTTAATTACTTTTTATCTTTTTCTTTTCCTTTATCATTATTAATTATTAATTATTTTCTTGTAAATAAAATTGCATTAATTAATTAGGTTTAATTTTAGGTTAAATTTTAATGCTTTTCTTAATAAACTAAAAATAACTAGAATTAGGGTTAATTAACTTTTTAATTTCATTTAATTCTCTCATAAAAAATCCATAAATACAAAAAAGGCTAAAAAATAATTTCTTTTCATTTTAATTTAATTAACTTCATAATTACAATTTAATTTCATTAAAAAGGGTCCAACGCCCTCGCTTTCGATTTTAATTCCAATTCGCACATTTATTTCCTTTCTTATGATTTTTATGTAATTCTCCCAAAGCCGTGTAAATTAAACATTTATAATTTCTCGCATCTTTATTTTATGTCAAATCGGGTCCTGGATTTAATTTGGCGATGTGGACCCGCGCCTTTGTAATAGCTTAGAACTTTATATTTCTTGCAACTTTTAACTATTAACTATTGCATGCAGGAATGAATGTTGAAATAAAAAAGACGCGTAGATCACCCATGACATAACAAGACAAAATATTTGAAAATGACACACAAATCACACACCACCCCTAGGGTACGCTTCACTGTTGCCTTGCCTCTCGAAAGGTGATCGTCGAGTAGAGGATGTTTTAGTAAGTCCTCATGATCTGGGAACCTGGCATGAGGGTAGCTTCTAAGGTATCTTCCTATTGCTCTGGTGATCACCATGTCCCGAACCTCGAATTGACCCGAACACCTCCAACGGTGGTGCTACCTACCTCTCAATGGTGGGATGGCACTACTTTAAAGGACATTTACACAGACGAATTCCTTAGGGTAGGTAGACGGCTCTAGATACTTGCTCTAATTTCAAAACAAATCAAAAAAATACTTTTCACACCGACACTTTTCAAAAAGCTTTCGAAAGCAATTTTTCAAACACTCTTGAGGACCGATACAAGAATCGAACTGAAATTTTCAAAGAAACTTTTTAAAACCCACAGTTGAAAAGCAAACAAACCATTTTTGAAAACACAAGTGAGCAAGTATCTAAGAGCCCATGGATAATCATGGATAGAAAGGGTGCTAACACCTTCCCTTTCTATAATCTACCTCCCGAACCGAGAGACAATCTCTATAAGGAATTTTTCTGTGCTTTTGTCCTTTCCATTTGGAGAAAATAAAAGACGGTGACGACTCTTGCTTCCGCGACATTTCGCGAACCAGCGTTAAACAGTCAGTTCCAGATCCACCGATCACATATGTATTTACTTGAAAAGAGAAAAATAAAATATATTCTAAAAAGATATTGATTTAAATTAATCTTTATTAATATTTTTGTGTATTTTATTAATTATGTAAATAAAGAAAGAAACTAAACTAATTTGTTTTTTTTTTGTTGGTATTTTATTAAATGTAAAAAATAATAAAAATGAGTTTTTTATAAAAAGAGAAAGTGGTAAAAAACTAATCACTAAAAAACTAAATTAATTTAATAAAATGTTTTAGGTTTTATTAGTATATTGTTAACAAAAAAGAAATAAATTAAATTAACAAAAAGTAAGTAACAATGGGCTTAGGGAGATTTGGGGTGTTAGGCCCAAAGAGGAATGGTGTTTGCTGAAACAAAAAAAATAAACAAGGCCAGATGGGGGGTACAAAATGCGTTTGGGCTTTAGGGTAGTGTTGCAAAGCAGGCCCATTGTTCTGAACTGTTTAACATTTGATTAGGGTAAACAAAGATTAGGGTTTGTGGTTTCCCTTTCATCCACAACGGCGCCGTTCGTCTCTTGTGTTTCTCTCTTCCAAATTGTTCATCTTTCTCACTAAACATCCATATTCTCTTCCTAATTTCGTGAATAAAATGCCCCTTGGCTTCTATGATTCAACCTGATTTACGTCTTTTTTCGGAAATCCCTAAGTTTGAAATGAATTTGACTAAAGGGTTTGAAATTTGTTTTGATCTGATCTTCCCCTCACTTTCCGTTACCGGATCTCTCTCTCTCTCACCTCCTAACCAAGCGCTAACGTTTTTGTTTCTTTGAAAGGTATGATTCTGTGGATTTGAAGCTTGAACGATTTTTGTTGTTGTTTTTTTGCTTTGTTACATTTTTTCTGTTAATCTACTCTATCATACCTTGAGATGCAGGAAATGGCTCATAAGGAAGGTGAAATAGTCATACATGTTTGTGGCTTTTCTTGTGAAGTGGACGGGGACAGTGAGACCGAGGGAAATGCTCCTTGGTGGCAGAATTGGCGAGGAGGAAGAGATGATGACGAAAGCCTTGCTTTTCTGGCTTGGGTCCCTTTTGATAGGTACCAACTTTCCTTGTTTTGGTGATGATCTTGACTTGATGATGATTGTTGGGACTTTGTGATTGTTTATTGTGTTTTCTTTTGTTGTGATGAGGACTGTTGCTTGTCTTCTGGGTCGTTTGAGGCTTGTTTGAATTGTTTGACAGTTTGATGCCTTTGACAGTTCTTTGGTTGATGGTGATTTTTGTTAACAGGTTTTTGAGGTTTGAACTTGTTGACAATATTTTTGAAGGTTACGTTTTGTTGGCTTGAGATTAGGCTTGGGATTTTGTATGTTTGAAAATGGTTTGATGATGTTTGAGACCTTTTTTCTGGTTTTCTGGGTTTAAGATGTTTGACAGGTTTGATGAGTTTGTGAAGGTTGTGAAAACTTAGAGGTTTTTGATGGTTTTTAGGCTTGTATGTTTATGGTTTTGCTGTGAGTTGTCACAGATTTGTGACTGTTTCTGCTTGGTTTGGGATCAGTTTTTTTGGTTATATGTTTGGATATTTTGGATTGCTGTTGCTACTGGTTTGTGACTTTCTGGTTATGCAGGTTTTTGGGTTATGCAGGTTTGGTTATGCAGGTTTGGTGTTGAAAATGGTTTTACAGTTTGGGAGTTGATGGCAGTTTGACAGTTTGGACTTTTTTGGGATTTTGATAATGGTTTGATGGATGAGGCTTGATGACGGTTGTTACAACTTGCAGATTTTTTGACAGTGGAGACTTTGGCTTGTATGTTTCAGCAGGTTTTGATGCTTTTGGACTTTGATAGTTTTTTTGGACTTTGATAAAATTCTGAGTTTGATGACTTCTCTCTATCTCTTTGCTTGAGCCCTGCCTACTGTTATATTTAGGTTGCTTTGGTTTGATAGCCTATTAAAAAAAAGAGGGGGAAAAACCATCACATTTTGAATACTTTGGCCTTTTTGTTCTTTTGCTCTCTTTGTTGCAGTTTTTTTTCCAGCATACTCTATGCAACTTGCGACAGGCTGTGGGTAAGGCAGCAAGGCTGTACCTTTTGTGCAATTCCAATAACTTAGGTGATTTCTTTCCTCTCTCCTCTCTTAATGATAAAAAGCAAATTGCTTTTTCTGAAAAGTTTGCAAATAAAATGGGAAATAATGAAAATGGCTTATTGAAATAAGCCTCTTGCTTGTTGACTTGGTTTACCATATTTCTATACTTCTGACTTTTTTTGCTTCCTGCTTCCTACTGCTATGCTACTTGTTGCTTGTACTGCTTTCATTTTGTTTTTGCCATGCTGTTGTTTGTTTGGTGATACGCTGCATTCAGTTTGGAATATTTGTTTTGGCCATGCTGCTGTTTGTTGCATTCAGTTTGGAATATTTGTTTACATTTCCTATTTCTTCTTTTTATGAACCAAGAGAAATAATTCTCTTGTGATTTGCAAATAGAGAAAAATAAAAAATGTGATGAAATAAAAAAACAGCCTTCTGATTCCAAATTGCAAACTTTAATGATGAACACTTTTTCTTTCTTTTGAAAATTCTTGCTTATGCCCAAATAGTCTTTGTACTAACTATTTCTTCTGTCTTTTGTTTTCATATGAGCACAACTGGATGGTGGCAAAGAAGAGGAAGCAAGTGACTCTGTGGCAAGCATGGAAGCAAAGGAAGCTCAGTCAACCTTAGGCATACATTCACTTTCTTTGTAATTTAGAGAGAAACATTCAATCAATTGTACTAATTTATTTTTCAAATACGATAAGTTGTAAAACCTAAAGTGTTTAAATAATAAATTGTTTTGTAACAACTTTTGAAATAAATGGAGAAAGTCTTATGAGATATTCTGATGTCCATTAAAATCCTTTACTGTCAATAACTCGCAATTTTCTCTTCGCATCTTAACTAAATCTTAAAGATTCCCAATCAAGATAATTGAAACAAAATGTTCCCATATGACAACTTAAACTCCAAGTAAACCAATAATTTTGTAATCTTGCAACTACATTTCAATCAAAACACGCACTGTCTATTCCAATTCCTAAACAAACAATTATTTTTAGAAGACGCAAATCATCTGGTTAACCTTGAAAACAAACACTGTTTTTTCAGTAATCTTGAGAAAGCATGAAAACATTGTGAAAGCCAATTGGATCTTTGAGAATTCATTTCTTTTGAGAATTGCAAAAGAAAACCCTAATTGCTGATTTACTGCCAAAGGAGAAAATCTGTCTGATCGATTCCTGAGCCAACTTGAATATTTGAGAAACCCTAGGGTTATGCTTTCTATGAAAAATGGGAGGGCAAATTTTGGGGTACAACACTCACAAAAACATATCTTTTCACACAAACACTTTTCTGAAATATTTTCAAAACAAACACTTTGTATGCGTTCTCAACTGATACGAGAATCATTACAAAGTTTCCGAGCTTAGGCATTTTCCAAATATTTTCAAACTTACACGTTCACAAAACATTTTCAAAGTGAGCTAGCGATTAAGAGCCCGTAGATAACTATGGATGAAAATGGTGCTAATACCTTTCCTTTTCATAACCTACCCCCCTTACTTAGAAAATTCTCAAAGGTCTTTCCTGTTCTTTTCATCCTTTCCTTTATTGGATAAAAGAAAAATCAGTGTTGACTCTTGTTATCCGTAATATTTGTGATAAAATGCAAAACCAAAAGTGAATTCTCCCACCGTATTACATACTCCATCACGTATTTTGAGATCCTTCTGTCCTTTATCCCATCATCGCCAGTGCCCTTAAGTGCCTTTAATGATGGTGTCTGACTTTTGCATCTACTGTATTAATAACTGCATCTCAGTTTCATTTTCCAGAACCCTTTTATTCTCTAATTAATTCATCTCATTTTACTCATTTTCTTCCATATTTCTTTAACTTTCATTCCTATAAATCAAACCTTCATCCCCCAAACCTTCACCTCTCAATTTTTCATTCCTCTAAAGGTAGTTTCTTTTTTGTTTTCTATTTGTTTTTTTTAGTTTTTTTTTCATTTTATATTAGATCTTTATTTAGAGTTTTATTTTTTATTTACTATTTTTATATTTCATTTTCATCATCTAAAGATTCCAAATTTCTCAAGAAGATTCAAATATAAGGTGTGCAGTAATTTTTGTTTATCTAAGATAAACTTTTCTTCTCAATTTTTTAAAAAATTGTATTGATATTTGTTGATGTTGGGTGTTGTTTAATATACATTTCTTATGTGTTTTGTTGATGTTGGGTGCTCTTTAGTATAAATATTTTAGGAAGACAATTAAAATATTTGAATATGAAATTTTTTATTTTTAAATTGAATTTTGGAGGATATGAAGACTATTTATTTTTATTTCAACTTTAATTATGAATTGTTTAATTTTATAATTTTATTTAAATTTTATTTTTACAAATATTTGTATATATATATATATATATATATATATATATATATATATATATATATATATATATATATATATATATATATATATATATATATATATATATATATATATATATATATATATATATATATATATATATATATATATATATATATATATATATATATATATATATATATATATATATATATATATATATATATATATATATATATATATATATATATATATATATATATATATATATATATATATATATATATATATATATATATATATATATATATATATATATATATATATATATATATATATATATATATATATATATATATATATATATATATATATATATATATATATATATATATATATATATATATATATATATATATATATATATATATATATATATATATATATATATATATATATATATATATATATATATATATATATATATATATATATATATATATATATATATATATATATATATATATATATATATATATTATAATAATATTATTTTATTTATAATTATATAATAGTAATATTTTTTATACAATATTGTAAATATTAGTCAGGTGTAACCTGTTACAAAAAATAATCAGCCACTAATTTGCCGGGGGCTTAACCCCTCACAAATACTAAAATGTACGCACATTTGTCATGAGATTAACTCCTAGCAAAATACTGACACACTAAGCAACATAGTCTACTCCTACACATGCTTGTTTGCAACAGGAAATATATGGATTACATTTTGCTAGGGGTTATGCCCAAGTAAATCTGCGACGTAACAAACCCCTCACAAATAATTTACGATAATCTGTTTAGCTATGGGACATGTCCCCTCGTAAATTTTTATTTTGTGAGGGGTTTTTACATTTATGAGGAGTTTAACTCCTGGCTAAATAAGCTTTTTATTGTAGTAGAAAAATGTGTTAAAAAAGTGAGAAATTCTATGGAAAATTCTTTGGAGTGCAAGTCAAATAGGATGCATTCTTTGGCATCATTTTTAAAGCTTAAATATATGCTTCTTCACGATCTAGAATCCAATTTCTTTTTGTTAGCAGTTAAGGAAAATTCAAAACATAGAGAGCTAAAAACTTTAATTAAATTGATATCAGGAAGGTTTTGATGCATAATTTGTTATGGTGAATTTTGAGCCAAGAAATGAGTAGGTAATATATTCACAATGTGTGCAACATAACAAATAACATGAGTCCAATTCTTCTCTTATTTTTAAATGTGCTTGAGATAAGAGATATCTAGTTATGACATGTATTTAACACTCTCAATAATTCTATTTTGTTAAGAAGTACCAATACGTGACACTTCATGGATGATTCCATTTGTGGTATAAAAATCATTGAAGATGAATTCATTACCATTTACAGATCAAATACATTTGTTTTTGTATTAGCAAATCACAATGGACCGAATTTTCTCGAATGGTTTACTGAGTTTCTTCACTACTACTCGACGTTGTTTGACTCGCTGAAGAGTTCATTGGTTGAACAACAGGATAAGGCTATGTCAGAGGTTTACCTCGGGAAGCAAATCTTCAACGTGGTGGCGTGTCAATTTTTCTGTTAACGGAGTTTGCGAGCAGAATTGGGGTTCCGTCAAGCAACTGTCGGTCATTCATCCTTTTCTTCTTCCCCCGCCATCGATAGTGCTAAATACTAGTGTTGAGGTGTTGATAATTTTGGGTACGACTTCATATTGTTTCTGATTTTCTGGTTCTATTTTTATGTATTTGTGTTTATTGAATGGAATGGGTGTTTGTGTAGTTCGTACCATTTCCGATTCATGAGTGGCATATGAATTTTTTTTGTATTTATATATCATTTAATTCAAAGTTTTTTTTTGTATTTATATATTGCAGAAATTTGTATAGTTGAAATCCATCTAACTACTTGCTAGAGAAAGTGTTAAACAAAGGGCAAAGGAGCTTCTAGGTATACATTGGATTATCAAGATATTTTTTATATAGTTATTTATTAGATAATCAAGATATTCATTTATTTGTTTTACGGTTCTTTGGGATTCATAATAGAGAAATTGTGAACATGTTTTTCTGCAGTGTGGCGTGTCAAGGTTATAACAATATGATTGATTTCTTGATTCTCAACTTTTGCTGGTTATTTTCTTCGTGATGGCTTGATGTCAGGGTTTGTTGATCGTGTTTTCTTTATGAAATATGTATGTTCCATTTTTTAGGATGATGTATCTTTGTTGGGGAGAGAGGGATATTTTTTCTATAATCTTTTAAATTATTTTTTATTTGTGATTTACCGTGATTATGATATTTCTAAAAAGATACCTTCTCTGATAGTGTTGCCCAAAGATTGATTTGTACATGATTTTTTTAATATTTTCATTTTTGGGCTTTGATTACAAGACATACATATTAAATATTTTGAATGTGGTTGTGGAACTAATAATATTTTTCATAAGATGGAGTTGGTGTGAATTTCTATCTTAACATATTGTAGATTGATGTGAAATAACAGTATTTTTTTGTATTTATCACCTTACTTGAATTGCTAATTGAAACAATACTACTTTTTGTTATGTAGTGTGTTTTAATCCTTTATACTTGTAAAGTTAACCTTGAGGTTTTTGATCTCATAAATAAATACTACTATTTCTTACATTTAGGATTTTGACTTACAATATTCCGTTTCAACGGATTTTGGAGAATTTGGGAAAGGGGTTTTCTTTGTAATTATTATTTTATATTACTTGTTGTACCTCAAAATTTTCCCTCTCACTTATCAAGAATTTTCTCACAAGATCTCCTTTGGCTCAAGACTGCACTAGGGTTGATCAGCTCAAGACACTTCCTTAAGCACTGATGACCAAAATTAGGGTTTGAGATTGCACAAGGATATTTGAACCTCCAATTCCCCATATGACTTTAATGGATCACTATATACCCTCAAGATTACTCATGTCAAGTTTCAAGCTTTGGATCACACTTTTACTCAGTCAATTGAGCAGTTGACCTAAAAATCAACTGTATTGGGGAAAAAGTCAATTGTGGCCAATTTACAGTTAAACTTCACAATTTTTATCCACATAAACATTTTAAACTCAAGAAATTTGATCAAATCTTCAAAAGGACAAAATGGTCAAAATTAGGGTTTTGACTGGGAAAGGGCAATTTCTGATTTTTGACCTAGCAAATGATAAATTGGTTTAAGGCATGATCTCAAGAGTAAAATTGAATCATTTTGACCTAATAACATAGCTCAAAACATTGCTCAAGTCCAATGGATTGATAGATGAATTTTCAGTCAATTGATCAAAAGTCAACTGTATATTGAAAAGTCAAACTTTGACTTTTTGGTCAAAATCAAATGTCAAAGATCACAATTCATCAAAACATGTCAAAATATGAAACTTATTCATTAAGAAATCAAAAATTCAAGATTTCATTTTGAAAAGTTAAAATTTCTAAACTTAGAAATTTTTCTAAGTGTTGGAAATTTCTTATTTTTTCATAACTTTGAGCAAAATTTTCACCATGATGCAAGCTGATTCAGAAGAAACTTTCAACATGAAAGTTGTATGCCCCCATGAAATATACAAATTTTCTTTATATAACTCTTTCCAAAAGTGCTTGGATCTCAAGTTATAATTTTAAGAACACATGGTCATGAAACAAAACACTTGTGAAATTTTTGCCCTAATTTGGTCAGGATTTTGACCCAACTTCATAGCACTTTTTCATATAGTTCCAAGGGTAATTTTCAAAAGTGATTCAAAGATGATTTGTAGATAACATTAAAATCTTTCCAAAATGTCAAAGAACTCCTTAAGATCATTTTTGAGTAGGGAGAATCGAAGAGATGAAGTTAGGGTTTTCACACTTGAATTACAAGGCATTTTGTGATGAACAAGATTCAAAATTCAAACTCATGCTGCATAACCTCTACTTTTCAGGCCTCAAACTTGTTAGGCACTCCGTAATTAATTGCTTGCAAAGCTGTTAGAGGTCTCATTTCAAGCATTCAATGCAAGGTCATGCTTTATATCCATTTTGGGAAGAAAGTGCACAATGCGATTTTGATAAAGTAACTTTTTGCATAAAACTTGTTCTTGAGCCTTGCACTTGTTCTCTTCTGATCATACATGTCTTATAACTCAAGAGAAACTTTTTTAGACACTTACAATCACCCAGCCCATGCTTGTACTTCCTCTTGAAACTTGTTTTCCCAATTTTCTTCAAAACCAAGTAACCTAACAATTAGTTTGTAACTTGTACTTCTAACTCTCCAAAGCACACAAACCTCTTTGCTTATACATACACAAGTTATTTGCAACAAATCCCACGCATGCTTAAGCCCTGAAAACACCAAGAACACAGAATCACCAAAAACACTTCAAAACTTGTCATTTCTGAGTTTTGAATCCAATCTCCAAATTTGCTTGTGTGTTTCTTGGCCTTTTACTTTCAAAAGCTTCTAAACAACATACACAAACAATCCCAACACCTGCAACACCACTGTAACACCTCCTTCATCATCCACCATTTTCAGAAACAACACCTTGCACCTTGACTTCTCCATAACTCCTCAGGTACTTTCAGCTCTAGCTAAGCATCACATTAGCTTCCTGAGAACTTGAGGAAGCTAATCCAATCATTAGAACTCACTAAAAGCTACTCAAACTCCAAACATGATACTCTCCTGCAAGGTAAGTTTTCTGACTTTTGAACTCTTCATACAGGCACCATTAATGGTTTATTTGTGAATGAAAAATGTAGATATTATTGCCCTAAAGCTAACCATGTCCATAGTTTTCATTAATATTGCTTGAGCTTAGAGAATTTTAAGATTGAAGTTTCTGAAATTTATCGGGTTCAGATTAGGGCCATTAAAATTCATGCTTGTCTTTGATCTATAATTTTATTGCTTTGCATTTCTGAAATTGTGAGGAAATTTGCTACAAGTTTCATGTTTACACTTTTCATTTTTGTTGAGAATTGAATGAGATACATAGGTTCAGGCTAGGCGTGGGGTTGAAGATGAAGTTGGCCTCAGGAACATGTTTACCATATATATTTATGGTTTGATTTATATAAACGGGTGTATAGCCACCCCAATGGTAGAACCGTGCGCCTGTGACTATAGGGACCTGGGTTCGAGCCCCAGTGATACCCTTTTAGATTTTTTTCATATTTTTCACATTCTGACTTTTCTTTTTTGGCAGCGTTGGGCCTCTTTCCTTGGGCCTTATGTTTTTTTTTTCATTTACGATCCCCTGGCTAGCTATTCACACCCCTAACCCATTTTATTTTCTTTTTCTCATTTTTATTTTTTTATTTTCTTAAATATTTTATCTAATGCTAAAAAATCAGGAAAAATATAAAAAACATTAGATTTATATTTTGATATAGTTTATTTATTTTTTACAGAAAAAAAAATATTTTATTTAATCACACTTTATTTTATTTTACTAATTGGTTTGTAAATTTAATTAAAAAAACTAGGGTTTTAGTTATTTTCAATTAAAATATATCATTTTAAAACCAAAAAACACCAAAAATATTTTATAATTCTATAAATTATTTTTAAGACAAAAATACCAAAAATATTCTTCTTATAAACTTAATTTCTTTTTTTAATCAATTAATAGATTAGAGTTTTATTTAATTTTTTTCCTAGTAAATTTAGGTTTTTTACTTTTTTACTAATTTAATTAATTATTTTTCTTTTAGTTAATTAGGTTAAAACAAAATCCCTTTTCTCTAAAAATCCAAACAAAATATCCATTTTCTTTATATTTACATTCTTGTATATTTATTCCTTTTTGTACATTATTTATCCAAATTCAATATGGTTGTAATAGATAATTAGGCTTTATTTTCATGCAATCCTCATTTGTAATTTGTACACCCCCTCCCACAAGTATTGTAATAACGTAGTAATTTTAAATTCCGCAATTTATCGCTTTATATACAAATGCTAGTAATTAGGGTTTGTATGGAAAGACTAAAACCAATCAATTAGAAAACCCTAATCAAAGACAAAACCAAGCATGAAAAACAATACACTTGCACACAAGCACCCCTAGGGTAAAATCCACTTGGTTGCCTTACAAAATGGTCATATTATGCATGTGAGGTATCTTAGCAAAAACAAGCAAAAATACAAGATCATAGTCCCTCTATGACGCTATCCATGTTGCCTTTCAAATGATCTTAGTCCCTAAAATAGAATGCTAAGATACCTCGCAACATTGCTAATCATGGTTATACGATGACCCACGCCCGTCTGGTTTACATCTAAAGATAAGGTTACTTACCAAATCAATGGTAAGATAACAATGTCAAAGGAAAAAGGAAATGCACATGAAAGACTTTTGAGTAGGTAGAATGTTCCTAGTTACTTGCTCACTTTCAAAACAAAAACATCCTTGCTATTTTCAAAAAAAACATCTACACTTTCAAAACATCTTACAAACTTGAAAACATTTTCAAAAGATCAACATCTTTGTATACATTCTTACGAACGAGAATAATTACAAAGTTTGCCTAAACAATGACCTCTTTATAAAATACTTTCAAAAACCACACAAAGCACAATTTCAAACAAAAGCAAGTGATCTAGCAAGTAACTAATAGTCCATGGAAAATCATGGATGAAAAGGGTGCTAATACCTTCCCTTTTCATAATCTACCCCCCGAACTAAAGAAATAATTTCAAAGGTCTTTCCTGTGCTTTTTCACATTTCCTTTTGGATAAAAGAAAAGTCGGTGGCGACTCTTGCTAACAGTAACATTTGCGATCAAACGCAAAACCTTCAAGTCAATTCTCCCACTGTATCACACTTGTGATTTGTTATTTGTGATTGTTGATGATGATTATACTTCTAAAAAAATATCCTCTTCCTTTTTGTGGTTAAAGTACTCCTCTATATTAGGATAAAGATAAAATTGTCATTTCGTATGGGTACCCAATCTTGCAAATTGGATGGAAATCTGTTCCACAGAATCATCATCTTTTTTAGGTAGTGTTGTATATTTCATAGTCCATACTGTTGCTAGGCCTTAATTTGGTCTTTTTCATACTCAACTTCTACTGTTGCTAGGCCTTAATTCACATACTTTGTGTTTAACTAGGTATAAGTTTGGTTATTCTATTACATATTGTGGTTTAGTTCTCTGATTTGTGATACTTTTCTTTTGATGACATGTCTTTCTACTGTTGGAATTGATTTTCCATCTTATTATTGTTTCCCCTATTTTCTTGGTTTGACACTATTGTTGGGGTTGATTTTCCATCTTATTATTGTTTCCCTTATTTTCTTGTCAGTTGTGTCTTATTTAAGTACAAGAATAAGAATTTTATTGGTGGTCGATACTTTTCTTTTGATGACATGTATTTTCTTGTCAGTTGTGTCTTATTTATGTACAAGAATAAGAATTTTCTTGGTGTTTGATACTTTTCTTTTGATGTCATGTCTTCCTACATTTGGCATTTTTAGGAACACCAATTTGAAACAAGAAATAAAGTAAATCTTAGGGAGGTTAAGGAATTTTGGACAACCTGGTTTGGTGCACTATTGTTTGGTTTGAGTTGCCTTGTTCTAATTATTTTCCATATTAACTTTATAGTTCATATCCATCTTTTTCTTGGATGATTGAATATGTATATTGATATGCTTTTTCCGATTGTAGATATCGTGAGTTTCAGATTTCTTCCGCCTCTTTTTTTATGGATCAACTATGTTTTGCGCGATTTGGGATTTTTTATGCAATGGATAAGAAATGAGTTGATTTTGGTGTTCTCTACTGAAGCTGCAACTCATCTTCTTGTGGATTGCATGTTGGTAATTCAAGTGTGGGAAATGACTTATAAATGGTTAGATATTTTTGTATGTTTTCCCTGGTTTTGTTGTTGTAGTAGTCCACCGTGTGAAAACTTCCTTAAGGTAACCAATGTTAAAACATATATTTTATATTGGGTCATTAAGGCAATATTTTGTACACATGTGTGTATCCTTAGATTAGTACTTTTGTAAATCAATTGTTCATTTTGAACAATATATATGTGCATCCTAACTATTTGGTGCAATGAAGTTATTCTTAACTGGTTAGAAAATATGAAAATAACGACCTAAATGTGACCTATGTGATGTTGAAAAATATGAATATTATTGACCTAAATGTGGTCTGTGTGATGTTGAAAAAATCTGAAAAATCAGGTACAAAAAAATTATCGGGAATCCACCTCCATTCTGCTAAAAAATAGTCTATATTTTATATCGGGTCAGAAAGACAACCGATGTTAAAATATATATTTTACATCAGACAATTAAGACGACCGATTTTAAAACTTATATATTACATCAGACCATTAAAACAACTGACGTTAAATATTGCATTTATTTTTAAAAATAATAGAATTAACCCCTTATTTCACATCAGACATGACAATCAACCGCTAAAAAAAATTAAATAACACTTATATATTAAACGAGAATGTTATAAAGGAACGACATTTCAACTTTTGAAAGTTACACATTCATCACTTTAATAAAAATAGAAAATCCTATACAACTAATATTAACTATATTCACCCCACATATTTATAAACAAAAAAAAAAACTTTTTAAATTCATTTAAATAATATATTTAATTATTATTTATATAAAATATATATTATTCAATAAATTTAAAAAATGTTTTGTTACTTACAAATTTTCACAAAACAACGGAAGTCTAGTATAGCTTGGGTGTGTGATGCAAATTCTAGAAAGTAGAAACCGGCACGAACAGCGGATCCTATGTGGTTAATTTATCTTAAACTATCCGAAAATAACAGCCATAAAATTATCTGGTATCAAAGAATGTTTTACTAAACTAAACATTAACGTTTGACTAATCAAACCTCAATTTTGTTGACCCACCGTCACAGCCCAGATTCTCTTCTTTAAATACCTCTTTCTCTCTCTCTCCTATTCTCATTTCCCATTCAAACCAAAAGCACAAAACTTTCAAATTCCAAACAAAAGAAGAAACAACCATGTCTTGCTCTATTGTGGTTTCAAGTTCTAACATGTTCTCTCTCCCCTCTCCTTGCCATTTCTCTCTCCCCTCGCCGGTTTTGAAGAGAAAGAGGCCGGCTAAGCTTCATATACCTGTTGCTTCTTTAACTATTGAAGTCCCGCCGGCGGTGATTACTCCGGCGCCGGAAAAGGATGTTGTTGAGGTGGAGGGAAATGGGTTTTCTGTGTATTGTAAGAGAGGAAGTAGGAAACATATGGAGGATCGTTATTCGGCTTCTGATGATCTCCATGAAGAAACAAAACATGCTTTTTTTGGCATATTTGATGGGCATGGAAGTTCAAAAGCTTCGGAGTTCGCAGCAGATAACATGGAGAAGAATGTGTTAGAAGAAATATTCAGAAGAGATGAGAGTGATATTGAGGATGCAGTCAAGCATGGATACCTCAAAACTGATTCAGATTTCTTGAAAGAGGATCTTCATGGTGGTTCTTGCTGTGTAACAGCATTGATTAAGAACAGTAATCTTATCGTGTCTAATGCGGGCGATTGTCGCGCAGTTATCAGCCGAGGAGGTGTTGCTGAGGCCTTAACATCTGATCACAAACCTTCGAGAGAAGACGAAAAAGACAGGATCGAATCTCAGGTAATTAGCCTTGTGCTGATGATAGTAAATTTGTAGTTTAGGATCTCTTGAATGTTGTTAATAAATTATGATTTGTTTTGTAGGGTGGCTATGTTGATATGTGCCGGGGCGTGTGGAGAATACAAGGATCTCTTGCTGTTTCCAGGAGCATTGGAGATAGACACATGAAACAATGGGTGATAGCAGAACCTGAGACCAAAGTTCTCAGAATTGAACCTCATCATGACTTGTTAATCCTAGCTTCAGATGGATTATGGGACAAGGTATAGTAAAACTTAATAAATTAATGGCAACGATAATGGAATTCTTTAATGAAATAATTGTTCAATTATAGTACTATTGACTAATTAAGTTACTTTTTTCAATGTTGTTCAGGTTAGTAATCAGGAAGCAGTAGATATAGCTCGTCCTTTCTGTGCAGGGAACAATAAACAAGGACCCCTTCAAGCTTGTAAGAAACTTGTCGAATTATCAGCATCACGAGGCTCTATCGATGATACAAGTGTTATGATCATCAAATTACAGAAATATATTTGAACTCTCAATACAAAAGAAGTTAGTGCTACTAATTGTTTCCATCGTCATTATCGCCAAGAAGCCCAGGAGGCAAAGGCACCCTTGACTCAACAAGGTTGTGTGCTACGAATGCGAGTTGGGCGGTCATTCGGGTCATAGTTCTAGTATGTGCATGTGATCACCACATCAGTTTTAGAGACATTCTCAAGAATGAACTATCTAATGATTAACACATGAGTAACCACATAATAAATGCGACAAACATCCGGTGTCACAAATTCCACAGTAAGAGGAAATATGTGACCTACTAATGGGTCAATAAGAAGAGAGAATGTAAAAAAATATTCTATGGAGTTAGGAGCCTCAGTGGTTTAGAGGGAGCCGATGCAAGGTAAATCACAAACTATTTTTCACGTCATTTTTAGTGACGCTGGTGACGAGAACACTCAAGTAGCACAAAGAAGACAAGAATACAGGAAGCAGATGCAAGAAGAAGATTATGAGAAGAATGAATAAGAATGAAATGAGAACTACCTATTTATAAAGATTGGTTAATCCAATAAAAGTAGTTTTAATTCATTAAGTCATTAATGCTAATTGATTCCTTATTAGTTGCTTGAAATGGTGGCAGCCTTTTATGTTTTATTCGATCAGAACACCATATGTAATTGAGTATTAGGCATGAGATTTGAAATTCAAAAAGTATTTATTGATTAACTCTTAGGACATCTACAATGGTGTTACTTATATTTGGGTTCTTTGTGAGACTCATTAAGCCACATCATCTTGAAGTAATTCACTCCATTTTTCACTCTAATGGTGCAATTTTAAAGAACTTATATTGGGTTTCACAATTTTACTTTATATATTAATATTTTATTCATATTAAATTTTATTTGATTTAAAATTGTTATTGGATCCCACAATTGATTATTTTAATAATAAAAAAATATAAAGAACCGTTGCTTATATTTGTACCGTTCACCAGCTGGAACAACTTTTTTGTTGACAATTTCAATGTCAAGCTGACAAACCAATCTGAAAAACTACCGTTGGAGGTGATCTTAGATTTAATAGATTAAAAGACGTAAATATTGAGTTTTTTGAAACCTTTTTGGGTTTGGAAAAACCTTTGAATCCATTTTTTTTGGGACGTCTCGCTTATGTTTTTTTTTTTATCTCTTTTTGCTCAAAAATTTCATTTTTCAACAAAGAACTAGTAAATAATTAAGTTAGTTTGAAGATGTGATATTTTATCACGTGTAAAGAATAATTAGACTTTTCTGATTTTATTCTCTATCAAGTGGCTTATCTATTTTTCTAGAAAAAAGAATAAAAGTGAAGAGGACTTCCTTCCCCCTTAGTTTCACCAGGAATTAATATTAACTCACTTTCTTTTGCATCTTTATGAATTGTTTGAAACGAGAGGCGGTTTTAGATTCCATTTCTTCCTTAGTGATATTGCTTCTAAGAAATATTCACCCAAAGAGCCACTTACTAAGAGTTCTTTAAAAATTTGATCATTTTTCTTTGAGAAGACTTTGGACATATGCTTTGTAAAACTTCTTTTAATTTAATAGTGGTTTACTGATGCTGCAAAACATTCTTGTAAAAACAATTTAGTTTTCACCTTAGGTACCCAACCTTTTAGCTTTAGTTGATTCAAGGAGACTCAAGAATTCATAATTTAATCTTTAAGACCATTTTTAAATCATTTATTTTTCTAAAATAATAAGGTTCCATATGACCAGATATATGAGAATGATTACAGTTATAAACAGTATGAATCATTTTCTTTTTAGAATGGAATATACTCATAATTGATTTAGCATTATTATCCGACTGATAGTCTAAGCATGTTTTATTGTAAGAATCTCTTTGATTAGATAAAATCGTGTCAAGGTTATTTATTCACATAATAAACTTACTCAAGGTTTCATGTAAGCATTCAATTTTATTTCTCATAGAATTACAGGTTTCACATTTATTAGATTTCATAACACTTTTTTTAAGTTAATGATGTTTCATTCGATATCCTAAATGATGCTTCTCCATATGATTCTCTTGGTGATGTTTAAGATGATCCATAGGATTCTTTAACATATTCTTTAGTTGACTCTTCATTTGAAACTTCACAGAATTATTCATCTAATACTTCAAATGAATCTTAAGATAATTTTTTATTTGATTCATCTGATGATGCTTCAAGGAATTCTTAACCGATACTTCAAAGAATTCTTTAGCAAAGTCTTCTTATAATTCCTCATATGATACTTCAATTTTTGCTTCAGATACATCTTCATATGGTTCTTCTGATTATGCTAAAGATAATTTTTCATCTAAGACCTCAAGGGATGCTTCAAATCATTCTTCATATGAATTTTCTTCTTTGATCTTTTTCTCGTCTTGAAGTAATTTGATTAAGTCTTTCAGTTTTTTTATAATTTATCATTTATTTGACCTTCTCTACAAATTATCAACAATATTTGTTTCTCTAGATTCTAGTTATAATACGGTGGGAGAACTGACTTTTACTGATTTTGCATTTTTATTGCAATGTTGCGGTTAGCAAGAGTTGCCACCGAGTTTTCTTTTATCCAACAAAAGAAAGGGTGAAAAGAACAGGAAAGACTTTTTGAGATTATTTTCTGAGTAAGGGGGGTAGGTTATGAAAAGGGAAGGTGTTAGCACCCTTTCCATCTGTAGTTATCTACAGGCTCTTTGTTGCTAGCTCGCTTTGAAAATGCTTTTTTGTGTAAGTGTGTTTTGAAGATATTTTGAAAAGATGTCTTAGTGCGGCGAATTTTGTAATGTTTCTCGTTTCGGCGAGAACGTATACAAAGTATTTTTTGTCTTTGAAAATATTTGGAAAAGAGTTTGTGTATGTGTGAAAAAATTATTTTTGATTGTTTTTATAAGAAAGCAACTAGGAGCTATCTACCTACTCAAAAGGTTTGTTCTTTTTCTCTTTTCCTTTAGACAGTGTTATCCTACTATTAGTGAGTAGGTATCCCTATCGTTAAATTTTTTAGGGATGAGAGAGGGTCATCGTACAGTCACGAAAGCAACTTAGTAAGATACTTTAGTAACTACCCTAAGATTTTAAGATCATATGCCGAGGCAACGTCGAAAGGGTCATCGAGGGACTTGTGATCTTTAAACCAAAGGGTCGCCACTAAAATCACTTAGGTTCGAGAATCGTGACTGTTTATTCCGAAGGCAACAAGCAGAGATACCCTAGAGGTACGCGTGTGCGAGTGTGTTGTGTTCAGTTATTTATCTTTAGATATTAAGTTCGCTAACGTTTGCTTTTAATCTTATCATACATGCCTATTGTGCATACATCTAACAGTTAATATCAGTGTAAAATAAAGTGCAGAATTTAAAAGCTACGCTATTACATGGCTTTAGGGAGGGGGGATTACAAATCCAAAACGGAGAAATAAAATGTAAAGTCCTAAATTTACAGCTACTACATCCTTTTGGCAGTTACATCAATATAAAAAATGCAAAATTTAAAATAAGCAAACGAATATGGAAGGCGAAGTAAAACCCTAAAACTCCTAAACACGTGGAATATTTGTGTTGTTTTTATTTGTTTTAAGAAAATGCTTAAATTAAGCTAAATCTAATCTTGATTAAAAAAGTGACTATTAATTGAAATTAAACCTAATACAAATAAAGAAAATTAATTCTAATATTTTTTTGTATTTTTATTGAGAAAAAGGTTTGAAATGATTAACCCTAATTATAATTGGTTTTAAATTAATCAAAATAATTAAATTAATTAAGTTAATTAATTTGCAAAAATTAAATTAAATTAGAAAAAACCTAAATCTATTTTTTTTGTGATTTTTCTGATTTATCCATAAATAAAAAATGGTTTTGAAAATTAAATATAAAACAATTAAATAAATAAATATAAAATAAAGAAAATAAAAAAATGGGCCTGATGTGAAGCTGAATGGGGGGTATGAGTTGTAATTTGTTAGGCCCATAGAGGAGAGGCCCAGGATGATGCGCCTGATTCAATGTTGCTGGCCCTTGCAAGGTCTACCATGAGTGTCTGGATCTGGATCGTTGATCTGGTGCTATGATGGATCCAATGGTGATGACGATGGGACGTATGTACGCACGCTAGCCTCCTGGGACACTGGATCTGTGAACAGAAATTGGAAAAAAAATGGCAAGAGGCAGGGATCGAACCCCTGCCCTTGCATACAAACGCCTTATCACATGCTACTTCTACCACTGGGCCATTCAACTCAATTGTTAGTATTATAAAACAATAATAATATAATGAGAATTCAATGATGTTCCCAAATTTTCAAACGTCCGCGCCATTTATTCAAACGGACAATAGGGACCTGACGCCTAGGCCACCGGAGTCCACGAAAGTCAAATTTTTGAGATGGGAGTTATGCTCCAATGATACCACATGCATTTGCATAGTATTGAGTCACATTATATGATTTCCAAAATAAGTGTAATTTTCATGTTGATGAATGTATATTATTGTTGAAATTGTCGTTGATTATGAGATGAGAAGTGGTGATGTTGTCGATCTAATTTAATTATATTAATTATCATGCACTTTATTATATTGTTAGATATCTCACCCCTTCTGTTTGAATGTTGCCCCTATGTTGGTAACATGTAGGTAATCAAGAGTGAAGGCTGTATACCTTCAATAGTTCGAGTCGGTGTCATTGCTCTGATGTGTAACACTCAGGGGGGATGAATGTTTTCTGATTTTTGATCGTTTATTTTCAGTTGTTGAATTTTAATTTGATTATCATTAAATATGAGAGGTTTCGAAGTGTTGTTTTGTTAGAAATGTATTCAAGAATTCCGCTGCGTAGATGTTGATTTATTTGATTAAAGATGTTATGTTGATGTTCATCCGATGTTTGAAAAAGTGTTATATATCCATGATGAATGCAATGAATTTGTTAGAAGAATTTGTGACGTCCCGATTCATTTGTATGATTGAGATTTTATAACTCTGATTTATTTGTATAATTGCTTGGGGGTAGAATTGGGGTGTTACAATACCCCATGAATTTATCAACCATCACTAACCGCGTATGTTGGTATATGACAAATTTCTTGTAGTGATTGTTATTATTCAATTGTAATCTTTGAACCTTAATTGAGAAAGAGAATAGTAAAACAGTTATAATCAATTATGATTTTTCTCTTGTGTTTGTTCAAGAAACTCAATCTTTCTCATAATTTTAATTTGTTCCGGATGATTCTTGTTACAACAAATTAGTGTGGTGAGCGTGAGAAGAAGTTATTGTCAATAAAGTATAGATTAAAAAATTCACCGGAGTGAACGATTTTAGTCTATGGCGCTTGAAGATTCAAGCCCCTGTTAAACAGGGTTTGTTAGAAGGATCGAAAAAGGAGAATATGATGATGATAGAGAAAGCTCACAATGCCATCGTATTGAACCTTGATGATAAGGGTCTCTGACATGTTTCGAAGGAGAAAACGACAGTGGGTATGTGGACGAAACTCCAAAGTTTGTACATGATCAAATCGTTAGTCAATCGCCTCTACCTGAAACAAGTTATGTATTCATTCAATATGAATGAAAACATAATCTTGACTAAATAACTGGATATGTTCAATAAGCTGATTCTTTATCTAAAAAACATTGAGGTACCATCAGTTATGAAGATAAGCGTTGTTGTTGTGTGCTTACCAAGATCTGCATTTCAAAGATATTCTATTATATGAAAGTAAAGAAGTTCAATCAACCTTGTACTCAAAAAATTTGAACGAAAGAAAGAAGCACAAACTATCATCTACTAGTGAATGATTATCTGTAAAAGAATTTTTTTTTTTTAAACATAAATTAATTGGTACTTAATCCTTTAATAAAATTTATATTTTTAATATTAAAAAAGTATTTAATATACGAAAAGAGTTAACATTTCAAAAAAAAAAATGTAAATGTGATTAAGAACCCTTCTACATTATTAAATGTTACGGAAAGCTTTCAAAAAATCCAAGCATCGAGAAGTATTAAGATACCGGCCAAACTCCAAACAATGCTGTTTGACTTTCATTTTTCTGGAATCTGGAATAACAATTATTTGACCTTCTCTTAACCATGCGCCTGCCTATGATTCATGTTCTTACTACCTTTCAAGATTCAATATAAGTACTAGTATATTTATTCCAATAATAATAATAATAATAATAATAATAATAATAATAATAATAATAATAATAATAATAATAATAATAATAATAATAATAATAATAATAATAATAATAATAATAATAATAATAATAATAATAATAATAATAATAATAATAATATAATAATAATAATAATAATAATAATAATAATAATAATAATAATAATAATAATAATAATAATAATAATAATAATAATAATAATAATAATAATAATAATAATAATAATAATAATAATAATAATAATAATAATAATAATAATAATAATAATAATAATAATAATAATAATAATAATAATAATAATAATAATAATAATAATAATAATAATAATAATAATAATAATAATAAATAATAATAATAATAATAATAATAATAATAATAATAATAATAATAATAATAATAATAATAATATAATAATAATAATAATAATAATAATAATAATAAATAATAATATAATAATAATAATAATAATAATAATAATAATAATAATAATAATAATAATAATAATAATAATAATAATAATAATAATAATAATAATAATAATAATAATAATAATAATAATAATAATAATATAATAATAATAATAATAATAATAATAATAATAATAATAATTAATAATAATAATAATAATAATAAATAATAATAATAATAATAATAATAATAATAATAATAATAATAATAATAATAATAATAATAATAATAATAATAATAATAATAATAATAATAATAATAATAATATAATAATAATAATAATAATAATAATAATAATAATAATAATAAATAATAATAATAATAATAATAATATAATAATAATAATAATAATAATAATAATAATTAATAATAATAATATAATAAATAATAATAATAATAATAATAATAATAATAATAATAATAATAATAATAATAATAATATTAATAATAATAATAATAATAATAATAATAATAATAATAATAATAATAATAATAATAATAATAATAATAATAATAATAATAATAATAATAATAATAATAATAATAATAATAATAATAATAATAATAATAATAATAATAATAATAATAATAATAATAATAATAATAATAATAATAATAATAATAATAATAATAATAATAATAATAATAATAATAATAATAATAATAATAATAATAATAATAATAATAATAATAATAATAATAATAATAATAATAATAATAATAATAATAATAATAAAAATAATAATAATAATAATAATAATAATAATAATAATAATAGTAATAATAGTAATAATAATAATAATAATAATAATAATAAATTGAAACTGTTTAATATATGCACAATTGTTTATCTATCTATGTCTAATAATTTAAATTTTACCACTTTTGATAAGCTTCTATTAGTAAGTTTTATGATGATAGAAAACAACAAAGTCTGCAAAATTACACACAGAAGTTGGATTTGTCAGATTCAAGATTTATGATGAATCAATGAAATTATTGAATAATGTCAGTTATATATTTGATCTTAAGAAAAGTTTGATTTATCTTTGTGAATTTGACAAAAAAAAGATATGCTTTGAAAGGAGAGAAAAGTATTGATCCTAGAATAATAATGAATTGAAAAAAGACTTCAAAAATATTAAGAGACAAGACTTGTATACTTATGAGACTGGAGTGTATAAATATTTTAACATGACATTTAAAAATCAGTAGAAAAATATTATATATTTTTCATATTTTTATTGAAAAATAATAAAAACCACATATAAAATTTATCTAAATTTTCTCTAAAAATTTAACTTATATATATATATATATATATATAATATATATATATATATATCTATATATATATATATATATATATATATATATATATATATATATATATATATATATATATATATATATATATATATATATATATATATATATATATATATATATATATATATATATATATATTTTATTTTTGAAACATAAATTAATTCATACTTTATCTTTTAATAAAACCCGTATTTTTTAATATTAAAAAAGTATTTAATATATGGAAAGAGTTAATATTTCAAAGAAAATATATAAATGTGACTAAGAATTCTTCTACATTATTAAATGTTACGGGAAGCTTTCAAAGAATCCAAGCATTGAGAAGTATTAAGATACCGGCCAAACTCCAAACAAGGCTGTTCGACTTTCATTTTTTTAGAATAACAATTATTTGACCTTCTCTTAACCATGCGCCTGCCTATGATTCGTGTTCTTACTACCTTTCAAGATTCAATATAAGTACTAGTATATTTATTCCAATAATAATAGTAATAATAGCTGAGTCAAGGAGGTACAATATGAGTGATAATGGAGTTAGATAGAAGATTACTACATTAAAAAATGATAAACTAATTTAAGAACATGTCACAGCAAAAACTTGAATTAAAAATGCTACTAGTTAAGTACTACGTTAGAAAATGTCTACATCAGCAGGCAGCACAGCAAATCTGAGATGAAATAAATGGACCTTGTCAACGCCCCACCTACTTCAAATAACGGTTGCCAAATAAATTGTGGTAGTTAGTGCTGTTAAGTCAAATATTCAATTCAAAAAAAAAATTCTTATTGAGTACAAATTCAACTTAATTTATTTATATTTATATATTTTCATTCATTTTTATTATATTTTATGAGTACTTAATTAACCAACTGTTGTTTCAGTCAATGTTCAAGTTCCCTATTAGATTATTTATAAAGGGCATGTTTAGGTTATCTAGGGCATGTTTAACAATTCAGAGAGAAGGATTATTAATTTTCTCAAACTTTTTGATACATTCTTGCTTACTAGTTTTATATCAAATGGTCTAATAATATTTATTACCGAAAAGTATTGATATTTCAATTTCTTTCTACTGTCATTTGTGTTATATTCACATGAAAATTATTTATAAAGCAAAATACATTTGTTTAAGAATATAAAATATGAGTCAAATCAACTTTTTAGGTTTCTAAAAAAGAGAGAAATCAACTCGTATCCTATAGTTTAAAGAGAATTCAAATGTTAATTAACACTAACTACTATTTGTTTTTTAACAAAGCTTTTTTTTAAGCTTTAAGTTTAATATATAACATAATTAAAGGTAATTCTAAAGTAAAATATTAGTGCGTCAGACATTTTTAGTGAGAAGAGAAAGAGAGAATAATAAAAAAAATAAGGATTCTATTATTCACTTGAATTGTATTGTACAAAATAAGGATACACACTATGACTATTTATACACAACCCTAATTAGATTTGAGATTACACAAATTGGATTATATTTAAATATTAAATATAATCAAATCTAATCTAATATTTCAGCACATCTCCTTAATCCAAGTTGTCGAACATACTCAAAAATAGTCAATCTGAACTATTCTTAATTTCTTTCTTAAATTCAGGAATCTGTCAATCTTAATCCTTTGGTGAAAATATCGACCAATTGTATTTCACTTGAGCAATGTCTAACTTCAAGTTCACATTGATTTACCTTTTCCCTCAAGAAGTGAAACCTAGCTTCGATATGTTTACTTCTTCCATGCAGAACTGAATTCTTCGTCAGATTTATGGCTGACATATTGTCGATTTACAATACAACAGATTTCTTCACTTCGACAACCATTTCTTCAAGTACAAATCTGATCCAAATTGCTTGACATGCAGCATAGGATCCTACTATATACTCAGCTTCACACGATGATAATGCCACCACAAGTTGCTTCTTCGAACACCGTGAGATTGGAGCACAAAATACTTGAAAGAAATATCCAATTGTGCTTCTTCGATCTTCTTTATCTCCACACCAATCAACATCTGAAAAATAATTAATTGTTTCTTCTTTGCTTTCAGAATCTCGTCGAAATAGTATTCCACAGTTTATTGATCCTTTTAAGTATCTTAAGATTCTTCTTGAAACTTTCACGTGTGACACCATTGGTTCACTCATGTATTTGCTCACTAATCTGATTGTGAAACTTATATCAGGTCAACTGTTGCACACATGCCTAAGAGATTGCACGATTTGCTTGAACAAAGTTACATCGAATTTGTCTTCCTCTCCATTCTTCTCCAACTTCACCTTTGGTTTCCCATGTGAGGATGTAGGATTCGAATCATCCATTTTGAATCTCTTGAAAATCTCTTTGACATACTTCCTTTGGTATAATAGCATACCTTGCTTCGACATTTGAAATTTCATGCCTAGGAAATAAGACAATCTTCCCAGATCCGACATTTCAAATTCCTTCATTACCAGCTCTTTGAACTTCGACAAGTTCTCCAAGCTATTTCCAGTTACCAGCAAGTCATCAACATACAAGCAGATGCTTTTTATATCTTGTGATACAACCTGAATAAATAATATGAATAGTAATTGTGTGAATATGATACCATTTCTATGTTTTGCACCGCTTATATATTTGAGTGTATTCCCACCCTTTTTTTTTGTTATGGTGTATGTGCTCCTCTGGGGTACATACAATTAGGTTAAGGAGTAATTGCTTGAGGTAGAGGATGAAATTGATTCCTCCTTAGACTTTTTATCATTCGGGTCTTTAGTGAAGTTACTCTGATATATAACATTAGAGAAAAACTGTCCTATTTTTCTTATTATATATTTTATATCATTTTAGAGTTGTTAAATTAACTTTATTATTCTACGATTGATAAGACCTTTATGTCAAATTTATATGTAACATGATTCTCAAGTTATAATTTGAAATATAGCTACCATGATACCAGATACTGGTAGTTATATGTCAATAGTTTTTCTTTTCCATGCTAGAATGAGTATAAACTACTCGAAGACCATGACGTATGCAGCCTCATTTAGCCTATTATGTACCCATCCAGTAATTGACTCATCTGACCTCTACACCGAATGTTCACATTGTAATCCAAGTCAGAGACACTAAGATAAAGGCTTAGCAAGATGGAAGCATTATAGGTATGAATACAATTACGACCATTGTGAGTTTAGGCTTGCGACCTAGCTCTCTGATTTCTAAAGGATTCAAACATAATTGAAGATTAAAAAAGGGTTATAAATCGTTAATATTGAATTCAAATTGGCAAATAGTTATCTTCAAGTATTAGAAGAGACACTATATCGATTCGAAATCACATGTTTTCGATCCTTGCTCTTTATTTTTCCAATTGTTATCATGATTTGGTTTCGATTGCATTGAGTGTTTGCACCTGTGTCGTTCTCTTTCTAATGGTAAGGTAAATTTTAACAAGTAGCTCGTGTAATCACATATTCATTAACTCGTTAGCCCTGAATCGATCTTCAAAAATTATTGGCATAATACTTGGATAACGATCTTGATTTTGTTAAATATAAGTCAGATTCAGTTATTAGGTGGAGTCGCAGCAGGACGCCCCAACCAGAATATGCTCCAAATATGAAATAGTGACATACATATGAAGTTTGGTTTAAAAAGTGGCGAGGAATTGATAATAGCATTATTATATCTACATCGAGCCATTGAACTTGCAAACATGTATACGATAAACCAATAGGTTAAAATATGAAAATTTATGTTTTAATTTATTATGAGGATAAGGCAAGCTAATATGTCGATCGTTTGTAACTCCTTTAAAAAAATTCATATTGTATAATGGGCATCGCTCCTTTCCCCTGCATGGGAAGGAGGCACCCCTTTTTTTTCTGACTAGTATATAGATAGGCAAGAAACGAACGCTACAACAAAAAGGGGAAAATCCAAGCTACAATCGAATCATGCAGGAACTATCTTCGAAATTGTGCAGGTTCATAGGTCCTATAATCAGATAAAAAGCACATATATGAGATATTAACCTCTACAGAGGGTAACCAAACCCAAGACCTCTACTAGTGGAACTATGGTTAGGTTAATATACCTCTGACCGATAGATAAAAAATGTTATGTTAATATACCTCTGGCTCGGTTAGGTTAATATACCTCTGACCGATAAGTAAATAGTGTTATGTTAATATGCCTCTAGTTTGATTAGGTTAATATACCTTTGACGGATAAGTAAAAAGTATTATGTTAATATACCTCTGGCCCAGTTAGGTTAATATACCTTTGATCGATAAGTAAAAAGTGTTATTTTAAGATACCTCCGATCAATAAGTAAAAAAGTTCTATATTAATATACTTTTGGTCCTGTTAGGTTATTATACCTCTGACCGATAAGTAAAAAGTGTCATGTTAATATACCTCTGGCCTGATTAGGTTAGTATAACTTTGATTGATAAGTAAAAAGTGTTATGTTAATATACCCCTGGCTCGATTAGGTTAATACACCTCTGACTTATAAGTAAAAAGAGCTAAGTTAATATATCTCTGACCCAATTATGTTAATATACATTTGACCGAATAAAAAGAACTAAGTTAATATACCTCTGGGCACGCCAAGATCCACTCGAGACCTGCCGACCTACTTACGCCTTAAGTTGAACGATTAAATTTTATATCAACGATGTGAAGCTCACTAAGGCTACCTCTAAAAATATTCCCAAAAGAATATAACGAGATGATTATAAAAATAGGCTAAGCATTCGCGTAAGTAAAACAAAACTTCAACATGTTGAGATCCCACTGGAGGCTCTCCGACTTCTATATGTCTAGAACCTACTAGTTCGACGACATTAATAAGACGAGATCCAACCGGGGCTCTCTGATTTCTCTATGTCTAGAACCTACTAGATTCTACGACGTCAACATGTAGAGATCCCACTAGAGCTCTCCGACTCCTCTAAGTCTAGAACATATCGGGTTCTATGATGTCAACGGGTCGAAACTTTGTTGTGGCTCTCTGAATTCTCTATGTCTATAACCTACCAGTTTCTACAACGTCAACAGGTCAAGATCTTTCTAAGTCTTTTTGAATTCTCTATGTCTAGAACCTATCGGGTTCTATAACTTTAACAGGTGGAAACCGCACCAAGGTTCTTTGATTTGTCTATATCACAAACCCACTAGGTTTCTATGGCTTCCTCATCAAATTTCTTTTTATGACTTCTTTAAAGTTGTAAATCTTCCCATTATACGCCAGGGTGTATCCCTCAGGAATTGATCCCTCATCAAGACCATAAATTTATGAGAGCTTACTCGATCAAAATGCATAAACCTAAAATACATTTATGTTAAGTTCATGTGATCTGGGATAAACTCAAAACACTTCACCTTTACATGCCTCATTCTTTAGGGGCTTATGTACATCCCAAATTTTTACCCTTGTGGTCGAATAGTGCTCGATATGGATAAACAGTAAAGTCAAGACTTTGGAATAATAGATGTAGAGAACTCGAGGTCAAGATGCTATTGATATCTGGGTCATATCTCGGTTCTTGGTATTATTGCCCAAGATTTCCTATCATGCCTGGGATGGTGATGTCTTACACATCCCCGATCCGGGTTATTCGATCCTTGGAAGATCTTTTGAACAGGCGTACATTATGACGAAAATTATTTAGCCGTTACAATCTTCCATTTTTGGAGAGGTGGCATACGTCATATCATTAATTGTTAAATGATGTCAGAAATGTTATAGTGATTGATTAAGGAGGCATTATAGCAATAAGTATGAAAAATGAACGTTATATGGTTAATGGAAGTTAGAGACGTTGCAAGAGGAAGGGGCAGTGCTCAATAATGGAGATTTAATTCCTTTGAGGGATGGTTAAGAGTATAAATGGAACACAAAAATGAAGGTAATAGGGGACTCGTAGTTGTTTGGAATACACTGAGGTATACATAGAAAACCTTGAGAGCCATAAGAATGGGAACCAATGAATAACATAAAAAGAAGGGTTCACGTGAAAATCTTGGACCACCAGCAATGGTGGTCATTCATCCCTCCCAAAAATCCATCAGACACAATATTCCTTATCCTTTTATGATCCCACATGACCAACTTTAAGAGGATTAACCCGATGATGTTTTTTTGCATGAACATAAAACATTATTAATTCTTTATCTCGTTGTTTCTTGATTGAATATGTAGGATCACAAGAGTTAATAGGTGAAATCCTAATATTCTTAAGATCTTCTCACATGGTTTTGAGATTATTGTATTAAATACTTATAATTTTTTACTTGTAGCACTAACAACTCAGAGAGTACGAGAGAACTTAAATGAGAAATAATTTTAGATAATATAGTTAATAGAAAGAGCACGACCCTATTCATTTTATTAAAAAACCTTTTTATAGTGAATAATAATGCATGCTAACTTGTGTTTTAAGAGTAGATATTAACCAATTAAAAAATAAAAACATTATATTTAATTTAAAAAATGCTCTTATCTGAATAAAATGGTCTAAAGAATGTCTATGTTATAAGGTCCAACAAGATATTCAAGTGATCCAAACCCAATACTACAACTTTAAGGATAACATTATTTGTCTCAGCCCACAAGACAAACGTCCTAAAAGGAAAAAGACTCATAAATGTCCCTGCTCAAAAGATAGGTAGCCTAGAAGGTAGGTATCCTAAGAAGGGTACCTAATTCGAAAATGTCCTAGTCTAGAAGTGTTCTAACCTTGAAGGCTGACGGCCTATAAATATCACAACCCGAAAGGCAGGCATCCCACAAGGTATGAAGTCTAATAAATATACCTGATCAAAATGTTTCTCGGGCCAAAAATGTCCTTGCCCATACGTAGGCAACCTAAAAGAGAGGAGGCCTTAAAGGTAAACATGAGTGAACTAATAAGTGCACTCGACCCAGAAGTGTACCTATCCAAAAGTGTACTCGGTCCAAAGTTGTATCCGACCCAAAAGGCATGCAGCCTAAGAGGTAGGATGCCCTACAGGTAAATATGTTTGGACTATGTTTCACTATGCTGAGAATCGGGTCTCCCTAGTTCTAATAAGTTAGGTGGCCTAGGAGATAGACACATCTAAAGAAATACATGATGGAGACCTGCTAAGATTTTGGTAGACCGTTAGATAACAATGACTATTGAATCCTCTATACACTATAGTAAATAGAAGGCTTCAGATTCATGTACACATTCTTTAAACTTAAAACTACTGCTTATCTCTAATAGCTAATAACTTGAACGTCAGAGTGTTTTCAGATACCACTTCCGAAACCAGACCAAAGCATCAATACATTAATCATATCAGAGTTCGTAACGAGATTTCGATCAACACCATCATCAAATTATCGTCTAACGATCTTCCCTCACCGATTGTGAATCCAAGTTTCATATTAAAACAAAAAATTATTTATCTAAAAATTATAATGAATTGAATACAATCTTTTAAAATAAATATTAAATGAGAATATTATAAATGACAGACATTCCAACTTTTGAAAGTTACACATCCATCGCTTTGATAAAAATAGAAAATCCTATGCAACTACTAGTATGCAACTACTAGTATGCAACTAGTTTTCCTAAAACAACGAATGAGTCTAGTCCAGCTTGTGTGTGTGATTCAAATTCTAGAAAGTAAAAACCGGCGCGAACATCGGATCCTATGTGGTTAGTTTACCTTAATCCATCCAAAAATAACAGCCAAAAAATTATCTGGTGTCAAAGAATGTCTTACTAAACATTAACGTTTGACTAATCAAACCTTCTCTTCTCTGCTCAATTTTATTGACCCACCGTCACAGCACACATTCTTTTCTTTAAATACATCCTTTCTCTCTCTCCTATTCTCATTTCCCATTCGAACAAAAAAAACACAACACTTTCAAATTCCAAACAACAAAAGAAGAAACAAACAACCATGTCTTGCTCCGTTGTGGTTTCAAATTCTAATGTCTTCTCTCTCCCCTCTCCTTGCCATTTCTCTCTCTCCTCTCCTGTTTTGAAGAGAAAGAGGCCGGCTAAGCTTCATATACCTGTTGCTTCTCAAACTATTGAAGTCCCACCGACTGTAAAGACTCCGGCACCAGAAAAGGATGCCGTTGAGGTGGAGGGAAATGGATTTTCCGTGTATTGTAAGAGAGGAAGTAGGAAACGTATGGAGGATCGTTATTCTGCTTCTTCTGATGACCTTCATGAAGAAACAAAACAGGCTTTTTTTGGCATATTTGATGGGCATGGAGGTGCAAAAGCTTCGGAATTCGCAGCAGATAACATGGAGAAGAATGTGTTAGAAGAAATAATGAGAAGAGGTGAGAGTGATATTGAAGGTGCTGTGAAACATGGCTATCTCAAAGCTGATTCAGATTTCTTAAAAGAGGATCTTCACGGTGGTTCTTGCTGTGTAACAGCATTGATAAGGAACGGTAATCTTATCGTGTCCAACGCGGGCGATTGTCGTGCTGTTATCAGTCAGGGAGGTGTTGCTGAGGCCTTAACATCTGATCACAAACCTTCAAGAAAAGATGAAAAGGAAAGGATTGAGACTCAGGTAATTAGCCTTGTGATGATGATGATGATGATGGCAAATTTTCTCTTTTAGGTCTTTGGCAATGGAAACAATTTGTAGTTTAGGATCTCTTGAATGTTGTTAATAAATTATGATTTGTTTTGTAGGGTGGCTATGTTGATATGTGCCGGGGCGTGTGGAGAATACAAGGATCTCTTGCTGTTTCCAGGAGCATTGGAGATAGACACATGAAACAATGGGTTATAGCAGAACCTGAGACCAAAGTTCTCAGAATTGAACCTCATCATGACTTGTTAATCCTAGCTTCAGATGGATTATGGGACAAGGTATAGTAAAACTTAATGAATTAATGGCAACGATAATGGAATTCTTTAATGAAATAATTGTTGAATTATAGTACTATTGACTAATTAAGTTACTTTTTTCAATGTTGTTCAGGTTAGTAATCAGGAAGCAGTAGATATGGCTCGTCCTTTCTGTGCAGGGAACAATAAACAAGGACCCCTTCAAGCTTGTAAGAAACTTGTCGAATTATCAGCGTCACGAGGCTCTATCGATGATACAAGTGTTATGATCATCAAATTACAGAAATATATTTGAACTCTCAATACAAAAGAAGCCAACTTAACTTGAAGCTATTAAACACCAATACAAAAACAAACATCATACATGACATTGACACATTGACACAGACTTACGCGTTGGTAATAAAGTGAATAAAAGAAAGTAATTAAATTGAATATAATTGCATGTGTCAATGTTGTGCTATGTCTGACATTGACGCATGTTAGACACCGGACATGTCTTCGATTTTCAGATCCGGTGATACGAAAATTGAGTGTGGGATTCCTTCATTTCATTCTTAACCTTGTGCAGTACAGTTAGCAGAAGGTGCATGCCCTGAAATTAAGAGTACCTAAATTTCAATCTGTATATATTTGGTGAAATTTGGTTACCTATTGCTCAGGAAATAATAAGATGTACAAAGCAATTTTTTTGTAGAATGATCTTAAAGTAATAAATAATAAGCTTTTTTTTAGCACAAAAGTATTGCAGCATTTTTTTATGTAAATTACATGTCATCGTAAGTTTCTCCATTTTGCCAATTTATAGCTTCAAAATTATTACGTTGGATAGTTAATGGAAAACAATAAATATAATGTTGGTGCAACACATAATCTTCAAATATGGTATATTCTGGCTTGAACACGTGCATAGTACTTTTTCTGTTTATGAACGGTTGATGAATATATTAGGGAGCCCGCCTTGCAGAAACCAACAAAAAAAATGGAATAGAGTTTGGCGGATTTAATTGATGGTCTGTACCTAAAATTTTAATTTGTCCCTAAAGGTGAGATGTTAAATTTTATGTAAATGTATGTGTTTACAAAACTTTGAAAAAAATAGAATAAAACGGTATAAAAATATTTGATGTTGCGAGTCTAAAACTTAGCTATCGTATGAAAAAATCCGGGCCGGACTGTTTTACCACCTGGATACTATATAGTTTTCTAGTTTGTGAGTGTGAGAGAGTGCTTAATTTATCCTCTATCACACAGATATTGACTCGGTAAAGCCTAGAAAGTTTTAATTTTCTACTAGTCAACAAAAGCCTCCATATGAAACCATGGGAATGCTTTTATAAATTGTTTAAACTAGTGAGAACGCTGTTATTAAATTAGAACCAATATCACCAATTTGTAAAGGAATTGACCGAGTTTGGTGACAATCACACTACTCACATTTAGACATTTTTGCAACACTTTTTAATATGTTACTCCAATCTTTAAATATACGATCATATACTAAATCATCAAGATTAAAGAAGTTGATAGAAATATTAAATATATACTCCTTCGACTTTGTTCATAAACAAAAGTCTTTTAAATTTTTTTATCCTAAATATAAAGAAATGTCAACCAATTTAAGTATATTTAATATTTTTATTCCAAATTATTCTTACATTAATTATTGAATATTATTAATAGATAAAAATTTAATTAAGAATATATTATTAATTATGTTATCTTTCTTACATAAAATTAAAAAAATTAAATACTGTTGATTGTTTTTTTTAGTAAATGGGAAATTTGTCTTTTTTATTTATATATCATGCCGGAGAAGTATTAATAAAGTTTTTGAAACACATACCTAACAGGTGAAACATTTCTTAATATCTCAATAGACCCTACTATTGTAACTACATTTGTTCGTCGTCAATGAGTGATATAGTTGTGATTTTGAACTTCATTGTATTACTGCATTCATGAGAATTAAGTTGATAGAATGTCACGACTCTTGTACTTCTAGAATTCCATGCATAGTAGCTCACTTATGGTATTAATGCATATGCATGGAATTATATATTAGTTTCATACATGAACTACTAATTAATTCAAATGTATTGTATAAGTTTTTTAGGAATATTTGGTGAACACAGCTTAAAAAATAAGCGCTTTTGAAAATGCAAAGTTACTGTTTCGTGGACGTAATTGATTACGCCAATATATGTAATTGATTACAAAGGCAATGTTTGTTTCTGCTTTTCCAGTTCTCACAACCGTAATCGATTACGGTGTTTAGTCTAATTGATTACGGACCCGTATTTTGGGTTTTTTGGCTTATTTTTGAGTTGTTTTGTGTCCCAACATGTTTGTAATATCTTGTATATAAGGATCCTCTAGTGTAATGTGCTTAGTAATGTCATTTGATATATTTTTCCTCAAACTTCAATTACTCTCTAATTTTCTCATTTCATCTTCTCCAATTAACCACTTTTCTCCATTGACTCACCAACTTATTTTGTGTATGTTCCAATATTTGGCATCAAGAATCTTGATTCTGATCCATTAATCCGCTGCAAAGATGACTACTGTTTCCAATGATCGAGTCCCTACTAATCTTTTAACCCTTGATTCGAAGAACTATGATAAATGGTGCAAACAAATGAAAGTTTTGTTTGGGTATCAAGACGTTCTTGAAGTGGTCAACAATGGAGTTACACCACTTGGGGAAGAAGCTACAAATGCTCAGAAGGCTACATTCAAGGAAGAGGAAGAAAGACTATAAAATAATCTTCTTGATTCATTCTTGTGTCGACAATGACAATTTCGAAAAAGTTGGCAATTACGATTCGGCAAAGCAAGCATGGGAGATCTTAAAGAAAGCTTATGAAGGAGATAATAAAGTAAAGGTGGTGAGGTTACAAACTCACAAGCGACCGTTTGAATTGGTTCAAATGAAAGAGAAAGAGTCAATCAACGACTATGTAACACGCATTACGCGTTTGGTGAATCAAATGAAATCTTGCGGAGAAACTATTTCAGAGCAGAATGTTGTATCAAAGATCTTGTGTTCTTTAACGTCAAGATTCGACAATTTTGTGGTTGCAATCGAAGAATCAAAGAATCTCCCGACATTGAGCAAGGATGAGCTTCAAAGCTCTTTTGACGCTCATGAGTAAAGGATGGATGAAAGGAGAAATGACAAAGCTAAAGCGGAGATTGCGTTTCAAGCAGGGTTCAATGAGAAGGGTAAAAGGTCGAAGGGGAAATGGACTTCGAAAGAAAAGGCAATTTTTCAGAATTTTGGTGGAAAAGATTCACAAAATTAAAAGGGTTCGATGGAGGCAAAGAGGTGAGAGAAGCTCCAAAGATAGTGGTTAAGACAACTACACTAAGAAGATTGACAAGAGTAATATGAAGTGTTACAATTGCCATAGACTTGATCATTTCACAAGAGATTATAACACAAAATCAAGGGAAAATTAAATAGATGAGGCTAAGGTTGCTCGACATGAGGTAGATAATGATAACACACTTCTGGTCATGATCACAAAGGAGAATTATGGCAGTAACAAACTGCTCAACAGCAGCAGTAACAACTGCAACTTGCTGGACAACATTGGCAACAATTCAAAAAATGCTGCAGAAACGCATTACGAGCAAAACATAATGGTAAAGGTTCGAGAAGGAGTCCAAGCCAGTGATTAGTGGTACTTGGATTCTTGTTGTTCAACACATATGACGGGTAGAAAGGATTGGCTTATCAAAATCAATCAAGCCACGAAGAATAAGGTGAAATTCACGGATGACACCACTTTAGAGCCTGACGGGATTGATGATGTTTTGATCATGAGAAGGGATAGGGGTCATTCCTTGATCAAAGTTGTGCTATACATTTCAGGAATCAAATGTAATATCTTAACCATTGGCCAATTACTTGAGAAGAATTACATGATTCACATGGAAAACAAGATTTTGCGCGTTTTGGACCGAAACAGGGTTTTAATCTTTAAAGCACCCATGGCTGCGAGTAGGACTTTCAAGATAGAATTGAAAGTGATGGAGCACATGTGTCTTGCTACAACGGCAAGTCGTGATGAGTGGTTGTGGAACTACCATCTTGGATATCTCAATTTTTGAGACCTCGACGCGTTATAAAGGAATTGTATGATAATCGGGTTGTCAAGAATCAATGTTCCAGTTGAGATATGTGAAGAGTGTGTTCAAGGGAAGCAACACAAGACTAGTTTTAGAAAAGATACAAGTCATATGACTAAACATCACCTTGAGGTAGTGTACTCGGACGTGTGTAGTCTAATGCAAGTTGACTTGTATGGTGTCAATAGGTACTTTATCAGATTTATCGATGATTTTAGTAGGAAAATATTGACATACCTTATCAAGAGAAAGAATGGGGTATTTGATGTTTTTAAGAAGTTTAAGTCCATGGTTGAGCGGCAAAGTGGTCATAAACTCAAAATTCTCAAAATGGATGGTGGAGGTGAGTATACCTCGAATGAGTTTGGAAATTATTGTGATGGGGAGGGTATAATGTGTGAGGATGTTCCATCCTATACGCATCAGTAGAATGGTGTTGTCGAGAGGAAAAATAATTTGATAACGAACATGGTTCGTAGCATGTTGAAGGAAAAAGACTTGTCGAAGGAGCTATGGGGAGAAGTTGTTTCTACAGCCGCCTATTTGTTGAATAGGTGACCTACAAAGAAGCTTAGTAAAGTGACTCCAGAAAAGGTATGGTCTAGATTTAATCCAAGCTTAAGTCATTTGAGAGTTTTCGGTTCGGTAACATTTCGACACATTCCGGGTCAGCTTTGAAAAAGTTAGACGACAAAGGTGAGATGATGTTTGTAGCGGTGAAAAGTTGAGATTAAGCTATTGATTAACTTAACTCACAAAGTGAAAGTCGCCACCACACTTTATTGTTTCCAAAGGAATAAGAAAAGAGCAAATAAAGCCCAAAATTTTTTTTAAAGCAAAACTAATAAAACTGAGATCTAGGTAAGGGGGTTAGTTATGCAAAGGAAGGTGTTAGCATCCTAAACATCTACTGTATTCCGCACAAACCTTTTTGAAAATCTATATATTTTAAATGAAAATAGTTGTATGCAAAAGTTTGTGGAGGTGAGAAAATAAATGTTTTTAAAGGTTTTTGATTCGGCAAGACTTCGAGAGCCCCGTGCGTACGTACCACCAAAGTACAATGATGAAATCAGGATCACGTAGTTCTTCTAAAAAAGAACAAAATTGTTTGTTGATTAATTTTAAGAGAAAGATATTTTGCCATCTTAGAGAGAATACTCAATCGAATATCCATAAACATGTGAATGATGGATCTTTTCATCATAAGTGAAAGGAGGGCTCCAACCTAGATAACTTAACAGGTATTCCATTAACCCCTTCAAGTGAAAAAGATTCAACATCATATCAATCAAGGTTATGAACATGGGAGAATTATATCTCAACCATATATATGACTCATGTCTAATCTTTAAGAAAAGTTTTCAAACAAAAGCCAAAAGTGACAAAAAGTTTGAAGTAAGGTTTTGTCTTTTTGTCTTAGAAGAAAGGGTTTAACTTTTATTACATGGATTAAAGTTTAAATAAAAAGGTTTTGAAAATGCACTTGACAAAGTCAAGGTTTTTATTGAAAGTGGTTTAAGTTTAACAAGAAGGTTTTTGAAAAGGAGGGAGAACATTTAAAAATTAAAGAAGATGGGCAAGAGATGAAGGTACTATCCTAAAGCACAAAATAAAATCTAAGATAAATAAATATCTAACCAAATAAGAAGCCAACACTTGACATAGTGAAGTCAATATAGCATTCTCATTCCTTTGGATTAAAGCCACACAATAAATTAATAAGCATCAGATGAATAAAAAATGCCTCAGGTGCAAGCTTGTATTAGATAAATTCAACAAAAGGTATATATGATTTAGCATGTATCAGATGAACTTGAGGTCTTAGATGAAGTATGTTTGTATCAAATGAATTTTAAAGTAACACTTGCACACAAAAAAAGTTCCCAATACACAGACAAAATAACAACAAGGTCTCAAGGTTCGAAGGTCTCAAAGTCCTATCCTAAGTCTAAAGGTCCAAATACTCCAATATGCAAAAGGATAGTCACCATAGTCCAAAGAGAGCCTTAAGTTTTTAATGGTTTAAACTTTTATTAATGTCTTAAGAACAAAATGAAAGTCCAACTGAAAAAATGAAAGAGTGCATAAACATAAATATATGTCCAAGTGGACAAAAGAAAAATGACATAAAATAAAAGTCTAAGTGGTCAAAGAGAAAATGACATAAACATAAACAAGATAATATTAAATATAATGCTTGCATAAAATAAAAAGTGCATAAAGTAAAGTTAGAACAATAGTAAAGGTTAGTGTTAACTGTTAGTTTTCTGATTCGGGACAAATTTAGTGCTATGTTAAGCAATCACAAACGGACTTATATAGAAGTCAATACTATACGAGACCGATCAATAACAATGTATGTATCATATATGTTAGCAATATGATAGAAACCATACTCTTAAAACATATAGCACAAGTAAAAATAAAGGGGGATCAAGATCTAAGTCAAGGATATGATATTATTACATCAATAAAATCCTTCATGATACCTTAGGACAAACTTTCATTAATCCAAAGTACCTTGAGTGGTCAATTGGCCACTTAGAAGTAGATTTGAAATGATAAAAGTTCATCAAATATCAGTCCAAATTTAGTTGAACAAAGATGAATAAATCATCATCCAATTGATCCAAAGAAGAGGAAAAAAAAGAAAGAGATAGAGAAGATGTTAAATGAAACAAACAAAATGGAAATCCAAATTGGATCAAGGTATTGATCAAGTTATCATCAATATCATTCATGTATTTTGGTGGATTAGGGTTTTCACCCCGTCAACATCCAAGATCCAATGAAATTGATAAAACTTGTGGCCAAAGAGACCATGAACCAAGACCAACTAGTCAACAAAGTCAAACAATATTACAATACAATTAAACAATTAAAAAATAGCAAGCCTAAAAATAAAAAATTAGATAAAACCACCATAGTTTAGAAACCATCTTAGGATCATATGATACTTTTTCAAAATATAAAAAGTATGAAAAAATATTTTTAAACCAATTAAAATAAAGCAAATAATCCAAAAATTATAAAAAATAGCAAACATCAAAATAAAAATCTAGAAAAATATCCATAAAATCAGAAATGATTCAAAATATTTTTGCGTAATTTTTCATATTTTTTGGATAAAAAATAAAAGAGTTATGGATTTTTTAAGATAAAATGAATTTAAAAACAAATTTTTAAAATAAAGTAAGTGCCAAAAAGTGTGGGGCGTCAGATCATTCTCATTCAAACACGCTGGTAGATCCAAGGGAAATGAACTATGGATTTATGGTGGAAACGACTTAAAACACGCGCATTGAAGCAGATAAAGTCACAACAATGAAAACATTTCAATTGTCATGCTTTCATTGGTGGAGGATGACACGTTGGTCATCTTTAACCTTCGACTTCAAAATTTTGCAAAGATTTAGGATAAGTTCGTGTTTCTACAAGAGGAAACCATTTCTCATAAGATGGGTATCATTGGAAGCGTCTCAATGAGACGATCTCAACCTTATCCTCGCAAAAAAATTATTTAAATTGGGGTTTAGTCGATTTGAGAAAAAACAGAAAGAGTTTCAAACACAAAATTCAAAAACATACATAATTAATGTATCAAACAATGAAAATTAATGATGCATTGAGCATCAATGAACATCAAAGATCGTCACAATAATTTGAGTTAAGAGATTTGAAGCCTCTACCTACCTGAATGAAGTATGCTCGAAACCTTCTCAAAATTGACTTGGTGAGCTTCAACTATGGCATAATTTTGCTTCCTTTTGAGTTGGTTAGCTTCACTGAATGTTGGTGAAGCTAACTGAATGTAGAATTTGAGTGTTTAAGGTATGGAAATAAGAAAATGAATTACAAGCTAAGAGTTCGAATGGAATCTTAGTAGGGGTATTTTGGTTATCAAAAGCTTGAAAATTATGTGAATGAGGTCTCTATTTATAGGAGAAGATATAAGGATGTTGAGGGAGGGTGGACGATGTAAATTTGAGAGGATTTGTGCACACCTCATCGTGGAAAAAGTGTGACTTACAAAATTGTCAAAAATCACTCCTCTCTTGTGTTTTGAGTGCTAAATATCTTCTGGAAGGTTGCTAAAAATGGCTAGACATGCAAATGAACCTTAATGTGGCTTGTAATTCAGATTTAAGTGAGTTGCAAAACTGATCATCGAGTAAAATCTTCAATCCAAGTGAGCTTATTCAAAAATATGGGGCCAGCAATCCATGAGGCTTTATGACATGATTCTTTTTGAGATTTAAAGGCTTTCCCACAAGCTTTAAAATGTGTAAATAAAGTTTCCATTTAGAAACTTGAGTCAAAAGTTATGCCATTGCAAAGTTGGCTGAAAATAAGCACGTTTAAATTAGTCAAATTTTAAGTCATGAAGGACTGAAAATGACCTATAATGTTCCTTTCAATTCAATGACCTTCCAAATATTTTTAGGTCTTTCTCCTTGAATAAAACTTGTAGAAAACATCATCAAGATTATGGTAGAAAAATAACGAGCTTCAAATCATGAAAATTTATTAAGTTGGCAAAAAGTCACTTTGAAACTTGTAAAAATTTCACTGCCGGGAGGAAATACCAGTGCAGCGATGAGTGTAAGTTCTAGTCCGACCATCGTATCTTCGACAATGCCGAATATAGTTACTACGACACAACCAATAACTGCAAGACCAATAACGGTCACAACTGCTGGGCATTATGCGCCTAGTTTCACAAGAGAAACACGTGATAATGTGGTTCCAACTTCTGGGCAGTATGTGCCTAGTTTTGCCAGAAATATACACGAGTATGGAATGCCCACAACAATGATGGCAGGATTGCATGCTAGCAGTCCAACATTTGAAGAAAATTATACATTTTCACCATATCGCCCTTGTGATACGGTGGGAGAACTGACTTGAGGGTTTTGTGTTTGATCGTAAATGTTGCGGTTAGTAAGAGTCGCCACCAAATTTTCTTTTATCCAAAAGGAAAGGTGAAAAAGCACAATGTTGTACCCCAAAATTTTCCCTTCCATTTTTCACTTAAAATGCTATCCCAGGGTTTCTCATTTGGCTCAAAAGTTGACCAAGCAGATTCTCTTCCTAGGCAAACAATCAGCAATTAGGGTTTTGCACTTCTCCAAGGGATTTGAGTCGTCAAGTTTTCAAATAGGTCTCCATATCTCCTCAGAGTTTCTTAAACCAGTTTTCAAACCTCGCAGTACAAGTTTGCTCAACCATTGGTTCAGATGACTGAAAATGACTACAGCAACCCCAAAATCAATCCTTTTGGCGAGAACAAATTCAAGCGATTGTAACTTCTTCCTTATTCATTGTTTGTGAGCGTTTTTCCTTATGTATGATTCTCCATGATGCCACCTCAAATTTCTTTTCACGAGTCAAGAGCTGATTACGCGTAGAAGATCACCGAAATTCGAATGCTTTAGAAGTCGCATCTTGAATTTTGACCTAATTTCAAATAACGGTCGTCTGATTGTTTTTTCTTCAAATTAAAAAAAAAACTTGAGACGATTATTTTTGCATATTGTCCTAAGTGATGTCATCAACAAACTCTCTTCAAGGATCTAGGCTGAATTTAGGCTTAAAAGGCTATGAAAAGTTGGTGAAAACGCTACGGGTCATTTTGTGGTTTAGAATGTTCTTAACTCCTAAGTTTAGTTCATGTCCTAATCGTGTCCTCAAGACTTTTGCTTGTATGATGAGATCATTCATGGTATAGAATGTTAGGTGCAGGATTTAGCAGATATTCTATGGGTTAGTTCAAGTCATGGGTGTTTGAAGCTTTGGCGATTATTTGAATTAAAATGGATTTTTGATTAATGTTCTCGAAGAATTACTGGCTCTTTCAAGAATGGTTCAAGGATTCAGTTGCATCCATCATTTGAAATATTCGGCCTAATCATGTTTGAAATATCCGCTTTCAAAATCAAATTCCATTCAGGTGGACAATGTTGAGCCATACAAATCAGCATCATTTCAAGCTCAAATTTATTTTCAATAAATAGTTTGTATCAAGTATTCAATAATCTAGAAGGATTTACCCGAAACTCAAAAATTCAACTCCAACTTGTTGTACCACAAAATTTGACCTCTCATTTTATCAAGATTTCCCTTTACAAGACTCTTTGGACTCCATACAGGATTGGGGTTTGCTCTGCTCAAGACATCTCCTTGCACTGTTGACCTGAAATTAGGGTTTGAGTTTGCACAGGTATTTTTTGGCTTCCAATGCTCAATGTGACTTTCATACTTCATGTTGGACTTATAAGATTGCTCATACCAAGTTTCAAGCTTTGAATCAAATTTTTTCCCAGTCAATTGGACAGTTGACCTAGAAATCAACTGTAGTGGGGAAAAAGTCAATTGTGGCCAATTTACAGTCAAACCTCATAATTTTTTATCCACATCAACACTATAGACTCATATGAATCATTTTATCAAGTTTGGATCACAACTCCTCAAGAAATTTGATCAAATCTTTAAAAGGGCAAAATGGTCATTTTTAGGGTTTTGACTGTAGAAGGGCAATTTTTGATTTTTAACCTAGCCAGTGGAAAATTGGGTTCAAGAATGGATTCAAGGACTAAATGGAATCATCTTGACCTAATCACAAGGTTCAAAAGATCTCAAATGCATTGGATTTACAGATGAATTTTCCAGTCAACTAATCAAAAATCAACTGTACACTGAAAAGTCAAACTTTGACTTTTTGGTCAAAATCAAGTGCCAAGGGTCATTTTTCATCAAGATGTGTCAAAACATGAAACTTGTTCACCAAGAAACCTAATTTTGCAAATTAGGGTTTAAAATGGAAAATTTTCATAACTTAGAAATTTTCTAAGTTATGAAAATTTCTTATTTTTTTTCCAACTTTGCCCAACATTCTCACCATGATACAATTGGATTCAAACAAAACTTCCAACATGAAAGTTGTAGTCCTCCACAAACTCTACAACTTTTGTTCACAAATTTTTCCAAAAATAAGCTTGGATCTCAAGTTATTATTTTGTGAACAAGGGTCCATGAAACTTTTAACTTGGTGAAATTTTGCCCTAGTTTAGGCAAGATTTTGACCTATCTTCATGGCAATTTTTCACATAGTTCTAATTGGAATCTCAAAATGAATTTCAAATATGGATTGTAGAGCATGTTACAAGCTTTCCAAAATGTCCAAGAACTCTCCAAAATCATTTGTGGTTAGGGAGAATCGAAGGTTTGAATTTGGCAAAATGTCACTTTGGTCCATGGCATTTTTCATGTTGCTACAAGTTGCAATTTCTGTCCAGCCTTGTTTGTAATTGTTTACAGGTCCTTAAACCCTTCCACACTCAAAAGTTGAATGCAAACACAATGGATTAAGGCATTGTTCTGATCAATAGAAGATTACACAAAGGATTAATCTAAAAATGGCAAAAAGTTAACAATGCCATTTTGATAAAGGTTACTTTATGCAATTTTGTTTCTCTTGAGCATTGCACCAAGTCTTTTGCAGCAAACAACATCCATAAATATCAGGGAAATTACACCAATTATGTGCATGCTTGGAGCTAGCCTGTACAGGCCTTGCCATGGTCACTTCTCACTTTTACTTCAAAACCAAGTCAACTTGCAAAAACCACATAACTTTTGTATCTGATATAACCAAGTGTTGTAAACATTTCAAACAAGTTTTTCATCTCACACTAAGTCAGAAGCACGAGCTAGCAAGTCCTCAAGCCTTCCAAAACACCAAAATCACATTTTCTTGCAAAACAGGGCAAGTTCTGCAGTTTCACTTCCATCTTCCAATTGCCTCATGTGTTTTTCCCCAAACCTCTTCCAACACACTCCATACAACCTACCTAAACTATCCCAACCACTCCCAAGTCACTGTAACTCCATTTACACACTTCACCATTTCTGAATTTTGAGTTTGCAGGTTGAGTTCTGTAGAGAGATTCAAGCAAGTTCAAAGCTATCTAGGCATTGGGAAAGCTCAAAGGAACTTCAAGCAAGCTCACAAGCATCTCAGGCCTTACTGAAAACCCCTGCATTGCCATACCCGAGCTTGCTGTTCACACCCCCTTGGCCCATTGTTTTTATATTTTCATATTTTTTTCATTTCTTTTTAGTTTCTGACTTTTATTTATTTATCTAAATATTAAAAATTACTAAAAATATTTTCATAAGTTTTCATATTTTATTTTATTATTTTTATTATTTTTTCTAGCATAAAAATAGTTTCTTAAATAATATACTTTTATTTTCTTAAATAAAAACTTGTAAATATTATAAAAAAATATTATATATTTTTATTTTTATTATTTTTTACACTTAAATAATATTGTCATACATATTTTATTTTTTTAACATTTTGTATATATTTTATTTTATTTTTCTTGTACATAAATAAATAATACATGATATATATATTTTCTTAAAACAAATTAGGGTTTCCACCCTTAATAAAAATAATCTCTTATTTTCTTATTTTTGATACATCAAATAGTTTATTTTTACATACATAAAAATAATACAAAAAACATTTTTGCATATTCATATTTATTTGCATATTTAAATATTGTCTATTTATTTATTTGCACAATGAGTTCAATTGGGTTGTAATAGTTGACTTAGGGTTTTAATCTCTTGCAAATATCCCCCTATTCAAACTTGTATCCCCTCCCCATGTCAATGTTGTAATAGTCGTAGATTTACTTTTGCGCACTTTATTGCTTTCAAATATGCCATGATAGAAAGATTAGGGTTTGTATGCAAAAATCCAAAATCAAACAAATAGCTTGACTAAACAAGACAAAAATGCATGAAAATGACAAAACAATGCACACAAGCACCCCTAGGGTTTCATCCACTTGTTGCCTTAAAAAAAACATGACCATGGTATGCATGCTAGGTGTTTTGGCAAGACAAAAACAAAACAAAAAGATCATAGTCCCTCGATGACGCTATCTTGGTTGCCTAACAAAAATGGTCTAGTCCCTCAAAAAAATTTGCTAAGATACTTGGAAACATTGTTATCATGGTCATACGATGACCCGCGCCTGTCCCGTTTAACATCCAAACACAAGTTTGTTTACCAAACACAATGGTAAAACAACAATGTCAAAGGGTTAAAAATGTGTAGGAAAGGTCTTTGAGTATGGTAGACAACTCCTGGTTACTTGATCAAAACTTGCAAACATCCTTGCTAATTTCAAAACACACAATTTTAAAACATTTCCCAAAATAAACTTTCAAACATTGAAACATCTTTTAAAAAGATAAACACCTTTGTAAAACATTCAAACAAGAATTGTTACAAAGTGTGATCGGTGGATCTGGAACTGACTGTTTAACGCTGGTTCGCAAAATGTCGCGGAAGCAATAGTCGCCACCGTCTTTTATTTTCTCCAACATGGAAAGGACAAAAGCACAGAAAAATTCCTTATTGAGATTGCTCTCGGTTCGGGAGGTAGATTTATAGAAAGGGAAGGTGTTAGCACCCTTTCTATCCATGGTTATCCATGGGCTCTTAGATACTTGCTCATTTGTGTTTTCAAAATGTTTGTTTGCTTTTCAAGGTGAGTGGGTTTGAAAAAGTTTCGTTTAAAATTTCAGATCGTCTCTTGTATCAGTCCTCAAGAGTGTTTGAAAAGTTGTTTTTGAAAGCTTTTTGCAAAGTGTTGGTGTGAACAGAAGTTTTTTGATTTGTTTTGAATTAGAGCAAGTATCTACGAGTCATCTACCTACCCTAAGGAATTAGTCTGTGTAAATGTCCTTGAGGTAGTGCCATCCCACCATTGAGGGGTAGGTAGCACCACCGTTGGAGGTGTTCGGGTCAATTCGAGTTTTGGGACAGTGTGGTCACCGAGCAATAGTAAGATACCTTAGAAGCTACCCTTATGCCATTGATCTTTTCATTCCTAGGCAACCGTTCCGAGGCAACTTATTCGAGGCAACTAGATCAATGGAACATAAGGACTCACTAAGACGTCCTGTACTTGACGACCACGTTTCGAGGGGCAAGGCAACAGTGTGACGTACCCTAGGAGTGGTGTGTGATTTGTCTATCATTTTCAGTTATATTTGGCTTGTCATATATTGAGTGAGCTACGCTTTGATTTTATTTTTTTTGCATACATTCTTTCATGTGATTATTAACAGTTAAAAGGTGCGGGAATTTAAAGAGCGGAAAATAAAATTCCTACGCTATTACAAGGCGCGGGTCTACAACGCCAAATTAAACCAAGACCCGATTTGAATAAATAAAATACAGAAAGTAAAAGTCCTAATTATCTATTACAAGGCTTTGGGGCAAATACATTATATCCACAAGAAAATAGAATTAAACGCACGAAATAGAAATTGTAATCGAAGATGCGAGGGCGTTGGACCCTTTAAAGAAATTAAATCGAAATTATAAAATTAATTAAATTAAATAAAAGAAAGGACTTATTTTTTTATGTTTTTTGTGTTTATGAAATTAAAGAAAATTAAATGGAATTAAAACCCTAATTCTAAGCATTTTTAATTATTAAAGAAATAAATTCAAGTTTGACCTAATTTACGAATTATTTAATTATAAGTTATTTACAGAAATAATTAATAATTAATAGTGATAAGAAAAAAAAGATTATTTATTAAGAAAAAGAATAAAAAATGCTAAAAGACTTGTTTTTTATATTTTTTAATTATCTAAGAAAAAGCATTAAAGTTAAAAACCTAAAATTAAAACTAAATTGATTATGAAATTTATTTACAAAATAAATATTATTGAATTAAATAATAAACATATTTTATTTTTTTGACTTTATGATTTTTTTGTATTTTTGTGTTATTAAAATTAATTTTATGAATTAAAAGAAAACAATTAAATTAAAACAAATAAAAAGAAGAAAAAGAAAAAAGAGAAAGAAATACAAACAAGGGGGGGTTCTGGCCCAATTTTGGAGGTATGACTGAAGTAATTTGGCCCAATGGAAGCTTGACCCATGCTGACTTTTCAGATCACATGCATACGCGTTGACTGGGATATTCCATAGACTTTAGATCCTGGCCACTGGATGGATCTTCAAGGACATGTGGCGTGCCAAGGTATTGGATGCATGATGGACCCTGGGCAGGGAATTACACCTGAACGCATGTTGAACAAAATTATGAAGAATATGGGGGACCTGGGAATCGAACCCAGGTCCCAATGCTTGTATGACAACGCAGCTACCAACAGGCCAAGCGTGTTACTTTGTTTATTTAATGGGCAATGATCAATAAGAGAGAGAAAACACGCGTTAGTGGAATAATAAAAAAAGCGCCAATGTTTGAATCAGCCAACCATTAACCAACAGCTCATCTTCTTCTCCCTGGCTTCGTTTTCACCTGAAAAATATAGAATGGATAGCGGGGGTTTTAAACCCCCACTAAGTGAAGAACACAAAAATAGCGATTAGGCCATGGGCTCATATAAATTGAGCGCGAGGTATGGTTTTGAATCGTTGGAATGTCACGAATGCATTGGTGTTGGTCTTATGGCTCAATTTTTCCCCAGGACGAAGTCCCCAATTTCAAGCTTATGAAAACCTAGAAAACATCCATGGCATCTTCCGCTACAGGCATGATTAGTTCAATTAAAAGGCACCAAAAGCTTCAGCATAATCATGTTAGTGTAAAACAATATTTAAAATGCATTAATATGGCATGAAATTCAAAGTACGATTATGCAAAAATTCATGGACAGGACGACTTCATTCTACCAGTTCTTTGTGTATGGAGGCTTGAAACGTATTGGGTTATGTTCAGGAAAGTCTCAGCAAGCTTTTGAGATACTTTTCACGCCTTGAAATGCCTTCTAGATGCCAAAACAGTTTTGAGGTTTTTTAAGAAAAAATGCAAAGTTGGTTTTTTGATTCTGAGCGCAGCTCGCTTCTCTGTGCCTTAGGGTTGCAATATGTATATGTATGTGAATGTTTTAGGTCAACAAAACAAGCCCAACATCCAAGTTTTAATGCCTTTCAAATTTGTGATCTTTCTTGATTTTTTCAATCTTTTTCATACTTTTCTCATGCCAATCAATGAAGATTCTTGCCTTTTTAGTGATGCACGAAATATTTGATCCATAAAGAGTGAATTAGCTGCACAAAAGATTTAAAACACATGATTTTCTATTTTTGTCATATTTTATTTTAATTAAATGAACTAATAATAATAATAATTCAAATAATTAATAAAAAATGATAAAATAACTCCCTTTAAAGTCAATGGGTCGTGCATAGCCTTTGGGTGATGATTCTTGGAAGAAATTGTGACCCATTAGCAATTTTGAGGCATTTGAAGCAAAGTTGACTTTTCAAAATTCCCAAAAATTTCCCAACTTCCACAAGGCATGTTTTGCTCAATTTTTAAGCTTTGATCATGTTCTTGGACATTTTGGAAAGGTCTTGAAGTCCTCTAACTAATGCATTTGGTCCCATGTCATTTTGATTTACCAATCTCAAGTTATGGTCTTTGACTTAAAGTGCCTTTTTGTTGACTTTTGAAAATGACCTATAATGTTGAGATTGATAACTTTTTGTGAGAGCATTTATTGGACTTGAAGTGTGAAGAGGAGTTGTAGGAAATGTCATTATATTCAAAATGAGCTTTGGATGGAATTTTTCTGATAAACCATGTGGAAGTTATGCCTTGGTCAAGTTACAGTTGACTTTTAAACTGTCCAAATATGGAAACTTTTGCATCTTGAGACTTTTTTAACCATGCCTTGAGAATCATGATCAAGAATTGATCAAATGATGTTTGTGGCTTCAAAATAAGATGTTGACCAAAAATTTGGACTTTTGACTGTCAAATGACCATTTTGCCCCTACAGTTGACTGTAGGGCAATTAGGGTTTTTGACTGTGCAATTTTGTGCTGTGAGTCTTGAAACTTGACATAAGGATGCTTGACAATGTTTATAGGCATGTGGGACTTGTTTGGACCCTTGAAAACTTCAGTTTCTTTGCCAGAACCAAAACCCTAATTCTTGACTGTTAGGAGGCAATTGGACTGTGCAACCCTTGGGAGATTTTGAAGCATACTCTTTGCAAATTTTGAAGAATATGGGAGGGCAAATTTTGGGGTACAACAGTTGCCCCTGTTCAATCTTCTTAGACCTGAGGATGTAGATTGGCTGACGTGCCTTTCGTAATCCGAAGGTGGAAGATGATTGAACACTAGAGAGCCCAGAAATTTGCGCTCACATAGTAGTGTGATGTGGGAATGGGCTTACAGATGCCATTTGGAGATTGGTGGATAGGAGGATGGGCTTATAGATGCCATGTTGAGAGGTGATTGATAGGTGGATGGGCTTATAGATGCCATCTGGGTGTCGATCGCGTAAGAGATTTCTTAGCGAGAACTTGCGTACCTGGAAAAAAAAATAAAAGAAAGATGATTACCTGACCTGTTACAGGAGTTGGTCTTCAAACTCTTTGTGTAGATGTGCCCTGACTGGTTATAGGAATCGGGTTTGGAATTCAGAAAGGTTGGTGAGTTGTCTCTACTGACAGGTTATTTCCATGGACGGGTGGTCTTTAACGACGAGTGTCTATGACGACGAGTGTCTATGACGACGAGTGTCTATAACGACGAGTGTCTATAATGACGAGTGTCTATGACGACGGGTGTCTATAAAGACGAGTGTCTATAACGACGAGTGTCTATGACGACGAGTGTCTATAACGACGAGTGTCTATAACGACGAGTGTCTATGACGACGAGTGTCTATGACGACGAGTGTCTATGACGACGAGTGTCTATAACGACGAGTGTCTATAACGACGGGTGTCTATGACGACGAGTGTCTATGACGACGAGTGTCTATAACGAAGAGTGTCTATGACGACGAGTGTCTATGACGACGAGTGTCTATAACGACGAGTGTCTATGACGACGAGTGTCTATGATGATGAGTGTCTATAACGACGAGTGTCTATGACAACGAGTGTCTATGACGACGAGTGTCTATGATGACGAGTGTCTATAACGACGAGTGTCTATAACGACGAGTGTATATGACGACGGGTGTCTATAACGACAGGTGTCTATGACGACGAGTGTCTATAACGACGAGTGTCTATAACGACGAGTGTCTATAACGACGAGTGTCTATAACGACGGGTGTCTATAACGACGAGTGTCTATAACGACAAGTGTCTATAACGACGAGTGTCTATAACGACGAGTGTCTATAACGACAAGTGTCTATAACGACGAGTGTCTATAACGACGGGTGTCTATAACGACGAGTGTCTATAACGACGAGTGTCTATAACGACGAGTGTCTATAACGACGAGTGTCTATGACGACGAGTGTCTATAATGACGAGTGTCTATAACGACTGGTGTCTATAACGACGAGTTATATCAGAGAAATCTTTAGGCATTGATTTAACTGGATTTGTATTCTTTGACTGGGTTGATCTCTTTTGACTGTATTCATCTACATAGCTGATCATTTAACTGTATCCTTCCTGAAAGGTAAAGGTCAGTCATATGCAATGCATGATATGAATCAAGCAATGATGTTCTCAACACATGAGATTGAATGATATGATGCGTATATGCATGTATCATGATGTATAATAATGTGATGTTTATGAATGTATCTTCGTCTGGGAAAATAGATCCTTGATGGATGCCGGGAAGTCAAATCATGGGCTGATGTTGAAGAATAGATCTTCGTTTCCGCTGGGGAGATTGTTGCAAGAATGAACCTGTAGGAGAAGATGACTCCGTTGGGGAGTAAACTTGGCGAATATATTACTCTGCGGGGAGTGAACTCTGTGGGAAGAGAGGTACTTTGCTGAGGTTGATGATAACTCCGCTGGGGATACCATTGTTGAGCTCTGTTAGAAGATTGGATGAACCCTGCTGGGGATAGGAAGACTTTGCCGGGGACGATCTTTCTGTGGCAATTGGCTGAGGATAACCCAGTTATATCCTGGTGGGGAAATAACCTTTGAATAAATCTGGGGGAGTGTTCGTACTAAGCGGATGACAAGCTTCCGGAATCTACTGGGGATAAGCTTCCTGCTGGGGAGTTTGATTAGGTTCTCCTGGGGAAACTTCTGAGGTTGCACTGGGGAAGTGGCTTCACTGGATGTCTTGTATACCACCGGGGAACAATCTTAGATCAAGATTTTCGGGGATGCTTGTTAAGAATGTTTGTATACTGCGTTGATGAATGCTGAGATCTTCGGGGGGATAATCCACCTTCCTTAAGGCTGACAGTGGTCTAACTCTGCTTGGGGAGAGAATTGTAGAATCTGGTCTTGCTCTCTGGGGATTTAAGGTATCTTGGTTACATTCTTCAGCCGAACTTACCTTGGTACCTTGGTGGACAGATCCATTAGACTGCTTAGACAACTCATTATTGCCCCTATTTCTGATGTTACCTGTAGAGGTGCTTTGACGATTGCCGATTGACAAATATTCTTCTGGTAGACGAGATGACGGGACATAGTCGTACACTTTTGATCCTTAACTTTTGCCTGGACCGCCCTTTCGGGTTTTCAGTCCACCGGGATACCCATTTTTGCCCAAGCCTCCTTTTCAGGTTTTCGACTTGTCGGGTATACAGATTTTTTCATTTCATTCCTCATTTTTGCCCGAACTCTTTTGGTTCGCCGGGAAGCCCTTATTTTTGCCTAGGTGTGTCAACCTAGCGGGTCTTTGATTACGCGTAGTATTTTTTCCGACTATGTCCATGCTCTCGGGATGTAGGGAGGTGCCCCTGTTATTGTGTTGCCACGCTACCAGAAGATGTTTGGTCATGTAAGATTTGTTGCTGGGGATTCATGTCCAATGCCCCAAGTGGCTCAGGCGGAGGTTTGCCCCTGGCTGTTTGGCATCTTGAGAGATTCCTTGAATCTTGACTGGACTGCCCCAGATGATGGACAATGATCAGGCCATGCCCCTTGATTGGAGGTGCTTTTGTTCATTAGGCATTCGTCGTGCGAATTTCTATGCTGTTCAAACAAAAAGTCATATGCAAACAAAGTTATGTTAAAAATGCAAAGCTTATGTCTGTCTTGAAGTTTTCGAAAAATGCATTTTTCAGTAAAACCAACAAATTTTGTAAAATGTGATGTCAACTCAATATTTTATAGCAAGCCTTAAGGAGTCAGGATACCTTTGGTAACAGTATGCTTTCGAACTAACCCATGCTTCAGCTAGGACTTTTAAGGGTTGTAGCGTGGCCTGGTTCACGGTTTAAGAAACAAAGGATAAAGGCTCAAATTATTTGTACCCACCCGCTCTTCATGATGTTCTTCAAACCTAAACTCAGTTGATCGTGCGTTAGACCTTGTTTGAGTCTTTGCTCTGAAATTCCAGTGATGGTTCGGATGTTGAACGTTTATTTGAATAGGCAGTCATTTTTGTTTGGTTTAGGGTTTGTAAGACCTCTTTCTTTTTCTTTCATTATCCCTGTTTTTTGCCTGAACTGTTTCTTTTTGTGATTACAGCCAGCGGGATGCCCCAGTTTCGTAAGTCCCCTTTATAGGTTTTGACTTTTTGGGCTTTTCATTTATTTTTGATAATGACTGCCTGTCCTTATGATTATTTTGAACCATCACTGTCTCTTTTTTTTTTTGTAAGGACCTCTTTGGTGCCATTTGTTATGCACTCGGATCAACTGAGAGAACTACCCTGCCCCAGGTTATGATAAAGGGTTTTAATTTTCAAAGAGAAAAAACTCCTACTTCTTTGGCTCAGGGGGGTTGACGAGGGATTATCTTCCTTATAGCTCCAGTGTTTAGGGATTGAAACAATGCTTGTACCTCATCAGCGGGGTCAGTTCGAAATCATACTGTAATTGTCGTGGTATCGTTTTCGTCATCCTCCCTCAAGAGGCTCAGAATTATTAATTGAGAGTTGACATCAAAAAATGAAAGCAGTTTTAAGCATAATAAACAGAATTACTTCAAAACAGACAAGTGTAATGCATTAATGAAATAACCAAGTTTGACATGAAACAAAATGTTTGAACAATTAACAGAAAATTACAAATTGAACATTCGAATGAACAAAAAATCCAATCCTAGCCATGTCTTGGCAAGGGAGCAATGATCACATTGGGAGCCTCTGGAGAGTCGAGCTGGACTTCCTTTGCGTCAATCAGATCTTGAACCCTGTTTCTCAAAGTCCAACAGTCATCTGTAGCATGCCCCGGGCTGTCAGAATGATAGGCGCAGCGAACGTTGGGGTTATACCTTGAAGGCCTCCTGTTGGGATTCTTTGGAGGGTCCATGAGAGTTACCAACTTGGTTTCCAGCAACTGTGGCAATATCTGTGACAAGGTCATGCCGAGGGGAGTAAATTGCCTCTTAGGTCTTTCTTCCCTTTGCTGATGGTGACGCTGAGGAGCACCGGTCGGCTTTGCAATAGCTACTGCGTTGACAGCACTAGATTCTCTCTTGGATGGTTTCTTCTCAGTGTTCGAGGAGTCACCATTCTGTATTTTCCCTGACTTGATGCCAGCTTCTATTCTTTCCCCGGTCAATACCAAATCTGTAAACCCAGCAGCAGAATTCCCAATCAGGTGGTTGAAGAATGGACCGGACAGGGTCCCTAAGAACATGTCGACGAGCTCGCGGTCAGTCAGAGGTGGTTGTACCCTTCCAGCAAGGTCCCTCCATTTTTGAGCATATTCTTTGAAACCTTCACCTGCACCCATAGACATTCCCTGAAGTTGAGTGCGTGTGGGAGCAAGGTCGGCATTATACTGGTACTGCTTGTAGAAGGCAGTGGCCAAGTCCTCCCAGCTGCGGATGTTGGCTCCATTCAGTTGATAGAACCAGTCGAGTTGAGTCCCTGAAAGACTCTCCTGGAAGAAGTGGATCCACAAGCTCTTGTCAGCCGTGTAGGGCTGGATCCTCCTCATGTATGACCTGAGATGCAGCTTAGGACAGGATGCCCCGTCGTACTTTGCAAAGGCAGGTGCCTTGAATTTATGTGGGATTACTACCCCAGAAGACAGACCTAGATCTTCGAAGTCCAGGCCGGGTACTTTTGGTATTTCCATAGCACTTAGCCGGTTTTCCAACTGTTTATACCTGTCCTCAGCTGGAGGGTATTGCTCTTCATTGAAGTCAGTCTCGTTGTCAGAGACCACTGGACTAAGAACCTCCCTTTCTTGGGGACTGTCTTTCCCAACAGATGGGGTAGTCAGCTCAGCTTCATTTTGTGACCCATGCCCAGATTTGCGTCTAGGGTTGAACAAAACCGTCCTCTTCTTCTTCTTCTTCAGGAGCAGAGTCTTCAAATCCTGCTGGCCCTGGGCTAGACTCTTAATCAACTCCTGGAATTGGGCATTCTGGGCCTGGAGGGCCTGGATGGATTGCTCAGTAGATGCTTCAGGATTCATGACGATCGGCTGAAATAAACAGCGAAGAAGGTAAGTGACCTGTCAAAAGGGTACCTGTAGTGCAATGTATGATATGCATGCAATGTTTTCAAGGACCTCGCAGGGTAAACAAGAAGATTGTTAGCATTTGAATCTTGTAGCTTGATTGAAGGAACTCCATGTTGCTGAGAATCCTTCTTCAAGGGTCAAAGGCTCACCATATCCAGTGGGTCATAGCCCCTGACAACCTTGTCTAGAGGAAAATAAATCCCCTTTGCCCCTTGCTGGGTGTTTGATTCATCATGACCTGCATCACAAGCCCTTGAGGTCCTTGAAATGGATTAGTCCTTATGCGGGATGTATGCAATGGTATGATGTTATGCTATGCATGGAGTGATATAAGTAGACCCTGTTATGAGTCCCAATTAAGGACTGTAAACAAAACCTGCAAGAAACTCAGTAAACCCTGTTATGAGTCCCAATTAAGGACTATAAACAAAACCTGCAAGAAACTCAGTAAACCCTGTTATGAGTCCCAATTAAGGACTATAAACAAAACCTGCAAGAAACTCAGTAAACCCTGTTATGAGTCCCAATTAAGGACTAAACAAAACCTGCAAGAAACTCAAGTGTCAGATAACAAGCATGCAAGTAGTCAAGTTGGAAGGCACACAAGTCACACAAGAGAAGCCCTTAGAGTTTAGGCCAGCATGGGGTCTAGGTATTACCCTCTTTCAGTTTGTTGGTTCATACCTGTCCTATCAGAAGTAATCGGGTTCTAGGGGATCCCAATATCACTGACTACCCTCAATCGGTCATAACTCCAGCATCACAATCTTTTCTTGCGGCCAGAACCATCACGAGAGTTTAGCCTCAATGGGCGTAGCATACTGCTATTGTTCTATTGGCCAAGTTGGGTCATTTAAGGTTCTAAGGTCTGTTGGTGCTTAATGACTCCTCGGAAGACCCATATTCTCCTCGTTGCGACACAAGGGATATCGGTATAGACCAAGGTGCCACACCAACGTAGCCACTGCTTCACCCATGTCGGTCTACGTCGGACAGGTCCCTCACAGCTTATGCTACCTAACAGGGTATCCCCAGATCCGGGTTAGGATCTATGTAACTCCCATGCAACCCACAATTTAAAGCAAACAAGTCAAAACAATTGAAAACACAGTTATGAACTATCCTAAGGTACACCTCACTTTAAGAAGTCCCCAGCAGAGTCGCCAGTTCTGTGATCGGTGGATCTGGAACTGACTATTTAACGCTGGTTCGCGAAATGTCGCGGAAGCAAGAGTCGCCACCGTCTTTTATTTTCTCCAACATGGAAAGGACAAAAGCACAGAAAAATTCCTTATTGAGATTGCTCTCGGTTCGGGAGGTAGATTTATAGAAAGGGAAGGTGTTAGCACCCTTTCTATCCATGGTTATCCATGGGCTCTTAGATACTTGCTCATTTGTGTTTTCAAAATGTTTGTTTGCTTTTCAAGGTGAGTGGGTTTGAAAAAGTTTCGTTTAAAATTTCAGATCGACTCTTGTATCAGTCCTCAAGAGTGTTTGAAAATTTGTTTTTGAAAGCTTTTTGCAAAGTGTTGGTGTGAAAAGAAGTTTTTTGATTTGTTTTGAATTAGAGAAAGTATCTACGAGTCATCTACCTACCCTAAGGAATTAGTCTGTGTAAATGTCCTTGAGGTAGTGCCATCCCACCATTGAGGGGTAGGTAGCACCACCGTTGGAGGTGTTCGAGTCAATTCGAGTTTTGGGACAGTGTGGTCACCGAGCAATAGTAAGATACCTTAGAAGCTACCCTTATGCCATTGATCTTTTCATTCTGAGGCAACCGTTCCGAGGCAACTAGATCAATGGAACATAAGGACTCACTAAGACGTCCTGTACTTGACGACCACGTTTCGAGGGGCAAGGCAACAGTGTGACGTACCCTAGGAGTGGTGTGTGATTTGTCTGTCATTTTCAGTTATATTTGGCTTGTCATATATTGAGTGAGCTACGCTTTGATTTTATTTTTTTTTGCATACATTCTTTCATGTGATTATTAACAGTTAAAAGGTGCGGGAATTTAAAGAGCGGAAAATAAAATTCCTACGCTATTACAAGGCGCGGATCTACAACGCCAAATTAAACCAAGACCCGATTTGAATAAATAAAATACAGAAAGTAAAAGTCCTAATTATCTATTACAAGGCTTTGGGGCAAATACATTATATCCACAAGAAAATAGAATTAAACGCGCGAAATAGAAATTGTAATCGAAGATGCGAGGGCGTTGGACCCTTTAAAGAAATTAAATCGAAATTATAAAATTAATTAAATTAAATAAAAGAAAGGACTTATTTTTTTATGTTTTTTGTGTTTATGAAATTAAAGAAAATTAAATGGAATTAAAACCCTAATTCTAAGCATTTTTAATTATTAAAGAAATAAATTCAAGTTTGACCTAATTTACGAATTATTTAATTATAAGTTATTTACAAAAATAATTAATAATTAATAGTGATAAGAAAAAAAAAGATTATTTATTAAGAAAAAGAATAAAAAATGCTAAAAGACTTGTTTTTTATATTTTTTAATTATCTAAGAAAAAGCATTAAAGTTAAAAACCTAAAATTAAAACTAAATTGATTATGAAATTTATTTACAAAATAAATATTATTGAATTAAATAATAAACATATTTTATTTTTTTGACTTTCTGATTTTTTTGAATTTTTGTGTTATTAAAATTAATTTTATGAATTAAAAGAAAACAATTAAATTAAAACAAATAAAAAGAAGAAAAAGAAAAAAGAGAAAGAAATACAAACAAGAGGGGGGGTTCTGGCCCAATTTTAGAGGTATGACTGAAGTAATTTGGCCCAATGGAAGCTTGACCCATGCTGACTTTTCAGATCACATGCATACGCGTTGACTGGGATATTCCATAGACTTTAGATCCTGGCCACTGGATGGATCTTCAAGGACATGTGGCGTGCCAAGGTATTGGATGCATGATGGACCCTGGGCCGGGAATTACACCTGAACGCATGTTGAACAAAATTATGAAGAATATGGGGGACCTGGGAATCGAACCCAGGTCCCAATGCTTGTATGACAACGCAGCTACCAACAGGCCAAGCGTGTTACTTTGTTTATTTAATGGGCAATGATCAATAAGAGAGAGAAAACATGCGTTAGTGGAATAATAAAAAAAAGCGCCAATGTTTGAATCAACCAACCATTAACCAACAACTCATCTTCTTCTCCCTGGCTTCGTTTTCACCTGAAAAATATAGAATGGATAGCGGGGGTTTTAAACCCCCACTAAGTGAAGAACACAAAAATAGCGATTAGGCCCTGGGCTCATATAAATTGAGCGCGAGGTGTGGTTTTGAATCGTTGGAATGTCACGAATGCATTGGTGTTGGTCTTATGGCTCAATTTTTCCCCAGGACGAAGTCCCCAATTTCAAGCTTATGAAAACCTAGAAAACATCCATGGCATCTTTCGCTACAGGCATGATTAGTTCAATTAAAAGGCACCAAAAGCTTCAGCATAATCATGTCAGTGTAAAACAATATTTAAAATGCATTAATATGGCATGAAATTCAAAGTACGATTATGCAAAAATTCATGGACAGGACGACTTCATTCTACCAGTTCTTTGTGTATGGAGGCTTGAAACGTATTGGGTTATGTTCAGGAAAGTCTCAGCAAGCTTTTGAGATACTTTTCACGCCTTGAAATGCCTTCTAGATGCCAAAACAGTTTTGAGGTTTTTTAAGAAAAAAATGCAAAGTTGGTTTTTTGATTCTGAGCGCAGCTCGCTTCTCTGTGCATTAGGGTTGCAATATGTATATGTATGTGAATGTTTTAGGTCAACAAAACAAGCCCAACATCCAAGTTTTAATGCCTTTCAAATTTGTGATCTTTCTTGATTTTTTCAATCTTTTTCATACCTTTCTCATGCCAATCAATGAAGATTCTTGCCTTTTTAGTGATGCACGAAATATTTGATCCATAAAGAGTGAATTAGCTGCACAAAAGATTTAAAACACATGATTTTCTATTTTTGTCATATTTTATTTTAATTAAATGAACTAATAATAATAATAATTCAAATAATTAATAAAAAATGATAAAATAACTCCCTTTAAAGTCAATGGGTCGTGCATAGCCTGTGGGTGATGATTCTTGGAAGAAATTGTGGCCCATTAGCAATTTTGAGGCATTTGAAGCAAAGTTGACTTTTCAAAATTCCCAAAAATTTCCCAACTTCCACAAGGCATATCTTGCTCGATCTTTAAGCTTTGATCATGTTCTTGGACATTTTGGAAAGGTCTTGAAGTCCTCTAACTAATGCATTTGGTCCCATGTCATTTTGATTTACCAGTCTCAAGTTATGGTCTTTGACTTAAAGTGCCTTTTTGTTGACTTTTGAAAATGACCTATAATGTTGAGATTGATAACTTTTTGTGAGAGCATTTCTTGGACTTGAAGTGTGAAGAGTAGTTGTAGTAAATGCCATTCTCTTCAAAATGAGCTTTGGATGGAATTTTTCTGATAAACCATGTGGAAGTTATGCCTTGGTCAAGTTACAGTTGACTTTTCAACTGTGTAAATATGGAAACTTTTGCATCTTGAGACTTTTTTAGCCATGCCTTGAGAATCATGATCAAGAATTGATCAAATGATGTTTGTGGATTCAAAATAAGATGTTGACCAAAAATTTGGACTTTTGACTGTCAAATGACCATTTTGCCCCTGCAGTTGACTATAGGGCAATTAGGGTTTTTGACTGTGCAATTTTGTGCTGTGAGTCTTGAAACTTGACATAAGGATGCTTGACAATGTTTATAGGCATGTGGGACTTGTTTGGACCCTTGAAAACTTCAGTTTCTTTGCCAGAACCAAAACCCTAATTCTTGACTGTTAGGAGGCAATTGGACTGTGCAACCCTTGGGAGATTTTGAAGCATACTCTTTGCAAATTTTGAAGAATATGGGAGGGCAAATTTTGGGGTACAACACAAAGGTTTCCTAGACAAGGCCTCTTTTCAAAATATTTTCAAAACCACACACAAAGCACCATTTCAAACAATTGGATAAGCAAAGCAAGTGATCTAAACAAGTAACTAAGAGCCCATGGAAAACCATGGATGAAAAGGGTGCTAGCACCTTCCCTTTTCATAATCTACCCCCCGAACCCAAGAAAACATCTCAATGGTCTTTCCTGTGCTTTTTGACCTTTCCTTTGGATAAAAAAAATCGGTGGCGACTCTTGCTAAACCGAAACATTTGCGAACACAAAACGCAAAACCTCAAGTCAGTTCTCCCACCGTATCACAGAACTGGCGACTCTGCTGGGGAATCATCTAAAAGTGGAGTTACCTTAGGGTTTTAGATCACCTTTACATGCTTATTTTGTTTGCCTTGATTGATTTACATTTGGTTCTATTGTTTGGGTTTGAATCCTCTACCCGGATTTGGGAAACATTCATAGGTAAATAGCAATACGTTGTGGAAATTGTACGGGGTATATAAACATGGTTGAAGCAATAGCTATATTAGTGCGACATATTTGTGGGTACCAGTAGCCTTTGAGTCAATCAAAGAGAATACGGGGCCGCTGAGTGATGTCATGAAGCACTAATGGACTTTTAGAACCTTTACTTGACCATCTTGGCCTTTTTAGGGGTAGTGAGATGACCGGCTTTGGTGCAGTCCAAAGTTGGTAGATACTTGATACTACACTCACTGGGGGTTATTTTCTTGGAATATTTCGGTCGCCAGTAAAGTGGCTAAACTGAAACAATGAACACAGAAAATAATCCAGTGATATTGAGCTCCTTAGAACCCGGTTACTATTTATAGGACAGGTTGAGCCAACTAAACTTCAAGAGGGTACTTACCTATGAAACCCCATGCAAGCCTGAAACTAGGAACTTGCGTGATTTGCTTGTACATATACTTGTGCATACATCATAAACATCATGAAGCATCATATGCATCCACTAACCATTTCAAGGGTTTGGATCTTCATCTTTGTTCCTGTTTTATAGGTTATGGAACCACTCCGCAGGAAAACAATCCAGGTCAACCTTGTGAGAATCCCTCCTCATCTCAAGGAGCTTACTTCCAAGATTCCAGAGAATTCTCCATTCACTGAAAAACATGGTCGAATTCTCAACTTGGTCAACTCCAACATTTAAGAAGACATGGTGAAAGTTCTCTTCCAGTTCTTTGACCCCCTATACCACTACTTCACATTTCCTAATTACCAACTAATGCCTACTTTGGAGGAATTTTCTCAACTCCTGAGGATTCCTATTCTCCATCAACTACCCTACAACGGTACGGAAAGAGATCCAAAGCCTGAAGATGTTGCTCAAGCCTTACACTTGCAACCATCTGATATCATAGGTCATTGGGAAACCAGAAGTGGTGTCAAGGGTTTCTTGGTAAAGTTTTTGTTTGAGAAGGCACAAGACTGCTGGAATTATCTAGACCTACAAGCTTTTGAGGAGATTGTAGCACTTCTCATCTATGGGTTGGTCTTGTTCCCAAACCCTGATCAACTTATAGATGTGAATGCTGTCAAGATTTTCATATCTCGGAATCCGGTGCCTACATTGCTTGGGGATATCCTCCATTAATTTTACACACGAACAATGAGGAAAAGAGGTGTTCTCATGTGATGTACTCCTCTTCTAGCAAGGTGGTTTATTTCTCACCTTCCCCAGCCAGTCTTGAAGAATGAGCAAGGCTTGAGGTGGTCACAACGATTGATGACTCTTACATATTCTGATGTTCATTGGTGTTCTCGGTCCAGAGAAAATGTCATCATCATTGATCGTTGTAGGGAATTCCCTAATGTCCCACTACTTGGAATTAGGGGAAGCATCACCTACAACCCCTGCTTGGCTCTGAGATAGTTTAGGTATGCCCTAAGGATGGCCCTCATGACATGCTGATTCCAGACTTGGTTTTTGACTTCGACAACGACGCTCAAGGACTTCGACAAAGGTTTATCCGAGCTTGGAGGATTCCCAACAAGGTGGATAGTAAGACATTGGGACATAAGAATTCCATCCCCCTTGAGCCTTACCTCAAGTGGGTACAAACCCGCGCCCAGAGTCTTATGATGCCTTATTCCTACATTCTCCCTGTGATCAAAGAGCCTGTTATGGAAGGAGAGGTTCCATACACCCTCCTGCATCCTGACATGCCAACATCACTAGAAGATTTTCAAAGGAGTTGGATACAACTTGTTGTACCCCAAAATTTTCCCTCTCATTTCATCAACATTTTCTCACCACAAGACTCTTGGAACTCAAGATCAAGTTAGGGTTTGCTCTGCTCAAGACCCCCCTTGCACTATTGACCCAAATTAGGGTTTGAGTTTGCACAGGGATTTTTTGACCTAAAATATCCAAAGTTACTTTCATGCTTCATGTTGGACTCACAAGTTTATCCATACCAAGTTTCAAGCCTTGATTCAAATCTTTGCCTGGTCAATTGGACAGTTGACCTAGAAATCAGCTGTATTGGGGAAAAAGTCAACTATGGCCAATGGACAGTCAAACCTCATGAAATTTGACCCACATTAACATAATGAACTCATATGAACCATTTGGTCAAGTTTGGATCACAATTCCATAAGAAATTTGATCAGATCACCAAAAGGGTAAAATGGTTATTTTTAGGGTTTTGACTGCACAAAGGCAATTTTTGACTGTTTGACCTAACCAATGGCAAACCAAGCTCATATATGGACTCAAGGACTCAATGGCATTGTCTTGACCCATTCAACAAGTTCAAAAGATCTCAAATGCATAGGATTGACAGATGAATTTTTCAGTCAACTGATTAAAATTTGACCGTATACTGAAAAGTCAAACTTTGACTTTTTGGTCAAAATCAAGTGCCAAGATTCATTTTTCATCAAGACATGTCAAATTATGAAAATTGTTCATCAAGAAACCCAAAATTGCAAATTAGGGTTTAAAATGAAAAAATTTCATAACTTAGAAATTTTCTAAGTTATAAAATTTTCTTATTTTTTCCTAACTTTGTCCCATTTTTTCACCAAGATGAAAATGGATTCAAACAAAACTTGAAACATGAAAGTTGTAGTACATTGCAAAATATACAACTTTGATTCACAAAGTTTTCTCAAAGGAAGCTTGTATATCAAGTTATGATTTTTGGAACAAGGGTGCCAAACACTTTTAACTTAGAAGAAATTTGCCCTATTCTAGGCAGGATTTTGGTCCAACTTCTTGGCTATTTTTCACATGGTTCCACTTGGAGTTTCAATTTTCATTACAAAGATGGATTATAGTACACATTGCAAGCTTTCCAAATTGTCCAAGAACTTCTCAAACACCCTTGTGGTTAGAAAGAATCGAATTTGCAAAGTTGGCCAAAACTCACTTTTGCTCATGGCCAAAGCATGTTCACAACAACTTGCATTTTCAACTCAGCATGGTTTATGCTATATTGAAGGCCTCTAAACCTCTCCACACTCAATAATTTAATGCCTAACCATTGTGTTAAGGTTTTATTTTATCCATTTGGGCATTACACATCAAACTAACCCCTAATTGGTAAAAGTGATTTTGCCATTTTTGCAAAAGTAGCTTTATGTCAAACCATTATGCATTGAGCCTTGGACAAAGATCTGAGATTGCAAATCAAATCCAGGGATTAGAGGGGGCCTAGAGGTTTGTTTGCAGCATACAAGATGGCCTGTATAGGCCTTTGACACATTACACACTATCTTTGCTTACAATAGAAGAAACCTTGCAAACTCAAGCCAACTTCCATTTCCTGTCAACACAGCCAAACACAAACCTTGTGAACATTTTCCATACATCAAGCCAAGCCTAAAACACGATTCAACCATTCCCCATACCTCCCAAAACACAAAAACACTGTTTTGCTGCAAAAACAGGGCATCCCTGCAGTTTGACTTGCCTAGCATTATCCACTCGTGCGTTTTTGCCCAAACAAGTTCCAACACAATCCTTTCCATCCACCTAAACTATTCCAAGCCCTAAACACAAGCTGTAACACCCCTAATCTCACTTGCCATTTTCAGTTTTCAGTTTTGCAGGTGGACTTCTATAGCATAATACAGAGTGATTCAAAGCAAGCTAGGTGTTGGAAAAGCTTCCTTGGACCTCAGGAAAGCTATACAAAAGCTCAAACTCCATTGAAGTTGGCCACATTGCTCTGCACGATTCAAGCTGAGACAGGTAATCCATGGACTTCTATCTCTCAATCTAGGAAGAGTTAGGCTTAGGTTTGTGAATGAAACATGTCCTACTCATAGCCCTGAAGCCATACATGTGATCACTTTTCATTTATGTTAAGCATGCTGTGAGAATTTTAGCCATGAACATGATGAAAAAATTAGGTTAAAATTTAGGGCCAGAGAAATTCTCTCTGGCCTTTGAGTGTTAATCCAAGTTTTTTACATGTTTGAACTCGTGATTTGATGCTCTACAATGTTTATGTTATGAGTTTTGCAAAATAATCAAAGAATCAGGAGTTTGTGTTGGACAAGGAGAGGCGTGTGTTTTCTGTTTGAACAAGGAGCTGGAGGTTGAAGATGATGGTTTGGGCTGGGCCTGAGCCATCCTTACTTTTTGCACCCCCCTTTTCCATTTGCACCCCCCTGGCCCATTTGATTAAATATTTGTCATTTTTGACTTTTTATTTTTTATTCTGATTTCATATTTTTTGCTTAAACATAAAAAACACCAAAAATATTTTTCCACATTTTCTTCATATTTATTTTATATTTGTTCCATTTTAATAGCTTATGTATGTAAATAATATAAATACTTTTTTACTAAAACCCTAAAAAATAGTATAAAAATATGTTTATTTTTTAGTTGTTATTTTTATTTATATCTTGAAAATATTTTCTTAAATGTACATTTTTTATATATACATAAATAAATAATTTTATCTTTTATATTTAATAGGTTTAGTAAATATATATATAAATACTTGTATATTATATTTATTAGAATACTTAGTATAAAAATATAGAAATAATACATTTTTATTTTTATTAATATATGACACTAAAAATACTTTTTTTTTACAATATACTTTTTATTTTTTAATATATATATTGTAGATAATTAATAAATATTACTATTTATTTAAAAACTAGGGTTTTGTCCTAAATGACAAAAATATTCAAATTTGACCTTTTTTATTTTTGTTTATATTTCACATTGAAAAATACTTTTACATACATGAAAAATCCCTTTTTTAGCATAATGCATTTTTATTTGATATTTATTTATTTGTACTTATTTAAATATTAGATATTTGTCTTGTATATTCAATATGGGTGTAATAGCTTAGAATTTAATTTCTTGTCAAATATCCCCAAATTCAAACTTGTACCCCCATCCCCATAATCATTGTTGTAATAGCTTAGCATTTAAATTTCCACATTTAAAAGCTTTCAATTATGTCATGTTTAGACTTAGGGTTTGTATGCAAATCAAATCAACAAATAGCTTAACCTAACACAAGATAAATACATGAAAATCAATACACCATTCACACTTGCACCCCTAGGGTTACTCCACTTGTTGTCTTCAAAAATGGGCCATGTTTGCATGTCAAGTACTTTGGCAAAACAAAAACAAACAAAATGATCATAGTGCCTCGATGACGCTATCGGAGTTGCCTAAACAAAATGATCATAGTCCCTCAAGAAAATTGCCAAAATACTTGACACTATTGCATTCATGGTCTAAACGATGACCCGCGCCCGTCCCGTTAACATTCTAACACAAGGTTGTTCACCAAATACAATGGTGAAACAACACTGTTAAAAGGGTTAAAACATGAGAAAGATCTTTGAGAAATTTAGAGTAGATAGCTCTTAGTTACTTGATCAAACTTGCAAAACACACTTTCCATTTTCAAACACACTTCACAAACACACATCTCCACATAATTTCAAAACAAACTTCCAAAAAACATTGAAACATCTTTTCAAAAAGACAAACACCTTTGTAAAACATTCGAGTAAAGAATTGTTACAATGATTGCCTAGACAAGGCATCTTTTTCAAAACATTTTCAAAACCACACACACAAAGCACCATTTCAAACAATTGAAAAGCAAAGGCAAGTGATCTAAGCAAGTAACTAAGAGCCCATGGATAAACATGGATAGAAAGGGTGCTAATACCTTCCCTTTCTATAATCTACTCCCCGAACCCAAGAAAACATCTCAAAGGTCTTTCCTTTGCTTTTTGACCTTTCCTTAGGATAAATAAAAAGTCGGTGGCGACTCTTGCTAAACCGAACATTTGCGAACACAAACGCAAAACCTCAAGTCAGTTCTCCCACCGTATCACACAGCTCAAGGGAGAACGCAACACTTTTGAAGCCCGATTCTACGCCAGTGAGAAGAAGGTTTTAGAACTTACTCGTCGACTCCATGAAGAGCAGACTCTCAACACCTACATTGCGCCAAAGAGGATGCGCAAAGTCTTTTTACCTTAGAATTTTGTATTATTTTGCCCATGGGGTATTTATGTACTAACAATTCTATCTTATTAATATGACGTGTGTTCTTTTTGTTTAAAACAAATTTGAATTTCTGAATCCTTGAATGCATTACATGAATACATTTCATTCATCATATGCATAAACAGGTCTTCACACCAGGTTTCCTTATCTCTCTACTGTTTATTTCAGTAAGATGGATATATAGCACATAGTCAAAAACTTACAAGCGCAGATTCACAGTTCCAACAACTAATCATGACCTTGGCAAAGGGTCAGGAGGATCTTAAAGCTCTGTTAGAAAAGGAAAAAGAGAAAAAGAAAAAGAAAAGAGTTGGTGTGGCTACTTTGGGTAGAAGATTTGAAGGTCAAACTAGAAGGGTCCTGGACTTCCCCTCAACATCTGATGAAGGGGTAGGAAAAGGAAAGGGAGTTGCGGTACCATCTGAGTCTGAGGAAGAAGAAGAAGAGGAGGAGGATGAACATTATTCTGAACAACAGTATCGTCCTGCAGATGAGAAATACAAGAATCTGGAAGAGCGTCTGGCAGCCATGGAGGTACAGAGGGTGCCCGGGCTGGATTTCGAGGAGTTGGGATTGGTTTTGGGGATTGTCATTCCCCCCAAGTTTAAAGTTCCACTATTTGTTAAATACGATGGGGTGTCTTGCCCGAAGATGCACCTACGGTCTTATGTCAGAAAAATTCAACCTCATTCTTCTGACAAGGACCTGTGGGTCCACTTTTTTCAGGATAGTTTGTCGGGGACGCAATTGGATTGGTTCTACCAGCTTGAGAGGTCTGATGTGCATAATTGGGAGGATTTGGCTGCTGCCTTCTACAGACAATATCAATATAATGCAGACTTAGCACCTACTCGTACTCAATTACAGAGTATGGGTATGGTCTCCAATGAAGGCTTTAAGGAGTATGCCCAGAAATGGAGAGACTTGGCGGGACGAGTTCAACCACCTCTATCTGAGAGGGAGCTTGTAGATATGTTCTTAGGGACTCTGTCAGGTCCATTCTTTAATCACCTGATAGGAAGTTCATCTGCGGGGTTCGCCGAGTTAATTCTAACTGGTGAAAGAGTCGAAGCCGGCATTAAGAGCGGTAAAATTCAAAAGTATGCATCCGCTTCCGCTGCCATCAAGAAGACCTTTCCAGCAAAGAAGGAAGTCTCAGCTGTCTACTCCCAAAGAGGTCAAGGAAGAGTTGAGCGCCGGCCAGTGGTGGGGGCCGTAATGATTCAGAAGTCTGCAGCTGATCAGCCCAGAAACAATCAACCTAGAACCAACCAGCAAAGGGTGGAAAGAACACAATGACAATATACACGGATAAACATGAAACCTGCTCAGGTTCTGCCCCATCTCTTGAAGTTAAACCTCACAACCTTGAAAGAGGCATCGAAAAATCCGAATACAACTTCTCCACATTACCATCCCAACGCCAAGTCTGCTTATCATTTGGACAGCCTGGGGCATGACACCAACAATTGTTGGGCCCTCAGGAATAAGATTCAGGATTTAATAGATGCTAAAGAAGTGTAATTTGACGCCCCTGAAAAGCCGAATGTGATCTCTGCTCCAATGCCAAAGCATGGCCACAACGCCCATGATGTTGAAGAGGATCTGTATGTTGCTACTGTTGATGACTTAATGACTCCTTTACCAATAATCAAGTTGAATCTGTTGAAGGCTGGGATTTTCCCAGAATGTGAAAAAGATTGCTGCTTTTGTTCATCCTTACCATCCGACTGTCCGTTGTTGAAGTTAGGCATCCAACACCTAATGGATAAACAAGAAATCCTTTTTGAGAAAACTCCTGTTACACCTACTCTTGTCAATGATGTTGCTATAATTACCATTTCCTCCAATCTTTCCAAGGTCTCCAAAAGACCTGTTAAGATTACATCTGATCCAAAGATTGTACCTCTGAAGATAACTATGTCGGGGCCTATCCCATACAAGTCCAACAAATCAATATCGTGGAACTATGGAGGAGAGGTCTTCTACCACGGTATTAAGCAGATTGAATCAGCTGAAGAAAGTTCCAATGAAGAGACTCCTAACATTGGAAATATTTCTGGGACGAGTAAAATCACCAGCGGGGGAAGAATTTTCTCTCCGGAGATTGCTCCTCCAAGGGCAATCTTCGGACCCTCAATTGCTTCTAAGGTTACTCCTGTGCCAGTTAACATATCTGTGAGAACTCCGGTTATTGAAGAAGTTGTGACTCCCGTGGTCGTACCCTCTGCCGTTGCTGCTGATAAAGGGAAGGGGATCCAAGAAGCGCCCGCCAGGACGAGGGCTCGGTCTTTGGTCATCCCTGAGACCACCCAAAAGGAAATGGAAGAGATTTTGAAAATAATTAAGAAAAGCGACTATGATGTTGTAGAACAACTGGGGGAAACCCCCTCAAAAATCTCTATGCTGGCCCTGTTGCTCTATTCCGAAGCTCATGCCAAAGCTTTGATTAGATTCTTGAAGACGGCCCACGTGCCTCAGGAAACCTCCGCGGACCAGTTCCAGGAATGTGTAGCTAGCCTAACAGCCGGCAATGGTCTTGGCTTCTCCGATGCCGATTTAACATCTAAGGGGAGAAAGCATAATGATGCTCTGCATGTTTCGGTGGAATGCAGGGGGGACTACTCTAGCTCACGTTCTGGTTGATACTGGGTCATCTTTAAATGTCTTGCCGAAGAAAGCATTGGACAGATTGGACTGTGAAGGTTTGACTCTGAAGCCCAGAAATATCATTGTCAGAGCCTTTGATGGTTCTAAGAGGATGGTCCACGGGGAGGTGGACATCCCGATTAAAGTGGGAACGGAAACTTTCAACTCCACATTTTATGTGATGGACATCCGTCCCTCCTATTCTTGCTTGTTGGGAAGACCCTGGATCCACAATGCTGGGGCCGTCACTTCTTCTCTTCACCAAATGCTCAAGTACCCAGTCCAGGGGAAAATTATAACAGTTCATGGCGAGGAGGAGTACATGATAAGCCATCTAAATTCATCCCGCTATGTTGAATTAGATGGTGAATTCATCGAGACCCCCTTTCAACACTTTGAAGAGGTTTCTCCTGAAGTTGCAGCAACCAAGACAGTGACTTTTGTACCCGTCATTACCAAACCTGTGTCTCGGATGTCATCCCTCAAAGATGCAAAGGCCATGATTGAAGAAGGAGGAAGCACAATTTGGGGTCAGCTGCCAGATTTTCCTTACAAGACAGATAAGTTCGGCTTGGGTTTTACTGCTTATGCTCAAAAAGCTGTACGCCGCTTCCGGGATGGAGGGCCACCGTTGAGGATCACCCATCATGGAGTCAATACTTTAGAGGACGGTGAAGAGGAGAGAAACTTTGAAGACTGGATCTTTCCAACTATTGACGGAGGGCTGAACAACTGGGAGGCAAAGGACTTTGTTCCCATTACTTTCATAAATCAGTAATTTATCTTTCAAACATTTCTGTTGGTCTGTAATAATTCTTAAACAATTCGTACACTTTTTGCCTTATGCCTTACCTGAGGCATATAGGTCCATTTGTAAGGGTTTGATTTTTCATCTTCATATGCCATTTTTAATGAATCATGGACGTTTTCACATATAAACTTTTGTGTTCATTTTCTTTATTTTTTACATTTTATTTGTTTAAAGGTGGCTATCCCTTACACACACTCACACTCACAAAATGCAGGTACCCTTGTATTCCGGATTCCATGGGTAATAATTCTGCTATGGCCTTCAGTGACTCTGAAGATCTGGTCAATCATGTCGAATACGAAGGTGATGAAGACTGTGAAGTGTCGGGAGAGTTGGCTAGACTTCTACAACAGGAAGAAAGGGCTATTCTGCCCCATGAAGAGCTGTTAGAGATAATCAACTTGGGTTCTGATGAAGACAGAAAAGAAGTCAGAGTAGGTGTCAACCTAAAGCCAAGTGTCAAAGAGCGCCTAGTTTAGCTGTTGAATGAATACGTTGAGATCTTCGCCTGGTCTTACGAAGACATGCTGGGACTCGATACAGATATTGTGGTTCACCGTCTCCCGACAAGAGAAGACTGTCCACCAATTAAACAGAAAGTCCGCCGAATGAGGCCCGATATGTCTGAAAAGATCAAAGTTGAAGTGATGAAGCAGTTCAATGCTGGATTTCTTGCTGTTACTTCCTATCCACAATGGGTTGCTAATATTGTGCCCGTGCCTAAGAAGGACGACAAAGTCAGAATATGCATGGATTACAGAGATTTAAATAGGGCTAGCCCTAAATATGACTTTCCACTACCGCACATTGACATCTTGGTTGACAATACAGCTCAGCACAAGGTATTTTCTTTCATGGATGGATTTTCAGGATACAACCAGATCAAAATGGCCCCTGAAGACATGGAGAAAACTACTTTTGTTACACAGTGGGGTACTTTCTGCTATAAAGTGATGCCATTCGGACTGAAGAATGCCGGAGCAACCTATCAGCGCGCCATGGTAGCTTTGTTTCACGATATGATACATCATGAGATTGAAGTCTACGTAGACGACATGATATCCCATTCACAAATAGAAGAAGAACACCTCGACCATTTGCAAAAGCTGTTTGTCAGGTTGAAGGAATACAAGCTCAGACTAAACCCTAACAAGTGCATTTTCGGAGTCAGGTCCAGTAAACTCTTGGGATTCATCGTCAGCAACAAAGGCATCGAAGTTGATCCGACCAAAGTCAAGGCTATACAAGAAATGCCTGCCCCTCGCACTGAGAAGGAGGTTAGAGGTTTCTTGGGACGCCTAAACTACATTGCAAGGTTCATTTATCACCTAACATCTACCTGTGAGCCAATATTCAAGTTATTGAAGAAAGATCAGGTGGTTGAATGGAATGATGACTGTCAAGTTGCTTTCAATAAAATCAAGGAGTATTTGCTAGAACCTCCTATCTTAATGCCTCCCGTCGAAGGAAGACCTCTAATCATGTATCTGACTATTTTGGATAATTCAATGGGGTGCATACTGGGCCAACATGACGAGTCTGGCCGAAAAGAGCATGCCATTTATTACCTTAGCAAAAAGTTTACCGACTGTGAGACCCGCTACTCACTGCTCGAGAAAACTTGTTGCATTTTGGTATGGGCTGCTCACCGGCTAAGGCAGTATATGTTAACTCATACCACTTTGCTGATTTCTAAGATGGATTCGATCAAGTACATCTTTGACAAACCTGCTTTATCTGGAAGAATAGCTAGATGGCAGATGATCCTAACTGAGTATGATATCCAGTACACGACCCAAAAGGCTATAAAGGGGAGTGTACTAGATGACCATCTAGCTCATCAAGCTGTCGAAGATTACCAATCCATGAAGTTTGACTTCCCCGACGAAGACATTATGACATTGGATAACATTGAAGATAACGGACCGTATGACGGACCTGAACAAGGATCCCGATGGACCCTGTACTTTGATGGTGCCTCCAATGCGCTTGGGAACGGTATTGGCGCGGTGCTCATCTCTCCAGAAGGTTGCCATACACCTTTCACTGCTAGACTCTGCTTCAACTGCACCAACAACATGGCCGAGTATGAAGCTTGTATCTTTGGTCTCAAGGCTGCAATTGACCTAAGAATCAAATCTTTGGTTGTGTTTGGAGACAGCGCTTTGGTCATCAGTCAGATCAAAGGAGAGTGGGACACTAAACATCCTAACCCCATCCCTTACAAAGAACATGTCCTGACATTGCTACCTCATTTCGAGCAGATTGCCTTCGAGCACTTCTCGCGAGAAGAGAACCAGCTAGCAGATGCTCTAGCTACAATGTCTTCCATGTTTAAACTTAACTGGGATAATGAGGCCCCCAAAATCACCATCGAGCGAATGGACGAACCTGCACATTGTCACGAGATTAACACCAAAGAAGTAGTGGATCGACCTTGGTTTCACGAAGTCAAAAGGTATCTCGAAGCACAAGAATACCCTGAAGGAGCTTCAGTCAACGACAAAAAGTTCTTAAGGAGATTCTCAGCTAAGTTCTTCCTGAGCAATGGTATCCTATACAAGCACAATCATGATTGCATTCTGCTTCATTGTGTGGACAAGGTTGAAGCTGGACAGATCATGGCTGAACTGCACAATGGTACCTTTGGCACTCACTCGAGCGGACATACGATGGCTAAGAAGATTCTACGGGCAGGCTATTATTGGTCTACCATGGAAGCTGACTGCCATTAACATTCCCGTACTTGTCACAAATGTCAAATCTACGCGGACAAGGTACACATACCTTCAGTTCCTCTTAATGTCCTAACAGCTCCTTGGCCATTCGTGATGTGGGGAATCGACATGATTGGAGAGATTAAGCCTACAACATCCAATGGACACCGCTTCATCCTGGTGGCCATTGATTACTTCACCAAGTGGGTCTAAGCAGCTTCCTTCGCCTCCCTTACAAAGAATGTGGTTGCCCGCTTCATCAAGAAGAACCTCATTTGCCGGTATGGTATCCCCGACAGGATCATCACTAACAATGGTACAAACCTAGACAATATTATGATCACCGCTTTGTGCGAGCAGTTCCAGATTCAACATCACAATTCATCTCCCTATCAGCCAAAGATGAACGGTGTTGTCGAAGCTGCGAACAAAAATATCAAGAAGATCATTCAAAAGATGATAGTAACCTATAAGGACTGGCATGAGATATTATCGTTTTCTCTACATGGGTATCGTACCACGGCATGTACATCAACTGGGGCAACACCCTATTCTTTGGTATACGGCATGGAAGCTATTTTGCCTATCGAGGTTCAGATTCCCTCCTTGAGAATCATAAAAGATGCTGGTTTGAGTGAAGACAATTGGATTCATACCCGGCTTGACCAACTTAACTTGATTGATGAAAAGCGACTTACTGTTGTTTGCCATGGCCAGACGTATCAAAAACTGATGATTAAGACATTCAACAAGAAAGTCAGACGCCAGATATATCAAGTCGGGGATCTTGTAATCAAGCGGATTATCTTGCCGCAAAGTGATCCCAGGGGAAAATGGACTCCTACTTATGAAGGACCATTTGTGATCAAAAACATCTTTTCTTGTGGGGCTATGATCTTAACCACCATGGACGGAGATGACCTGCCGCACCCTGCGAATGCAGATATAGTCAAAAGATACTACGCATAAACGACTCGACAAGTTGAAAATCCGAAAGGGAGACTTGGGCAAAAAAGGGCATCCCGGTGAATCGAAAACCCGAAAGGGCGGTTCAGGAAAAAATTAGGGATAAACAAAAAAATATGTATACCCGGCAAGTTGAAAACCTGAAAGAGCAACTTGGGAAAAAAAGGGTTTCCCGGTGGATTGAAAACCCGAAAGGGCAGTCCAGACAAAAGTTAGGGAATTAAAGCGTATGACTATGTCTCGGCGGATCACTTTAAGGACAATCTCTTCATGAACAAGCTCCAGGCTTTTGATCAATCCAATCATCTTTGGGCGAAGCAACGAATGGACAAGATATTCGGAGTTACGAAAGCTATAGCAGAATGGGATCCCCATGGAATTTTTACACATAGCCATCTTTCTTTGTATAAATTTTTCTCATTTTTTATGACAACATTCTCTTACTAGGATGTCTGTCTCCTTTGTATAAAATACTTACACAAAGTTAATACAAAGATACTTCAAAGTGCAGAAAACTATTTGTCTTCTCTTTCTTTTTACACTTGTGTTTTATCTGAAAACGTCCAATGATTTATTTAATGAGCATATACATTTGAATATAATCACATGTTTACAAATAAACGAAATGGGAAAGAATAATTACTGATAGGTTGAAAGTATAGGAAGACGTCTTTAGGCTATTCCAGGAGAAATCCCATGCAGTACATCATCTAGATCCCCTGGTGGAGCTGAAACCTTGAGATACATATCCCCAACAGAGTTAAATTTCAAAATTCCCATCAAAGTTAAGTTTTCAAACTCCCAATCCCCAGCGGAGAAAAACTTTGAACTACAGACCCTCAGCGAAGATGAAACCTTTTTCCCCAACGGAGTCAAATTTTCATATCAAATCAGCATGTCCCTAAGATCACCAGCGGAGCTGAGACTATCAATCTACAGCAGAAACCATCCAGTTTCTCCAGATTCCCTAGCAAATTGTCTTAAAGTCTGAGAATCAACTAGATAACAGCTAACTTTTGTTTTATCCCCAACCAAGGATAACTCCCCAGTAGATTGGCATACAACCCAAAATCCTGACCTCCCCAGTGGGATAGCTTACTCTCCAGCAGTATAACTTTTCCCCACGGAGTTTTTCACTCCCCAGCAGATTGAAGATTCTTATTCTTGATTCCCCAGTGAAGTTGCCAGAGCCTTCTTTACTCTCAGCATGAATTTTTCAGAATTTTTAATCCCCTAGCAGATCGAAGATTCTCATTCTTAATTCCCTGCGGAAGCCATCAGAGTCTTCCTTATTCTCCAGCAGATCAAGGTTTTCCTTTGTTTGATCCCCGGTAGAGATCTCCCGAGCTTTTCCCTATTCCCCAACCGAGTAAGGATTCCCTTTGTGTAATCTCCGGCCATAGTCATCAAAGTTCTCTGGATTTCCCAAGCAGATTTCTCAAGCAGTTTGACATTACTCTCACAACAGAATGTATGTCACCCTTCAACTCCAAGACTTGAAGGATCCCTGTATCCCCAAGAAAGTCATGAAGGATTCTCACATCCCCACAGAAGTTGTCAAAGTTTTTGATAATCCCCGCGAGTTGTCAAAGATCTTGAATCTCCAGCAGCGGTCATGGATTTATTATCCACCGCAGCAGTCAAAGATTTTATTATCTCCAACTATCAAGGATTTATTTTCCTCAGCAAGACAACTAATCAGCTTGCATACGCATAAATTACATTCATATATCATAAACATGGATAAAACACATATATTGCATCATACATCTCATGCAACATAACTTTGTGTTTCAGCTAACATTTTACCCTTTTCAGGATAAGATTAACAAGCTATCAATATACAATCATGAAAACAACTTAGAGACGCTCCAGACACGGATGCAATTCTATTGCTTATTCAGATTCAAAGCTCAGAAAACAGCTTAGAGACGCTCCAGACACAGATGCAATTCTATTGCTTATTCAGATTCAAAATTCAAAAAACAGCTTAGAGACGCTCCAGACACGGATGCAATTCTATTGCTTATTCAGATTCAAAATTCAGAAAACAGCTTAGAGACGCTCCAGACACGGATGCAATTCTATTGCTTATTCAGATTCAAAATTCAGAAAACAGCTTAGAGACGCTCCAGACACGGATGCAATTCTATTGCTTATTCAGATTCAAAATTCAGAAAACAGCTTAAAGACACTCCAGACACAGATGCTATTCTTTTGCTTATTCAGATCCCCAGCTCAGGGATGCTCCAGACACGGATACCATTATGGCGCTCATTCTCCTGATTTTCAACAAAAATTCTCGGATGGCATCTTTAAGCCCATCTCCAATAAGATTCACACTTCCAAATGGCATCTTTAAGCCCATTCCCTCAACTACAATTTGACGAGTGCAAATTTACGGGCACTCTAGTGTCCAATCATCTTTTACCTTCGAGTCACGAAAGTCAAACTCGCCAATCTAACTCTTCAGGTTCAAGAATATTGAACAGGGGCAGCTGTTGTACCCCAAAATTTTCTCTCTCATTTTATCAAGATTTCCCCTCACAAGACTCTTTGGACTCCAGACAGGATTAGGGTTTGCTCTGCTCAAGACATCTCCTTGCATTATTGACCTGGAATTAGGATTTGAGTTTGCACAGGGATTTTTGGGCTTCCAATGCTAAATGTGACTTTCATACTTCATGTTGGACTTATAAGATTTCTCATACTAAGTTTCAAGCTTTGAATCAAATTTTTGCCCAGTCAATTGGACAGTTGACCTAGAAATCAACTATAGTGGGGAAGAAGTCAATTGTGGCTAATTTACAGTCAAACCTCATAATTTTTTATCCACATCAACACTATAGACTCATATGAACCATTTGATCAAGTTTGGATCACAACTCCTCAAGAAATTTGATCAGATCTTCAAAAGGGCAAAATGGTCATTTTTAGGGTTTTGACTGTAGAAGGGCAATTTCTGATTTTTAACCTAGCCAATGGCAAATTGGGTTCAAGCATGGATTCAAGGACTCAATGGCATCATCTTGACCTAATCACAAGGTTCAAAAGATCTCAAATGCATTGGATTTACAGATGAATTTTCCAGTCAACTGATCAAAAATCAACTGCACACTGAAAAGTCAAACTTTGACTTTTTGGTCAAAATCAAGTGCCAAGGGTCATTTTTCATCAAGATGTGTCAAAACATGAAACTTGTTCACCAAGAAACCTAATTTTGCAAATTAAGGTTTAAAATGGAAATTTTTCATAACTTAGAAATTTTCTAAGTTATGAAAATTTCTTATTTTTTTCCAACTTTGCCCAACATTTTCACCATGATGCAATTGGATTCAAACAAAACTTCCAACATGAAAGTTGTATTCATCCACAAAATCTACAACTTTTATTCACAAAGTTTTCCAAAAAGAAGCTTGGATCTCAAGTTATGATTTTATGAACAAGGGTCCATGAAACTTTTAACTTAGTGAAAATTTGCCCTAGTTTAGGCAGGATTTTGACCTATCTTCATGGCAATTTTTCACATAGTTACAATTGGAATCTCAAAATGCATTTCAAATATGGATTGTAGAGCATGTTACAAGATTTCCAAAATGTCAAGAACTATCCAAAATCATTTGTGGTTAGGGAGAATCGAAGGTTTGAATTTGGCAAAATGTCACTTTGGTCCATGGCATTTTTCATGTTGCTACAAGTTGCAATTTCTGTCCAGCCTTGTTTGTACTTGTTTACAGGTCCTTAAACCCTTCCAAACTCAAAAATTGAATGCAAACACAATGGATTAAGGAATTGTTCTGATCAATGGAAGATTACACAAAGGATTAATCTAAAAATGGCAAAAAGTTAACAATGCCATTTTGATAAAGGTTGCTTTATGCAATTTTGTTTCTCTTGAGCATTGCACCAAGTCTTTTGCAGTAAACAACATCCACAAATATCAGGGAAAGTACACCAACTATGTGCATGCTTGGAGCTAGCCTGTACAGGCCTTGCCATGGTCACTTCTCACTTTTACTTCAAAACCAAGTCAACTTGCAAAAACCACATAACTTTTGTATCTGATATAACCAAGTGTTGTAAACATTTCAAACAAGTTTTACATCTCACACTAAGTCAGAAGCACGAGCTAGCAAGTCCTCAAGCCTTCTAAAACACCAAAATCACATTTTCTTGCAAAACAGGGCAAGTTCTGCAGTTTCACTTCCATCTTCCAATTGCCTCGTGCGTTTTGCCCCAAACCTCTTCCAACACACTCCATACAACCTACCTAAACTATCCCAACCACTCCCAAGTCACTGTAACTCCATTTACACACTTCACCATTTCTGAATTTTGAGTTTGCAGGTTGAGTTCTATAGAGAGATTCAAGCAAGTTCAAAGCTAGCTAGGCATTGGGAAAGCTCAAAGGAACTTCAAGCAAGCTCACAAGCATCTCAGGCCTCACTGAAAACCCCTGCATTGCCATACCCGAGCTTGACTGAAACAGGTAAAGTTAAAACTTCTATCTCTCTATTTAGGAATCATTAGGCTTAGGTTTGTGAATAAAAAATGTAGTACTCATTGCCCTTGAGCTGTACATATGCATAGAATTCATTTAAATTAACTGAGCTGGGAGAATTTGAATGATGAACTTTCTGAAAAAACAAGGTTAGAATTTAGGGCCAGAGAAATTCTCTCTGGTCTTTGAGAGTTAGATTAAGTTTTTTATATGGTTAGAATCGTGTGATTATGCTCTATAACTTTCATGTTGCAAGTTTTTGCTTTAGAGCACGTATGCAGGATTCCCAGGTTTGAACATCAAGCGCGCGTTTTTGTTTGATCAGAGGTTGAAGATGAAGGCCATCTAGGATGGGCCTGGCTATTCCATGCTATTTTCACCCCTAGGCTTGTTGTTCACACCCCTTTGGCCCATTGTTTTTATATTTTCATATTTTTTCATTTCTTTTTAGTTTCTGACTTTTATTTATTTTTCTAAATATTAAAAATTACTAAAAATATTTTCATAAGTTTTCATATTTTATTTTATTATTTTTATTATTTTTTCTAGCATAAAAATAGTTTCTTAAATAATATACTTTTATTTTCTTAAATAAAAACTTGTAAATATTATAAAAAAATATTATATATTTTTATTTTTATTATTTTTTACACTTAAATAATATTGTCATACATATTTTATTTTTTTAACATTTTGTATATATTTTATTTTATTTTTCTTGTACATAAATAAATAATACATGATATAATATTTTATTTTATTTTATTTTATTGTCATGATATAATATTTTATTTTTCTTAAAACAAATTAGGGTTTCCACCCTTAATAAAAATAATCTCTTATTTTCTTATTTTTGATACATCAAATAGTTTATTTTTACATACATAAAAATAATACAAAAAACACTTTTGCATATTCATATTTATTTGCATATTTAAATATTGTTTATTTATTTATTTGCACAATGAGTTCAATTGGGTTGTAATAGTTGACTTAGGGTTTTAATTTCTTGCAAATATCCCCCTATTCAAACTTGTATCCTCCTCTCCATATCAATGTTATAATAGTCGTAGATTTACTTTTGCGCACTTTATTGCTTTTAAATATGCCATGATAGAAAGATTAAGGTTTGTATGCAAAAATCCAAAATCAAATAAATAGCTTGACTAAAACAAGACAAAAATGCATGAAAATGACAACACAATACACACAAGCACCCCTAGGGTTTCATCCACTTGTTGCCTTAAAAAAACATGGCCATGGTATGCATGCTAGGTGTTTTGGCAAAACAAAAACAAAACAAAAAGATCATAGTCCCTCGATGACGCTATCTTGGTTGCCTAACAAAAATGATCTAGTCCCTCAAAAAAATTTGCTAAGATACTTGGCAACATTGTTATCATGGTCATACGATGACCCGCGCCTGTCCCGTTTAACATCATAACACAAGTTTGATTACCAAACACAAAGGTAAAATAACAATGTCAAAGGGTTTAAAATGTGTAGGAAAGATCTTTGAGTAGGGTAGACAACTCCTGGTTACTTGATCAAAACTTGCAAACATCCTTGCTAATTTCAAAACACACAATTTTAAAACATTTCCCAAAACAAACTTTCAAACATTGAAACATCTTTTCAAAAGATAAACACCTTTGTAAAACATTCAAACAAGAATTGTTACAAAGGTTTCCTAGACAAGGCCTCTTTTCAAAATATTTTCAAAACCACACACAAAGCACCATTTCAAACAATTGGATAATCAAAGCAAGTGATCTAAACAAGTAACTAAGAGCCCATGGAAAACCATGGATGAAAAGGGTGCTAGCACCTTCCCTTTTCATAATCTACCCCCCAAACCCAAGAAAACATCTCAATGGTCTTTCCTGTGCTTTTTGACCTTTCCTTTGGATAAAATGAAAAGTCGGTGGCGACTCTTGCTAAACCGAAACATTTGCAAACACAAAACGCAAAACCTCAAGTGAGTTCTCCCACCGTATCACAAACCTCAACAGTCATCATCCAAGTTTTCAAATAAACTTCAAGGTTACATTGATTTATGTTACAAAAAAAAAAACACAAACAGTTTCAGAATATACTTCAAAGAGGATTACAATTTAAGATACAAATCACATTTTGTCTTGTTTACAAAAGGAAAAGGAAAGAAATATTGTTTCTTCGTTCGCTTCACCTTCAAGAAACTCATTGTCTTTCAACCTTGATCGCCCAATTCTTAGTTGCACCTGAAACAAAAAAAGAGAAAGTTAGCAAGTATGGGAAAGATTCAAGAACTATTTGTTTAGAATGAATTTTTTCTCATCATAAGGGTTATGCTTGGAATCAGAAACTTAAGAGGTCATGTGTTAAAGCTCAAAGCCTCATACAAATCAATTCCAATCATGGGCTTTCTTTTCCATATGCAAATCACAAAGATAAATCTAGGTTCACAAAAGAAAAGAGGTGGTTTAAATGAAATCACAATGGGCAAATACAAGTTAGCAGCATCACAGATCAAAGATTAAAGCCCAACAAAATCCTCAATTTTGTCCTATCATCGGCCCAAATAAATATGCTCATTGCAAATCATAAAACATGTTTTTTTATTCACAAATACAGAAAATAAGACAAAGAGAAAAGTCATGCATTGCTGCCCAAAAACCTACTAACAAAACAGCCCAACAATTGCATAAAATAGGCAACATAAAATTTGCAGCAATAAAGATATAACAGCAACATGCCTCAAGTGTTCAAACTGGTCAAACATTTCCCCCCAAAATGTTATCACACTACTATGATAAAAAGGGACAGAAAAATCAAAAGCAAGGGGGCAGACAACAATAGGAAGATCACTAAAAAACACAAAATCATCAGAGTTCTTTGTTTCAATATCACTAAAAAACACAACAACAAAAAACAAAATCATCAGAGTTTTTTTTGTTGTTTCAACAGCAACCATCACCGAAAAACATCCTCATCATCATCATTTTCTACACATATCCCTTCAGAATCTAAAAAGGAGAAAGAAGGAGAAATTAGACTTCCCTGTCAAAAGAAAGCCAACGGTGAGAGCGATTGAGGAACTAAAAGTGGACAGAGGTAGTAGCATAAAAAGTTCAAAGGGATCGTTCATAAAGCTCCAATCATGTAAGTCTTGCTTCCCAATCTCATGAGCACATTGCCGCTTTGCTTTTCTTTTATTTAATTTCTGAACTTTCTTTAAGATACTGCTTGATACTGCTTCATGTCATTTCCGTAACTGTATAAGCATAAAAAATAACTAAATAAAAAAGGAAGCAGTTATACAGTAAACCCTAAAAACACAACTTACCTCTTCAACCTCTCTCTCCCGCTATCGCCGCTAGCCTCAGACCACATCAAGGCCTCCCTCTGTCCTTCTTCGCTTGCAGTAACTACCAACCTCCCCCTCCAACTCACCGTCTTCTCCTTCGTCCAATCCAACATCGAGTCCCTTGTCCTCAAGATCGCTCACTTAATCCTTGCCGGTAATGGATTCGCCTTCGATGTTCGGTCTTGTTCTGATGTTAACCAGCTTTATGTTCTTAAACTCGACCGTTTTGTTCTCAAAGATAAATCGTCTCTTCGTCCTTTTGCTAATATCTCCACTGTTTGAAAAACCTGCATTACCATTTTCATGCGTTAACATGATAGATGTTGGGTTTGAAGAAAGCAGAAGTGATCGATTTTGTTTAGCAGAGAGGGAGAGCGAATAATCGAGTTAGTGGAGAGAGGAAGAGGAATCATTAGTGATGATGATTTGTTTGAGCAAAAAAGGAGATGAATGGTTGAAGATAGGATGTTGGTGATGATACGAGATTTGTATAGAAAGGGAGAGTTTTTTTTTTTTACGATACAACATCAAAAAAAGAATTTAACACTAATAGTATTAATCAATTTCCTTTCCCAATAAAACACAATAATTAAGACATTTCCCTTCCCAATAACACTCCCCGCGACGCGCCATCACCTTTAGGTTTCCAAACCTTTTTCCTTGTTCATTCCAAACCGGGTCAGCCTTTAATGGGCTTGTAGGCCCAATTCGTTATCTTGTTCACCCTTTTGTTTTAATTGAAGCTTAATGATAATGAATGAATAGAACAGCTCAGTTGACAAGGTATCATTGGCTCTGACCTAGATGACACGGGTTCAACCCCTGCTGGGGCTTGGTTTTATTTTTTTCTTCTTGATTTCTTTATGTTTTTTATAACAAAAATTAGTTTAGTTAATCTCTAGTTTTAATTAGTTTTCTGTTTTTCTTGATTTCTTTAAATTTTTTATAACGAAAATTAGTTTAGTTAATCTTTAGTTGTAATTTTAAAACTCAATTAAATGAAGAATATATAATTTCAAATGATTAATTTTTTTTTAGTACTTTGTAAATAATTTTGTCAACATTTTTTATATAGTTTAATAAACTTTCTTCTAAAATATTTAGTTTATACATAATAAAATTCAAATAAAAATAATAGAATAGATTCTTTATTTTCTTTCCAAATTTTTCACAAACAAAAATACCAAGAAATTTTATTTCCATACTTTGTTAATTAATTTTTACTTCATAGATTGTTGTAGTTTTAATTAATTGTACGACTTGATTTGGTTGTATTGATTGCCTATTTAGACTTTTCATCGCATTGATCCATCCTCATTTGTAAATTTGTACTTCTCATTCCCGAAAACTTTGTAATAGCGTAGAATTTCAATTCCCGTAATTTACTGTTTTCTTTATACTGTATAGTAATTAGGCGTGTATGGCAAGATCAAAAAATCAATCACTAGTTAACCTAATTTCAAAGATCAAATTAACTTGAATCAAACACACTTCTTTACACGCGCACCTCTAGGGTAACCTCACTCGTTGCCTCAGAAATATAGTCATGTCCCTCGAGTATGGGATGTTTTAGCAATGACCCTTCGATAAAAAAGATCGTAGTCCCTCGATGACCCTCGACGTTGCCTCTGGTAAAACGATCTCCTCCCTTACGAAAATTGCTAAAGCGTCTCATAAGTTGCTTTCGATGACTGTAAAATTGACCTATGCCCGTCCCTTTACATCCAACGATGGGGCTTCTTACTAAATTAATGGTAAGATAGCAACATTAAAAGGAGGAAGAAAAGAACATTGGAAACCTTTCGAGTAGGTAGATTCGCTCCTAGTTACTCGCTTGCTCACGACAAAAACATTTTTACACCAACACTTTCATCTCAAAACATTTTCAAAAAAACAAGACCATTTTGTATACGTTCTTATAGAGACGAGAACAATTGCAAAACATCTTTTCAAAACACTTTCCAAAAATACAATCCACAAACACATCTTTCAAAATAAAATTTTGTACGCGTTCTTATAGAAACGAGAGCCATTACAAAGAGATTTTTCAAAACACTTTCAAAGCCCACACCACAAGCACACTGTCAAAACAAAAGCAAGTGATCTAAACGAGTAACTAAGAGCCCCTGGAAAACCATGGATGAAAAGGGTGCTAACACCTTCCCTTTTCATAATCTACCCCCCGAACCCGAGAAATAATCTCGAAAGGTCTTTCCTGTGCTTTTTTACCTTTCCTTTTGGATAAAAGAAAAGTCGGTGGCGACTCTTTCTATCCGCATAAATGCAATCAAAACGCAACACACCAAGTCAGTTCTCCCACCGTATCACAGAACTGGCGACTCTGCTGGGGAACTTTCTAAAAAGTGGGTTTACCTTAGGGTTAGATCACCTTTACTCGCTTTCATTATTTGATTTGTGTGCTTTATATTTAGTTCTTTGTATTGGGCTTGCTTTGATCCTCCACCCGGATCTGGGACACCTTTTTAGTTAAATAGCAATAGATTATGGAACTGTACGGTGTAGACCGATACGGTTGAAACAATGGTTATGTAAGTGTGACGCATTTGTGGATACCGGTATCCCCCATGGTGAATCGAGGAGAATACGAGGCCGCTGAGTGGCGTCATGAAGCACTAATTAACTTTAGAACCCCAATTGAACAAACTTGGCCATTAGGACGTAGTGAGATAGCCGGTTTCGGTGTAGAGCTGAAAATTGGTTAATACTCGATACTACACTCATTGAGGCTAGACTTTTGGGATATCTCGGCCGCAAGAAAAGATTGTTGTGCTAAGACAATGCCTAAGAGAAAGTTCGGTGATATTGAGATCCTTTAGAACCCGGTCACTATTACTAGGACAGGTTGAGCCAACTAAACTTCAAGAAGGTACTTACCTACAAAACTCATGCAAGCCTAAAACATAGGGACTTGTTTGTTGTGTGTGTATATATTTACTTGTACATAAACATCATAAACATCATAAACATCATAAACATCATGAACATCATATGCATGCTCACTAACCATTTCAAGGATTTAGAAATTTATCTTTGTTTTTGTTTTGTAGGACATGAATTCTCTCCAAAGAAACACCATCTGAATCAGCTTTGTAAAAGCACACCCTCAACTTCAAGAGCTAGCCTCAAGAGTGCCCGGGGATTCTCCTTTTACCAAGAAATATGGTCGACTCCTCAGTTTGGCTACATCCAACTTCCAAGAAGAGATGATGTGTGTACTATTCTAATTCTTTGATCACCTACATCATTATTTCACTTTCCCGGACTATCAGTTGGTACCTACACTGGAAGAGTTCTCTCTACTCTTAGGGGTGCCTGTGCTTGATCAGATACCATTCACCGGTCTAGAAGGGATTCCAAAACCTGAAGTCATTACCAAAGCTTTACATGTAAAGAGGGCCGATGTCATAGCCAATTGGGAAACAAGAAGCAGGGTTAAAGGCTTTCTAGCTAAGTTTCTATTGGAAAAAGCTCGTTCGTTATGGGATGACATGGATTTACAAGCTTTCGAAGATGTCCTAGCTCTTCTCATTTATGGTTTGGTTCTGTTTCCCAATTCGGACCAATTCATAGATGTTAACACCATCAAAGTTTTTCTCTCTAGCAATCCTATACCTACCTTACTAGGAGACATCTTGCAGTGCCTTCATACCCGCACCATGAAGAAAAGAGGTACTATTTTGTGTTGTATTCCCCTACTCGCTAAGTGGTTCACTTCACACATGCCTCAGTCAGCATTGAAGAACGAGCAAAGACTGACTTGGTCTCAAAGGATGATGTCTCTCACCCACTCTGATATCCGTTGGTGTTCGAGATCCTTGGAAGATGTCTCTATCATTGACCGTTGTAGGGAGTTCCCTAACGTACCTCCGCTTGGTATTAAGGGAGGTATCACCTATAACCCATGCTTAGCTCTTCGACAGTTTGGGTATTCTCGAAGAGACGGCCCTCACGAGATGCTCATCCAAGGTCTGGTGTTCGACTACGACAAAGAAGACCAAGGTTACCGCCAGAGGTTTACACGTGCTTGGGGAATGGTGAACAAGGTGAACAGTAGGACTTTGGGACATAAAAACTCTATCCCTCTCGAGCCTTACCTTAGGTGGGTATGGGCTCATGCCCAAAGTCTCTTGATTCCTTACCCTTCCGTCCTTCCTGTCATCATTGAGCTTGTTATTGAAGGAGACGTCCCATACACCATTCTTCATCCTGACATGCCTACCTCTCTCGAAGACCTGCAGAAAGCTTGGGTTCAGTTGAAGGAAGAGCGAGACACCTTTGAAGCCCAGTATTACGCCAGTGAGAAGAAGGTTCTGGAGCTCATCAAACTGCTTCATGAAGAGAAAACTTGAATGCCTACATTGCTCCAAAGAGGATGTGTTTAGTCTTTTTGTCTTATGAGTCTGGTTGTATTTTGTTTCTTTCATTGTAAGCCCAAGGAGGCATGATGTATTCAAACTTGGATTTTTAATTTGACGTGTGTTCCTTTTTGGTTTGAACAAATTTAAATCTCTAATTTTCCTTGAAATCATTTGTATATTGCATCTTCATTCATCATAACATCATACAAGTTTCTCATAACAGGTCACCTTATCCTTCTACTGTTTATTTCAGTGAGATGGATGTTGAACAGACTGTGAAAGACCTTCAGGCGCAAAACGCCCAATTTCAACAAATGCTCTTGGCTCTGACAAAAAGGGCAAGAGGAGTTAAATACTCTGGTGGCCAAAGTGAAGAAGAAGAAAACAAAGAAATCAACTGGTGTTTTGATAATGGGAAGAAGGTTTAGAGGACAAGCCAGACGGACTTTGGACTTTGTGACATCATCAGGTGAAGGAGATAATCAAGGAGACAGGACCCAGGAAGTGAACAACAACCCAGCATCTGCGGAAGAGGAAGAACCTGATTACTCTGAGGAACAATATCCTCATGCCGATGATAAATACAAACAACTAGAGGATCGTTTGAATGCTATGGAGATTCAGAGGGTAACCGGTTTGGATTTTGAAGATTTAGGACTCATTTCAGGGGTTGTCATCCCACAAAAATTCAAGGTCCCCACTTTCGCCAAATACAACGGTGTCTCCTGCCCAAAACTACATCTAAGGTCATACGTCAGAAAGATTCAACCCCACACGGCTGACAAGAATATGTGGGTGCATTTATTCCAAGATAGCTTATCTGGGACGCAGTTGGATTGGTTCTATCAATTGGAAGGGACCAATGTTCGCAATTGGGAAGAGTTGGCCGCCGCTTTCTACAAACAATATCAGTACAATGCTGATTTGGCTCCGACTAGGACGCAATTGCAAAGCATGTCTATGGGAACAAGTGAAGGTTTCAAAACCTATGCTCAAAAATGGAGGGATCTCGCAGGCAGGATCCAGCCCCCTCTATCCGACAGAGAATTAGTGGATATGTTTCTAGGCACCTTGTCGGGACCATTTTTCAACCACCTAATTGGAAGTTCCTCAGCTGGGTTTACTGAATTAATCATGACTGATGAGCGGGTCGAGGCCGGTATAAAAAGCGGCAAAATTTAAAGAGATGCATCATCGAGCGTGATGAAGAAGCCTTTTGTTGGAAAGAAAGAGGTCAGTGTTGCGTATGACTATAGAAATCAAAACAAAATTGACCGTCGCCCGGCAGTAGGGCCTGTCATGATTTCTAACCCTGTGCAAAATCAGCAGCAAAATTATCAGCGCAAACCAGAAGCGCCCATGAGATGGTTTACCCGGATCAACATGACCATGTCTCAAATTTTGCCACACCTTTTGAAGACCAATCTGACAACTTTAAAAGAAGCTCCCAAGAACCCAATACTGCTTCTCCTCGCTATAACCCGAACGCTCGATGCGCCTACCATTCTGAAAGCCCGGGGCATAATATAAATGACTGTTGGGCCTTAAAGAATAAGGTGCAAGACCTTATCGATGCAAAAGAGATTGAGTTTGATCTCCCAGAAAATGCTAATGTAATAACGGCGCCAATGCCCAGACATGGCCAAGGTATCAACGCCATTGATGATGATCGTTTTGTCTCCTCTGTGAATGACTTAATTACCCCTTTGTTGACCATTAAACCGAATCTACTGCAAGCTGGTCTGTTTCTGGGTTGTGATGAAAATTTCCACTTGTGCAAGTCTCTACCAAACGGCTGTTTGTTATTAAAGATAGGCGTCCAGCGCCTGATGACTAGTAAAGAAATCTTGTTTGAAAAGCTTCCTCCTATCAGAAGTTCTTATCAAGATGTTTCGATAATCACCATTTCCGAAAATCCTCTCAGGGTCTCCACCAAAAGACCCGTTAGGATTACATCTGTTCCAAGGTCTGCACCTTTAATCATCACTATGCCAAGACCAATATCATAATCTTCGGATAAAGTTGTTCCCTGGAGTTATGAGGCTGACGTTTAGTATTATGGCGTCAAGCAAGATCAGTTGGCTGTCAAAGACAAAGTTGCGAGAGATATTGATCCCGATATTGGTAACATCACTGGGACCAGCAAAATAACAAGAAGTGGAAGAGTCTTCTCACCTGAGATTTCTCCAAAGACCGTTACTAATCCTGTAATTGTTCCTACTGCCACTCCTACCGACACTCCCAGTGATACTCCTATTGTTATCCCTGCTACTGATACAAGGGGAAAGAGGCTTTGATTGAGCCTGCCCAAGCAAGAGAACGTCCCGAGGTCATCCTTGAAGCTTCTAGAAAAGAAATAGAAGAAATACTGAAGATAATCAAGAAAAGTGACTACAACATTGTCGAACAGTTGGGGCAGACCCCCTCGAAGATATCATTGTTGTCTTTACTTTTGTGTTCTGAGACCCACGCCAAAGCCTTGGTAAAGTTTCTTAAGACCGCCCACGTGCCCCAAGAGACCTCCATCGACCAATTTGAAAACTGTGTGGCCAGTCTAACTACTGATAACGGATTGGGCTTTTTTGATGCTGATTTAACCTCTAAGGGAAGGAAGCACAATGATGCCTTACATATTTCCATTGAATGCAGGGGCACCACACTTGCCCATGTTTTGGTGGATACCGGCTCATCATTGAATGTTTTGCCCAAAAATGCACTCGACCGACTGGATTGCGAGGGGCTTATCTTGAAACCAAGCAACATCATAGTAAGGGCCTTTGATGGCTCCAATAGGACAGTGCACGAAGAAGTTAGTATCCCCATAAAAATTGGGACTCAGACTTTTGACTCAATTTTCTATGTGATGGACATCCGCCCTTCATACTCTTGTCTGTTGGGTCGACCTTGGATCCATGGTGCTGGTGCCATAACTTCTACCCTACACCAAATGCTAAAATACCCGATCAGAGGAAAGATTGTCACAGTTCACGAAGAGGGGGAGTACATGGTTAGCCATCTGAACTCTTTCAGGTATGTTGAAATGGATGGTGAATTCATAGAGACTCCCTGTCAGAACTTTGAGGAGGTTCCAGCAACGGTCGCGCCAACCAAGTCTACTCCAAAGGTCCCGAAGATTACCAGACCTCCACTGAAGATAGCCTCTTTGAAAGATGCTCGAGCAGTAGTTGAAGAAGGAGGATGTACTATTTAGGGTCAGCTTCCAGATATTCCCTACAAGTCCGAAAAATTTGGGTTGGGGTTCACTTCAGAGGCCTAAAGAGATGTTCTACGTTCTCGTGCTGGGGGACCACCTCTGCGTATCAGCAATCAAGGAGTCAATGCAATAGAAGACAGTGATGGCATTTGTGACATGGAAAAATGGATTTTTCCAACCATCGACGGAGGGATCAACAATTGGAAGGCCAAAGATTTCATTCCTATTACTTTTATTCAAGAGTAATTGTCTTTTAATATTTTCAGGCTTGTAATATTTAAACAATTCAGACTTTTAAAACCTTGTGTATTACCCGAGGCACAACGGTCCGTTTGTGAGGGTTGTCACTTCATTCTCATATGTCATTAATGAATCATGGATGTTTTTTGCATCAAATTTTGTGTCCTTTATTTTTCTTTCGTACATTTTATTTTCTTTCAAAAGTAGCTATGCTTTTACACACACTCTGTGATCGGTGGATCTGGAACTGACTGTTTAACGCTGGTTCGCGAAATGTCGCGGAAGCAAGAGTCGCCACCGTCTTTTATTTTCTCCAAATGGAAAGGACAAAAGCACAGAAAAATTCCTTATAGAGATTGCTCTCGGTTCGGGAGGTAGATTATAGAAAGGGAAGGTGTTAGCACCCTTTCCATCCATGGTTATCCATGGGCTCTTAGATACTTGCTCATTGTATTTTCAAAAATGGTTTATTTGCTTTTCAACTGTGGGTTTTAAAAAGTTTCTTTGAAAATTTCAGTTCGACTCTTGTATCAGTCCTCAAGAGTGTTTGAAAAGTTGCTTTCGAAAGCTTTTTGAAGAGGTGTCGGTGTGAAAAGTATTTTTTGATTTGTTTTGAAATTAGAGCAAGTATCTAGAGTTGTCTACCTACCCTAAGGAATTCGTTTGTGTAAATGTCCTTGAAGTAGTGCCATCCCACCATTGAGAGGTAGGTAGCACCACCGTTGGAGGTGTTCGGGTCAATTCGAGGGTTCGGGACATGGTGATCACCGGAGCAATATGAAGACACCTTAGAAGCTACCCTCATGCCATGTTCATGGACATGAGGACTTACTAAAATGTCCTCTACTCGACGATCACCTTTCGAGGGGCAAGGCAACAGTGAGGCGTACCCTAGGGGTGGTGTGTGATTTGTGTGTCGTTTTCGATTATGTTTATCTTGTTCATGGATTAGTGATCTACCCTTTTGTTTTATTTCGACATTCATTCTTTCATGTAATAGTTAACAGTTAAAAGTTGCGGGAATATAAAAGTCCTACGCTATTACAAAGGCGCGGGTCCACATCGCCAAATTAATCCAGGACCCGATTTGAAATAAAATAAGAATGCGGAAAAGATAAATGTCTAATTAAGCTATTACATGGCTTTGGGAGAATTACATGAATATTCACAAAAAGAAATAAAAATGCGAAGAGAATTAAAATCGGGAATGCGAGGGCGTTGGACCCTTTTAAGGAAATTAAATTATAATTAACAAATTAATTAAGTCAAATAAAAGAAAGAAATTGTTTTTTGGAGTTTTTTGTATTTATGGAATTTTAGTAAGAAGATTAAATTGGAATTAAAAAGAAAAGTTAATTAACCCTAATTCTAACTATTTTTAATTTATTAAGAAAATATTCAATTTTGACCTAATTTAAATTAACTATTCACATGGCAAATTTTATTTACAAAAATAATAATTAATAATTAATATAGTAAAAAAGAAAAAAGAAGGATAAAAGTCTTTAAAACCCTAATTCTACAATTTTTAGTTTATTAAAAAAATATTAAAATTTAAACCTAGAATTAACTAAATTAATTAATACCATTTATTTACAAAAATAACATTAAATAAAATATATTTTTGTTTTTGTCTTTCTGATTTTTTATTATTTTTTATATTAAAGAAAAAATTAATTTATGAATTAAAAGGAGATAATCAAATTAAACAAGTAAAAATAAAATAGGAAAAAGAAAAGAAATGCAAACCCTTGGGGGTGTTGACCCCAGTTTGGAGGTATTTTGGCCAGTAATTAGGCCCAATCATTAAGGCCTTCAGTTGACTTTTCTGACCACGTGCGTATGCATTGACTGGTGCCCATGGTGTTCATCATATCAGGGCCCTTGGATGGACGTTCTGAGACATGTGGCATGCTTGGATATTGAGTGTATGGTGAACTCCTGGGCTTGAAACTGCATGAGATCACATGAAAACAAAATTCATTGGAAAATATGGGGGACCTGGGAATCGAACCCAGGTCCCGGTACCTGCAAGCCAAACGCACTATCCACTGAACCACTCAAGTCTCTTTGTTATTATAGTGTAGCATAATTAATATAATAGGAAAAAGGCACTAGTGACGTTAGAACAAAAATCAGCGCGCGAAGGTTTAAATTCTCCAGTTATGCATGGACACATCTGTCTTCTTCTTCAATTGCCTGTAAAATAAAAAGAGATGGCGGGGGTTTTAAACCCCCACTAAATGGCAAACGTAAAAATAGCGAATAGGCCCTGGTTGCTCATAAATTGAGCGCGACCTGTGTGTTTAATTCGCGTGAAGCTTCTGAATCCAATAGTCTTGGTCTCGTGGTCTAATTTTTCTGGACAAGAGAAACCCCAAATTTAAACCTCTGCAACCTTAAAAGACATTAATGGTAGGTTCTTGTACAAGGCATGAAAATCCAATTAAATGACATCATTAGCTTTAGAATGGTTAGATTAGTCTAAATCAACAGAAAGAATGCAATGAAAATGCTTATAAATTGAAACACGAATATGTACAAAATTTGAAACATGACCACTTGATTCTACCGTTTCTTGATGTTAGAGGTTATGATTTTGATTCAGGAAGCTCCCTTGATATCTCAGGAAGGTAATGGAATGGTCCTTTTGCCTTGAAACGCTTTGGAATGGTGTTTTCAGTTTTGAAAATTTTCACAAAAAATGCAAAGTGTATAAGAGGTTTTGAGCGCAGATTTCTGGTTGTTGGCATTAGGTTTTGCCTCTGACTTATGTATGGGATGAATTAGGGTTGATACTTGAGCAAAAAGATCAATGCATTGATGTATAAGATATTTGATTTTTCATGCATATTTTTCAAATCTTTTCCATGTGATTTTGATTCCAATCATGGCCAATCTTTCCAATTTGGGTTGTGCACGAATCTTGAGTCTTTAAGGAGAGCAAATGATGCATAAAAAAGATTCAAATGCATTGGTTTAGTATTTTTTCCATATTTTATTTAATTAAATGAATTAATTGTGATTAAAAATTCAAATAAATAATAAAAATGATGAAATAAATCCCCTTTGGGCCAAATGGTCGTGCATATGCTTTGGATGATGAATCTTGGAAGAAAATGTGGCCCATTAGCAATTTTAAGGCATTTGAAGCAAAGTTGACTTTCCAAAATTCCCAAAAATTTCCCAACTTCCACAAGGCATATCTTGCTCAATTTTTAAGCTTTGATCATGTTCTTTGACATTTTGGAAAGGTCTTGAAGTCCTCTAACCAATGACTTTGGTCCCATGTCATTTTGATTTACCAATCTCAAGTTATGGTCTTTGACTTAAAGTCCCTTTTTGTTGACTTTTGAAAATGACCTATAATGTTGAGATTGATAACTTTTTGTGAGAGCATTTCTTGGACTTGAAGTGTGAAGAGGAGTTGTAGGAAATGTCATTCTCTTCAAAATTAGCTTTGGATGGAATTTTTCTGATAAACCATGTGGAAGTTATGCCTTGGTCAAGTTACAGTTGACTTTTTCAACTGTCCAAATATGGAAACTTTTGCATCTTGAGACTTTTTGAGCCAAGCTTTGAGAATCATGATCAAGAATTGATCAAATGATGTTTGTGGCTTCAAAATGAGATGTTGACCAAAAATTTGGACTTTTGACTGTCAAATGACCATTTTGCCCCTACAGTTGACTGTTGAGCAATTAGAGTTTCTGACTGTGCAATTTTGTGCTGTAAGTCTTGAAACTTAGCATGAGGATGCTTGACCATGTTTGTAGGCATGTGGGACTTGATTGGACCCTTGGAAACTTCAATTTCTTTGCTAGAATCAAAACCCTAGTTTTTGGCTGTGAGGAGGCCCTTGAACTGTGCAACCCTTAGGGAGATTTTGAAGCATGCTCTTTGCAAATCTTGAAGAATATGGGAGGGAAAATTTTGGGGTACAACAGTTGCCCCTGTTCAATCTTCTTAGACCTGAGGATGCAGATTGGCTGACGTGCCTTTCGTAATCCGAAGGTGGAAGATGATTGAACACTAGAGTGCCCAGAAATTTGCGCTCACATAGTAGTGTGATGGGGGGATGGGCTTATAGATGCCATTTGGAGATTGATGGATAGGATGATGGGCTTACAGACGCCATGCCGAGAGGTGATGGATAAGTGGATGGGCTTATAGATGCCACCTGGGTGTTGATCGCGTAAGAGATTCCTTAGCGAGAACTTGCGTACCTGCAAAAAAGAAAATGAGTACCTGGCCTGTTACAGGAGCTGGTCTTCAAACTCTTTGTATAGATGCGCCCTGACTGGTTACAGGAATTGAATCTGGAGCTTCAAAAGGTGATGAATGAACCAGGGATGGTTACTACCTCAACGGGACGATGAGTGAACCCTGGACGATTACTACCTCAACAGGAACGCTGAGAGAACCTTGGACGATTACTACCTCAACAGGGACGCTGAGAGAATCTTGGGCGACTTCAACCTCAACACTAACGCTGAGAGAATCTTGGGCGACTTCAACCTCAACAGTAACGCTGAGAGAATCTTGGGCGACTTCAACCTCAACAGTAACGCTGAGAGAATCTTGGGCGACTTCAACCTCAACAGTAACGCTGAGAGAATCTTGAGCGACTTCAACCTCAACAGTAATGCTGAGAGAATCTTGAGCGACTTCAACCTCAACAGTAACGCTGAGAGAATCTTGAGCGACTTCAACCTCAACAGTAACGCTGAGAGAATCTTGGATGTCTTCTACTGAGTCTTTATCTGGAAAATCTTTTAGGGATCGATTTAACTGGACTAGAGAAGGCCTTTGACTGGATAAGAAACAGGAAAATCTTAGGGTCGATTTAACTGAACCGGACAAGGTCTTGAAATCTTCAACTGGATAAGAAACAGGGAGATCTTAGGGTCGATCTGACTGAACCAGAGAAGGCCTTTGACTGGATAAGAAACAGAAAAATCTTAGGGTCGATTTAACTGAACCGATCTAGGTCTTGAGATCTTCAACTGGATAAGAAACAGGGAGATCTTAGGGTCGATCTGACTGAACCAGAGAAGGCCTTTGACTGGATAAGAAACAGAAAAATATTAGGGTCGATTTAACTGAACCGGTCTAGGTCTTGAAATCTTCAACTGGATAAGAAACAGGGAGATCTTAGGGTCGATCTGACTGAACCAGAGAAGGCCTTTGACTGGATAAGAAACAGAAAAATCTTAGGGTCAATTTAACTGAACCAGGCTAGGTCTTGGAATCTTCAACTGGATAAGAATCAGGGAGATCTTAGGGTCGATCTGACTGAACCAGAGAAGGCCTTTGACTGGATAAGAAACAGAAAAATCTTAGGGTCGATTTAACTGAACCAATCTAGGTCTTGAAATCTTCAACTGGATAAGAAACAGGGAGATCTTAGGGTCGATCTGACTGAACCAGAGAAGGCCTTGGACTGGATAAGAAACAGGAAAATCTTAGGGTCGATTTAACTGAACCAGACAAGGTCTTGGAATCTTCAACTGGATAAGAAACAGGGAGATCTTAGGGTCGATCTGACTGAACCAGAGAAGGCCTTGGACTGGATAAGAAACAGGAAAATCTTAGGGTCGATTTAACTGAACCAGACTAGGTCTTGAAATGTAGCTGAGAACTTAACTGGATCTTTCCTGAAAGGTAAAGGTCAGTCATATGCAATGCGTGATATGGATCAAGCAATGATGTTCTCAACATAAATGAGATTTGTAAGATATGATGCGTATATGCATGCTATAACGTATGAAAATGTGATGTTTATGAATATATCTTTTTGTCTTAGGAAAATAAATCCTTGACGGGTGCCGGGAAGTTGACTCCTGGGCTGATGTTGAAGAATAGATCTTTGCTTCCGCTGGAGATGATAGTTGCAAGCATACCGGTAGGAGAAGATAACTCCGTTGGGGAATAAACTTGGCGAATGGATTACTCTGCGGGGAGAAAAGTACTCTAACGATCTTGTTGGGGAACAATACTCTGTGGGGAGAGAGGTGCTTTGCTAGGATACTGATGGTAACTTCGCTGGGGATACCATTGTTATGTTGGAAGTGTTAATAGACTTTGCTGGGGATAGGAAGGCTTCGTCGAGGACGATCTTTCCGTGGCTTTTGGCTGAGGATAACCCAGTTATATCCTGGTAGGGAATTAACTCTTTGAATAAAGCCGGGGGACGCGTTCGTGCTCTGTAGGGGATAAGCTTCCAGAATCTACGGGGGATAAGCTTACTGCTGGAGAGATGGATTCCAATTTTCCTGAGGAAACTGGATTGGACTCTCCTGGGGAAATTAATTTGATATGCTGGGGAAATGACTCCATTGAATGCTTGATATACCGTCGGGGAACAATCTTTAGGTCAAGACTGCCGGGGCTGCTTGTTAAGACTGTTTGTATGATGTGCTGGGGAATGTTGAGATCTGCTGAAGGATACCCAACTTCCTTAAGGCTGATAGCAGCTTTGCTTGTATAGAGTGCACTGACTTGCTGGCTCACTCTCTGGGGAATTAAGGTATACTGGTTATGTTCTTCGGCTGAACTTACCTTGGTACCTTGATGGACAGAATCATTAGACCGTTTGGACGACTCATTACTGCCCCTGTTTCTGAGGTGGGAGAGGAAGACCTGTGAGGTGCTGGTAGTTGTTGATGGACAAACCTTCTTCTGGTAGGCAGGTGACAGGATGACAGGACATAGTCGTACGCTTTAATCCCTAACTTTTGCCTGGACCGCCCTTTCGGGTTTTCAGTCCAACGGGATACCCATTTTTGCCCAAGCCGCCTTTTCAGGTTTTCGACTTGCCGGGTGTACAGATTTTTTTTATTTCATCCCTTCATTTTGCCCGAACCCTTTTGGTTCGCCGGGAAGCCCTTATTTTTGCCTAGGTATGTCAACCTAGCGGGTCTTTGATTAGGCGTATTTTTCGACTATGTCCGTGCTTTCAGAATGTAGGGAGTTGCCCCTGTTTAGAAGTATTTTGTCATGCCACCAGAAGGTGTTTGATCAGGCAAGATTCGTTGTTGGAATGCCCCAAGTGACTCAGGCGGAGATTTGCCCCAGGCTATTTGGCCTTTGAGAGATTCTCCGAATCTTGATTGGACTGCCCCAGATAATAGACCATGATCATGTCATGCCCCTTGATTGGGAGTGCTTCTGTTCATTAAACATTCGTCGTGCGAATTTCTATGCTGTTCAAACAAAAAGTCATATGCAAACAAAGTTATGTTAAAAATGCAAAGCTTATGTCTGTCTTGAAGATTTTGAAAATGCATTCTTTTTCATAAAACAAGTGAATGTTTGTAAAACGTGATGTCAACTCGTTATTTTACCATAAGCCTTAAGGAGTCAGGATACCTTTCGTAACAGTATGCTTTCGAACTAACCCATGCTTCAACTAGGACTTTTAGGGGTTATAACGTGGCCTGGTTCATGGTTTAAGAAACAAAGGATAAAGGCTCAAATTTTATTTGTACCCACCCGCTCTTCGTGATGTTCTCCAAACCTAAACTCAGCTGATCATACATTAGACCTTGTTTGAGTCCTTGTCCTGATGTTCCAATGATGGTTCAGATATTGATGATTTATTCTGAATAGGCAGTCCTTTCCTTTTGTTGAGGATTTGTTGGACCTCTTTCTTTTTTATTTCATTATCCTTGTTTTTTGCCTGAACTGTTTCTTTTGGAATTACAGTCAGCGGGATGCCCCAGTTTGGTAAGTCTCCTTCATAGGTTTTGACTTAATGGGTTTTTATTTTATTTTATTTTTTTGAAAGATAATGACTGCCTTTTTTTATTGATTATTCAGAACCATCATTGTCTTTCTTTGTTTTGTAAGGACCTCTTTGGTGCCATTTGTTATGCACTTGGATCAACTGAGAGAACTACCCTGCCCCAGGTTATGATAAAGGGTTTTTAATTTTCGAGAAGAAAAACTCCTACTTCTTTGGCTCATAGGGGTTGACGAGGGATTATCTTCCTTATAACTCCAGTGTTTAGGGATTGAAACAATGCCTGTACCTCATCAGCGGGGTCTGTTCAAAAGCATACTGTAAGATTGCGATATCGTTTTCGTCATCCTCCCTCAAGAGGCTTAGAATTATTAATCGAGCGCTGATCATCAGAAAAAATATGAAAATAATTTGCATATAGTGAATACGAATATATTGCTTCAAAACAGACATATGCGATGCATTAATGAAATAACAACGTTTAACATGAGTAAATGTTTGAACAAAAGAAAATTACAACTTGAAAATCCAAATGAACAAAAGTCTTTTCATCTCAGGGCTTGTTACTTCAAATGGTGAGCCTTGGAGGGATGGTAGAAAAACTCAGCCTGACCATCTTGTGTGAACTCTAATGCTCCTTCGTCAATCAGGTCCTGGATCTTGTTCTTCAGAGCCCAACACTCATTTGTATCATGTCCTGGACTGGCAGAGTGGTAGGCACACCTTTTATTGGGATGATAGGTAGGAGATGTTGTGTTGGGGTTCCGGGGATGAGCCCTTAATGTGATCAAATTTAATCTCAACAGGCGTTGTAAAGCTTGAAACAGCGACATGTTGAGCGGGGTGAATTGCCTTTTGGGCTTGTCTGCCTGAAGTTGGTGAGGTTGATGCTGAATTTGTGGCACTGAAGCCATTTGAGGAGCTCTCCCCATATCTCCTGGTCTCAAAGGTGGTTGAATGATGACTAGATTTTTACCCTTAGATGTTTGCCCCAGTTGGTTTGGTTACCCCGAAGCAGTTGGTTGATGAGAACTCCGAGCTCTTCTTATCTTTGAGCTAAACCTTGAATGGCAGTCACCTGCCCCAGCATCTGGGCTTTCATGGTATCCATCTCAGCTTGCAGGTGTTTCAGCCGTTCGTCCTCAACGTTGCTCCTGACCAAAGTCTCCATGAGAAGTGTCCTTAGCTCCTCCTGCCCCTTGGATAGATTCAGGAGGATTTCCCCGAACCGAGTCTCTTGAGAAAGAAGGTCCTGGTTATCTTGTTGGGAAGCCATTGCTGAAATAAACAGCGTAGAAGGTAAGTGACCTGTAAAGAAAGATACCTGTAATGCAATGATGTATATATGTGCATGCCGTGTTTTCAAGGATCTCGCGGGGTAGACAAGAAAAATTGTTAGAATTGGGATCCGGTAGCTTGATTGAAGGAACTTCATGTTGTTGGGAGTCCTTCTTCAAGGGTCAAAGGCTCACCATATCCAGTGGGTCATAGCCCCTGACGACCTTGGCTAGAGGAAAATAAATCCTCTTTGCCCCTTGCTGGATAGTTGGTTCATCATGACCTGCATCACAAGCCCTTAAGATCCTTGAAATGGGTTAGTCCTTATGCAGGATGTATGCAATGGTATGATGTTATGCTATGCATGGGGTAATGCGGGTAAATCCTATTATGAGTCCCCATTACGGACTATAAACAAAACCTGCAAGAAACTCAGTACACTCTGTTATGAGTCCCAATTAAGGACTATAAACAAAACCTGCAAGAAACTTAGTAAGCCCTGTCATGGGTCCCAATTAAGGACTAAAACAAAACCTGCAAGTAGTTCATGTGTCAGATAAAGCATGCAAGTAGTCAAGTGCGAAGGCACACAAGTCACACAAGAGAAAGCCCTTAGAGTTTAGGCCAGCATGGGGTCTGGGTATTACCCTCTTGAAGTTGGTGGGCTCAACCTATCCTATCAGAAGTAACCGGGTTATAAGGGTCCCAATATCACTGGATTGCTTTCATTGTTCATCATTTCGATTTAGCCACTGAACTGGCGACCGAAATATTCCAGGAAAGCAACCCTCAATTGAGTGTAGTATCGAGTATCAACCAACCTCGGACTGCACCAAAGTCAGTTATCTCACTACCCTAAAGAGGCCAAGATAGTTCAATTAAGGTTCCTAAGGTCAGTTGATGCTTCACGACACCACGCGGAGGCCCCGTACTCTCCTTGACTGAACTCAAGGGTTACCAGTACACACCAAAGTGCCACATCAACGTAGCAGACTGTTTCAACCATGTCGGTATACCCCGCACAGTTCCCTCACAGCCTTGTTGCTACTTTCTAATAAGGTATCCCCAGATCCGGGTTAGGATCTATAGAACTCCCAAGATAGTCCCACAATTTAAAGCAAACAAATCAAAGCAATTGAAAACACAGTGATTTTAGTCCTAAGGTACACCTCACTTTTATAAGGGTCCCCAGCAGAGTCGCCAGTTCTGTGATCGGTGGATCTGGAACTGACTGTTGAACGCTGGTTCGCGAAATGTCGCGGAAGCAAGAGTCGCCACCGTCTTTTATTTTCTCCAAATGGAAAGGACAAAAGCACAGAAAAATTCCTTATAGAGATTGCTCTCGGTTCGGGAGGTAGATTATAGAAAGGGAAGGTGTTAGCACCCTTTCTATCCATGGTTATCCATGGGCTCTTAGATACTTGCTCATTGTGTTTTCAAAAATGGTTTGTTTGCTTTTCAACTGTGGGTTTTAAAAAGTTTCTTTGAAAATTTCAGTTCGACTCTTGTATCAGTCCTCAAGAGTGTTTGAAAAGTTGCTTTCGAAAGCTTTTTGAAGAGGTGTCGGTGTGAAAAGTATTTTTTGATTTGTTTTGAAATTAGAGCAAGTATCTAGAGTCGTCTACCTACCCTAAGGAATTCGTTTCTGTAAATGTCCTTGAAGTAGTGCCATCCCACCATTGAGAGGTAGGTAGCACCACCGTTGGAGGTGTTCGGGTCAATTCGAGGGTTCAGGACATGGTGATCACCGGAGCAATAGGAAGACACCTTAGAAGCTACCCTCATGCCATGTTCATGGACATGAGGACTTACTAAAATGTCCTCTACTCGACGATCACCTTTCGAGGGGCAAGGCAACAGTGAGGCGTACCCTAGGGGTGGTGTGTGATTTGTGTGTTGTTTTCGATTATGTTTATCTTGTTCATGGATTAGAGATCTACCCTTTTGTTTTATTTCGACATTTATTCTTTCATGCAATAGTTAACAGTTAAAAGTTGCGGGAATATAAAAGTCCTACGCTATTACAAAGGCGCGGGTCCACATCGCCAAATTAATCCAGGACCCGATTTGAAATAAAATAAGAATGCGGAAAAGATAAATGTCTAATTAAGCTATTACATGGCTTTGGGAGAATTACATGAATATTCACAAAAAGAAATAAAAATGCGAAGAGAATTAAAATCGGGAATGCGAGGGCGTTGGACCCTTTTAAGGAAATTAAATTATAATTAACAAATTAATTAAGTCAAATAAAAGAAAGAAATTGTTTTTTGGAGTTTTTTGTATTTATGGAATTTTAGTAAGAAGATTAAATTGGAATTAAAAAGAAAAGTTAATTAACCCTAATTCTAACTATTTTTAATTTATTAAGAAAATATTCAATTTTGACCTAATTTAAATTAACTATTCACATGGAAAATTTTATTTACAAAAATAATAATTAATAATTAATATAGTAAAAAAGAAAAAAGAAGGATAAAAGTCTTTAAAACCCTAATTCTACAATTTTTAGTTTATTAAAAAAATATTAAAATTTAAACCTAGAATTAACTAAATTAATTAATACCATTTATTTACAAAAATAACATTAAATAAAATATATTTTTGTTTTTGTCTTTCTGATTTTTTATTATTTTTTATATTAAAGAAAAAATTAATTTATGAATTAAAAGGAGATAATCAAATTAAACAAGTAAAAATAAAATAGGAAAAAGAAAAGAAATGCAAACCCTTGGGGGTGTTGACCCCAGTTTGGAGGTATTTTGGCCAGTAATTAGGCCCAATCATTAAGGCCTTCAGTTGACTTTTCTGACCACGTGCGTATGCATTGACTGGTGCCCATGGTGTTCATCAGATCAGGGCCCTTGGATGGACGTTCTGAGACATGTGGCATGCTTGGATATTGAGTGTATGGTGAACTCCTGGGCTTGAAACTGCATGAGATCACATGAAAACAAAATTCATTGGAAAATATGGGGGACCTGGGAATCGAACCCAGGTCCCGGTACCTGCAAGCCAAACGCACTAGCCACTGAACCACTCAAGTCTCTTTGTTATTATAGTGGAGCATAATTAATATAATAGGAAAAAGGCACTAGTGACGTTAGAACAAAAATCAGCGCGCGAAGGTTTAAATTCTCCAGTTATGCATGGACACGTCTGTCTTCTTCTTCAATTGCCTGTAAAATAAAAAGAGATAGCGGGGGTTTTAAACCCCCACTAAATGGCAAACGTAAAAATAGCGAATAGGCCTTGGTTGCTCATAAATTGAGCGCGACCCGTGTGTTCAATTCGCGTGAAGCTTCTGAATCCAATAGTCTTGGTCTCGTGGTCTAATTTTTCTGGACAAGAGAAACCCCAAATTTAAACCTCTGCAACCCTAAAAGACATTAATGGTAGGTTCTTGTACAAGGCATGAAAATCCAATTAAATGACATCATTAGCTTTAGAATGGTTAGATTAGTCTAAATCAACAGAAAGAATGCAATGAAAATGCTTATAAATTGAAACACGAATATGTACAAAATTTGAAACAGGACCACTTGATTCTACCGTTTCTTGATGTTAGAGGTTATGATTTTGATTCAGGAAGCTCCCTTGATATCTCAGGAAGGTAATGGAATGGTCCTTTTGCCTTGAAACGCTTTGGAATGGTGTTTTCAGTTTTGAAAATTTTCACAAAAAATGCAAAGTGTATAAGAGGTTTTGAGCGCAGCTTTCTGGTTGTTGGCATTAGGTTTTGCCTTTGACTTATGTATGGGATGATCTAGGGTTGAATCTTGAGCAAAAAGATCAATGCATTGATGTATAAGATATTTGATTTTTCATGCATATTTTTCAAATCTTTTCCATGTGATTTTGATTCCAATCATGGCCAATCTTTCCAATTTGGGTTGTGCACGAATCTTGAGTCTTTAAGGAGAGCAAATGCTGCATAAAAAAGATTCAAATGCATTGGTTTAGTATTTTTTCCATATTTTATTTAATTAAATGAATTAATTGTGATTAAAAATTCAAATAAATAATAAAAATGATGAAATAAATCCCCTTTGGTCCAAATGGTCGTGCATATGCTTTGGATGATGAATCTTGGAAGAAAATGTGGCCCATTAGCAATTTTAAGGCATTTGAAGCAAAGTTGACTTTCCAAAATTCCCAAAAATTTCCCAACTTCCACAAGGCATATCTTGCTCAATTTTTAAGCTTTGATCATGTTATTTGACATTTTGGAAAGGTCTTGAAGTCCTATAACCAATGCCTTTGGTCCCATGTCATTTTGATTTACCAATCTCAAGTTATGGTCTTTGACTTAAAGTCCCTTTTTGTTGACTTTTGAAAATGACCTATAATGTTGAGATTGATAACTTTTTGTGAGAGCATTTCTTGGACTTGAAGTGTGAAGAGGAGTTGTAGGAAATGTCATTCTATTCAAAATGAGCTTTGGATGGAATTTTTCTGATAAACCATGTGGAAGTTATGCCTTGGTCAAGTTACAGTTGACTTTTTCAACTGTCCAAATATGGAAACTTTTGCATCTTGAGACTTTTTGAGCCAAGCTTTGAGAATCATGATCAAGAATTGATAAAATGATGTTTGTGGCTTCAAAATGAGATGTTGACCAAAAATTTGGACTTTTGACTATCAAATGACCATTTTGCCCCTACAGTTGACTGTTGAGCAATTAGGGTTTCTGACTGTGCAATTTTGTGCTGTAAGTCTTGAAACTTAGCATGAGGATGCTTGACCATGTTTGTAGGCATGTGGGACTTGATTGGACCCTTGGAAACTTCAATTTCTTTGCTATAATCAAAACCCTAGTTTTTGACTGTGAGGAGGCCCTTGAACTGTGCAACCCTTAGGGAGATTTTGAAGCATGCTCTTTGCAAATCTTGAAGAATATGGGAGGGCAAATTTTGGGGTACAACACACTCATATATTAAAATGCAGATCCACATCCACTCAGGATCCCATGGGTAACAGTTCTTCTATAGCCAATTGTGACTTTGAAAATCCGATCTACCAAGTCGACAACGAAGGTGGGGAAGATTGTGAGGTGCTAGGGGAGTTGGCCAGGTTGTTGCAACAGGAAGAAAGGACCATTCACCCATATGAAGAGTCGGTCAGAACAATTAACTTGGGAACTGAGGAAGACAAAAAGGAAGTCAGGGTGGGTGCCAATTTGGAACCTAATGTCAAAGAGCATCTGATTCAGTTGATGCACGATTATGTTGAAGTCTTTGCTTGGTCATACGAAGACTTGTCGGGACTAGATACAGATATTATGGTACATCGTCTGCCTACGAGGGAAGATTGTCCCCCAGTAAAGCAAAAGGTTCGTCGCATGAGGCCCGATATGTCGGAAAAGATTAAAGCAGAAGTCATGAAGCAATTCAATGATGGATTATTGGTTGTCACCTCTTATCCCCAATGGGTTACCAATGTTGTTCTTGTGCCCAAGAAAGACGGTAAAATGCTAATGTGTGTGGACTATAGAGATTTAAATAGGGCAAGCCCCAAAGATGATTTCCCACTCCCCCACATCGACATTCTAGTTGAGAATACGGCACAACACAAAGTGTTTTCCTTCATGGACGGTTTCTCAGGCTACAACCAAATTAAAATGGCGCCTGAGGACATGGAGAAAAAAACCTTTGTTACATAGTGGGGCACTTTCTGCTATAAGGTCATGCCATTCGGACTGAAGAATGCTGGGGCAACCTATCAACACGCCATGGTAGCTTTATTTCATGACATGATACATCATGAGATAGAGGTCTACGTAGACGATATGATAGCCAAATCGCAAACGGAAGAAGAACACCTTGATCATTTACATAAACTGTTTGAGAGGCTGAAGAAGTACAAATTGAGGTTGAATCCAAATAAGTGCACGTTCGGAGTACGGTCTGGTAAACTCTTAAGCTTCGTTGTCAGCAACAAAGGTATCGAGGTTGATCCTGCCAAGGTTAAAGTGATACAAGAAATTCTATCTCCTCATACTGAGAAGGAAGTCAGAGGATTCTTGGGGCGTTTGAATTACATCTCGAGGTTCATTTCTCACCTGACAGCTACTTGTGGGCCAATCTTCAATCTCTTGAAGAAAGATCAAGTAGTCAAATGGAATGACGAATGCCAAATTGCTTTTGACAAAATCAAAGAATACTTACAAGAGCCTCCTATGTTGTTACCACCCATCGAGGGAAGGCCTTTAATCCTGTATTTGACTATTTTAGAAAACTCAATGGGGTATGTGTTGGGGCAGCATGATGAGTCTGGCCGAAAAGAGCATGTTATTTATCACCTGAGCAAAAAGTTTACCGACTGTGAAACAAGATATTCACTGCTCGAGAAAACTTGCTGCGCTCTGGCATGGGCTGCTCGTCGGCTGAGACAGTATATGCTAACCCATACTACTCTATTGATATCTAAAATGGATCCGATAAAATACATCTTTGAGAAGCCCGCTCTTTCTAGAAGAATAACGAGATGGCAGATGATCCTGACAGAATATGACATACGGTATACTACCCAAAAAGCTATAAAAGGTAGTGTAGTAGCTGATCACCTTGCTCACCAAGTCGTGGAAGACTATCAGTCCATGAAGTTTGAATTCTCGGATGAAGACATCATGACATTAGACAACTGTGAAGAAATCAGGCCATATGACGGATCTGAACAGGGATCCCGATGGACCCTATTCTTTGATGGAGCATGCAATGCACTTGGAAATGGTATCGGTGTCGTACTCATATCTCCGGAAGGATGTCATACTCCCTTTACTGCCAGACTTTGCTTCAATTGTATAAACAACATGGCAGAGTACGAAGCATGCATCTTCGGTCTCAAAGCTTCTATAGACTTGGGGATCAAATCCTTGGATGTAATTGGAGATTCAACTTTGGTCATCAGTCAGATCAAAGGGGAATGAGACACCAAACACCCCAACCTTATCCCTTACTGTGATCGGTGGATCTGGAACTGACTGTTTAACGCTGGTTCGCGAAATGTCGCGGAAGCAAGAGTCGCCACCGTCTTTTATTTTCTCCAATTGGAAAGGACAAAAGCACAGAAAAATTCCTTAAAGAGATTGCTCTCGGTTCGGGAGGTAGATTATAGAAAGGGAAGGTGTTAGCACCCTTTCTATCCATGGTTATCCATGGGCTCTTAGATACTTGCTCATTTGTGTTTTCAAAATGGTTGGTTTGCTTTTCAACTGTGGGTTTTAAAAAGTTTCTTTAAAAAATTTCAGTTCGACTCGTACGTCAGAGTGTTTGAAAAATTTGCTTTGAAAGCTTTGGAAAATGTGTTGGTGTGAAAAGTAGTTTTGAATTTTTGTTTTGAAGAGAGCAAGTATCTACGAGAACCTACCTACCCTAAGGAATTCGTCTGTGTAAATGTCCTTTAAAGCAGTGCCATCCCACCATTGAGAGGTAGGTAGCACCACCGTTGGAGGTGTTCGGGTCAATTCGAGGTTCGGGACATGGTGATCACCAGAGCAATGGGAAGACACCTTAGAAGCTACCCTCATGCCAGGTTCCCGGATCATGAGGACTTACTAAGACATCCTCTACTCGACGATCACCTTTCGAGGCAAGGCAACAGTGAGGCGTACCCTAGGGGTGGTGTGTGCGAATTGTGTGTCATGTTTCAGTTATTTGTCTTGTCATGTTTGTCGTGATCTACGCTTGATTTTAATTAGACATTCATTCTTTCATGCTTGTTTAACAGTTAAATATTTGCGAGGAAATAAATCTAAACTATTACAAATGGCGCGGGTCCACATCGCCAAAATTAAACTGGACCCGATTTAGCGAAAAATAAATAATGCGAAGAAATAAAGTGCGAAAAGTAAATTACATGGCTTAGGGACAATTACATAATTATAATTAAACGACATAAGATAAATGCGCAAATTAAATAATTGAAACGAAACTAGGGCGTTGGACCCCTTTTTGCAAATAATTAAAATTAATAAGGACTTAAAAATTAAAATTAAATGAGAATGATATTTTTGTGTTTTTTAGATTTAATGAAAAAAGGAAATTAATTGAGATTAAATTAGACGGCAAACCCTAATTCTAATATTTTTATTTATTATAAAAAAAAATTAAAATATGACCTAAATTAAACCTAATTCATTTATGTACAATTTAAATAGGAAAATAAACAAATAAATAATTATTATTATTCTAAAAAAAGGAAAAAAATATTAAAAGGAATAAAAAATAGCAATTAACCTAATTCTACATTTTTTGGATTTTTATTAAAAAGGATTTAAAGTTGAAAACCTAATTACACTAAATAATCTACATTTTAATTTATTTATGAAAATAATTATTATAAAATAAACATTATATTTTTTTGTATTTTTCTGATTTTTAGTGTTTTTATATTTTGTAGAAAAAATAAATTAATTGATAGCAATAAAAATAAATAATACAATAATCAAAATAATAAGAAGAAAAGAAAAAAACAAACCAGAGTGGGGTGTTGCCCCAAATAAGGAGGTAAGGCCTGGTAATTTAAGGCCCATCAAGCTTGATTCCGCTGACTTTCCTTGATCTTGTATGGCACGTTGACCAGCCTATGATATGCTCTTTGAATTTAAGCCTTTGATCTGTACGCACTGGACGCGTGTATGGTGAGATATTGATGGAATATGGTGATCCTCCTCAAGCGCGCTGCATAAGAATTTTTTATGAAAAATAATGTGAAACTTTTGCCAGACCTGGGACTTGAACCCAGGTCTTTGAGGTCATATGCCTAACACGTTACCACTGAACCACATGCATTTCAATTAACATATAATAAACAATAAAGAATATAATAATAACGCGTTAGCTGTTTTGGAATTTCGCGCGAATTTCAAACTGTCCAATGGTTGATGGACACGATGTCATCTCCTTCCCCTACCCTGTAACACAAACACTATGAGAACGGTTTTTACAGCGTGGTTTAAAGAGGGATTCAAGAAAATAGCGAATAGAATTCCTTGATCCATAAATCCATCGCGAGGTATGTGTCTTATTCAGAAGAACACGCTGAATGCAATGGTAACAATCTTGAGTCCCAATTGTTCCTTGGGTGAGAAACCCTAAATCAAGAACTCTGAAAACCTAATTTTTTGACAATGGCGAAAGCACAAATATGGCACAAAAACTCAATTGAACCTATTGGTTAGCACAGAAACATCATTATAAACAAGAATCCATGAACAAAAATGCAAAAGAATGCTTAAATCATGCTATGCGATTTCAATATTTTCTTGGTTCAGTTTGACTTAGAGGTACCGATTCAAGGTGTTTTGCTTGTTGTTTTTGATTGAGAAACGTTTAGGGATATCTCAGGATGCTATTGGAATAAAGATTGGAGCTTGAATCACACTAAAACCTTGATTTCAGTATTGGTGTTTTTATGAGAAAATTCAAGAATGCAATGGAGTTTGGGGCGCAGCTTGCAGTCTTGGATCATTAGGGTTATGTTCTAGTATATGTAAGGAATGATTTAGGTTGGAAAAGCTGTACAAAATCTCATGAATTAATGGTTTTTGATAATTGATTTTGTTAAGAATCTTTTCACATCTTTTTTTCATGGTTTTTGTGTCAATTAGGTTCAAATCAATCCAAAACTTTCCTAAATGGGATATGCACGAAATATTGAATCCAAACATGTATAAAAAGATTTGTTTAGGTTAAGGTTATATTTTTCATGTATTAAAATCATTTAAATGAATATAAATTAATATTAATTCAAATAAATAATTAAAAAATATGAGAATACTTCCCTTTGGGCCTAATGGTCGTGCATAGGCTTGGCATGAAGAAATTTGGAAGAAAAATGGGCCCATTTGCATTTTTAGGTCATTTGAACCATTGTTGACTTTTCAAAATTCCTAAAAATTTCCCAACTTCCACAAGGCATAACTTGGTCAATTTTTAAGCTTTTCACATGTTCTTGGACATTTTGGAAAGGTCTTTGAGTCCTTTAACCAATGCCTTTGGTCCCATGTCATTTTGATTTACCAATCTCAAGTTATGGCCTTTGACTTAAAGTCACTTTTTGTTGACTTTTGAAAATGACCTATAATGTTGAAATTGATAACTTTTTGTGAGAGCATTTCTTGGACTTGGAACATGAAGATGAATTGTAGGAAATGTCTTTCTCTTCAAAATGAGCTTTGGATGGAATTTTTCTGATAATCCATGTGAAAGTTATGCCCTGGTCAATTTCAGTTGACTTTTTCAACTGTCCAAATATAGCAACTTTTGCATCTTTGATGATTTCTGAGCCAAATTTTGAGAATCATGATCAAGCATTGATCAAATGATGTTTGTGGCTTCAAAATGATATGTTGACCAAAAATTTGAACTTTTGACTGTCAAATGACCATTTTGCCCCTACAGTTGACTGTAGTGCAATCTAGGGTTTTGACTGTGCAATTTTGAGCTGAATGCCTTGAAACTTGATATAAGGATACTTGACCACATTTGTAGGCATATGAGACTTGATTAGGCCTTTGAAAAGTTCATTTGCTTGATCAGAACCCAAACCCTAGTTTTGACTGTATAGGAGCCAATTGAGCTGCACAACCCTGGGGGAATTTTGTGACCTTGACTTGGCAATTCTTGATGAATATGGGAGGGCAAATTTTGGGGTACAACAGTTGCCCCTGTTCAATCTTCTTAGACCTGAGGATGCAGATTGGCTGACGTGCCTTTCGTAATCCGAGGGTAGAAGATGATTGGACACTAGAGTGCCCAGAAATTTGCGCTCACATAGTAACAGTGTGATGGGGGGAATGGGCTTATAGATGCCATTTTAGAGGTTGCTGGATAGGATGATGGGCTTATAGATGCCATCTGGACGTCGATCGCGTAGGAGATTCCTTAGTGAGAACCTGCATACCTGCAAAACAGAAAAATGAGTACCTGACACGTCGCAGGAGCTGATTTTAGATGCTTGATATAGATATGTCCTGATTGGTTATAGGAGCTGAGTCTGGAGCTTCAAACGCTGATGAATGAACCAGGGATGGTTACTGCCTTAGCATGAATGGTAAGAGAATCCTGAATGATTTCAACCTCAACAACGCTCGTTGAAAAAATCTTGGTGAGAATTACCATCTTCGTAGTGTCAGGAAGAGAACCGGAGGACATTATAATCTCAAAGGGAGCCACCTCACTCACCGTTGGAGAGGGAACTATAGGAAATTATAATCTGAAGGGAAATATCACCTCACGCTCATGCCGGAGAGGGAAACATCTTTAAAAAGGAATTACCACCTCACACGCCGTTGGAGAGGGGACCAAAGGAGAATATCACCTCACGCTCATGCCGGAGAGGGAAACATCTGAAAAAGGAATTACCACCTCACACGCCGTTGGAGAGGGGACCATAAGAGAATATCACCTCACGCTCATGCCGGAGAGGGAAACATCTAAAAAAGGAATTACCACCTCACACGCCGTTGGAGAGGGGACCATAAGAGAATATCACCTCACGCTCATGCCGGAGAGGGAAACATCTTGAAAGGAATTACCACCTCACACGCCGCTGGAGAGGGGACCATAAGAGAATATCACCTCACGCTCATGCCGGAGAGGGGAACATCTGAAGAAGGAATTACCACCTCACACGCCGTTGGAGAGGGGACCATAAGAGAATATCACCTCACGCTCATGCCGGAGAGGGGAACATCTGAAGAAGGAATTACCACCTCACACGCCGTTGGAGAGGGGACCAAGAGAACTTCTACTGAGTCTTTATCAGAAAAATCTGTTTGGAGTCGATTTAACTGGACTAGAGAAATCCTTGAAATATGTTTGAGAATTTCAACTGCATCTTTCCTGAAAGGTAAAGGTCAGTTATATGCAATGCATGATATGGATCAAGCAATGATGTTCTCAACATAAATGAGATTCGTATGATATGATGCAGTGCGTTATGCATGCTATGATGATGTATGTAAAGCTTTATGTATGTTTTCGTCTAGGAGAATAAATCCTTGACGGGTGCCGGGAAGTCATATCCTGGGCTGATGTTGAGGAAGAGATTTTGCTTCCGCTGTGGATGGTTGTTGCAAGAATACCGGTAGGAGAAGATAACTCCGTTGAGGAATACACTTGGCAAATGAAATAATTCTGCGGGAGAAAAGATACTCTAGCGATCATGCTGGGGAGTGCTACTCTGTGGGGATAGCGATGCTTTGCTGAGTTGATGAAGATAACTCCGCTGGGGATATCCTTGTTGTCGGAAGTGTTGATAGACTTCGCTGGGGGTAGGAAGATACTTTGCCGAGGACGCTCTTTCCGTGGCTTTTGGCTGAGGATAACCCAGTTATATCCTGTTACGGAAATAACTCTTTAAATCAAGCCGGGACGACGCGTTCGTGCTCTGCGAGGGATAAGCTTCCAGAATCTACCGGGGATAAGCTTGCTGCTTGGGGGTATGAATTCCAACTTTCCTGGGGAAACTAGATTGGACTCTCCTGGGGAGCTTTGATATGCTGGGGAAGTGATTCCTTTGAACATTGAGATACTGCCGGGAGGTATTGAGATCTACAGGAGGATACTCAATTTCCTTGATATTTGATGATTTGCTTGGGGAAGAATGTATTGTTTTGTTGAACCACTCTCTGGGGAATTAAGATACACTTGGCCGTGTTCTTTAGCTGAACCTACCTTAGTACCTTGGAGAATAGAACAATTAGACTGCTCAGACAACTCTTTTATTGCCCCTGTTTCCAGTGTCACCTGCAATTAATTCCTTTGTTTCGTATGCAAATATTTATGAGTTAGCAAATTATTGTCAATGCATACATCACAAATTGAACCTTGGACGTTCTTCGCAAAACAAAACAAAAAAAGAAAAACACTTGGGCACGTTTAACTGAAAATATATTTTTATTGATTTTGAATGGCCTGAATAGGCGTTTTGTGTACAAGAGGCTGACGTCCTAGTAAGAGGTACGTCGCCGATCAAAAGAGTTTATACAAGTTTTGTACAAATGAAAATAAAACAGCTGTGTGAAAGATGAATGATCCACTGGGTTTCAACTCTGCTATTGTCTTTATAACTCCGAGCGTCTCATCACTTGATGACCTTGGTTGAAGGTGAAGCTGACTGATCGATGCCGTTTGAGCTTGATGCAGATACCGGATTCTGGATGCAAAGTGATCAATGAGACATAGTTTTACGCTTTTATCCCTAATTTTTGCCTGGACCGCCCTTTCGGGTTTTCAGTCCACCGGGATACCCATTTTTGCCCAAGCCGCCTTTTCAGGTTTTCGACTTGCCGGGTGTACAGATTTTTTCATTTTCATCCCTACATTTTGCCCGAACCCTTTTGGTTCGACGGGAAGCCCTAATTTTTGCCTAGGCATGTCAGCCTAGCGGGTCTTTTTTCATGCGTAGTATTTTTTAACTATGTCTGCATTGGCGGGGTGAGGAAGGTCGTCACCATCCATGTTGGTTAAGATCATTGCTCCTCCTGAGAATACATGCTTAACCACAAATGGCCCTTCGTACGTAGGGGTCCATTTGCCCCTTGGATCACTCTGAGGAAGGATGATTCTCTTGATAACCAGATCCCCAACTTGATATTCTTGTGGTCTGACTTTCTTATTAAATGCCCTGATCATCCGTTTCTGATACGTCTGACCATGACAGATAGCAGCAAGTCTCTTTTCGTCAATGAGATTGAGTTGGTCAAGTCGTGTCTGGATCCAATCATCTTCGTTCAGATTTGCATCCTTCATTATCCGGAGAGAGGGAATTTGCACTTCGATCGGCAAGACTGCCTCCATGCCATAAACCAGAGAGAAGGGAGTTTCCCCGGTTGACGTCCTAGCTGAGGTACGGTACCCATGCAGAGCGAACGGTAACATCTCGTGCCAATCTTTGTAAGTTACTGTCATTTTTTGCACGATCTTCTTGATGTTCTTGTTAGCTGCTTCTACAGCCCCATTCATCTTCGGTCTGTAAGGAGAAGAATTGTGGTGCTGTATCTTGAACTGTTCGCAGAGCTCAGCAATCATCTTATTGTTCAGATTGGTACCGTTGTCTGTAATTATCCGCTCAGGGACGCCGTATCGACAGATCAGGTTGTGTCGAATAAACCGTGCCACCACAGTCTTGGTTACTGTAGCATAGGATGCTGCCTCAACCCACTTTGTAAAATAGTCAATCGCCACTAAGATGAAGCGATGTCCATTAGATGCCGTAGGTCTTATCTCGCCGATCATGTCTATGCCCCACATTGCAAATGGCCAAGGCGCAGTCAGAACATTCAGGGGAACCGGAGGAACATGCACCTTATCTGCATAGATCTGGCATTTGTGGCATGTCCTGGAGTGTTGGTAGCAGTCAGCTTCCATGGTGGACCAGTAATATCCTGCCCGTAGGATCTTTTTAGCCATAGTATGTCCACTGGAATGTGTACCAAAGGTCCCTTCATGTAGCTCTTCCATGATTCGTTCTGCTTCAGTTTTGTCCACACAGCGCAGTAAGGTTGAATCATGGTTTCTCTTGTACAAGATGCCGTTGCTTAGGAAGAATTTGGCTGCAAACCTCCTCAGGAATTTCTTATCGTTGACAGAGGCACCTTCAGGGTATTCCTGAGCTTCCAGATATCTCTTCACTTCGTGGTACCAAGGCTTCTCAGTTACCAATTCAGTTTCGATATCACAACAGTATGCCGGTTCGTCCAGTTTCCAAATGGTAATCTGGGGAGCTTCATTATCCCATTTAACCTTGAACATTGAAGACATTGTAGCTAACGCGTCCGCTAACTGATTCTCTTCTCTTGGAAAATGCTCAAAGGTTATCTCTGTAAAGTGGGGAATCATGGTCAACACACATTCTCTGTAAGGAATCAAGTTTGGATGTTTCGTATCCCACTCTCCATTGATCTGATTGATCACTAGAGCGGAATCTCCGAAGACACTGAGGAACTTGATCCGTAGGTCGATAGCAGCTTGAAGACCCATGATACACGCCTCATACTCCGCCATGTTGTTGGTACAGTTGAAACATAGCGGGGCAGTGAGTGGAGTATGAGTACCTTGTGGAGATATGATTATGGCGCCGATACCATTTCCCAAAGCATTGGAAGCTCCGTCAAAGTGCATAGACCATCGGGATCCTGGCTCAGGTCCTTCATCCGGTCCAGGTACTTCACAGTCAGTTACAATCATGATGCTTTCATCCGGAAACTCGAAGTTCATTGATTGGTAGTCGTCTACAGCTTGATGAGCTAAGTGGTCTGCCAATACACTCCCCTTGATGGCTTTCTGGGTTGTGTACTGAATGTCGTATTCCGTCAAGATCATCTGCCATCTTGCAATTCTCCCAGACAGAGCAGGCTTTTCAAATATGTACTTTATCGGATCCATCTTTGAGATCAACAAGGTAGTGTGAGTCAGCATATACTGTCTCAGCCGGCGAGCAGCCCATACCAAAGCGCAGCAAGTTTTCTCAAGCAGTGAGTATCGGGTCTCACAGTCGGTAAACTTTTTGCTAAGGTAATAAATGGCGTGCTCTTTTCGGCCAGACTCGTCATGCTGCCCCAGCACACACCCCATTGAGTTGTCTAATACTGTCAGATATAGGATCAGAGGTCTCTCTTCAACCGGTGGCATAAGGATATGTGGTTCTTGGAGATACTCTTTAATTCTGTCGAAAGCAGCCTGACATTCATCGTTCCAGCGTACTACCTGATCTTTCTTCAGCAGCTTGAAGATTGGCTCACAGGTAGCAGTCAGATGAGATATGAATCGAGCGATGTAATTCAGGCGTCCTAAAAAGCCTCTGACTTCCTTCTCTGTTTTAGGAACTGGCATCTCTTGAATAGCTTTGACCTTAGCAGGATCCACTTGAATACCTTTATCACTGACCACGAAGCCTAGCAACTTCCCAGATCTTACCCCGAAGGTGCACTTGTTCGGGTTCAATCTTAGTTTGTACAGTTTCAACCGGTCAAATAACTTCTGCAGATGATCTAGGTGCTCTTCCTCAGTCTGGGACCTAGCGATCATGTCGTCCACATACACTTCGATCTCATGATGGATCATATCATGAAATAAGGCAACCATGGCACGTTGGTAGGTTGCCCCAGCATTCTTTAATCCGAACGGCATGACCTTGTAACAGAAGGTGCCCCACTGAGTAACAAATGTAGTCTTCTCCATGTCTTCAGGTGCCATCTTGATCTGATTGTAGCCCGAAAAGCCATCCATGAAAGAGAATACTTTGTGCTGAGCTGTATTATCAACAAGGACATCAATATGAGGTAAGGGGAAGTCATCCTTGGGGCTGGCCCTGTTCAGATCCCTGTAATCAACACACATTCTGACCTTGCCGTCCTTTTTAGGTACTGGCACCACATTAGCAACCCACTGAGGGTAAGAAGTCACTGCAAGGAACCCGGCATCAAACTGTTTCATGACCTCGGCTTTAATCTTTTCTGACATCTCTGGACGCATCCGACGAACCTTTTGTTTAACTGGAGGGCAGTCTTCTCTAGTCGGCAAATGATGGACAACAATATCGGTATCCAACCCTGGCATGTCTTCGTAGGACCAGGCAAAGATCTCCATATAGTCATGTAACATCTTGGTTAACCGTTGCTTCACGCTGAGCTCTAGGTTAGCACCAATCTTTACCTCTTTTCTGTCTGCCTCAGTACCCAGGTTTATAGTTTCCACTGGCTCTTCATGGGGTTGAATTGCCCTCTCTTCCTGAAGCAACAGTCTTGCAAGCTCGCCAGGCACTTCGCAATCATCTTCACCTTCGTCTTCGGCTAAGTTGATCGGATTTTCGAAGTCATAATTGGCATTAGCAGAGTTGTTGTCAGTAAGATCCAGAGTGGATTGGAACCTGTATGAGTGAGTGTGTGTGTAAATACAGCTGTTTTGAAAATTATGTAAAGGAAATGAAAGAAGAAAAAAGGAACACAATATTTGCAATGCGAAAATAGTCCAAGGTTTTCATTCATGATGTATAAAATGACAGTTCATATGCCCTCACAAATAGAACCACGGTGCCTCGGGTAAGACACCGGGCCATAGAGTTTATCATTGTCTATTACAAAATAACAAAACATGGGAATTCATTACTGTGTCACAAAGGTAACAGGGGTGTGATCCTTTGCACTCCAATTGTTCAATCCTTCTTCGGCCGTCGGATAAATCCAGCTGTTGAATTCGGCTTCGTCCACTTCAAAGTCTTCCCCGACAGCATTCACTTCTGAACCCTTGATAAATACCGGAGGCCTTCCGATCTTCTCTTTCCTCATAGCTCTCTGCCCTTCTGAGGTGAAGCCCAGCCCAAGTTTATCAGTCTTCTGGGTGAAGTCTGGCAGTCTGCCCCAGTTGGCACCTTCACCCTTTTGCACTACAGCCCTGGCATCCTTTAGGGAAGCCATCTTCAGAGGACCACCTGCTTCTGCTGTTTCTGCTGCGATTGGAAACACCTCCTCGAAATGCTGAAAGGGGGTCTCAATGAACTCCCCATCCATCTCAATGTATCTGAACGAGTTTAGGTGGCTCACCATGTATTCTTCCTCACCTTGCACGGTGACGATCTTCCCTCTGACGGGGTACTTCAGTTTTTGATGCAAGGTAGAGGTCACTGCCCCAGCCTTATGTATCCAGGGTCGACCCAGCAGACAAGAGTAAGATGGACGGATATCCATCACATAAAAAGTGGAGTCGAACACCTGAGAGCCCACACGAATCGGAATGTCCACCTCCCCATGGACCATCCTTTTTGAACCATCAAAGGCCCTGACGATAATGTTGCTGGGTTTCAAATCCAGGCCTTCACAATCTAGACGATCCAGAGCCTTCTTGGGTAGCACATTCAAAGATGACCCAGTATCAACCAACACATGTGCCAAGGTGGTGCCCCTGCATTCGATTGAGACATGCAGAGCATCATTATGATCTTTCCCCTTCATGGTCAAGTCAGCATCTGAAAAACCCAAGCCATTGTCCGCCGTTAGACTTGCCACGCAATCAGTGAATTGGACTGCAGAAGTTTCATGTGGCACATGAGCCTTCTTAAGGAATGAGATGAGGGCCTTTGCATGGGCCTCAGAGCACAGCAGTAAAGAGAGCATGGAGATTTTGGAAGGCGTATGCCCCAGCTGTTCCACAACATTAAAGTCACTCTTCTTTATAATCTTTAGAATTTCCTCCATCTCTTGTGGGGAGGCCTCAGCAGCTATGGGTATGGGTACCTCCATCTGGGCAGGCTCAGTTTCAATTCCCTTGCCCCGAGCATTGGATGACTCGGCAGCAGGAGAAACAATAGGATCAGCAGCAGGAATAACAACTTGATCAGCAACGGGAGTAGGTATACTTGCAGGAATTATCAGGAGTGGTCTTCTAGCAGCAGGTGGCGCAATGTCAGGCGAGAAGAGCCTGCCACTGCGGGTAACTTTGGCCGGGCCAGTGATGTCACAGATGCTGGCACCAGCGTTGAGCTCTTGCTTAACTCCGTTTATATATACATCTGCCCCATAGTGCCAAGGGACAGCTTTGTTGGATACATAGGGCAGGGGCCCAGGAACAGTGATAGTGACAGGTGCAACGGTCAGAATTTGGATGGGCTTCTTCTGGAGAGCCGGGATCGGATTGTTGAAGATAGTCACCACGGAGACTTCTTCCATTGGAACCATACGAACAGCAGACTTCTTGAATAGAATCTCCTTGCTATCCATTAAGCTTTGGATGCCTAACTTTAGCAAGGGACAACTGGATGGGGACACAACACAGAACAGGCAACCCTCACTACAACCCGGAAATAAACCGGCCTGCAGTAGGTTCTTCTTAATGATCTTTAAAGGAGTGGCTAGATCATCCACAGAAACAGCATAAACATCTTCATCGACGGCATTTACCCCGTGCTGAGGCATAGGGGCAGTAACTACATTCGGCTTTGCAGGCGCCTCGAATTGTATCTCTTTAGCATCGATAAGGTCTTGCACCTTATTCTTTAACGCCCAACAGTCATCAGTGGCATGCCCCGGGCTGTCTGAATGGTAAGCACAACGGGCATTCGGGTTGTACTTAGGAGAGGTAGTGTTAGGGAACTTTGGAGCCTCCTTGACAGTCACCAAATTGGTGGATAGTAACTGTGGCAGGATTTGCGATAGGGTCATGCTTAACCGGGTAAACTCTCTCCGAGGTCTATCAGCCCTTTGAGGATTGTTTGGCCGGGGAGCGGCAGCAGGCGTAGCAATCATGACCGCACTGACAGATTGGCGGCGATCAGGTCTTTCTGATTTCCTAGAACCATACACGGCACTAGACTCCTTTTTAAACGGCTTCTTTTCTGCACTAGAGGATGTACCCTTTGCAATCTTCCCAGATTTCAGCCCAGCTTCAATTCTCTCTCCAGTCAAGATTAAGTCAGTGAAACCAGCAGAAGAATTCCCAATGAGATGGTTGAAGAACGGCCCAGATAGGGTCCCCAAGAACATATCCACTAACTCTCGATCAGCCAAAGGTGGCTGCACCCTGCCAGCCAAGTCTCTCCACTTCTGCGCGTACTCTTTAAAACCTTCACTTGCACCTAACGACATACCCTGGAGTTGGGTACGTGTGGGGGCAAGGTCGGCATTATACTGATACTGCTTGTAGAAAGCAGTAGCCAGCTCCTCCCAGTTACGAACTTTGGTCCCATCCAGCTGATAGAACCATTCGAGATGAGTCCCTGAAAGACTCTCCTGGAAGAAGTGGATCCATAGATTCTTGTCCGCAGAGTACGGCTGAATCTTCCGAACATAGGACCTCAAATGCAGCTTGGGACAGGATGCCCCGTCATACTTAGAAAAAGTTGGAGCTTTGAACTTGTGCGGGATAATTACACCAGTCGACAAACCCAGATCTCCAAAATCCAGCCCAGGTACCTGTTGAACTTCCATGGCCTTCAACCTGTCTTCCAGTTGTTTGTACCTGTCATCTGCAGGAGGATACTGTTCCTCATCAAAATTTGTCTCGTTGTCGGAGACTTCTGGAGTAGGAAGCTTTACTTCTGCCTGAGAAGGACTCTTGCCAACAGAAGAAACAACCTCTTCTTGGTGCAGAGTATTACCCAACCTTCGGCCCGAGTTGAATAGAACAGTTCTTCTTTTCTTCTTCTTCTCCTTCTTCAGGAGCATAGTCTTCAATTCCTCTTGGCCCTTAGCCAGACCCATGATTAGCTCTTGAAACTGCGCATTCTGCGCCTGGAGAGCCTTGATTGAAGTCTCAGTTGATTCAGATCCGGCATTCATGATGCTGAAATAAACAGCGAAGAACTGTAAGCAACCTGAAAAAAGGGAAAAACCTGCTGTGCACATGATGTATGAAATGCGTATGAATTATGTTTTCAAAGACAATCGGGAATCAACTTTGTAAACAAAAAAGAACACACTTCATTAGATTCAACTTTGTAACTGAAATTATTCAACAAGTTGCCCTTAGGCGTTTACATGAAATGAAACAACTGGAAAGGAAATAAAACTGTAAAGGCACATTCAGCATTCCTCATTGATCCCATGGTCTCCTCTTCTCAGTACGGAGGTAGGCGTTCAGGGCTCTCTCATTCTCCAACTGCTTTGTCAGCTTCTGGATCTTTGATTCCTGCTCGTTGAACTTTTCCCGGTAAGAATCCCGTTCTTCTTGCAGTTGCGACCAAGATCTCTTCAATGTCTCATAATCAGTAGGTATCTGAGGAGGAAGGACAGTTGGAGGAACACCATCTTTATCAGGAACTCAAGAATGACGGGTCTGACAGCTTCATACGGCATACCTAACTTCTGAGCACGGATGCGGACCCATTTGTAGTAGGCTTCCATAGGTAGAGAAGTCTTTGGCCCTAGCTCTTGTGGGTCAGCTTTATGAACCTTCTCCCAAGCCTTGATGAACCTACGACGTAGCTCGTCACTATCCACCTGAAACTCGAAGCTGATGTGAGGCACCAACATCTCATGGGGGGCTGCTCTTCTTGCTCTTCCAAACTGACGGAGTGCTAGACATGGATTGTAAGAGATCCCTCCTTGAGTACCAATCAGAGGAACATTAGGATACTCCCCGCATCGATCAATAATAGCTATCTCATCCAAACCTCTGCAAGTCCAAATGATGTCTTTATCGGTGAGAGACATTAACCTGTGAGCCCAACCTCTTCCTTCTTGGTTCTTCAGTACGAACTTAGGGAGGTGCGAAATAAACCACCTCACCAACAAAGGGATACAACACCATAGGGTTCCTCGTCTTCGGGTAGTACGGGCATGAAGTTGTTGCAAGATGTCACCCAAGAGAGTGGGCACAGGATTCTGAGACATAAAGATCCTAATGGAAGTGACATTGATGAAGTTGTCAGGATTAGGAAACAGGACTAACCCATAGATTAGGAGAGCCAAGATGTCTTCATATGCCCTAAAGTCCAAATCATTCCAGAAGCTGTTAGCTTTACCAATCAGAAACTTGGCCAAGAAACCCTTAACTCCGCTTCTAGTTACCCAGTTGTCTGTTACCTCTTGATGGGTCAAAGGAAGAGCTGCAGCAATGTCCTCAAGCCTGAGGGTCTTTTCCCAACCAGTAAAGGGAGTCTGATCCAAGATAGGGATACCAAGCAGATTAGAGAACTCTTCCAGGGTAGGGACCAGCTGGAAGTCTTGAAAGGTGAAGCACTGGTACTGAGGGTCATAGAACTGGGTCAGAACACTCATCAACTGTTGATCCCGCTTTGCAGTGACTAAACTGAGAAGAGAACCATGCCTTTGAATGAAGGAAGTGGTGTTTGGAATTCTGCTAACCAACTCATCAATCAACTCAGGTGAACGAACAAAGTTGAACCGGATAGTATTCCTTCGCACAGGTATCATAATGTCCTACAAAACAGAGCAAAGATGAAACCCTCTTGTCTTTGAAATGGTCAGTTCTTATGCAGGATGCAATGCTCATGATGTTATGATGTTATGATAAAGCACACCACATACAGATACAAAGGCAAACATAGTAAGGCACACAAGTCACACAAGGCAAGCCCCTAAAGTTTAGGCCAGCATGAGGTCTAGGTACTACCCTCTTTCAGTTTGTTGGTTCATACCTGTCCTAATCAAAAGTAACCGGGTTCTTAGAGGATCCCAATATCATTGACTACCCTCAATCGGTCATAACTCCAGCATCGCAATCTTTTCTTGCGGCCAGAACCATCACGAGAGTTTAGCCTCAATGGGCGTAGCATACTGCTACTGTTCTAAAGGCCAAGTTGTGTCAATTAAGGTTCTAAGGTTGTTGGTGCTTAATGACTCCTTAGAAGACCCATATTCTCCTCGTTGCGACACAAGGGATATCGGTACAGACTAAGGTGCCACACCAACGTAGCCACTGCTTCACCTGTGTCGGTCTACGCCGGACAGGTCCCTCACAGCTTATGCTACCTAAACAGGGTATCCCCAGATCCGGGTTAGGATCTATGTATCTCCGATGCAACCCACAATAGTAAAACAAGCAAAACAATACAAGTGAAAACACAGTTATGACCTAGCCCTAAGGTACACCCCACTTTATAAGATTATCCCCAGCAGAGTCGCCAGTTCTGTGATCGGTGGATCTGGAACTGACTGTTTAACGCTGGTTCGCGAAATGTCGCGGAAGCAAGAGTCGCCACCGTCTTTTATTTTCTCCAATTGGAAAGGACAAAAGCACAGAAAAATTCCTTAAAGAGATTGCTCTCGGTTCGGGAGGTAGATTATAGAAAGGGAAGGTGTTAGCACCCTTTCTATCCATGGTTATCCATGGGCTCTTAGATACTTGCTCATTTGTGTTTTCAAAATGGTTGGTTTGCTTTTCAACTGTGGGTTTTAAAAAGTTTCTTTGAAAAATTTCAGTTCGACTCGTACGTCAGAGTGTTTGAAAAATTTGCTTTGAAAGCTTTGGAAAATGTGTTGGTGTGAAAAGTAGTTTTGAATTTTTGTTTTGAAGAGAGCAAGTATCTACGAGAACCTACCTACCCTAAGGAATTCGTCTGTGTAAATGTCCTTTAAAGCAGTGCCATCCCACCATTGAGAGGTAGGTAGCACCACCGTTGGAGGTGTTCGGGTCAATTCGAGGTTCGGGACATGGTGATCACCAAAGCAATGGGAAGACACCTTAGAAGCTACCCTCATGCCAGGTTCCCGGATCATGAGGACTTACTAAGACATCCTCTACTCGACGATCACCTTTCGAGGCAAGGCAACAGTGAGGCGTACCCTAGGGGTGGTGTGTGCGAATTGTGTGTCATGTTTCAGTTATTTGTCTTGTCATGTTTGTCGTGATCTACGCTTGATTTTAATTAGACATTCATTCTTTCATGCTTGTTTAACAGTTAAATATTTGCGAGGAAATAAATCTAAACTATTACAAATGGCGCGGGTCCACATCGCCAAAATTAAACTGGACCCGATTTAGCGAAAAATAAATAATGCGAAGAAATAAAGTGCGAAAAGTAAATTACATGGCTTAGGGACAATTACATAATTATAATTAAACGACATAAGATAAATGCGCAAATTAAATAATTGAAACGAAACTAGGGCGTTGGACCCCTTTTTGCAAATAATTAAAATTAATAAGGACTTAAAAATTAAAATTAAATGAGAATGATATTTTTGTGTTTTTTAGATTTAATGAAAAAAGGAAATTAATTGAGATTAAATTAGACGGCAAACCCTAATTCTAATATTTTTATTTATTATAAAAAAAAATTAAAATATGACCTAAATTAAACCTAATTCATTTATGTACAATTTAAATAGGAAAATAAACAAATAAATAATTATTATTATTCTAAAAAAAGGAAAAAAATATTAAAAGGAATAAAAAATAGCAATTAACCTAATTCTACATTTTTTGGATTTTTATTAAAAAGGATTTAAAGTTGAAAACCTAATTACACTAAATAATCTACATTTTAATTTATTTATGAAAATAATTATTATAAAATAAACATTATATTTTTTTGTATTTTTCTGATTTTTAGTGTTTTTATATTTTGTAGAAAAAATAAATTAATTGATAGCAATAAAAATAAATAATACAATAATCAAAATAATAAGAAGAAAAGAAAAAAACAAACCAGAGTGGGGTGTTGCCCCAAATAAGGAGGTAAGGCCTGGTAATTTAAGGCCCATCAAGCTTGATTCCGCTGACTTTCCTTGATCTTGTATGGCACGTTGACCAGCCTATGATATGCTCTTTGAATTTAAGCCTTTGATCTGTACGCACTGGACGCGTGTATGGTGAGATATTGATGGAATATGGTGATCCTCCTCAAGCGCGCTGCATAAGAATTTTTTATGAAAAATAATGTGAAACTTTTGCCAGACCTGGGACTTGAACCCAGGTCTTTGAGGTCATATGCCTAACACGTTACCACTGAACCACATGCATTTCAATTAACATATAATAAACAATAAAGAATATAATAATAACGCGTTAGCTGTTTTGGAATTTCGCGCGAATTTCAAACTGTCCAATGGTTGATGGACACGATGTCATCTCCTTCCCCTACCCTGTAACACAAACACTATGAGAACGGTTTTTACAGCGTGGTTTAAAGAGGGATTCAAGAAAATAGCGAATAGAATTCCTTGATCCATAAATCCATCGCGAGGTATGTGTCTTATTCAGAAGAACACGCTGAATGCAATGGTAACAATCTTGAGTCCCAATTGTTCCTTGGGTGAGAAACCCTAAATCAAGAACTCTGAAAACCTAATTTTTTGACAATGGCGAAAGCACAAATATGGCACAAAAACTCAATTGAACCTATTGGTTAGCACAGAAACATCATTATAAACAAGAATCCATGAACAAAAATGCAAAAGAATGCTTAAATCATGCTATGCGATTTCAATATTTTCTTGGTTCAGTTTGACTTAGAGGTACCGATTCAAGGTGTTTTGCTTGTTGTTTTTGATTGAGAAACGTTTAGGGATATCTCAGGATGCTATTGGAATAAAGATTGGAGCTTGAATCACACTAAAACCTTGATTTCAGTATTGGTGTTTTTATGAGAAAATTCAAGAATGCAATGGAGTTTGGGGCGCAGCTTGCAGTCTTGGATCATTAGGGTTATGTTCTAGTATATGTAAGGAATGATTTAGGTTGGAAAAGCTGTACAAAATCTCATGAATTAATGGTTTTTGATAATTGATTTTGTTAAGAATCTTTTCACATCTTTTTTTCATGGTTTTTGTGTCAATTAGGTTCAAATCAATCCAAAACTTTCCTAAATGGGATATGCACGAAATATTGAATCCAAACATGTATAAAAAGATTTGTTTAGGTTAAGGTTATATTTTTCATGTATTAAAATCATTTAAATGAATATAAATTAATATTAATTCAAATAAATAATTAAAAAATATGAGAATACTTCCCTTTGGGCCTAATGGTCGTGCATAGGCTTGGCATGAAGAAATTTGGAAGAAAAATGGGCCCATTTGCATTTTTAGGTCATTTGAACCATTGTTGACTTTTCAAAATTCCTAAAAATTTCCCAACTTCCACAAGGCATAACTTGGTCAATTTTTAAGCTTTTCACATGTTCTTGGACATTTTGGAAAGGTCTTTGAGTCCTTTAACCAATGCCTTTGGTCCCATGTCATTTTGATTTACCAATCTCAAGTTATGGCCTTTGACTTAAAGTCACTTTTTGTTGACTTTTGAAAATGACCTATAATGTTGAAATTGATAACTTTTTGTGAGAGCATTTCTTGGACTTGGAACATGAAGATGAATTGTAGGAAATGTCTTTCTCTTCAAAATGAGCTTTGGATGGAATTTTTCTGATAATCCATGTGAAAGTTATGCCCTGGTCAATTTCAGTTGACTTTTTCAACTGTCCAAATATAGCAACTTTTGCATCTTTGATGATTTCTGAGCCAAATTTTGAGAATCATGATCAAGCATTGATCAAATGATGTTTGTGGCTTCAAAATGATATGTTGACCAAAAATTTGAACTTTTGACTGTCAAATGACCATTTTGCCCCTACAGTTGACTGTAGTGCAATCTAGGGTTTTGACTGTGCAATTTTGAGCTGAATGCCTTGAAACTTGATATAAGGATACTTGACCACATTTGTAGGCATATGAGACTTGATTAGGCCTTTGAAAAGTTCATTTGCTTGATCAGAACCCAAACCCTAGTTTTGACTGTATAGGAGCCAATTGAGCTGCACAACCCTGGGGGAATTTTGTGACCTTGACTTGGCAATTCTTGATGAATATGGGAGGGCAAATTTTGGGGTACAACACTTACAAAGAACATGTGTTGACATTGTTGCCGCATTTTGAGAAGATTACCTTCAAGCATTTCCCGCGAGAAGAAAATCAGCTAGCGGACGCACTAGCTACAATGTCATCTATGTTTAAACTTAATTGAGATAACGAGGCTCTTCGAATCAACATTGAGAGGATGGATGAACCAGCCTACTGTCACGAGATCAGTACTGAAGAAGTAGTGGATCGACCTTGGTTCCATGAAGTTAAAAGGTATATTGAGTCTCAGGAATATCCAGAAGGAGCTTCAGTGAATGACAAGAAGTTCCTAAGAAGATTCTTGGCTAAGTTCTTCCTTAGTAACGGTATTTTATACAAACGCAGTCATGACTCTGTATTACTTTGGTGCATAGACAAGGTTGAAGCTGAAAGGATCATGGTCGAATTACACGAAGGCACTTTTGGTACCCATTCCAGTGGGCATACAATGGAAAAGAAAATCCTACGGGCAGGCTATTATTGGTCTACCATGGAGGCAGACTGCTATCAACACTCTCGGACTTGCCATAAGTGTCAGATTTATGCTGATAAAGTGCACGTACCTCTGGTTCCTCTGAACATCTTGACGACTCCTTGGCCCTTTGATGTGTGGGGAATCAATATGATTGTGGAAATCAAGCCAACGGCCTCCAATGGACACCGCTTCATCTTAGTGGCCATCGACTATTTTACAAAGTGGGTTAAGGCAGCTTCCTTCGCTTCTGTTACTAAGAATGTGGTCGCCCGGTTCATCAAACAGAATCTCATCTGTCGGTACGGTATCCTAGAGAGAATCCTCACTAATAATGGTCCAAATCTAAACAACACTATGATCACCGCCTTGTGCGAGCAATTCAAGATTCAGCATCACAATTCTTCCCCTTATCGGCCAAAGATGAATGGTGTTGTCGAAGCCGCAAATAAGAACATTAAGAAGATCATACAGAAAATGACAGTCACATACAAATACTGGCATGAGATGCTACCGTTCGTTCTCCACGGGTATCATACCACAACCCGCACATCAACTGGGGCAACACCCTATTCTCTGGTATACGGCATGGAGGTTGTCTTGCCTATTGAGGTCCAGATCCCCTCTCTGAGGATCATAAAGGATGCTGGTTTGAATGAAGAAGATTGGATCCAGACTCAGTTTGACCAGCTAAATTTGATTGATGAGAAGAGGCTGGCAGCTATTTGTCATGGTCAGATATACCAAAAACGCATGATCAAAGCTTTTAATAAAAAGGTAAAACGACAGGTATATCGGGTCGGTGACTTGGTAATCAAGCGTATCATTTTGCCACAAGGTGACCCCATGGGCAAATGGACTCCTACATATGAAGGGTCGTTTGTAATCAAAAGCATATTCTCTGGTGGAGCAATGATCTTGACCATTATGGATGGCGACGACCTCCAGCACCCTGTAAACACGGACATAGTTAAAAGATACTATGCATGATCAAAGATCCGCTAGGTTGAATGGCCTAGGCAAAAATAAGGGCTTCCCGGCGAACCAAAAGGGTTCGGGCAAAAATAAGGGATGAAAAATATAAAAAAAATATGTACACCCGGCAAGTCGAAAACCCGAAAGGGCGGCTTGGGCAAAAAAGGGTATCCCGATGGACTGAAAACCCGAGAGGGCGGTCCAGGAAAAAGTTAGGGATTGAAGCGTATGACTATGTCCCATTGGATCATCTCGCAGACAATCTTCAGCGTCAACCAATCAACTCAATTGGTTCTAATCAATCTGTGATACGGTGGGAGAACTGACTTGGTTTTGTGTTTGTGTTCGCAAATGTTCGGTTTAGCAAGAGTCACCACCGACTTTTTATTTTATCCTAAGGAAAGGTCAAAAAGCACAGGAAATACATTTGAGATGTTTTCATGGGTTCGGGGGGTAGATTATGAAAAGGGAAGGTGCTAGCACCCTTTTCATCCATGGTTATCCATGGGCTCTTAGTTACTTGTTTTAGATCACTTGCCTTTGTTTTTCAATTGCTTGAAATGGTGTTTTGTGTGTGTGGTTTTGAAAATGTTTTGAAAAAGATGCCTTGTCTAGGCAACCTTTGTAATAATTCGTTTGAATGTTTTACAAAGGTGTTTGTCTCTTTGAAAAGATGTTTCAATGTTTTTGAAAGTTTGTTTTGAAATTGTGTTGAGATGTGTGTTAGAAAAAATGGCAAGGATATTTTGCAAGTTTGATCAAGTAACTAAGAGCTATCTACCCTATTTTACTCAAAGATCTTTCTTATGCTTTTTAACCCTTTTAACAGTGTTGTTTCACCATTGTATTTGGTGAACAACCTTGTGTTAGGATGTTGAACGGGACGGGCATTGGGACGTTTGTATAGTCATAGAAGGCAACATATGGGACGTTTTAGCAATGTCGTTTTAGGGACTAGATCGTTTACCGAAGGAAACATCGAGGGTCATCGATGGACTACGATCTTTTATCGAGGGTCTTTGCTAAAACGCCCATGCTCGAGGGATATGACTATTTTCCGAGGCAACAAGTGAGATTACCCTAAGGGTGCATGTGTGCAAAGTGTGTTTTATTGCATGCATTTGTCTTTGATTTTTAGGTTGTCTACTTGTTGGTTTTATCTTGCCATACACACCTATTTACTAGCATTTGTACAAAATAAAATGCAGAAAGATAAAATCCTACGCTATTACAACCATATTGAAAGTCATAAAAAAAAGAAGAAAAAAAAGAAGATAAAAGTAAGAAAAATGAGTGTCTTTCGATTCAGGCAGAAGCACCCTTCGATTTGCATTATGTTGGCTTCCTTCGATTGGGGCCAGCAACAACAAAGTCATATCTTTCGATTAGGCTTTGGCACCAGTCAGGGCATATACTTCGATTGGAGGTTGGCACCAGCATGGGAGTGCCTTTCGTCTGAGCCTGGACTTAGTGCAAGTGTGCCTCTGGCTGGGCCTTTCTGCCTTGTTGCCTTCTTCGATTGGGGCCTGGAAGTTAGCATGGTTTTCCTCCTGGTTGTCTCTTTCGTTTGACCTAGAGAAAGAGGGTAGAAGCCAGAAGCTTCGTTCCCTATTTCTTGTTTCCTGTTTCTTTCATTTCAAGCATTAAATGACGACATGGCCTGAGGCCATGCTAGTATTTATCTTTCAAACAGTTTAATAACTAAAGCTAGTTCAGGCAAACAGCAAGCAAAACGAAAGGGTTAACTTTTAAAAACATGTTAAAAGAGTGGAAACGAAAAGAACAGTGGTATGTACGTGTTTCAAACGAACATAAAGATTATTTACATGTTACGTCATGAAACGAAAAGTTCAAAGGTAAGAATAACTTACCTTGCTTCAGGACTTGAATGGATGTGGGACTTTGAGGGGAGGCCCAAGGTTCTGGATTTGACAGAAGGGGCCAACAGCTGTGCTGGGACTGCTGGATTCGAAGGAAGGAAAGAAACAAGTCTTGTGTTTCTTTCCAAACTGGATTCGAAGGATACTGAAGAGTATTTGTTCTTTAGAATTGAAGGAAGCAAGTGTTTGGGATTCTGGGTTTTGATTTCTCAAGTGTTGATGAACTTGAGAGTTTTTTTCTGTGTTTGAGAAACTTTTCTGAAAATTCGTTTCACCTGGCCAAAAGATCCCCCTCACGATTGTGTGGTGGAGGCTCATATTTATAGATGGCTTAGGCTGATGCTTTGGGAGGGAAAACAAAAAATTCAAACAAAAGGGGTATGTTGTATTTGTAGCTTTCGAGGGACATTGTTTTATTGCCATTTTGGTGCAAGGAATTGGACAGTGCAGGACTGCTGTGCAGCAGTTTTGGAGTTTTATGGACAGTGAATCAGGCCTGAGCCTGGCAGCGCATGTGACTTGGTCAACAAATGCCTTTGGCTTCTCATCCTTTTGTCTTGCCTCCCTAGCCTCACCTTTCGACCAGACTTTCAGTAACCATCTCTTTTTTTCAATCAAAGTGACGTTCGAATGACTTCCCTAGACAATCCTTCGAATGGGCCAAATTAATGCTCTTGGGATGGAAGGCTCAATCGAAGCTTGCAACGCTGGAGAAGTCACTCCCCCAAACGAAAAAGGCGCGCAAGGGCAGGATGTGTGATCGAAAGGGGGCAAAAGAGAGGCTTTTTCCTCCTGGATCGAAGGACATCATGAAGAGGGTTTTTTGCCTTGGAGTCGAAGGAAGTCTTTGCCTCAGTCGAAGCTTGTGGTCGAAACAAGTTAACTCGAAGGAAGTTGTTGCACAGAACGAAGGATGTAATCCAAGTTGCATTCGAAGGAGGCTCTTGCTCAACTGAAGCTTTCATCCAGGCACACAGAAGGTGAGTGCCCAAACGAAGACTTGCCTTGCAGGGGGTACATGTGACCAGTAGGTCATGGCCTTCGATTGCAAGCATGCAGGCAGCAAAAGACACAAACGAAACCTGCAACAAGAAGTCACATGCCCAGGCGAAAGAGGCACGCTAGCATCCATTTTGGGCAATCGAAGGGGGCCAAAAGTCAATCGAAAGATGCTGATCGAAAGAGTTGAAACAAAGAGCACTTGTATTTCTCCAATTTTTGTCAAAATAATATTCGTATCTGCTTTCTCCCTTTTTGACAGTTTCCTTTTAATTTTGGTACTGGAAAATTCCAAAGTACTTGTGCAAGCTTGAATTTTAGGAATCCTTTGTGAGAGTGGCCTTGATAATTGAGAGGGCAAATTTTGGGGTACAACAGTTGCCCCTGTTCAATTTTCTTAAACCTGAGGATATAGATTGGCTTTCGAGCCTTTCGTGATCCGAAGGTGGAAGATAATTGAACACTGGAGTGCCCAAAAATTTGCACTCGGTGATGTGATGGTAGAGGGAATGGGCTTAAAGATGCCATTTGGAGAGGTGATAGAATCCTGTTAGAGATGGGCTTGTAGATGCCATCCAAGAATTCCTGTTGAATTGTAACTTTGTAAGTTGAAAGAAGGAACCTGTGTAGGGTTGCCTGATGATGAGTCCGTGTAAAACTGCATTTTGAAAGGAAGGAACTTGTGTAGGGTTGCCTGATAATGAGTCCGTGTGAAACTACATCTGAAATTGAGAAGGAACCGGTGTAGGGTTACTTCATGATGAGTCCGTGTAAAACTACATCTGAATTTGAGAAGGAACCGGTGTAGGGTTGCTTCATGATGAGTCCGTGTAAAACTGCATCTGAATTTGAGAAGGAAACGGTGTAGGGTTGCTTCATGATGAGTCCGTGTAAAACTGCATCTGAATTGAGAAGGAACCGGTGTAGGGTTGCCTCATGATGAGTCCGTGTAAAACTGCATCTGGAATTGAGAAGGAACCAGTGTAGGGTTGCTTCATGATGAGTCAGTGTAAAACTGCATTTGAATTTGAGAAGGAACCAGTGTAGGGTTGCTTCATGATGAGTCCGTGTAAAACTGCATCTAGAATTGAGAAGGAACCAGTGTAGGGTTGCTTCATGATGAGTCTGTGTAAAACTGCATTTGAATTTGAGAAGGAACCAGTGTAGGGTTGCTTCATGATGAGTCTGTGTAAAACTACATCTGGAATTGAGAAGGAACCGGTGTAGGGTTGCTTCATGATGAGTCAGTGTAAAACTGCATTTGAATTTGAGAAGGAACCGGTGTAGGGTTGCTTCATGATGAGTCCGTGTAAAACTGCATCTGGAATTGAGAAGGAACCGGTGTAGGGTTGCTTCATGATGAGTCCGTGTAAAACTGCATTTGAATTTGAGAAGGAACCGGTGTGGGGTTGCTTCATGATGATCAAGTAGATAATTGTCCTATCTAGTTTCAGATATTAATCTGGAACTTGAAAAGGTTGATGGTAGCCATCTGTTGATTGACCTTTTTCTGAAAAAGGTAAAACGTTAGTTGTATGTGTGATCGGTGGATCTGGAACTGACTATTTAACGCTGGTTCGCGAAATGTCGCGGAAGCAAGAGTCGCCACCGTCTTTTATTTTCTCCAAATGGAAAGGACAAAAGCACAGAAAAATTCCTTAAAGAGATTGCTCTCGGTTCGGGAGGTAGATTATAGAAAGGGAAGGTGTTAGCACCCTTTCTATCCATGGTTATCCATGGGCTCTTAGATACTTGCTCACTTGTGTTTTCAAAAATGGTTTGTTTTCTTTTCAATTGTGGGTTTTAAAAAAGGTTTCTTTGAAAATTCCAGTTCGACTCTTGTATCGGTCCTCAAGAGTGTTTGAAAAATTGCTTTCGAAAGCTTTTTGAAAAGGTGTCGGTGTGAAAAGTATTTTTTTGATTTGTTTTGAAATTAGAGCAAGTATCTAGAGTCGTCTACCTACCCTAAGGAATTCGTCTGTGTAAATGTCCTTTAAAGTAGTGCCATCCCACCATTGAGAGGTAGGTAGCACCACCGTTGGAGGTGTTCGGGTCAATTCGAGGTTCGGGACATGGTGATCACCAGAGCAATGGGAAGACACCTTAGAAGCTACCCTCATGCCAGGTTCCCGGATCATGAGGACTTACTAAAACATCCTCTACTCGACGATCACCTTTCGAGGCAAGGCAACAGTGAGGCGTACCCTAAGGGTGGTGTGTGCGAATTGTGTGTCATGTTTCAGTTATTTGTCTTGTCATGTTTGTTGTGATCTACGCTTGATTTTAATTAAGACATTCATTCTTGCATGCTTTTTAACAGTTATAAAGTTTGCGAAAAAGTAAATTCTAAGGCTATTACAAATGGCGCGGGTCCACATCGCCAAAATTAAACCGGACCCGATTTAGCGGAAAGTAAATAAAGCAATAAAAGTGCAAGAAATAAAATTGTTACAAGGCTTTGGGACATGTACATAATTATAATAAGCGACAAAGTAAAATGCGCGAAATTAATAATTAAAGGTATGGGCGTTGGACCCTTTCATAAGAAATTAAAATTAATAAGAATTAATTAATTAGAATTAAATGTTTTTTGGTATTTTATGTTTTTTAAGATTTAAAAGAAAAAGAATTTATTGAAATTAAAAATAAAATGCTAAACCCTAGTACTAATGTTTTTTAAGTTTATTGTGAAAATATTAAGTTTTATCCTAATTTAAATCTAAGTTAATTTACATGCAAAATTTAATTATAGAAAATAAATAAAAATAAATATTATTATTAAAAAGGGAAATTAAGAAGAATAAAAAATTAAACCTAATTCTATATTTTGGATTTTTATAATGAAAAGAATTAAAATGTCAACCTAATTAAAACTAAATATTTACATGTTATTATTTATACAAAAAAACAATATTTAAAATAAAATAATTATTAAATTTTTTGACTTTTCTGATTTTATGCTGTTTTCCATATTTTGTAAAAAAAATAATTATTGAATTAAAACAACAAAACAAATAAAATAATAATTAAAAAGATATAAGAAAAATAAGTAAAAGTAGCAAACCAGGGTGGGGTGTAGTCCCTAATTCAGGAGGTATAGGCCTAGCATTCTGGCCCAATAAGCATGGCATTCTTTGACTTTTCTAGGCCACATATGCATTGGTTGACTTGTCCTTATGGTGTTCTTTAATTCTGAATCCTTGATCTGCTCTCACTGGACGCGTGTATGATGGGATGATGATGGAATATGGTGGTCCATAATAGGCGCGCTGCATAAGAATTTATATTGAAAAATAATATTGCAATTTGCCAGACCTGGGACTTGAACCCAGGTCATGAGGGTTACAAGCACGTCCACCTGCCAGCTGAGCTATCACGTTTCAATTAACCTATTATATCAAACAAATAACAAAAAGCAAAACCCACGCGTAATGGTTAAAAACGCGCGCAATTTCAAAACACCCAACCACTGCTTGCCAACACATCATCGTCCTCATTGTTTTTATTTTTGTCTGAAACACAAGCCTATGGAAACGGTTTTGGATGCGTGGTCTTAGGCTGGTTTCAAGAAAATAGCGATTAGGCTATCCTTGAATATAAATCCATCGCGAATAGTGCTTCTTCTTCGTCTAGGCTTGCTGAGTATGACTATCATGGTCTGGAAGGCTAATTTTACAGTATTGTAAAAGCCCTAAAATCACAACCTGAAAACCCTAAAATATGAGCATGGTGAAATCGCGTATGGTCAACAAAACAACAATCAAACACAATGGTTAGCTTGGAAACTTTGTAAGGAACATGAATATACAATTAAAATGCAATGATCATGCTTTAAAACCAAAATACGATTAGGCAATTTTCTGGGTACAGTTCACGTTCAATGTACCAATTCTGGAAGCTTTGTTCGTTGTTCTTGATTGGTACACGTTCAGAGTTACCCAAGGAAGCTAATGGGATCAAGATTGGGGCTTGAATCGTCCTCTAGAGTGCTTTTCAGTTTTGCACTTTTTTGCCAAAAACTCCAAGTTTGTTCAATGGTCTTTTGCGCAGCTTTCAGTCTTAGGCAATTAGGTTTATCGTCAGGGTTATGTAGTGAGGTGATTAGGTCAAGAAAATTGAATAAAATCCATTGCTTTCATTGTTTTTAATCTTTGATTTTCTTAAGATTTTTTTCAAATCTTTTCCATGTGCAATTGTGTTCAATCAGCTCAAATCAAACCAAATCCTTCCATAATTGGCTAAGCACGAGATCTTGAGCCTATAATGTGCATAAAAAGATTTTTTTAGGTCAAGTTTATATTTTCTACATATTTAAATAATTTAAATGAATTAATATTAATATAAATTCAAATAAATAATTAAAAAATGAGAAAATACTTCCCCTTGGGCTTAATGGTCGTGCATAGGCTTGGCATGAAGAAACTTGGAAGAAAAATGGGCCCATTAGCATTTTTGAATCATTTGCATCAATGTTGACTTTTCAAAATTCCCAAAAATTTCCCAACTTCCACAAGGCATAACTTGCTCAATTTTTAAGCTTTTCACATGTTCTTAGACATTTTGGAAAGGTCTTTGAGTCCTTTAACCAATGCCTTTGGTCCCATGTCATTTTGATTTACCAATCTCAAGTTATGGTCTTTGACTTAAAGTCCCTTTTTGTTGACTTTTGAAAATGACCTATAATGTTGAAATTGATAACTTTTTGTGAGAGCATTTCTTGGACTTGGAATATGAAGATGAGTTGTAGGAAATGTCTTTCTCTTCAAAATGAGCTTTGGATGGAATTTTTCTGATAATCCATGTGAAAGTTATGCCCTGGTCAATTTCAGTTGACTTTTTCAGCTGTCCAAATATAGTAACTTTTGCATCTTGATGATTTTCTGAGCCAAATTTTGAGAATCATGATCAAGCATTGATCAAATGATGTTTGTGGCTTCAAAATGATATGTTGACCAAAAATTTGAACTTTTGACTGTCAAATGACCATTTTGCCCCTACAGTTGACTGTAATGCAATCTAGGGTTTTGACTGTGCAATTTTGAGCTGAATGCCTTGAAACTTGATATGAGGATACTTGACCATCTTTGTAAGCATATGAGACTTGATTGGGCCTTTGAAAACTTCATTTTCTTGATCAGAACCCAAACCCTAGTTTTGACTGTATAGGAGACAGTTGAACTGCATAACCCTTGGGGAACTTTGTGACTTGACTTGGCAATTTCTTGAAGAATATGGGAGGGCAAATTTTGGGGTACAACAGTTGCCCCTGTTCAATCTTCTTAGACCTGAGGATGCAGATTGGCTGGCGTGCCTTTCGTAATCCGAGGGTAGAAGATGATTGAACACTAAAGTGCCCAGAAATTTGCGCTCACATGATAGCAGTGTGGTGGAATGGGCTTATAGATGCCATTTAGAGGTTGCTGGATGGAAGGATGGGCTTATAGATGCCATCTGGATGTTGATCGCGTAGGAGATTCCTTAGCGAGTACCTGTATACCTACAAAATAGAAAAATGAGTACCTGACACGTTGCAGGAGCTGATTTTGGATGCTTGGTATAGATATGTCCTGACTGGTTACAGGAGCTGAGTCTGGAGCTTCAAACGCTGATGAATGAACCAGGGATGATTACTGCCTTAGCATGAATGGTAAGAGAACCTTGGGCGACTTTAGCTTCAACAACGCTCGTTGAGAAAAATCTTGGCGGGAATCACCATCTTTGCAGTGTCGGGAAGAAAACCATAAGCTATTATAATCTGAAAGGAATGATCACCTCACACTCATCGTCGGAGAGGGAAACATCTGGAAAGGACTTGTCACCTCACACACCGTCGGAGAGAGAAACATAAGAGACTATTACCTCACACTCATCGTCGGAGAGGGAATCATCTGAAAAGGACTTACTACCTCACACACCGTCGGAGAGGGAACCATGGGAGACTATCACCTCACACTCATCGTCGGAGAGGGAAACATCTAAAGAAGGAATTACCACCTCACGCTCTTGCCGGAGAGGGGACCATAAGAGATTATCACCTCACGCTCACTGTCGGAGAGGGAAACATCTAAAGAAGGAATTACCACCTCACGCTCTTGCCGGAGAGAGAAACATAAGAGACTATTACCTCACACTCATCGTCGGAGAGGGAATCATCTGAAAAGGGAATTACCACCTCACGCACTTGTCGGAGAGGGGACCATAAGAGACAATCACCTCACGCTCACTGTCGGAGAGGGAAACATCTGAAGAAGGAATTACTACCTCACGCACTTGTCGGAGAGGAGACCATAAGAGATTATCACCTCACGCTCACTGTCGGAGAGGGAAACATCTGAAGAAGGAATTACCACCTCACGCACTTGTCGGAGAGGGGACCATAAGAGACTATCACCTCACGCTCACTGTCGGAGAGGGAAACATCTGAAGAAGGAATTACTACCTCACGCACTTGTCGGAGAGGAGACCATAAGAGATTATCACCTCACGCTCACTGTCGGAGAGGGAAACATCTAAAGAAGGAATTACCACCTCACGCTCTTGCCGGAGAGGGGACCATAAGAGACTATCACCTCACGCTCACTGTCGGAGAGGGAAACATCTGAAGAAGGAATTACTACCTCACGCACTTGTCGGAGAGGAGACCATAAGAGATTATCACCTCACGCTCACTATCGGAGAGGGAAACATCTAAAGAAGGAATTACTACCTCACGCACTTGTCGGAGAGGAGAGCATAAGAGATTATCACCTCACGCTCACTGTCGGAGAGGGAAACATCTAAAGAAGGAATTACCACCTCACGCTCTTGCCGGAGAGGGGACCACCACCTCTGCTGAGTCTTTATCAGAAAAATCTGTTGGGAGTCGATTTAGCTGGACTAGAGAAGGCTCTGAAATATGTTGGAGCATTTTAACTGCGTCTTTCCTGAAAGGTAAAGTTCAGTCATATGCGATGCATGATATGGATCAATGATGTTCTCAACACAAATGAGATTTGTATGATATGATGCGTCTATGCATGCTATAATGATGTATGTGATGTTCCATGAATGTTTTCGTCTAGGAAAGTAAATCCTTGACGGGTGCCGGGAAGTTGGATCCTGGGCTTGATGTTGGAGAATAAGCTTTTGCTTCCGCTGGGGATGATAGTTGCAAGAATACCGGTAGGAGAAGATGACTCCGTTGCGGAATAAACTTGGCAAATGGACGATTCTGCGGGGAGAAAAGATACTCTGACGACCATGCTGGGAAGCAATACTCTGTGGGGATAGAGAAGTTTTGCTGAATTGTTGATAACTTGCTGAGGATACCCTTGTTATTGGAAGTGTAGATAGACTTCGCTGGGGATAAGAAGGCTTCCTCGACGACGCTCTTTCCGTGGCTTTTGGCTGAGGATAACCCAGTTATATCCTATTGAGGAAATAACTCTTTAAATAAAGCCGGACGACGCGTTCGTGCTCTGCGAGGGGATAAGCTTCCAGAATCTACTGGGGATAAGCTTATTGCTTGGGGATATGATTTCCAACTTTGCTGGTGAAGCTGGATTGGACTCTTCTGGGGGAGGTTTGATATGCTGGGGAAAGTGATTCTTTTGAACGTTGGTATACCGCCGGGGAACAATCTTTAGACCAAGACTGCCGGGGATGCTTGTTTGAGAATATATGTATACTGCTGGGGAAGTATTGAGATCTACGGGAGAATACTCAATTTCCTTGCTATTTGACAATTTTGCTTGGAGAGAAATGTACTGTTTTACTGAACCGCTCTCTGGGGAATTAAGATACACTTGGCCGTGTTCTTTAGCTGAACCTACCTTGGTACCTTGGAGGATAGAACAATTAGACTGCTCAGACAACTCTTTATTGCCCCTGTTTCTAATGTCACCTGCAATTAATTCCTTTGTTTCGTATGCAAATATTCATGAGTTAGCAAATTATTGTCAATGCATACATCACAAATTGAACCTTGGACGTTCTTCGTAAAACAAAACAGAAAAAGGAAAAATACTTGGCACGTTTAACTGAAAATGTTTTTGTATTGATTTTGAATGGCCTGAAAATAGGCGTTTTGTGTACAAGAGGCTGACGTCCTAGTAAGAGGTACGTCGCCGATCAAAAGAGTTTATACAAGTTTGTACAAAAGAAAATAAAACAGCTGTGTGAAATATGAATGATCCACTGAGTTTCAATTCTGCTATTGCCTCTATAACTCTGAGCGTCTCATCACTTGATGACCTTGGTTGAAGGTGAAGCTGACTGATCGATGCCGTCTGAACTTGATGTAGATACCGGATTCTGGATGCAAAGTGATCAATGAGACATAGTATTACGCTTTTATCCCTAATTTTTGCCTGGACCGCCCTTTTGGGTTTTCGGTCCACCGGGATACCCATTTTTGCCCAAGCCGCCTTTTCAGGTTTTCGACTTGCCGGGTGTACAGATTTTTTCATTTTCATCCCTTCATTTTGCCCGAACCCTTTTGGTTCGACGGGAAGCCCTAATTTTTGCCTAGGCATGTCAGCCTAGCGGGTCTTTTTCATGCGTAGTATTTTTTGACTATGTCTGCATTGGCGGGGTGAGGAAGGTCGTCACCATCCATGTTGGTTAAAATCATTGCTCCTCCTGAGAACACATGCTTAACCACAAATGGCCCTTCGTATGTAGGGGTCCATTTGCCCCTTGGATCACTCTGAGGAAGGATGATTCTCTTGATAACCAGATCCCCAACTTGATATTCCTGTGGTCTGACCTTTTTGTTAAATGCCCTGATCATCCGTTTCTGATACGTCTGACCATGACAGATAGCAGCAAGTCTCTTTTCGTCAATGAGGTTGAGTTGATCAAGTCGTGTCTGGATCCAATCATCTTCGTCTAGATTTGCGTCCTTCATTATCCGGAGAGAGGGAATTTGTACTTCGATCGGCAAGACTGCCTCCATGCCATAAACCAAGGAGAAAGGAGTTGCCCCGGTTGACGTCCTAGCTGAGGTACGGTACCCATGCAGAGCGAACGGTAACATCTCGTGCCAATCTTTGTAAGTCACTGTCATTTTCTGCACGATCTTCTTGATGTTTTTATTTGCTGCTTCTACAGCCCCATTCATCTTCGGTCTGTAAGGAGAAGAATTGTGGTGCTGTATCTTGAACTGTTCGCAAAGCTCAGCGATCATCTTATTGTTCAGATTGGTACCGTTGTCTGTAATAATCCGCTCAGGGACGCCGTATCGACAGATCAGATTGTGCCGAATGAACCGTGCCACAACAGTCTTGGTTACCGTAGCATAGGATGCTGCCTCAACCCACTTTGTAAAATAGTCAATCGCCACTAGGATGAAGCGATGTCCATTGGATGCCGTAGGTCTGATCTCGCCAATCATGTCTATGCCCCACATTGCAAACGGCCACGGCGCAGTCAGAACATTCAGGGGAACCGGAGGAACATGCACCTTGTCTGCATAGATCTGGCACTTGTGGCATGTCCTGGAGTGTTGGTAACAGTCAGCTTCCATTGTGGACCAGTAATATCCTGCCCGTAGGATTTTCTTAGCCATAGTATGTCCATTGGAATGCGTACCAAAGGTCCCTTCATGTAGCTCTTCCATGATTCTTTCCGCTTCAGTCTTATCCACGCAACGCAGTAAGGTTGAATCATGGTTTCGCTTGTACAAGATGCCGTTGCTTAGGAAGAACTTGGCTGCAAACCTCCTCAGGAATTTCTTATCATTGACAGAGGCACCTTCAGGGTATTCCTGAGCTTCCAGATATCTCTTCACTTCGTGGTACCAAGGCTTCTCAGTTACCAATTCAGTTTCGAGATCACAACAGTATGCCGGTTCGTCCAGTTTCCAGATGATGATCCGGGGAGCTTCATTATCCCATTTAACCTTGAACATTGAAGACATTGTAGCTAACGCGTCCGCTAACTGATTCTCTTCTCTTGGAAAGTGCTCAAAGGTTATCTCTGTGAAGTGGGGAATCAGGGTCAACACACATTCTCTGTAAGGAATCAGGTTTGGATGTTTCGTATCCCACTCTCCTTTGATCTGATTGATCACAAGAGCGGAATCTCCGAAAACACTTAGAAATTTGATCCTTAGGTCAATCGCAGCTTGAAGACCCATGATACACGCCTCATACTCCGCCATGTTGTTGGTACAGTTGAAACACAGTCGGGCAGTGAGTGGAGTATGAGTACCTTGAGGGGATATGATTATGGCGCCGATACCATTTCCCAAAGCATTGGAAGCTCCGTCAAAGTGCATAGACCATCGGGATCCTGGTTCAGGTCCTTCATCCGGTCCAGGTATTTCACAGTCAGTCACAATCATGATGCTTTCATCCGGAAACTCGAAGTTCATTGATTGATAGTCATCTACAGCTTGATGAGCTAAGTTGTCTGCTAATACACTTCCCTTGATGGCTTTCTGGGTTGTGTACTGAATATCATATTCCGTCAAGATCATTTGCCATCTTGCAATTCTCCCAGACAGAGCAGGCTTTTCGAATATGTATTTTATCGGATCCATCTTTGAGATTAACAAGGTAGTGTGAGTCAGCATATACTGTCTCAGCCGGCGAGCAGCCCATACCAAAGCGCAGCAAGTTTTCTCAAGCAGTGAGTATCGAGTCTCACAGTCGGTAAACTTTTTGCTAAGGTAATAAATGGCATGCTCTTTTCGGCCAGACTCGTCATGCTGCCCCAGCACACACCCCATTGAGTTGTCAAGCACTGTCAGATATAGTATCAGAGGTCTCCCTTCAACCGGCGGCATAAGGATAGGTGGTTCTTGGAGATACTCTTTGATTTTGTCGAAGGCAGCCTGACATTCATCGTTCCAACGTACTACCTGATCTTTCTTCAGCAGCTTGAAGATTGGCTCACAGGTAGCAGTCAAATGAGATATGAATCGAGCGATGTAATTCAGGCGTCCTAAAAAGCCTCTGACTTCCTTCTCTATCTTAGGAACTGGCATCTCTTGAATAGCTTTGACCTTAGCAGGGTCCACTTGAATACCTTTATCACTGACCACGAAGCCTAGTAACTTTCCCGATCTTACCCCGAAGGTGCACTTGTTCGGGTTCAATCTTAGCTTGTATAGTTTCAACCGGTCAAACAACTTCTGCAGATGATCTAGGTGCTCTTCCTCAGTCTGGGACCTAGCGATCATGTCATCCACATACACTTCGATCTCGTGATGGATCATGTCATGAAATAAGGCGACCATGGCACGTTGGTAGGTTGCCCCAGCATTCTTTAATCCGAACGGCATGACCTTGTAACAGAAGGTGCCCCACTGAGTAACAAATGTAGTCTTTTCCATGTCTTCAGGTGCTATCTTGATCTGATTGTAACCTGAAAAGCCATCCATGAAAGAGAATACCTTGTGCTGAGCTGTATTATCAACAAGGACATCAATGTGAGGTAAGGGGAAGTCATCCTTGGGGCTGGCCCTGTTCAGATCCCTGTAATCAACACACATTCTGACCTTGCCGTCCTTTTTAGGTACCGGCACCACGTTAGCAACCCACTGAGGGTAAGAAGTCACTGCAAGAAACCCGACATCAAACTGTTTCATGACCTCGGCTTTAATCTTTTCTGACATCTCTGGACGCATCCGACGGACCTTTTGCTTAACTGGAGGGCAGTCTTCCCTAGTCGGCAAATGATGGACAACAATATCGGTATCCAACCCGGGCATGTCTTCGTAGGACCAGGCAAAGATCTCCATATAGTCATGTAACATCTTGGTTAACCGTTGCTTCACGCTGAGCTCTAGGTTGGCACCAATCTTTACCTCTTTTCTATCTGCCTCAGTACCCAGGTTTATGGTTTCCACTGGCTCTTCATGGGGTTGAATTGCCCTCTCTTCCTGAAGCAACAATCTTGCGAGCTCGCCAGGCACTTCGCAATCATCTTCACCTTCGTCTTCGGCTAAGTTGATCGGATTTTCGAAGTCATAACTGGCATTAGCAGAGTTGTTATCAGTAAGATCCAGAGTGGATTGGAACCTGTATGAGTGAGTGTGTGTGTAAATACAGCTGTTTTTGAAAATTATGTAAAGGGAAAGAAAGACAGAAAAGGAACACAATATTTGCAATGCGAAAAACGTCCAAGATTTTCATTCATGATGTATAAAATGACAGTTTGTATGCCCTCACAAATAGAACCACGGTGCCTCGGGTAAGACACCGGGCCATAGAGTTTATCATTGTTTATTACAAAATAACAAAACATAGGAATTCATTACTTAGTAACAAAAGAAACAGGGAGATTGTCCTTTGCGCTCCAATTGTTAAGTCCACCGTCAGTTGCCGGGTAAATCCAGCTATCGAACTCAGCTTCATCAACTTCCTCCCCATCCCCAATGGCATTAACTCCATGAGCAGGCAGGGGAGCTGTCACCACATTAGGCTTGTCAGATGCCTCAAACTGTACCTCCTTAGCATCAATGAGGTCCTGCAGCTTGTTCTTTAGTGCCCAACAATCATCGGTAGAGTGCCCCGGGCTTTCTGAATGGTAAGCACAACGAGCATTCGGGTTGTACTTGGGAGATGTTGTATTTGGGAACTTTGGAGCTTCCCTGACAGTCACCAAATTGGTTGCGAGCAACTGTGGCAGGATCTGCGATAGGGTCATGCTTAGCCGGGTAAATTCTCGCCGGGGTCTTTCAGCCCTTTGGGAATTGTTTGGCCGAGGAGCGGCAGCAGGCTTAGCGATCATCACCGCACTGACAGATTGGCGGTGTTCAGGTCTCTCTGATTTCCTGGAGCCATACACGGCGCTAGACTCCTTTTTAAATGGTTTCTTTTCTGCACTAGATGAGGCAGCCTTTGCAATCTTCCCAGACTTCAGCCCAGCTTCAATTCTTTCTCCAGTCAAGATCAAATCAGTGAAACCAGCGGAAGAGTTCCCAATGAGATGGTTGAAAAATGGCCCAGATAGGGTCCCCAAGAACATGTCAACCAACTCCCGATCAGTCAATGGTGGCTGCACCCTGCCAGCCAGGTCTCTCCACTTCTGAGCGTACTCCTTAAAACCTTCGCTTGCACCTAACGCCATACCCTGGAGTTGGGTACGTGTGGGGGCAAGGTCGGCATTATACTGATACTGCTTGTAGAAAGCAGTAGCCAGCTCCTCCCAGTTACGAACTTTGGTCCCATCCAGCTGATAGAACCATTCGAGATGAGTCCCTGAAAGACTCTCCTGGAAGAAGTGGATCCATAGATTCTTGTCCGCAGAGTACGGCTGAATTTTTCGAACATAGGACCTTAAGTGCAGCTTGGGACAAGACGCCCCGTCATACTTCGAGAAGGATGGTGCTTTGAATTTATGCGGGATAATCACACCAGTCGACAAACCCAGATCTCCGAAATCCAGCCCAGGTGCCTGTTGCACCTCCATAGCCTTCAACCTGTCTTCCAGTTGTTTGTACCTGTCATCTGAAGGAGGGTACTGCTCTTCATCAAAATCTGTCTCGTTGTCGGAGACCACTGGAGTAGGAACCTTTACTTCTGCCTGAGAAGGACTCTTGCCAACAGAAGAACCAGCCTCTTCATGTTGCAGAGTATTGCCAAACCTTCGGCCCGAGTTGAACATAACAGTTCTTCTCTTCTTCTTCTTCTCCTTCTTCAGGAGCATAGCCTTTAGTTCTTCTTGGCCCTTAGCCAAACCCTTGATTAGTTCTTGGAATTGTGCATTCTGCACCTGGAGAGCCTTGATTGATGTCTCTGTTGATTCAGATCCGGGATTCATGATGCTGAAATAAACAGCGAAGAACTGTAAGCAACCTGAAAAAAAGGAAAAACCTGCTATGCACATGATGTATGAAATGCGTATGGATTATGTTTTCAAAGACAATCGGGCATCAACTTTGTAAACAAAAAAGGAACACACTTTATTAGATTCAACTTTGCAACTGAAATTATTCAACAAGTTGCCCTTAGGCGTTTACATGAAATGAAACAACTGGAAAGGAAATAAAAACTGTAAAGGCACATTCAGAATTCCTCATTGATCCCATGGTCTCCTCTTCTCAGTACGGATGTATGCATTCAGAGCTCTCTCATTCTCCAACTGCTTTGTCAACTTCTGGATCTTTGATTCCTGCTCGTTGAACTTTTCCCGGTAAGAATCTCGTTCTTCTTGCAGTTGCGACCAAGATCTCTTTAATGTCTCATAATCAGTAGGTATCTGAGGAGGAAGGACAGTTGGAGGAACACCATCTTTATCAGAACACTCAAGAATGACGGGTCTGACAGCTTCATACGGCATACCTAACTTCTGAGCACGGATGCGGACCCATTTGTAGTAGGCTTCCATAGGTAAAGAAGTCTTTGGCCCTAGATCTTGTGGGTCAGCTTTATGAACCTTGTCCCAAGCCTTGATGAACCTACGACGCAGCTCGTCACTATCCACCTGAAACTCAAAACTGATGTGAGGCACCAACATCTCATGGGGGCCTGCTCTTCTTGCTCTTCCAAACTGACGGAGTGCTAGACATGGATTGTAAGAGATCCCTCCTTGAGTACCAATCAGAGGAACATTAGGATACTCCCCGCATCGATCAATAATAGCTATCTCATCCAAACCTCTGCAAGTCCAAATGATGTCTTTATCGGTGAGAGACATTAACCTGTGAGCCCAACCTCTTCCTTCCTGGTTCTTCAGTACAAACTTAGGGAGGTGCGAAATAAACCACCTCACCAACAAAGGGATACAACACCATAGGGTTCCTCGTCTTCGGGTAGTACGGGCATGAAGTTGTTGCAAGATGTCACCCAAGAGAGTGGGCACAGGATTCTGAGACATAAAGATCCTAATGGAAGTGACATTGATGAAGTTGTCAGGATTAGGAAACAGGACTAACCCATAGATTAGGAGAGCCAAGATGTCTTCATATGCCCTAAAGTCCAGATCATTCCAGAAATTGTTAGCTTTGCCAATTAGGAACTTGGCCAAGAAACCCTTAACTCCGCTTCTAGTTACCCAGTTGTCTGTTACCTCTTGATGGGTCAAAGGAAGAGCTGCAGCAATGTCCTCAAGCCTGAGGGTCTTTTCCCAACCAGTAAAGGGAGTCTGATCCAAGATAGGGATGCTAAGTAAATCAGAGAACTCTTCCAGGGTAGGGACCAGCTGGAAGTCTTGAAAGGTGAAGCACTGGTACTGAGGGTCATAGAACTGGGTCAGAACACTCATCAACTGTTGATCCCGCTTTGCAGTGACTAAACTGAGAAGAGAACCATGCCTCTGAATGAAGGAGGTGGTATTTGGAATTCTGCTAACCAACTCATCAAGCAACTCAGGTGAACGAACAAAGTTGAACCGGATAGTATTCCTTCGCACAGGCATCATAATGTCCTACAAAACAGAGCAAAGATGAAACCCTCTTGTCTTTGAAATGGTCAGTTCTTATGCAGGATGCATGCAATGCTCATGATGCTATGATGTTATGATAAAGCACACCACATACAGATACAAAGGCAAACATAGTAAGGCACACAAGTCACACAAGGCAAGCCCCTAAAGTTTAGGCCAGCATGAGGTCTAGGTACTACCCTCTTTCAGTTTGTTGGTTCATACCTGTCCTAATCAAAAGTAACCGGGTTCTTAGAGGATCCCAATATCATTGACTACCCTCAATCGGTCATAACTCCAGCATCGCAATCTTTTCTTGCGGCCAGAACCATCACGAGAGTTTAGCCTCAATGGGCGTAGCATACTGCTACAATTCTAAAGGCCAAGTTGTATCAATTAAGGTTCTAAGGTTGTTGGTGCTTAATGACTCCTTAGAAGACCCATATTCTCCTCGTTGCAACACAAGGGATATCGGTACAGACTAAGGTGCCACACCAACGTAGCCACTGCTTCACCTGTGTCGGTCTACGCCGGACAGGTCCCTCACAGCTTATGCTACCTAAACAGGGTATCCCCAGATCCGGGTTAGGATCTATGTATCTCCGATGCAACCCACAATAGTAAAGCAAACAAATCAATACAAGTGAAAACACAGTTATGACCTAGCCCTAAGGTACACCTCACTTTAAGTTTTTGGGTCCCCAGCAGAGTCGCCAGTTCTGTGATCGGTGGATCTGGAACTGACTATTTAACGCTGGTTCGCGAAATGTCGCGGAAGCAAGAGTCGCCACCGTCTTTTATTTTCTCCAAATGGAAAGGACAAAAGCACAGAAAAATTCCTTAAAGAGATTGCTCTCGGTTCGGGAGGTAGATTATAGAAAGGGAAGGTGTTAGCACCCTTTCTATCCATGGTTATCCATGGGCTCTTAGATACTTGCTCACTTGTGTTTTCAAAAATGGTTTGTTTTCTTTTCAATTGTGGGTTTTAAAAAAGGTTTCTTTGAAAATTCCAGTTCGACTCTTGTATCGGTCCTCAAGAGTGTTTGAAAAATTGCTTTCGAAAGCTTTTTGAAAAGGTGTCGGTGTGAAAAGTATTTTTTTGATTTGTTTTGAAATTAGAGCAAGTATCTAGAGTCGTCTACCTACCCTAAGGAATTCGTCTGTGTAAATGTCCTTTAAAGTAGTGCCATCCCACCATTGAGAGGTAGGTAGCACCACCGTTGGAGGTGTTCGGGTCAATTCGAGGTTCGGGACATGGTGATCACCAGAGCAATGGGAAGACACCTTAGAAGCTACCCTCATGCCAGGTTCCCGGATCATGAGGACTTACTAAAACATCCTCTACTCGACGATCACCTTTCGAGGCAAGGCAACAGTGAGGCGTACCCTAGGGGTGGTGTGTGCGAATTGTGTGTCATGTTTCAGTTATTTGTCTTGTCATGTTTGTTGTGATCTACGCTTGATTTTAATTAAGACATTCATTCTTGCATGCTTTTTAACAGTTATAAAGTTTGCGAAAAAGTAAATTCTAAGGCTATTACAAATGGCGCGGGTCCACATCGCCAAAATTAAACCGGACCCGATTTAGCGGAAAGTAAATAAAGCAATAAAAGTGCAAGAAATAAAATTGTTACAAGGCTTTGGGACATGTACATAATTATAATAAGCGACAAAGTAAAATGCGCGAAATTAATAATTAAAGGTATGGGCGTTGGACCCTTTCATAAGAAATTAAAGTTAATAAGAATTAATTAATTAGAATTAAATGTTTTTTGGTATTTTATGTTTTTTAAGATTTAAAAGAAAAAGAATTTATTGAAATTAAAAATAAAATGCTAAACCCTAGTACTAATGTTTTTTAAGTTTATTGTGAAAATATTAAGTTTTATCCTAATTTAAATCTAAGTTAATTTACATGCAAAATTTAATTATAGAAAATAAATAAAAATAAATATTATTATTAAAAAGGGAAATTAAGAAGAATAAAAAATTAAACCTAATTCTATATTTTGGATTTTTATAATGAAAAGAATTAAAATGTCAACCTAATTAAAACTAAATATTTACATGTTATTATTTATACAAAAAAACAATATTTAAAATAAAATAATTATTAAATTTTTTGACTTTTCTGATTTTATGCTGTTTTCCATATTTTGTAAAAAAAATAATTATTGAATTAAAACAACAAAACAAATAAAATAATAATTAAAAAGATATAAGAAAAATAAGTAAAAGTAGCAAACCAGGGTGGGGTGTAGTCCCTAATTCAGGAGGTATAGGCCTAGCATTCTGGCCCAATAAGCATGGCATTCTTTGACTTTTCTAGGCCACATATGCATTGGTTGACTTGTCCTTATGGTGTTCTTTAATTCTGAATCCTTGATCTGCTCTCACTGGACGCGTGTATGATGGGATGATGATGGAATATGGTGGTCCATAATAGGCGCGCTGCATAAGAATTTATATTGAAAAATAATATTGCAATTTGCCAGACCTGGGACTTGAACCCAGGTCATGAGGGTTACAAGCACGTCCACCTGCCAGCTGAGCTATCACGTTTCAATTAACCTATTATATCAAACAAATAACAAAAAGCAAAACCCACGCGTAATGGTTAAAAACGCGCGCAATTTCAAAACATCCAACCACTGCTTGCCAACACATCATCGTCCTCATTGTTTTTATTTTTGTCTGAAACACAAGCCTATGGAAACGGTTTTGGATGCGTGGTCTTAGGCTGGTTTCAAGAAAATAGCGATTAGGCTATCCTTGAATATAAATCCATCGCGAATAGTGCTTCTTCTTCGTCTAGGCTTGCTGAGTATGACTATCATGGTCTGGAAGGCTAATTTTACAGTATTGTAAAAGCCCTAAAATCACAACCTGAAAACCCTAAAATATGAGCATGGTGAAATCGCGTATGGTCAACAAAACAACAATCAAACACAATGGTTAGCTTGGAAACTTTGTAAGGAACATGAATATACAATTAAAATGCAATGATCATGCTTTAAAACCAAAATACGATTAGGCAATTTTCTGGGTACAGTTCACGTTCAATGTACCAATTCTGGAAGCTTTGTTCGTTGTTCTTGATTGGTACACGTTCAGAGTTACCCAAGGAAGCTAATGGGATCAAGATTGGGGCTTGAATCGTCCTCTAGAGTGCTTTTCAGTTTTGCACTTTTTTGCCAAAAACTCCAAGTTTGTTCAATGGTCTTTTGCGCAGCTTTCAGTCTTAGGCAATTAGGTTTATCGTCAGGGTTATGTAGTGAGGTGATTAGGTCAAGAAAATTGAATAAAATCCATTGCTTTCATTGTTTTCAATCTTTGATTTTCTTAAGATTTTTTTCAAATCTTTTCCATGTGCAATTGTGTTCAATCAGCTCAAATCAAACCAAATCCTTCCATAATTGGCTAAGCACGAGATCTTGAGCCTATAATGTGCATAAAAAGATTTTTTTAGGTCAAGTTTATATTTTCTACATATTTAAATAATTTAAATGAATTAATATTAATATAAATTCAAATAAATAATTAAAAAATGAGAAAATACTTCCCCTTGGGCTTAATGGTCGTGCATAGGCTTGGCATGAAGAAACTTGGAAGAAAAATGGGCCCATTAGCATTTTTGAATCATTTGCATCAATGTTGACTTTTCAAAATTCCCAAAAATTTCCCAACTTCCACAAGGCATAACTTGCTCAATTTTTAAGCTTTTCACATGTTCTTGGACATTTTGGAAAGGTCTTTGAGTCCTTTAACCAATGCCTTTGGTCCCATGTCATTTTGATTTACCAATCTCAAGTTATGGTCTTTGACTTAAAGTCCCTTTTTGTTGACTTTTGAAAATGACCTATAATGTTGAAATTGATAACTTTTTGTGAGAGCATTTCTTGGACTTGGAATATGAAGATGGGTTGTAGGAAATGTCTTTCTCTTCAAAATGAGCTTTGGATGGAATTTTTCTGATAATCCATGTGAAAGTTATGCCCTGGTCAATTTCAGTTGACTTTTTCAGCTGTCCAAATATAGTAACTTTTGCATCTTGATGATTTTCTGAGCCAAATTTTGAGAATCATGATCAAGCATTGATCAAATGATGTTTGTGGCTTCAAAATGATATGTTGACCAAAAATTTGAACTTTTGACTGTCAAATGACCATTTTGCCCCTACAGTTGACTGTAGTGCAATCTAGGGTTTTGACTGTGCAATTTTGAGCTGAATGCCTTGAAACTTGATATGAGGATACTTGACCATCTTTGTAAGCATATGAGACTTGATTGGGCCTTTGAAAACTTCATTTTCTTGATCAGAACCCAAACCCTAGTTTTGACTGTATAGGAGACAGTTGAACTGCATAACCCTTGGGGAACTTTGTGACTTGACTTGGCAATTTCTTGAAGAATATGGGAGGGCAAATTTTGGGGTACAACAGTATGCAATGTCATGATGTATGAAATGCACGATGTCATGATGTTCTCAAAATAAATGAGATTGTGTTGTATGCACTTATCATGTGTGTAAATAGGATGTATGAAATGTGAAATGTTAATGAATGTACTTTTGTCGGGGAAAATAAATCCTTGACAAGTGTTGGGGAGTTATTAAATCCCGGATTGCTGTTGAAGAGTGTGATCGGTGGATCTGGAACTGACTGTTTAACGCTGGTTCGCGAAATGTCGCGGAAGCAAGAGTCGCCACCGTCTTTTATTTTCTCCAAATGGAAAGGACAAAAGCACAGAAAAATTCCTTATAGAGATCGCTCTCGGTTCGGGAGGTAGATTATAGAAAGGGAATTTTTCTGTGCTTTTGTCCTTTCCATTTGGAGAAAATAAAAGACGGTGGCGACTCTTGCTTCCGCGACATTTCGCGAACCAGCGTTAAACAGTCAGTTCCAGATCCACCGATCACAGAACTGGCGACTCTGCTGGGGACTTAACTTAAAGTGAGGTGTACCTTAGGGTTAGTTCATAACTGTGTTTTCAATTGTATTAATTTGTGTGCTTTAAATTGTGGGTACTGTCTTGGGAGTTCTATAGATCCTAACCCGGATCTGGGGATACCTTCTTAGAAAGTAGCAACAAGGATGTGAGGGAACTGTGCGGGGTATACCGACATGGTTGAAGCAGTCTGCTACGTTGATGTGACACTTTGGTGTGTACCGGTAACCCTTGAGTTCAGTCAAGGAGAGTACGGGGCCTCCGCATGGTGTCATGAAGCATCAACTGACCTTAGGAACCTTAATTGAACCATCTTGGCCCCTTTAGGGGTAGTGAGATAACTGACTTTGGTACAGTCCGAGGTTGGTTGATACTCGATACTACACTCAATTGAAGGTTGCTTTCCTGGAATATTTCGGTCGCCAGTTCAGTGGCTAAATCGAAACGATGAACAATGAAAGCAATCCCGTGATATTGGGACCCTTAGAACCCGGTTACTTCTAATAGGACAGGTTGAGCCCACCAACTTCAAGAGGGTAATACCCAGACCCCATGCTGGCCTAAACTCTAAGGGTTTCTCTTGTGTGACTTGTGTGCCTTCGTATTTGACTATTTGCATGCTTGTTGTCTGACACTTGAGCTTCTTGCAGGTTTTGTTTGTAGTCCTTAATTAGGACTCATAACAAGGTTCACTAAGTTTCTTGCAGGTTTCGTTTATAGTCCTTAATTAGGACTCATAACAGGTTTTACTTGAGTTTCTTGCAGGTTTTGGCTTGCAGTCCTTAATTGGGACTCATAACCGGGTTACCTACATTACCCCATGCATACCATAACATCATACCATTGCATACATCCTAACCCATTTCAAGGATCTCAAGGGCTTGTGATGCAGGTCATGATGAGTCAAACATCTAGCAAGGGGCAAAGAGGATTTATTTTCCTCTAGCCAAGGTTGTCAGAGGCTATGTCCCACTGGATATGGTGAGCCTTTGACCCTTGAAGAAGGACTCTCAACAACATGAAGTTCCTCCAATCAAGCTACTGGATCCCAGCTCTAACAAATTTTCTTGTTTACCCCGCGGGATCCTTGGAAACATTACATGCATATCATACATATCATTGCATTACAGATACCCTTGTTGCAGGTCACTTACCCTCCCTGCTGTTTATTTCAGCCATGGCTTCCCAACAGGATAACCAGGACCTTCACACTCAAGAGATTCAGTTCAAAGAGATCTTCCTAAGCCTATCCAAGGGGCAGGAAGAGTTGAGGACACTCCTCATGGGGAATCTGATCAAAAAGAGTCCTGAAGATGACAAGGACGAACAGCTGAAACGTCTACAAGCTGAGGTAGACACATTGAAAACCCAGATGCTGGGGCAAAGGGCCCTCATTCAAGGTTTAGTTCAGAAGCAAGGAGAGCTGAGGGGCATGATCAGTCAGCTTCATCAAGGCATGAAGCAACCAACCCAAATCAGGGACCAGGTCATAGAACAGCTTCCAAGAAGGCAAAGGTCGGGTCCAATGAATAGACCTCTCCGAGTTGCTACTACTTCTCAGGTCCAACAACGACCTCGCCCAGAACAACGGGCTGATCAGAGCAAGCCAGACAAGCCTAAAAGGCAGTTCACCAAACTCAACGTGTCACCGTCTCAAGCTTTACAACAATTGTTGAGGTTGAATCTGGTGACGTTAAGGGACCCTCCTAAGCGTCTCAACACAACCTCCCTAAAGTACAATCCTGAGGAAAGATGTGCATACCACTCTGACAGTCCAGGACACGACACCGACGACTGCTGGGCTTTGAAGAATAAGATTCAAGATCTGATTAATGAAAGAGCTGTGGATTTCACCCAGATGGGCCAGGCTGAATGCTCCTGCCATCCCTACAAGATGCACCAGTTGAAATAACAAGCCCTGAGACTAGAAGACTTTTGTTCATTAGAATTTTCCAAGTTGTAATTTTCTTATGTTCAAGCATTTACTCATGTTAAACATTGTTATTCCATTAATACATCGCATATGTCTGTTTTGAAGTAATATATTCGTATTCACTATACGGAAATTATTTTCATATTTTTTCTGATGTCAACTCTTGATCTAAAAATTCTAAAGCCTCTTGAGGGAGGATGACGAAAACGATACCGCGATCTTGACAGTATGCTTTTGAACAGACCCCGCTGATGAGGTACAGGCATTGTTTCAATCCCTAAACACTGGAGTTATAAGGATGATAATCCCTCGTCAACCCCTCTGAGCCAAAGAAGTAGGAGTTTTTCTTTTCGAAAATTAAAACCCTTTATCATAACCTGGGGCAGGGTAGTTCTCTCAGTTGATCCAGGTGTATAACGAATGGCACCAAAAGAGGTCCTTACAAAATGAAGAAAGACAGTGATGGTTCCGAATAATCAATAAAGAAAGGCAGTCATTATCTTTCAAAATAAAAAAAAAACTACAGCCCAATAAGTCAAAAACCACGAAGGAGACTTACAAAACTGGGGCACCCCGCTGACTGTAATTCCAAAAAGAAAACAGCTCAGGCAAAAAATAGGGATAACAAAATCAAAAAGAAAGAGGTCCTACAAACCCTTAACAAAAAAGGAAATGACTGCCTAATCAAAATATACTGTCAATATCCGAACCATCGCTGGTATATCAAAGCAAAGACTCAACCAAGGTCTAATGCACGATTAGCTGAGTTTAGGATCGAAGAACATCACGAAGAACGGGTGGGTACAAATAATTTGAGCCTTTATCCTTTGTTTCTTAAACCGTGAACCAGGCCACGTTATAACCCTTAAAAGTCCTAGATGAAGCATGGGTTAGTTCGAAAGCATACTGTGACGAAAGGTATCCTGACTCCTTAAGGCTTACTATAAAGAAGGAGTTGACATCACGTTTTACAAACATTCATTTGTTTTATGAAAAAAGAATGCATTTTCAAAATCTTCAAGACAGACATAGGCTTTGCATTTTTAACATAACTTTGTTTGCATATGACTTTTTGTTTGAACAGCATAGAAGTTCGCACGACGAATGCCTAATGAACGGAAGTACCTCCAATCAAGGGGCAGACATGGATATTGTCCACCATCTGGGGCAGTCCAATCAAGATTCGGAGAATCTCTCAAAAGGCCAAATAGCCTGGGGAAAATCTCCGCCTGAGTCACTTGGGGCATTTCAATAATAAATCTTGCCTGATCAAACATCTTCTGGTGGCATGGCAAAACACTTCTAACAGGGGCAACTCCCTACATTCTGAGAGCATGGACATAATCGGAAAAATACTACGCAAAATCAAAAAAAACCGCTAGGTTGACACATCTAAGCAAAAATAAGGGCTTCCCGGCGAACCAAAAGGGTTCGGGCAAAATGAAGGGATGAAATGAAAAATCTGTACACCCGGCAAGTCGAAAACCTGAAAAGGCGGCTTGGGCAAAAATGGGTATCCCGGTGGACTGAAAACCCGAAAGGGCGGTCCAGGCAAAAATTAGGGATCAAAAGCGTACGACTATGTCCCAGTATCTTGTCACGTGCTTACCAGAAAAAGGTTTGTCTATCAACAACTATCAGCACCCCACAGGTGCCTCCCACCTCAGAAACAGGGGCAATAATAAGTGGTCTAAGCAATCTAATTGTTCTGTCCTCCAAGGTGCCAAGGTAGGTTCAGCTAAAGAACATAACCAGATATCTTAATTCCCCAGAGAGTGAGCCAGCAAGCTATATTGTTGCAACATGTTGTTGAGGATTTGTAGCGACCTCGTTCTTTTGATTTGTTATCCCTAACTTTTGACTGACTGTTCCTGTTTTCGAGATTACAGTCAGCGGGATGCCCCAAATTTCTTAAGCCTCCTTTGTAGGTTTTGGCTTAGTGGGCTTTTCCTTTTTTTTAGAGATAATGACTGCCTATGAGATAAGGAACCACCACTGTATTTTGATTCCAGAGGAATGCTTTTGATGTCGTTCATTGTATTACGAACTGAGAGTTTGCGACTTCAATGCGCATCTTTTGAATTAACTGAGTGACTACCCTGCCCCAGGTTTAAAGGTTTCAATTTGTGTTTAAAACAGAAAACTTCTACTTCTTTGGCTCGAAGGGGTTGACTAGGGATTATCTTCCTTATAACTCCAGTGTTTAGGATTTGAAAGAAACGCCTGTACATCGTCAGCAAGGTCTGTTCAATAGCATACTGTTATGAGATTATGGCATTGTTTAGTCATCCTCCCTCTAAAGGCATGTAACTTTTAGCAAGAGTTGAATGTCATAAAGTGAGTAAAAAGCATAGTTTAAATATAGTGAAAATGAAAGGATGAATTCAAGACAAACATATGCAATGCATTAATGAAATAAAGTTTGACATTAATAGATAATTGTTTGAATAACAAAAGAAATTACAACTTGAAAATTCAAATGAAACAAAGACATTCTCAATGATTTGGCGTAGGAGCAGTGATTATGCTAGAGTCTCCGGAAGACCAAACTCAATCTCCTTGGCATCAATCAAATTCTGAATCTTGTACTTCAATGCCCAACAATCGTTAGTATCATGCCCGAGACTGTCAGAATGATAAGTGCAGGTCTCATTAGGATTGTAGTTAGGAGAAGAAGTCTTGGGGTTTGGATGAGGTCATATCAATGTAATTAGATTCATCCTTAACAAGTGTTGCAACGCTTGAGACAATGGCATGTTGATGTTGGTGAACTATCTTTTAGGCTCATCTGGCTTTCGTTGATTTCCCTTTTGCTGTTGTCGGTGTGATGCAGAACCAGAGATTAGGACTGCCCCTATGTGTTGGTCATGACGACTCTTTTGACTGTACACAGCATTTGACTCTTTCTTCCCACTGTAAGGCTTTTTCTGAGCATCAGAAGGTGTAGCTTCTTGAATCTTCCCACTTTTGATGCCAGCTTCGACCCTTTCGCCGGTCAGTATTAGCTCGGTGAACCCGGCTGAAGAGCTTTCGATCAAGTGTTTGAAGAAAGGCCCTGTCAAAGTTCCCATGAAGATGTCAATCAGCTCCCTGTCAGTTAAAGGGGGTTGCACCCTACCAACCAGATCTCTCCACTTTTGGTCGTATCCTTTGAAGCTCTCGTTGGAACCCATGGTCATGTTCTGCAATTGCATACGAGTTGGTGCAAGATCAGCATTGTACTGATACTGCTTATAGAAAGCAGCAGCTAAATCCTCCCAGGTGTGGATGCGAGAACTCTCCAATTGATAGAACCATTCGAGTTGAGTCCCTACCAGGCTTTCTTGGAAGAAATGGATCCAAATATTTGGATCAGTTGTGTATGGTTGAATCTTGCGGACATAAGACTTTAAGTGCATCTTAGGGCAAGAGACTCCATCGTACAATGCAAAGATAGGGACTTTGAAATTTGGTGGGATGACCAATCCAGAAACCAAACCCATGTCTCTTGAATCCAAGCCAGGTATTTGTTGAATCTCCATAGCACTGAGGCGATCCTCCAACTGTTTGTACTTGTCATCAGCGGAGGATATTGTTCCTCGGAGTAGTCAGCTTCAACATCATTGATCTCCAAATTGTGGTCTTCTTCAAGACTATCCCCTATGTTGGATGGAGTTGAAAGATCTGGGGTTTTAGGTCTTCTTCTCAAGTTCAGGATGGTCGCTGCCTTCTTGGACTTCTTCTTCTTGTCTTTGAGAAGGAGAGTTTCAGATCCTCTTGCCCTTTACCCATAGCCAGAAGCATTTGTTGGAATTGAGCGTTTTAAGCTTGGAGATCTTTCACTGTTTGTTCCATATCCATCTTACTGAAATAAACAACAGGAAGATAAGGAGACCTGTATGGGAGAAACCTGTCATGATGCAATGCATGATATGTGGATGCATGTTTCCAAGAATCTCGCGGGGTAAACACAAGAAAATGTTAGAGGTTGAACTTCGATCAACATCTTTTATTGGAGAACTTGGTATCGGTGGATGTCTTTCCACGAGAATCAAGCTCACCATGTCAAGTGGGTCATAGCCCCTGATTCAAGTTGTTGCACTGGATTCTCGACGGTGTTTGTTTAGAGGATAACCCTCTTGCCCCTTGGTAGACATTTGGTTCAACGTGACCCTGCATCGAAAGACCCTCGAGATCCTTGAAATGGTTATTGAAAATGCTATGGTATGATGTTATGATGATATGTACATGTATGCAAAAGTAATCAAGTGTATATACAGGTAATCATATTCACACAAAGCAAACAAGTCCTTAGGTTTAGGCTTGCATGGAGTTTAGGCATTACCCTCTTTCAGTTTAGTTGGTTTAAACTTGTCCTAAAAATAGTAACCGGGTTCTAGAGGATCTCAATATCACTGACTACCCTCAATCAGTCATAATTCCAGTTTAGCAACCTTTTCTTGCGGCCGGAACCATCGCGAGAGTTTAGTCTCAATGAGTGTAGCATACTGCTACTGTTTTATGGCCAAGTTGGATAATTTAAGGTTCTAAGGTCAGTTGGTGCTTAATGACTCCTTAGAAGACCCATATTCTCCTCGTTTCAACACAAGGGATATCGGTACAGACCAAGGTGTCACACCAATGTAGCTACTGCTTCATCTGTGTCGGTCTACGCCGGACAGATCCCTCACAGTTTATTGCTACTTACCTAAAAAAGGTGCCCCCAAATCCGGGTGTAGGATTTACAACAAACCCAAACAAGTAACCCAAAAAGTAAAGCAATCAAAGCAATCAAAGCAAGCATGTAAAGGTGATCTAAAACCCTAAGGTAACCCCACTTTTAGAAATCTCCCCAGCAGAGTCGCCAGTTCTGTGATACGGTGGGAGAACTGACTTGGTTTTGCGTTTGTGTTCGCAAATGTTCGGTTTAGCAAGAGTCGCCACCGACTTTTTATTTTATCCTAAGGAAAGGTCAAAAAGCACAGGAAAGACCTTTGAGATGTTTTCGTGGGTTCGGGGGGTAGATTATGAAAAGGGAAGGTGCTAGCACCCTTTTCATCCATGGTTATCCATGGGCTCTTAGTTACTTGTTTTAGATCACTTGCCTTTGTTTTTCAATTGCTTGAAATGGTGTTTTGTGTGTGTGGTTTTGAAAATGTTTTGAAAAAGATGCCTTGTCTATGCAACCTTTGTAACAATTCATTTGAATGTTTTACAAAGGTATTTGTCTCTTTGAAAAGATGTTTCAATGTTTTTGAAAGTTTGTTTTGAAATTGTGTTGAGATGTGTGTTAGAAAAAATGGCAAGGATGTTTTGCAAGTTTGATCAAGTAACTAAGAGCTATCTACCCTATTTTACTCAAAGATCTTTCTTATGCTTTTTAACCCTTTTAACAGTGTTGTTTCACCATTGTATTTGGTGAACAACCTTGTGTTAGTATGTTGAACGGGACGGGCATTGGGACGTTTGTATAGTCATAGAAGGCAACATATGGGACGTTTTAGCAATGTCGTTTTAGGGACTAGATCGTTTACCGAAGGCAACATCAAGGTTCATTGAGGGACTACGATCTTTTATCGAGGGTCTTTGTTAAAACGCCCATGCTCGAGGGACATGACTATTTTTCGAGGCAACAAGTGAGATTACCCTAAGGGTGCATGTGTGCAAAGTGTGTTTTATTGCATGCATTTGTCTTTGATTTTTAGGTTGTCTACTTGTTGGTTTTATCTTGCCATACACACCTATTTACTAGCATTTGTACAAAATAAAATGCAGAAAGATAAAATCCTACGCTATTACAACCATATCGAAAGGCATAAAAAAAAGAAGAAAAAAAAAGAAGATAAAAGTAAGAAAAATGAGTGTCTTTCGATTCAGGCAGGAGCACCCTTCGATTTGCATTCTGTTGGCTTCCTTCGATTGGGGCCAGCAACAGCAAAGTCATGTCTTTCGATTAGGCTTTGGCACCAGTCAGGTCATATACTTCGATTGGAGGCTGGCACCAGCATGGGAGTGCCTTTCGTCTGAGCCTGGACTTAGTGCAAGTGTGCCTCTGGCTGGGCCTTTCTGCCTTGTTGCCTTCTTCGATTGGGGCCTAGAAGTCAGCATGGTTTTCCTCCTGGTTGTCTCTTTCGTTTGACCTGGAGAAAGAGGGTAGAAGCCAGAAGCTTCGTTCCCTATTTCTTGTTTCCTGTTTCTTTCATTTCAAGCATTAAATGACGTCATGGCCTGAGGCCATGCTAGTATTTATCTTTCAAACAGTTTAATAACTAAAGCTAGTTCAGGCAAACAGCAAGCAAAACGAAAGGGTTAACTTTTAAAAACATGTTAAAAGAGTGGAAATGAAAAGAACAGTGGTATGTACATGTTTCAAACGAACATAAAGATTATTTACATGTTACATCATGAAACGAAAAGTTCAAAGGTAAGAATAACTTACCTTGCTTCAGGATTTGAATGGATGTGGGACTTTGAGGGGAGGCCCAACATTCTGGATTTGACAGAAGGGGCCAACAGTTGTGCTGGGACTGCTGGATTCGAAGGAAGGAAAGAAACAAGTCTTGTGTTTCTTTCCAAACTGGATTCGAAGGATACTGAAGAGTATTTGTTCTTCAGAATCGAAGGAAGCAAGTGTTTGGGATTCTGGGTTTTGATTTCTCAAGTGTTGATGAACTTGAGAGTTTTTTTCTGTGTTTGAGAAACTTTTCTGAAAATTCGTTTCACCTGGCCAAAAGATCCCCCTCACGATTGTGTGGTGGAGGCTCATATTTATAGATGGCTTAGGCTGATGCTTTGGGAGGGAAAACAAAAAATTCAAACAAAAGGGGTATGTTGTATTTGTAGCTTTCGAGGGACAGTGTTTTATTTCCATTTTGGTGCAAGGAATTGGACAGTGCAGGACTGCTGTGCAGCAGTTTTGGAGTTTTATGGACAGTGAATCAGGCCTGAGCCTGGAAGCGCATGTGACTTGGTCAACAAATGCCTTTGGCTTCTCATCCTTTTGTCTTGCCTCCCTAGCCTCACCTTTCGACCAGACTTTCAGTAACCATCTCTTTTTTTCAATCGAAGTGACGTTCGAATGACTTCCCTAGACAATCCTTCGAATGGGCCAAATTAATGCTCTTGGGATGGAAGGCTCAATCGAAGCTTGCAACGCTGGAGAAGTCACTCCCCCAAATGAAAAAGGCGCGCAAGGGCAGGATGTATGATCGAAAGAGGGCAAAAGAGAGGCTTTTTCCTCCTGGATCGAAGGACATCATGAAGAGGGTTTTTTGCCTTGGAATCGAAGGAAGTCTTTGCCTCAGTCGAAGCTTGTGGTCGAAACAAGTTAACTCGAAGGAAGCTGTTGCACAGAACGAAGGATGTAATCCAAGTTGCATTCGAAGGAGGCTCTTGCTCAACTGAAGCTTTCATCCAGGCACACAGAAGGTGAGTGCCCAAACGAAGACTTGCCTTGCAGGAGGTACATGTGACCAGTAGGTCATGGCCTTCGATTGCAAGCATGCAGGAAGCAAAAGACACAAACGAATCCTGCAACAAGAAGTCACATGCACAGGCGAAAGAGGCACGCTAGCATCCATTTTGGGCAATCGAAAGGGGCCAAAAGTCAATCGAATGATGCTGATCGAAAGAGGCCTAAAGGCCAATCGAAAGAGCTGAAACAAAGAGCACTTGTATTTCTCCAATTTTTGTCAAAATAATATTTTTATCTACTTTCTCCCTTTTTGACAGTTTCCTTTTAATTTTGGTATTGGAAAATTCCAAAGTACTTGTGCAAGCTTGAATTTTGGGAATCCTTTGTGAGAGTGGCCTTGATAATTGAGAGGGAAAATTTTGGGGTACAACACAATCCAAACAACTTCGCCAAAGGCGAGAAGTGGACAAGACACTCAGAGGCATGAAGTCTATAGCAGAATGGGAACCCCATGGAATTATTTCACATAGCTATCTTTGCTTTATATCAATTTTTATTTTTATTTTTTTTACGACGACATTTTCTCACTAGAATGCTCGTCTCATTGTACAAAGAATACTTATTCAAATTAATACAAAGATATCCCCTTTGGAAGTGCAAAACCATCTGTTTTTTCTTTTGTTTCTATGTTTTGTTTACAAAAATGTCCAATGATTTATTTTTGAACATATGCATTTGAATGTGATTACTGTTACAAATAAACAGAAAACGGAAAGACAATTACTAATGACCTTAATAAATAGGATAATATCTATCAACCATTCCATAAGATCCCCACAGGTACCTTCTCCAGCAAGAACGAAAGCAAATACATCCTACTACAGAATCGTTAACGTATCCCCAGTATGCATCCTGTCGGTATCAAGCACTCTCATACCCCTGACAGAGCAAAACTTCCAACTACCACTCCAGAGGTTCCCCAGTGAAAGTGGCCCAACTTCTCAGGTTTCCCCAGCAGGATTCCACAAAGTCTACAAGCAGTGTCTGACGTTTCCCTTCTACAATAGAGTTTATTTCTCTAATTATTGGAAATCCACCCGTCAGTGCTTCAGAAAGGATTTATTTGCCCCGCTTCCAGCAACACTATGGCACAAACAATCTTTAAGTCCATACATTTGCATTCATACGTCATAGCATTGACAACACAAGTACATACAGTACAATCTCATTTATTTTGAGAAACAACATTATACCATGCATTGCATACATCATGACATGGCATACAACTAACTCTTCACCTTTTCAAGAAAAAATTAATCGACATGAAATTATCATCAGCAAAATTCCAACGGACGAATACTTTTAAACAAGAAAAGACTGGTCGACCATCTACATAATAAATTTTTTCCAGATTCTTACTGGTTCAGATAAATCTCTCAACGGTTTATTCTGATTTGTTTCCAGATTATTACTGGTTCATATAAATCTCTCAACGGTTTATTCTGATTCGTTTCCAGATTCTTACTGGTTCAAATAAATCTCTCAACGGTTTATTCCTGATTCGTTTCCAGATTCTTACTGGTTCAGATAAATATCTCAACGGTTTATTTTGATTCGTTTCCAGATTCTGACTGGTTCAGATAAATCTCTCAATGGTTTATTCTAATTCGTTTCTAGATTCTTACTGGTTCAGATAAATCTCTCAACGGTTTATTCTGATTCGTTTCCAGATTCTTATTGGTTCAGATAAATCTCTTAATGATTTATTATGATTCGTTTCCAGATTCTTATTGGTTCAAATAAATCTCTCAACGATTTATTCTGATTCGTTTCCAAATTCTTACTGGTTCAGATAAATCTCTCAACGGTTTATTCTGATTCGTTTTCAGATTTTCATTGGTTCAGATAAACCTCTTAACTGTTTATTCTGATTTGTTTTCTGTTAAAATCAAGTTCAGACTTTCTGTCAACAATCATCTTTGGATGGCATCTATAATCCCATCCACGATAACTCCCCATCATTTCTCCAAATGGCATCTTTAAGCCCATTCCCTACACAATCAACCAGCGCATCATCGAGTGCAAATTTTTGGGCACTCTAGTGTTCAATCATCTTCTACTCTCAAGCCAAGAACGAGAAACATGTCAGTCTCGCTTTTCAAGTTCAAGAAGTTTAAACAAGGGCAACTGTTATACCCCAAAATTTGCCCTTCCATTTTTCACTCAAAATGCTATCCCAGGGTTTCTCATTTGGCTCAAAAGTTGACCAAGCAGATTCTCTTCCTAGGCAAACAATCAGCAATTAGGGTTTTGCACTTCTCCAAGGGAGTTGAGTCATCAAGTTTTCAAATAGGTCTTCATATCTCCTCAGATTTGCTTAAACCAGTTTTCAAACCACGCAGTACAAGTTTGCTCAACCATTGGTTCAGATGACTGAAAATGACTACAGCAACCCCAAAATCAATCCTTTTGGCGAGAACAAATTCAAGCGATTGTAACTTCTTCCTTATTCATTGTTTGTGAGCGTTTTTCCTTACGTATGATTCTTCCTGATGCCACCTCAAATTTCTTTTCACGAGTCAAGAGCTGATTATGCGTAGAAGATCACCGAAATTCGAATGCTTTAGAAGTCGCATATTGAATTTTAACCTAATTTCAAATAACGGCCGTCTGATTGTTTTTTCTTCAAATTACAAAAAAAACTTGAGACGGTTATTTTTGCATATTGTCCTAAGTGATGTCATCAACAAACTCTCTTCAAGGATCTAGGCCGAATTTAGGCTTAAAAGGCTATGAAAAGTTGGTGAAAACGCTACGGGTCATTTTGTGGTTTAGAATGTTCTTAAATCCTAAGTTTAGTTCATGTCCTAATTGTGTCCTCAATACTTTTGCTTGTATGATGAGATCATTCATGGTATAGAATGTTAGGTGCAGGATTTATCGGATATTTTGTGGGTTAGTTCAAGTCATGGGTGTTTGAAGCTTTGGCGATTATTTGAATTAAAATGTATTTTTGATTAATGTTCTCGAAGAATTGATGGCTCTTTCAAGAATGGTTCAAGGATTCAGTTGCATCCATCATTTGAAATATTAGGGCTAATCATGTTTGAAATATTCGCTTTCAAAATCAAATTTCATTCAGGTGGACAATGTTGAGCCATACAAATCAGCATCATTTGAAGCTCAAATTTATTTTCAATAAATAGTTTGTATCAAGTATTCAATAATTCGGAAGGATTTACCCGAAACTCAAAAATTCAATTCCAACTCAACGGTCATCATCCAAGTTTTCAAATAAACTTCAAGGTTACATTGATTTATGTTGCAAAAAAAAACACAAACAGTTTCAGAATATACTTCAAAGAGGATTACAATTTAAGATACAAATCACATTTTGTCTTGTTTACAAAAGGAAAAGGAAAGAAATATTGTTTCTTCGTTCGCTTCACCTTCAAGAAACTCATTGTTTTTCAACCTTGATCGCCCAATTCTCAGTTGCACATGAAACAAAAAAAAAGAGAAAGTTAGCAAGTATGGGAAAGATTCAAGAACTATTTGTTTAGAATGAATTTTTTCTCATCATAAGGGTTATGCTTGGAATCAGAAAATTAAGAGGTCATGTGTTAAAGCTCAAAGCCTCATACAAATCAATTTCAATCATGGGCTTTCTTTTCTATTTGCAAATCACAAAGATAAATCTCGGTTCACAAAAGAAAAGAGGTGGTTTAAATGAAATCACAATGGGCAAATACAAGTTAGCAGCATCACAGATCAAAGATTAAAGCCCAACAAAAGCCTCAATTTTGTCCTATCATCGGCCCAAATAAATATGCTCATTGCAAATCATAAAACATGTTTTTTTTTATTCACAAATACAGCAAATAAGACAAAGAGAAAAGTAATGCACTGCTGCCCAAAAACCTGCTAACAAAACAGCCCAACAATTGCATAAAATAGGCAACATAAAGTTTGCAGCAATAAAGATATAAGAGCAACATGCCTCAAGTGTTCAAACTGGCCAAACATTTCCCCCCAAAATGTCATCACACTACTATGATAAAAAGGGACAGAAACATCAAAAGCAAGGGGGTAGACAACAATAGGAAGATCACTAAAAAACACAAAATCATCAGAGTTCTTTGTTTCAAACAACAATATCACTAAAAAACACAAACAAAAAAACAAAATCATCAGAGTTTTTTTTTGTTGTTTCAACAGCAACCATCACCGAAAAACATCCTCATCATCATCATTTTCCATACATATCCCTTCAGAATCTAAAAAGGAGAAAGAAGGAGAAAGGAGACTTCCCTGTCAAACGAAAGCCAATGGCGAGAGCGATTAAGGAACTAAAAGTGGACAGAGATAGCAGCATAAAAAGTTCAAAGGGATCGTTCATAAAGCTCCAATCCTGTAAGTCTTGCTTCCCGATCTCATGAGCACATTGCCGCTTTTCTTTGCTTTTATTTAATTTCTGAACTTTCTTTACGATACTGCTTCATTTCATTTCCGTAACTGTATAAGCATAAAAAATAACTAAATAAAAAAGGAAGCAGTTATACAGTAAACCCTAAAAACACAACTTACCTATTCAACCTCTCTCTCTCGCTATCGTCTCTAGCCTCAGACCACATCAAGGCCTCCCTCTGTCCTTCTCTGCTCGCAGTAACTACCAACCTCCCCCTCCAACTCACCGTCTTCTCCTTCGTCCAATCCAACATTGAGTCCCTAGTCCTCAAGATCGCTTACTCGATCCTTGTCGGTAATGGATCCGCCTTCGATGTTCCGTCTTGTTCTGCTGTTAACCAGCTTTATGTTCTTGAACTCGACCGTTTTGTTCTAAAAGATAAATCGTCTCTTAGTCCTTTTGCTAATATCTCCAATGTTCAAAAAACCTCCAATACCACCTTCATGCATTAACATGATAGATGTTAGGTTTGAAGAAAGAAGAAGTGATCGATTTTGTTTAGCAGAGAGGGAGAGCGAATAATCGAGTTAGTGGAGAGAGGAAGAGGAATCATTAGTGATGATGATTTGTTTGAGGAAAAAAGGAGATGAATGGTTTAAGATAGGATGTTGGTGATGATACGAGATTTGTATAGAAAGGGAGAGTTTTGTTTTTTGTTTTACGGTACAACATCAAAAAAAGAGTTTAACACTAACAGTATTAATCAATTTCCTGTCCCAATAAAACACAATAATTAAGACATTTCCCTTCCCAATAACACTCCCCGCGGTGCGCCATCACCTTTAGGTTTCCAAACCTTTTTCCTTGTTCATTCCAAACCGGGTCAGCCTTTAATGGGCTTGCAGGCCCAATTCGTTATCTTGTTCACCCTTTTGTTTTAATTGAAGTTTAATGATAATGAATGAATAGAACAACTCAGTTGGCAAGGTATCATTGGCTCTAACCTAGATGACACGGGTTCAACCCATGTTGGGGTTTGTTTTTTCTTCTTCTTGATTTCTTTATGTTTTTGATAAGAAAACTTAGTTTAGTTAGTCTCTAGTTTTAATTAATTTTCTGTTTTTCTTGATTTTTAAAAAAATTTATAATGAAAATTAGTTTAGTTAATCTTTAGTTATAATTTTAAAACTCAATTAAATGAAGAATATATAATTTCAAATAATTAATTTTTTTTAGTACTTTGTAAATAAATTTGTCAACATTTTTTATATAGTTTAATAAACTTTCTTCTAAAATATTTAGTTTATACATAATAAAATTCAAATAAAAATAATAGAATAGATTCTTTATTTTCTTTCCAAATTTTTCACAAACAAAAACACCAAGAAATTTTATTTCCATACTTTGTTAATTAATTTTTACTTCATAGATTGTTGTAGTTTTAATTAATTGTACGACTTGATTTGGTTGTATTGATTGCCTATTTGGACTTTTCATCGCATTGATCCATCCTCATTTGTAAATTTGTACTTCCCATTCCCGAAAACTTTGTAATAGCGTAGAATTTCAATTCCCGCAATTTACTGTTTTCTTTATACTGTATAGTAATTAGGCGTGTATGGCAAGATCAAAAAATCAATCGTTAGTTAACCTAATTTCAAAGATCAAATTAACTTGAATCAAACACACTTCTTCACACGCGCACCTCTAGGGTAACCTCGCTCGTTGCCTAGGAAATACAGTGATTTCCCTCGAGTATGGGATGTTTTAGCAATGACCCTTCGATAAAAAAGATCGTAGTCCCTCGATGACCCTCGATGTTGCCTCCGGTAAAACGATCTCGTCCCTTACAAAAATTGCTAAAGTGTCTCATAAGTTGCTTTCGATGACTGTAAAATTGACCCACGCCCGTCCCTTTACATCCAACGATGGGGCTTCTTACCAAATTAATGGTAAGATAGCAACATTAAAAGAAGGAAGAAAAGAACATTGGAAACCTTTCGAGTAGGTAGATTCGCTCCTAGTTACTCGCTTGCTCACGACAAAAACATTTTTACACCAACACTTTCATCTCAAAACATTTTCAAAAAAAACAAGACCATTTTGTATACGTTCTTATAAAGACGAGAACCATTGCAAAACATCTTTTCAAAACACTTTCCAAAAATACAATCCACAAACACATCTTTGAACCATCTTTCGAAATAAAAATATGTACGCGTTCTTATAGAAACGAGAGCCATTACAAATAGATTTTTCAAAACACTTTCAAAGCCCACACCACAAGCACACTGTCAAAACAAAAGCAAGTGATCTAAACGATTAACTAAGAGCCCATGGAAAACCATGGATGAAAAGGGTTCTAACACCTTCCCTTTTCATAATCTACCCCCCGAACCCGAGAAATAATCTCGAAAGGTCTTTCCTGTGCTTTTTTACCTTTTCTTTTGGATAAAAGAAAAGTCAGTGGCGACTCTTGCTATCTGCATAAATGCGATCAAAGCGCAACACACCAAGTCAGTTCTCCCACCGTATCACACCCAGGAAATACCTTTGAGATTTATTTCTTGAGTTCGGGGGATAGATTATGAAAATGGAAGGTGTTAGCACCCTTTCCATCCATGGTTTTTCATGGGCTCTTAGTTACTTGCTAGATCACTTGCTTTTGTTTGAAATTATGCTTTGTGTGGTTTTTGAAATTATTTTGTAAAGAGGCCATTGTTTAGGAAATCTTTGTAATGATTCTCATTCGTAAGAATGTATACAAAGATGTTGATCTTTTGAAAATGTTTTCAAGTTTGTAAGATTTTTTGAAAGTGTAGGTGCTTGTTTTGAAAATTGCAAGGATGTTTTGTTTGAAATTGAGCAAGTAATTAGGAGCATTCTACCTACTCAAAAGTCATTTCCGTTCATTTTCTTTTCCTTTAACATTGTTATTTTACCATTGATTTGGTAAGTAACCCTATCTTTGGATGTAAACGGGACGGGCGTGGGTCATCGTATAACCATGATTAACGATGTTGCAAGGTATCTTATCATTCTCTTTAGGGACTAAGATCATTTGGAAGGCTACTTATATAGCATCATCGAGGGACTATGATCTTGTATTTTGCTTGTTTTTGCTAAGATACCTCACATGGAGGATGATGTTAATGGTGTTACAGTTCTGTAACAGGGTGTGGGATCAGTTCTAAATGATGTTTAGAAGCTTTAGAAACAAAAATGCTTGAAAACGCACGAGGGAGTTATGAGTTTCAAGTTTTTGGTCAGTTTATGTGAAAATGGAAGTATGAGATGTGTTTGTGATTTCTAGCTATTTTCAGGGCTTGAGCATTCGTGTCTTTGGTGCAAATAGTTTGTATATCTATAAGCAAAAGGATTGGAGTGGTTTTGACAATCAGAAGTACAAGTTTTTAGCTTTTGGCTAGGTTACTTGATTTTGAAGAAAAGAGGGAAACCGAGTTTCAATGTGAGGTACAAGCATGGGCTGGGTGATTGTAAGTGTCTAAACCATTTCTCGTGAGTTATAGGACTTGTGTGATTAGAAGAGAACAAGTGCAAGTCTCAAGAACAATTTTTGTGCAAAAAAGCACTTTATCAAAATGGCAATGTTCACTTTCTTCCAAAAATGGATATAAAGCATGTTCATGCATTGAATGCTTGAAATGAGACCTCTAACAGCTGTGTAAACCATTAATTATAGAGTGACTAACAAGTTTAAGGCCTGCAAAGTAGATTTTATGCAACATAGTTTGAATTTTGAATTTGGTTTATCACAAAATGACTTGTAATTCAAGTGATAAAACCCTAACTTCATCTCTTCGATTCTCCCTACTCAAAAATGATCTCAAGGAGTTCTTGGACATTTTAGAAAGCTTGAAATGTGATATACAACCCATATTTGAATTGATTTTGAATATTCCCCTTGGAACTATATGAAAAAGTTCCATGAAGTTGGGTCAAAATTCCTGACTAAATTAGGGCAAAATTTCACTAAATGTTTTGTTTCATGACCACATGTTCATAAAATTATAACGAGATCCACGAACTTTTGGAAGAAGTTGTGTGAAGCAAAGTTATAGATTTCATGGAGATATACAACTTCCATGTTGGAAGTTTCTCTTGAATCATCTTGCATCATGGTGAAAAATGTGTTCAAAGTTGTGTAAAAACATGAAATTTTCAACACTTAGAAAAATTTCTAAGTTTAGAAATTTTGACTTTTCAAAATGCAATCTTGACTTTTTGATTTCTTGATGAAGAAGTTTCATATTTTGACATGTTTTGATGAATTGTGATCTTTGGCATTTGATTTTGACCAAAAAGTCAAAGTTTGACTTTTCAGTATATAGTTGACTTTTAATCAGTTGACTGAAAAATTCATCTGTCAATCCAATGGACTTGCAATGTTTTGAACCATGTCATTAGGTCAAAATGATGCAATTGGAATCTTGAGATCATGCCTTAAACCAATTGATCATTTGCTAGGTCAAAAATCAGAAATTGCCCTTTCCCAGTCAAAACCCTAATTTTGACCATTTTGCCCTTTTGGTGATTTGATCAAATTTCTTGAGGGATTATGGTCCAAACTTGATCAAATGATACATATGGGTTTAAGATGTTGATGTGGCTCAAAAATTATGAAGATTGAATATAAATTGGCCATAGTTGACTTTTTCCCCAACACAACTGATTTTTAGGTCAACTGCTCAATTGACTGAGCAAAAGTGTGATTCAAAGCTTGAAACTTGACATGAGTCATCTTGGGGGTCCATAATGATCCATGAAAACCATATGGGGCATTGGAAGTGCAAAAATCCTTGTGCAAACTCAAACCCTAATTTTGGTCATCAGTGCTTAAGGAGGTGTCTTGAGTTGATCAAACCCTAGTGCAGTCTTGAGCTAAGGAGATCTTGTGAGCAAATTCTTGATAAGTGAGAGGGAAAATTTTGGGGTACAACATCCCTCCAGGTCTGTCGGAAAGCCAACTTGGGCATTCAATTGGGTTGGGATTTTCTAGCCAAATTATTCCTACTTTTACCCCAAGTGTTATTGTTATTATGAGGCAAAAAATAGATGAATGCAACCATGAAATGGTCAATATGCTCACTCAATAGATGAGTCTAATATTAAGACTATTAATTTAAAATCTGATGCAGAGTTATCAGGCATTAGCAGCTCAGATGACTCAAATGGGAGATTTTTTGGGTGCTCCCAGAGTGCCAATTCGATAGGATGCACCCCCACCATGTGAGGTACCAGTGCAGTACGAGGAAGTTTTCAATGAAGAGGTCGAACAGGATCCACTGACTCCTCCACGTGTCGACCCCATACTTAGGGTAGTATAACACCTCCAGCAGAAATAGCAAACCAAAACTAAAATATCGACTAACTGGTCAGTCAGGTTCGATGTGAAACAATGGTTGAGGAACAAAACCTAGAAGCCATTATCGAATGAATAATGGTTAGGAATGGGATGTGTAATACAGTGGGAGAGCTGACTTAGTTTTGCATTTTATCGCAAATGTTGCGGATAGGAAGAGTCGCCACCGGCTTTTCTTTTATCCCATAAAGAAAGGGTGAAAAAAACAAGAAAGACCTTCGAGATTTTCTTGAGTTCGGAGGGTAGGTTATGAAAAGGGAAGGTGTTAGAACCCTTTTCATCTATAGTTATCTATGGGCTGGAGCACCCTTTGAATCTGAATGAGTATTAGGATGGCATCCGTGTCTGGAGCGTATCTGAACTGTATCTGAAAACCTTGAACATTGTTAATGGTAGTTGTTAACCTTATCCTGAAAAGGGTAAAATGTTAGCTAAAATGCAAAGTCATGTTGTATAAGATGCAAGGTATAATGCATTCATGTTATCAATGTTTATGATATATGGATGCGATGTATGTATATGTGATCTAGTCTACTGCACTGTTGTTGGATTAGAGAAAGTAAATCCCTGACTGTTGCTGAGGATATATAGTGTAAGTCTTCATGTCGTGAAGTTGAAGTGTTGATTAATTTCCACTTAGAGAAATAAACTTTGTTGTAAGGGAAATGTTGTGTACTTCTTGTAAAATCCTGTTGGGAAATCTTGAGAAAATGAACAACTTCTACTGGGGATTGATAACTGGAAGCTTTGTTCCGCTGGGGATTAAACTACACACTGTGGGGTTCTATGGAAATAGCTTAGAGAGATTTCCCTATCTTAAAGCCATCAGTGGTTGTCTCTTTATTTTGTTTATTTGTAAACAGTAATTATGTTCAAATGCATATGTTCAAAAATGAATCATTGGACGTTTTTGTAAATAAAACACAAGAGTGAAGAAAAACATATAGTTTTGCACTTTCAAAGGGATATCTTTGTATTGACTTTGGGTAAGAATTTTTGTACAATGAGACAAACATTCTAGTAAGAGAATGTCGTCGTAAAAAATGAAAATTTTGATACAAAGAAAAGATAGCTATATGAAATAATCCCAAGGGGTTCCCATTCTGCTATAGCTTTCATGTCTCCGAGCATCTTAGATATTTGTTGCCTTGTCCGAAGCTGATTGAATTGATCAAACCATCGAGTTTGCAGGTTGTCTGTAAGGTGATCCAACGGGACATAGTCATACGCTTTAAATCCCTAACTTTTGCCTGGACCACCCTTTCGGGTTTTCAGTCCACCGGGATACCCTTTTTTGCCCAAGCTTCCCTTTCGGGTTTTCAACTTGCCGGGTATACAAATTTTTTTGTTTTATCCTAATTTTTGCCCGAACCTTTTTGGTTCGCCGGGATGCCCTTGTTTTGCCTAGGTGTGTCAACCTAGCAGGTCTCTTATGCGTAGTATCTTTTGACTATGTCTGCATTTGCAGGGTGCGACAGGTCGTTGCCATCCAAGGTGGTCAAGATCATTTCCCCACCAGAGAATATGCTTTTGATTACAAATGGTCCTTCATAGGTAGGAGTCCATTTGCCCCTGGGATCACCATGCGGTAGTATGATATGTTTGATCACCAGATCCCCGACTTGATACACTTGGCGTCTGACCTTTTTGTTGAAAGCCTTGATCATTCATTTTTGATACATTTGACCATGACAGACAACAATAAGCCTTTTCTCATCAATCAAGTTTAGTTGATCAAGTTAAGTCTGGATCCAATCTTCTTCATTCAGCCCTGTATCCTTCATAATTCTTAGAGAGGGGATCTGGACCTCAATAGGCAAGACAGCCTCTATGCCATATACCAGAGAGTAGGGTGTTGCCCCAGTTGATGTGCGTGTTGTGGTACGATACCCGTGAAGAGCGAATGGTAGCATCTCATACCAGTCTTTGTATATGATTGTCATTTTCTGTATGATCTTCTTAATGTTCTTATTTGCGGCTTCAACAACACCATTCATCTTCGGCCGGTAAGGGGAAGAATTGTGATGCTGGATCTTGAACTGCTCGCACAGGGCGGTGATCATGGTATTATTTAGATTCGTACCATTGTCTGTAATGATCCTCTCTGGGATATTGTACCGGCAGATGAGATTATGTTTAATGAACCGGTCTACAACATTCTTGGTGACAGAAGCAAAAGAGGCTGTCTCAACCCATTTTGTAAAATAGTCAATGGCCACTAAGATGAAGCGGTGTCCATTAGAGGTCGTTGGCTTGATTTCCCCAATCATATTGATACCCCACATAGCAAAGGGCCAAGGAGCAGTCAAGACATTTAGAGGAACCAGAGGTACATGCACCTTGTCAGCATAGATCTGACACCTATGACAAGTTCGAGAGTGTTGATAGCAATCTGCTTCCATGGTAGACCAGTAATAGCCTGCCCGTAGGATTTTCTTTGCCATAGTATGCCCACTGGAATGGGTGCCAAAAGCGCCTTCTTGTAACTCAGCCATGATCTTTTCCGCTTCAACCTTGTTTACGCATCAAAGTAACACAGAGTCATGGTTGCGTTTGCAGATAATTCCATTACTAAGAATTTAGATGAGAGTCTCCTTAAGAACTTCTTATCATTGACTGAAGCTCCTTCTGGATATTCTTGGGCCTCGAGATACCTCTTGACTTCGTGAAACCAAGGCTGGTCCACTACTTCTTCAGTATTAATCTCGTGATAATGAGCTGGTTCATCCATTAGTTCAATGGTGATTTGGGGGGCCTTATTATCCCATTTAAGTTTAAACATGGATGACATTGTGGCTAGTGCGTCTGCTAGCTGATTTTCTTCTCGCAGGAAATGCTCGAAGGTAATCTTCTCAAAGTGTGGGAGCAATGTCAACACATGTTCTTTGTAGGGGATAAGGTTAGGGTGTTTGGTGTCCCATTCCCCTTTGATCTGGCTTATAACGAAAGCTGAATCTCTGAATAAATTTAAGGATTTAATCCCCAAATCTATGGCAGCTTTGAGACCAAAAATGCACGCTTCGTATTCAACCATGTTGTTTGTACAATTGAAGCAGAGTCTTGTAGTAAAGGGAGTATGACACCCTTCGGGAGAAATGAGTACAACACCAATACCATTTCCGAGTGCGTTGGATGCCCCATCAAAAACCAGGGTCCATCGGGATCCTTGTTCAGGTCCGTCATATGGCCTGAATTCTTCACAGTTGTTTACCATCATAATGTCTTCATCCAAAAATTCGAACTTCATGGACTGGTAGTCTTCCACAGCTTGGTGAGCAAGATGATTAGCTAATACACTTCCCTTTATTGCCTTTTGGGTAGTATACTGAATGTCATATTCTGTTAGGATCATCTGCCATCTCGCTATTCTCCCAGAGAGAGCAGGTTTCTCGAAGATGTATTTCATTGGATCCATTTTAGATATCAACAAGGTAGTATGGGTCAGCATATACTGTCTTAGCCGGCGAGCAGCCCATGCCAGAGCGCATTAAGTTTTATCGAGCAGTGAATATCTTGTTTCACAGTCGGTAAACTTTTTTCTCAGGTAATAAATAGCATGCTCTTTTCGGCCAGACTCGTCATGCTGCCCCAGCACATACCCCATTGAATTTTCCAAAGCAGTCAGATACATGATCAATGGTCTTCCCTGGACTGGTGGCATCAAAACAGGAGGCTCTTGTAAGTACTCTTTGATCTTGTCGAAAGTGGTTTACCACTCGTCATTGCATTTGACTACTTGATCTTTCTTCAGTAATTTGAAGATTGGTTCACAAGTAGCTGTCGGGTGAGAAATGAATCTGGCAATGTAGTTTAAACATCCCAAGAATCCTCTGACTTCCTTCTCAGTACGAGGAGCAGGCATCTCTTATATCACTTTCACCTTGGCGGGATCCACTTTAATACCTTTATTGTTGACGACAAAGCCTAGGAGTTTACCAGACCTTACTCCAAATGTGCATTTATTTGGGTTCAACCTCAGCTTGTACTTCTTTAACCTCTCAAACAGTTTCTGTAAATGGTCAAGATGCTCTTCTTTTGTTTGAGATATAACTATCATGTCATCCACATAGACCTCTATTTTGTGATGTATCATGTCGTGAAATAGAGCTACCATGGCACGCTGATAGGTTGCCCAACATTCTTCAGTCCGAATGGCATAACCTTGTAGCAGAATGTGCCCCACTGTGTGACAAAGGTTGTTTTCTCCATGTCCTCAGGCGCCATTTTGATTTGGTTGTAGCCTGAGAAACCGTCCATGAAGGAAAACACTTTATGCTGTGTCGTATTGTCAACTAGAATGTCAATGTGGGGAAGTGGGAAATCATTCTTAGGGCTTGCCCAATTCAAATCTTTATAGTCCATGCACATTCGTACTTTGTCGTCCTTTTTGGGTACGAGAACAACATTGGCAACCCATTGCAGATAAGAGGTGACGGCCAAGAATCCAGCGTTGAATTGCTTCATGACTCCTGCTTTGATCTTCTCCGACATATTTGGTCGCATACGACAAACCTTTTGCTTTACTGGTGGGCAGTCCTCTTTTGTAGGTAGACGATGTACTATGATATCTGCATCCATTCCTGGCATGTCTTCGTACAACCAGGCAAAGACCTCAACATAATCATGTAGCAACTGAATCAGATGCTCTTTGACACTGGGTTCCAGATTGGCACCCACCTTGACCTCTCTTTTGTCTTCTTCGGTACCTAGGTTGATTGTGTCCACTGGTTCCTCATGGGGCTCAATGGTCCTCTCTTCTTGTTGTACTAACCTGGCAAGTTCCCCTGGTACTTCACAATCTTCCTCACCTTCATCTTCGGCTTGGTAGATTAGATTTTTAGAGTCACAAAAAGCCATAGCAGAACCGTTACCCATGGGATCCCGAATGGATGTAGAACTGCATTGTGAATGTGAGTGTGTGTAAGAGTATATCTATCTTTGAAAGAAATGAAAATGTAAAAAAGAAAAATAATGAGCACAAAGTTTGTATGCAAAAACGTCCATGATTCATTGATGTCATATGGAATGAGATAATAACCCTTATAAATGGACCATTGTGCCTCGGGTAAGGTACAAGGTTTTAAGAGTCTAAATTATTCTAATATTACAGATTCATCAAAATGTAAAGACAAATTATTGTGGGATAAAAGTGATCGGGACAAAATCTCTAGCCTCCCAGTTGCTGAGCCCTCCACTGACAGTTGGGAAAATCCAATCCTCCAGGTTGTAGTTGTCTTCGTCCTCCTCCACGGCGTTGACTTGGTGGTTGTTGATATTCAAGGGTGGTCCTCCGGCACGAGCGCGGGGTATAAATTTCTGGGCACCTGAAGTGAAACCTAGACCAAATTTGTCAGATTTGTATGGGATATCTGGGAGTTGTCCCCAAATAGTGCACCCACCTTCTTCTATCACTGCCTTGGCATCCTTCAAAGATGACATCTTGAGTGGAGGCCTTGTGATCTTGGGAACTTGAGACACAACCTTGGTTACTGCCACATCTTGCGGGACTTCTTCAAAGTGTTAGAATGAAGTTTCAATAAATTCACCATCTAACTCCACACATCTGAAGGAATTTAGATGGCTGACCATTCTTCTCCATGAACAGTGATGATCTTCCCTTGGATGGGATATTTCAACATTTGGTGCAACGTAGAAGTAACAGCACCAGCATTGTGAATCCATGTTCGGCCTAGCAAGCAGGAATATGAAGGGCGAATATCCATTACATAAAAAGTTGAGTCAAATGTTTGGGTTCCAACCTTTATGGGGATATCCACTCCCCCATGCACTATCCTTTTTGAGTCGTCAAAGAGCCTTACTACTATGATGCTCTATTTCAATGTCAATCTCTCACAGTCAAGCCTATCAAGAGCCTTTTTAGGCAGAACATTCAGAGACGAATCGGTGTCAACCAAAACATGAGCCAAAGTCATGCCCCTGCATTCGACTGAAACATGCAAAGCCTCATTATGCTTCCTTCCTCTTGGTGTTAAATCAGCATCCGAAAAACCTAAACCATTATCTGCAGTCAAGCTGGCTACGCATTCTTGGAACTGATCGACAGATGTTTCTTGGGGTATGTTGTACCCCAAAATTTGCCCTCTCATATTTCTCAAAACATTGCAAAAAAAATCTCCAAGTGGCTCAAGCTTGCTCAAAAGTTGGACAAACAATCATCTCCTAAGGCAGTCAACCCCAAATTAGGGTTTTGTGTTGCATCAAATTCCTTGAGTTCAAATGACCTCAAGTGCTCCCCAATGTCCTAATATGTTCTCAAGGTCATCCATGTCAAATTTCAAGCCTTGCAGAGGAAGTTTGGTCAGTCAATTGCTCAAAGGGTCCAAAAATCGACTGTGCTAGGGCAAAAGTCAACTGTGACCTTTTAAATAGTCAAACTTCAATATTTTTTGTCAACATTATAATTTTGAAGGATATTTCATCATTTTATCAAGGGTTGATCATGATTCATCAAGGATTGCTCAAAATTCATCAAGATTCAAAAGTTGCTAAATTAGGGTTTTGTAGGAAAAGTCAACTCAACTTTAACCAAGCATAACTTTCTCATACTTTATGAGAAATGACCCATCCAAAGCTCATTTTGAAGAGGATGCAATTTCCTACAATCCATATTCATACCCCAAGATCAAGAAATGCACTCACAAGAAGTTATAAACTTGGACATTATAGGTCATTTTTGAAAGTCAACAAAAACACCTTTTTTGTCAAGGCTTATAACTTGAGCATGGAATATCAAAATGAGATGAGACCAAAAGGGTTGGTTATAGGACATCCCAAGATTTCTAAAAAGTCCAAGAACACTTCCAAAAGTTCAAAATTGAAGAAGTTATGCATTGTTGAAGTTGGGCATTTTTGCAAAATTGCCAAAAGTCAACTATCCCCAAAACTTCAAATTTTGTCAAAAAGGCCCATTCTTTTCCACTTGATTTGATCTTTCCCCATTGCACACGTGTCCTAGCTTCAGCCTTGAGATCATATTTCTTTTTTATTATTTTATTTGATTTTTTATTGAATTAATTCATTTTAAAATCAAATTAAATCATGTAAAATCCAAATATTGATTACTTGAGATCTTTTTGGTTGTTTTAGGTCTTAATAATCATCATGATCAGCATCAAATTCGTATCTTATCATATCATGTACAAAAAGATGGATTTTTTACAAATTAGGCAAGCTTTCAAAAGTGAATCAAATCAAATATGTAATGCATTGATGTGGAAGATTCAAGGCATATTTGTTAACCTAATGCATTCCACATTACATAAGCAAGAGAGGCACACAAAATTGAGGGTTGGAGGCTGCAAGAACAAGCAAAGAAAAACTTGAAAAAGTGGTGAAAAAGTGAGAATTCAAAATCATAGCAAGAGAGATTTTCAGAAGCAAAGAGCTATCCCAATCGATTGCTGGGTATTCACTCAACCTTCTGGGATCAAAAGCAAGCATTTTTTGACCTCTTATAGCGTTGTAAGTATCACGTTTCTTGGCCCTGCGTTCGAAATCATAGCTCTCTATTTTTGTATCATTCTGGCAAATCATGAACATATTTGTGATTCTTATGAGATTTCTAAGCTTTTGGCAATACTTAATTTGATTTATATGGAATGTAAGCTCATAACAGCATGGCTAGGGTTTCATGTTGGATTTTAGGGATTTGCGTTTCAGGTGAAATTGAATCTCGTGATAGACATGGTTGCACTCAGGAGAGGGAGACGAACATAACCATGCCTTTGGAGGCCGTTTTTATGGCCTGGAATTAATTTTGGGATCGACCTGCGCATTTAGCTGTGGATCCAAATCCGCAGGTAAAGTTACAGGGGCTGGAGGTTGGGGACGATGGCGTGTCATCTCCCCAATGGCTGGTTCAAATAATTCGCGCATTCTGTTTGTTTATGATCCATGAGAATTGTTTTGTTTTATTATATATTATTCTTATTATATAAACAGATGAAGCACAATGGCTTAGTGGAAGCAAGCGTTGGCAATGACCAACTGGACCTGGGTTCGAATCCCAGGTCCTCCAAATTTCTCAATGCATTTTTTCTTCAAGTGATCCTGTGTGTCTCCAAGCGTGAAGCTCATCATGCGTCCTCAAGCATCTGATGGCCAGATGGCCATAGGCCAAATCTGGTGATCCAGAATTGATGGTCCACCATGGATCCAGTCAACCAGCGCGTATGGAATCCAGAAAGTCAAACAGGGCCAACGCCTAATGGGCCATACAATTGCTATCCTGACCCCCTTTTCAGGCCCATACACTTCTAACTCTCTCTATTTTGTTTATTTTTGTTTTAATTATTTTATAATTTTTTATTTAATCAACTAACCAATCATTTTTTTTCTTTATAAAATTAAAACAAAAAAAAATATTTTCTTTATTAAATTAAATTTTAGTATTTTATTTTTTATTAACAAATTTAATTAATTTAGGCCACTAATTAGAATTAACTTTAATATATTTCTTTGTAAATAATTAAAACAAATTAGACTTAATTAAGTTTTTTTTACTAACATTGATTTATTTTATTTTATTTCTTTAAATACCAAAAAAAACAAAAAATATTTATTTTCATTAATTAATTAATTAATTAATTAATTAATTTATTAATTAATTTAGGATAGTTTCTTTCTTAAAATAAAAACAAACATTTTTTTTCTTTAATAACAAAGGGTCAAAACCCTAGAACTCGCACTCTATTTATTTTCCGCACGCGATCTATTTTTTCAATATTGTACTTATTCCCGGTTTGTAATAACTTAATAGGATTTTTATTTATTTATCACTTTATTTATTTTTCCGCATTTAAATTTCAAAGTGTTGCTTTTGGCGATGTAAATACCCGACACCTTGTAATTTAATTTCCGCAATTTATTTTCCGCAAAATATAACTGTTAGATGTTTGATAATAGGAACACATGACAAGAATGAATGTTTAACCTAAAATCAACTTAGATCACCTTTAACATGTACAAAGATAAAAATAAATTGAAAACGACACACTCGCACATGCGCACTCTTAGGGTACACCCCACTTGGTTGCCTTCGTAACATGCTCATTGAGTATAGGTCACTTTAGAGGTCACCCTCTTGTCCAAAGATCATAGTCGCCTCGAAACGGTTGCCTCAGATATTGTTGCCTCAAAACAAATGATCTAAGACATTAGGGTTACCGCTAAAGCGTCCTAACATTGCTTTGGTGACCGTAAGTCCCGCATTCGAATTGACCCTTAAAACTCTAACGACAGTGCTACCTACTCATCAATAGTAGGATAGCATTGTCTAAAGGACATTAGCATAGAATGATTCCTTTTTCGAGTAGGTAGATGGTTCTTAGATACTTGCTCTTTTAAAAAACAAAAACTCTTCACACTTACACTTTTTCGAACAAAGTTTTCAAAAACACTTCATACACTCTTGAGGACAGAAGCAAGAGTTAAATCGAAGTTTTCAAACAAAAACTTTTTCAAACCCACAAGCATAAAGAAAACCATTTTGAAAACAATATGAGCAAGTACCTAAGAGCCCGTGGATAACCACGGATAGAAAGGATGCTAACACCTTCCCTTTCTATAATCTACCCCCCGAACCCGAGAAATAATCTCAAAAAAGGAAGTTTTCTGTGCTTTTTTCCTTTCCTTGTTGGATAAAATAAAAGTCGGTGGCGACTCTTGCTTACCGCGACATTTTGCAAACAAAAAATGCAAAACGCAAAACCAGCATTCCAAAAAACAGTCAGTTCTTCCCACCGTATCATAGAATTGGAGACTCTGCTGGGGAATAATAAGTGGGGTGTACCTTAAGAATAGTTCATAATGTTTTTAATTGCTTGATTTGTATAATTTATCTTTGTGGGCCTGTATCGGAGTTACTATAGATCTTAACCCGGATCTGGGGATACCCTTTAGGTTTAGTAGCAATAAACTGTGAGGGAACTGTACAACATAGATCGATACGATTGAAGCAGTAGTTACGTTGGTGTGCCACTTTAGTATGTATCGATATCCCTTGTGGCGCAACGAGGAGAATATGGGTCTGCTAAGGGGTCATTAAGCACCAACTGACCTTAGAACCTTTAAATTGACCAACTTGGCCATAGAATAGTAGCAGTATGCTACACTCATTGAGACTAAACTCTCGCGATAATTTCGGCCGCAAGAAAAGGTTGCTAAACTGGAATTATGACCGATTGAGGGTAGTCAGTGATATTGAGATCCTCTAGAACCCAGTTACTATTTTTAGGACAAGTTTAAACCAACTGAACTAAAAGAGGGTAGTACCTAAGCTCCTTGCTAGCCTGAAATCTAAGGGATCTCTGTGTGACTTGTGTGCCTTTACCATGTTTGCTATTTATGGATACTTGTGGTGTGCTTTCTATCATGACATCATGACATCATAACATTGCATACATCTTGCATTGGACTAACCTATTTCAAAGACAGGAGGGATTCATCTTTGTTCTATTTTGTAGGTCATGGCACCTATGCGTAGGAATACCATCCGGATCAACTTTGTCCAGGTTCCCACTATGCTCAAAGAATTGGTTGCAAATATGTCTGATACTACCTCCTTCATCAGAAGACATGGGCATCTTCTTAGTTTGGTCACCTCCAAATTGGACGAGCAGTTGATGAGTGTCCTCGTCCAGTTCTTTGATCCATTGTACCATTGCTTTACTTTTAAGAACTACTAGTTGGTCCCTACCTTGGAAGAGTTCTATGATCTGCTCGGTATCTCCATTCTGGAGCAGACCCCATTTGCAGGTTGGGAGAAGATCCTTAGGCCAGAAGAGATTGCTTCAGCTCTTCATATGACAAAGGATGAGGTAATGGCTAATTGGGAAACTCGTAGTGGAGCAAAGGGCTTTCTGACTAAGTTCTTGGTTGGTAAGGCTAATCATTTATGGGATAGTCTAGACTTCCAGGCATTCGAAGATATTATGGCTCTTCTGATATATGGCTTGGTATTGTTTCCTAACTCTGACTCCTTTGTTGATGTGAATGCGGTAAAAATCTTCATCTCTGGTAATCCTGTACCCACTCTCTTGGGTGACATTCTTCATCAGCTTTATGCCCGTACTGCTCGGAAGCGGGGAAACTTGATGTGCTGTCCTCCATTATTGGCGAGGTGGTTTATTTCTCACCTCCCTAAATCAGTTCTGAAGAACAAAGAAGGCATGGGCTGGGCTTATAGGGTTATGGATCTCTCTCACAATGACATCATTTGGACTATTAAGGGTATGGACGAGGTGGCCATTATTGATCGCTATGGGGAATACCCCAATGTTCCACTGATAGGAACCAATGGAGGAATTACTTACAATCCATGCTTGGCCTTACGTCAGTTTGGGCGTGCTAGGAGGGAAGGCCTCATGAGTTGCTAATGCCTAGTATTGTCTTTGATTTTCAAGGGGATAGTGACGAGCAACGCCGCAGATTCATAAGGGCTTGGGATAGAGTACACAGATCTGATCCACACGAGCTGGGTGCGAAGACTTCTCTACCAATGGAACCATATCTCCGATGGGTTTGCATACGGGCCCAAAAGCTGGGAATGCCCTATGAAGTCGTCTTGCCTATTATTGTTGAAGTTGCTGATGAGGAAGGGGTTCCTCCTACTATCTTACACCCTTACATGCCTACTGACATTGGGGCATTGAAGAGGTTCTGGATGCAGCTAAGGGAAGAGCGGGATACTTATAGAGAAAAGTATCACGAGCAAGAGCGAAAGATCCAGAAGTTGACAAGGTAGCTGGAGAAGGTAGCTGGAGAAGGAGCAGATCATCAACGACTATGTCAGCACTAAAGGCAAACGACCATGGGAGCTCTGATGTCCTTTGATTATTTCCAGTTTTTATTTACTTTTCAGTATTTCCTTTCTTGTAGCGCCTTAAGGGAAATTTGTGAACAATTGAATTTCAAGTTTATCTAATAAAAGTGTGTTTCATGTTTGGTTTACGAATTTGAATCTCTCGATGTCTTTGAAATCATAGCATACGCATTTCATTCCATGCACCTCATAACAGGTACCCTTACAGGTCTCTTATCTTCTTCGCTGTTTATTTTAGCATCATGTCTTCTGAACCATCAACTGAACAAGCAATCAAGGCTCTGCAGGCTCAAAACGCCCAGTTCCAGGAATTATTCATGAATTTGGCTAAGGGTCAGCAAGATCTGGAGGCCCTTATCTTAAAAGAGAAGAAGAAGAAGAAGAAGACGGTCCTGTTTAACATGGGCCATAGGTTTGGAAATAGGCTACGAGATGAAGTTGATTTGACCACCTCATATGGAGGGAAAGATAGTCAGGAAGAAAGGAGGGCTCCTAGCCCTGTGGTTTCAGACAATGAGATGGACTTCGATGAAGCCCAATATCCTTCGGCCAAGGATAGGTACAAGCAACTGGAAGATCGTTTGAGTGTGATGGAAGTTCAGAAGGTGCCTGGTCTGGACTTTGGTGATCTGGGTCTGTCATCTGGGGTGGTAATTCCCCACAAGTTCAAAGCACCAGCCTTTGCTAAGTACGACAGAGTTTCTTGCACGAAACTGCACCTTCGTTCGTATGTGAGGAAGATTCAACTGTAAACCGCTGACAAGAACCTATGGATCCACTTCTTTCAAGACAGTCTCTCAGGGACTCAGCTTGAATGGTTTTACCAGCTAGAAGGAGCCAGTATCCGTAGTTGGGAAGATTTGGCTGCTACTTTCTACAAGCAGTACCAATATAATGCCGACCTTGCTCCCACGCGTACCCAACTCCAGGGTATGTCAATGGGTGTGGGCGAAGGTTTCAAAGATTATGCTCAAAAGTGGAGGGACCTCGCTGGAAGAGTACAACCACCCTTGGCTGATAGGGAGTTACTTGATATGTTTCTGGGGACCTTGTCTGGTCCGTATTTCAACCATCTGATCGAAAGTTCATCATCTGGGTTTACGGAGCTGATTATGACCAGGGAAAGGATTGAAGCTGGTATTAAGTCTGGTAAAATACAGAAGGGTGCTTCATCAGGCACCGAGAAGAAGCCTTTTAAGAAGGAGTCCAGTGCTGTTTACAGTTCGAAAATCCAGAATAGACCTGAACGCCGCCAAGCTGTTAATGCGATTGTTATTTCAAGACCTGTTGGTGCCCTTCAGCACAACAATCAGCCAAAGGTCGAGAGACCGCGAAGGCAATTCACTCAGCTCAACATGACTTTATCTCAGATACTACCGCAGTTATTAAAAACCAATCTAGTGATTCCAAGGGAGGCTCCGAAGAATCCCAACACTACATCACCAAAGTATAACCCTAATGCCCGCCATGCTTTTCACTCTGATAGCCCGAGGCATGATACAGATGATTGTTGGGTTTTGAAGAACAAAGTACAGGACTTGATTGATGCGAAGGAGATTGAGTTCGAAGCACCTGAAAGACCTAATGTTGTGACTGCTCCTATGCCCAAGCATGAAGTGAATGCTATAGATGAAGACTTGTTTGTGGTTTCTGTGAATGACATTGTTACTCCTTTGATGACTGTGAAGAAGAACCTCTTGCTAGCCAATTTATTTCCGGGTTGTGATGAAGCTTGCCGTATGTGTTCTGTCCTACCTACCGGTTGCCATATTTTAAAGTCAGGTGTCCAATGCCTGATGGATAATAAAGAAATTTTGTTTGAGAAGACTGTTGTTCCTTTGGTTCCCACCGAAGAAGTTGTTATCATCACCATTTTCGACAATTCTTCCAAGGCTCCCTCGAGGAAGCCTGTTAGAATTACATTTGTTCCAAGAATCGCGCCATTGATCACCATTGTTCCAGGGCCTATCCCCTATACATCTGATAAAGTTGTCCCTTGGCACTACGGGGCTGATGTTTATTATCACGGAGTTAAACAAGATTTGGATGCTGATACTGACGTCAGCAACATTGTTGGACCTGCCAAAGTCACCCGCAGTGGAAGACTTTTCTCCCCTGATATCTCTCCATCAACTGCCCGGAAACCTGTTGTTATCACACCTGCCAGTGTACCTGCTACTATTCCTATTCAAGTTCCCATTCTTACCCCTGTTGCCTAGTCGTCCGACACTCGGGGCAAAGGGACCACTGATGAGCCTGCCCAGATGGAGGCACCGAAGACAATTACTGTTGAAGCCTCTAGGCAAGAGATGGAAGAAATTCTGAAGATCATCAAAAAGAGCGACTACAATGTAGTCAAGCAGCTGGGGAAAACCCCATCCAAAATCTCCATGTTATCACTGTTGCTATGCTCAAAGGCCCATGACAAGGCTCTGATTGCTTTCCTGAAGACTGCACACGTACCGCAAGAAACATCAACTGATCAGTTTAAAGATTGCGTGGCAAGTCTGACTGCTGATAATGGGTTGGGTTTCTCTGACACCGACTTGACTGCTAAAGGGAAAAATCACAATGATGCCCTACATGTCTCCATTGAATGCAGGGGCATTACTCTTGCTCATGTATTGGTGGATAATGGTTCCTCATTGAACGTTTTGCCTAAAAAAGCTCTAGAACGGTTGGACTGTGAAGGGTTGGAGTTGAAACCAGGCAACATTGTCGTCAGGGCCTTTGATGGGTCTAAAAGGATGGTGCACAGAGAAGTGGATATTCCAATAAAAGTTGGTTCTCAAGTTTTCGCATCTACATTCTATGTGATGGACATTTGGCCATCTTATTCTTGTTTGCTGGGTCGCCCATGGATCCACAAAGCTGGGGCGGTGACGTCTACGCTCCACCAGAAGTTAAAGTACCCAGTGAAAGGGAAGATTGTGACAGTGCAAGGAGAAGAGGAGTACATGGTGAGCCACCTCAACTCTTTCCGATATGTAGAGATGGATGGGGAGTTCATTGAGACCCCGTTCCAACATTTTGAAGAGGTTCCCCAGACACTGGCATCAGCTGAAACTGTCAATGAAGATCCTCCTATGAAGATGGCTTCCTTCAAGGATGCCCGGGCTGTTGTTGAGAAAGGTGGGTGTGAAAATTGGGGCCAACTCCCTGATTTTGCACAGAAGACTAACAAGTTTAGTTTGGGTTTCACTGCAGAAGCTCAAAGGGTTGTTCAGAATGCACGGATTGGAAGACCTCCCATGTTCATCAGCAACTCGGGAGTGAATGCCATTGAAGATGATGTGGAAGAGTCTGAGTTCGACAGTTGGATCTATCCTACTACTGATGGAGGACTAAGCAACTGGACAACAAATGACTTCATCCCAATTTCTTTTGTTACCCAGTAATGAGACTTTTTGTTTTGAATTTGTAATAGACAATGTTTTAAACTCTATGGCCCGGTGTCTTACCCGGAGCACTGTGGCTTCATTTGTGAGGGCTTTATGTGTGTCATTTTCATATATCATTAATAAAAGCATTGGACGTTTCTTGCATTTTAAATCTTGCGCTCCTTGTTTTTCTTTTATTACATATTGCAAAACAGCTATTTTACACACACTTACATATATAGGTCTACATCCACTCTGGATCTCACTGGTAACGACTCTGCTACTGCCAGTTATGACTTCGAAAGTCCGATCAACTTAGTCGAAGACGAAGGTGAAGATGATTGCGAAGTTCCTGGTGAACTTGCTAGACTGTTACTTCAAGAAGAGAGGGCTATACAACCGCATGAAGAGCCGGTGGAAACGGTAAATATGGGTACAGAAGAGGACAAGAAAGAGGTCAAGATCAGTGCAAATCTGGAGCTTAGTGTGAAGCAACGGTTGATTTAGATGCTGCGTGACTACGTTGAGATCTTTGCCTGGTCTTATGAAGATATGCATGGGTTGGATACCGATATTGTGGTTCACCGATTGCCTGCCAAGGAAGACTGTCCTCCAGTGAAACAGAAGGTCCGCCGAATGCGCCCAGACATGTCTGAGAAAATCAAGGCTGAAGTTATGAAACAGTTTGATGCCGGTTTTCTGGCAATTACTTCTTACCCTCAGTGGGTGGCCAATGTGGTTCCTGTGCCGAAAAAGGATGGTAAGGTTCGAATGTGTGTTGACTATAGGGATCTGAACAGGGCAAGTCCCAAGGATGATTTCCCTCTGCCTCATATCGACGTTCTGGTTGAAAACACCGCTCAACATAAGGTATTCTCCTTTATGGATGGTTTCTCTGGTTATAATCAAATTAAAATGGCTCCCGAAGATATGGAGAAGACAACTTTTGTTACTCAATGGGGTACCTTTTGCTACAAGGTCATGCCTTTCAGATTGAAGAATGTTGGGGCAACGTATCAGCGTGCCATGGTTGCTCTGTTTCATGACATGATCCATCATGAGATTGAGGTATACGTCGATGACATGATTGCAAGATCCCAGACTGAGGAAGAGCATCTTGACCACCTTCAGAAGTTATTTGACAGGTTGAAATTATACAAGCTGAGGTTAAACCCGAACAAGTGCACCTTTGGGGTGAGATCTGGTAAGCTGCTGGGTTTCGTTGTAAGCGATAAAGGTATTCAAGTGGATCCTGCAAAGGTGAAGGCTATACAGGAAATGCCAGCTCCCAAAACAGAAAAAGAAGTCAGAGTCTTTCTGAGACGTCTGAACTACATTGCCTGATTCATCTCGCACCTGACTACTACTTGTGAGCCAATCTTCAAACTACTGAAGAAAGATCAAGTAGTATGTTGGAACGATGAATGTCAGGCCGCTTTCGAAAGGATCAAAGAGTATCTCCAAGAGCCACCCATTCTGATGCCTCCAGCCGAAGGGAGACCTTTGATCTTATACTTGACATTACTCGACAATTCAATGGGGTGTGTGCTGGGTCAACATGATGAGTCTGGCCGAAAAGAGCATGCTATTTATTACCTTAGAAAAAAGTTTACCGACTGCGAGACCCGATACTCGTTGCTTGAGAAAACTTGCTTCGCTTTGGCATGGGCTGCTCGCCGGCTGAGACAGTATATGCTGACTCACACTACTCTATTGATGTCAAAGATGGATCCAATCAAGTATATCTTCGAAAAGCCTGCCTTGTCCAGAAGAATAGCAAGATGGCAGATGATCTTGACTGAGTATGACATCCAATACACAACCCAAAAGGCAATCAAGGGAAGTGTGTTGGCAGATCATTTGGCACATCAGGCTGTGGACGATTACCAGTCTATGAACTTTGAATTCTCGGACGAGAGTATCATGTTAGTAACTGACTGTGAGACACCTGGACCGGATGAAGGACCTGAGGAAGGATCCCGATGGTCTATGTACTTTGATGGAGCTTCGAACGCTTTGGGTAATGGCATTGGTGCCGTGATCATATCTTCTAAAGGCTCTCATACTCCATTCACCGCCCGACTATGTTTCAACTGCACCAACAATATGGCGGAGTATGAAGCGTGCATCATGGGTCTTCGAGCTGCTATTGACCTAAGGATTAAGTTTCTAAGTGTTTTCGAAGATTCTGCTCTCGTGATCAGTCAGATCAAAGGCGAGTGGGATACAAAACACCCAAATCTTATTCCTTACAAGGAGTATGTGTTGACATTGCTTCCCCACTTCGAAGAGATAACTTTTGAACACTTCCCGAGAGAGGAGAATCAGTTAGCGGACGCGTTGGCTACGATGTCTTCTATGTTCAAAGTCAATTGGGACAACAAAGCTCCCTGGATTATCATTGAAAGATTGGACAAACCTGCACATTGCTGTGACATTGAGACTGAAGAGGTAGCAGATAAACCCTGGTTTCAGGAGGTGAAGAGGTATCTTGAGGCTCAGGAATACTCCGAGGGTGCATCTGTTAATGACAAGAAGTTTCTGAGAAGGTTCGCGGCGAAGTTCTTCATCAACAATGGCATCCTTTTACAAGCGTAACCATGATTCGACCTTACTGCGATGTGTGGATAAGAACAAGGCGGAAAGGATTATGGCAGATTTACATGAAGTTACTTTCGGAACTCATTCCAGTGGACACACCATGACAAAGAAAATCCTTCGGGCAGGATATTTCTGGTCCACAATGGAAGCGACTGTTATCAGCATTCTCAGACCTATCACAAGTGCCAAGTCTATGCTGATAAGGTGCACATACCTCTAGTACCTCTGAACGTCTTGACGGCACCTTGGCCTTTTGCAATGTGGGGCATTTATATGATCGGCGAGATCATACCTACGGCATCCAACAGGCATCGTTTCATCCTGGTAGCAATTGATTACTTTACAAAGTGGGTTGAAGTAGCTTTCTTTGCTACAGTAACCAAGAACGTCGTGGCTCGGTTCATTCGGCACAACCTGATCTGTCAATATGGTGTACCAGAGAGGATCATTACGGACAATGGTACAAATCTCAACAATAAAATGATCATCGAGCTCTGCAAGTAGTTCAAGATACAACATCACAACTCTTCTCCTTACCGGCTGAAGATGAATGGGGCTGTAGAAGTGGCTAATAAGAACATTAAGAAGATTGTGCAGAAGATGACTGTGACATATAAAGACTGGCACGAGATGTTACTGTTTGCTCTCCATGGGTACCGTACCTCAGCACAGACGTCAACAGGGGCAACACCTTATTCCTTGGTATATGGTATGGAGGCAGTCTTGCCCATTGAAGTTCAGATACCCTCTCTTCGGATTATGAAGGATGCAGATTTGAGCGAAGATGACTGGATTCAGACCCAGCTTGATCAGCTGAACTTAATCGACGAAAAGAGACTTACTGCTATTTGTCATGGTCAGACGTATCAAAAACGGATGATCAAGGCATTTAACAAGAAAGTTAGACGACAAAAGTATCAAGTTGGGGACCTGATTATCAAGCACATCATACTACCTCAAGGTGATCCCAGGGGAAAATGGACCCCTACTTATGAAGGGTCATTTGTGGTTAAGAACATTTTCTCAGGCGGAGATATAATTCTAACTACCATGGATGGTGACGACCTTCCTCACCCCGTCAATGCAGACATAGTGAAAAAATACTACGCATAATCAAAGACCCGTTAGGTTGACTGGCCTAGGCAAAAATAAGGGCTTCCCGACGAACCAAAAGGGTTCGGGCAAAAATAAGGGATGAAAATGAAAAAATCTGTACACCCGGCAAGTCGAAAACCTGAAAGGGCGGCTTGGGCAAAAAAGGGTATCCCGGTGGACTGAAAACCCGAAAGGGCAGTCCAGGCAAAAATTAGGGATCAAAGCGTAACACTATGTCTCATTGGATCACCTTGCATCCAGACTTCGGTATCGACTATCAAAGCTCGGACGGCACTAATTAATCTGATCTACCTTCAACCAAGTAACAAAGTGATGAGATGCTCGAGGACATAAAGGCAATAGCAGAGTTGGAACCCAGTGGGATTATTCACATAGCTATTTTGTTTAGTTTTTCACAAATTGCGTAAATTCTATTATTTGGTGGCGTTCTCTTACTAGGACGTCAGCCTTTTGTACAAAAACGCCTATTTACAGGCCCAAAAAAATCAATACAATTCATTTTCATAGAAACTTCAAACTATTTTTTCCTTTTTCTGTTTTGTTTTGCAAAGAACGTCCAATGTTCATTTTTGATATATGCACTTGACATTAATTGCTGCTCATAAATATTTACATGCGAAACAAAAGACGATTACTGGTAATATCAGAAACAGGGGCAATAAAATTGTCCAAACTGTACAATTGCTCTGTCCACCAGGTACAAGGTAGATTCAGCTGAAGAATATGACCAAGGTACTTTCACTCCCCGCAGAGTAAGACAGTAATGATAGCTCTCCCCAGCTGAGATTTGCAACTGTGAATGAATGAATCGGTAATATTCTCCCCAAGCAGAGTTTATCTACCATAAACACTGAAAGGGCTTAATATCCCTGGCAGTCTTAATATTCCCCAACGGAGTATAAGAATATTCCCTGGAAGAATACAAGATATCCCCAGTGGATTTAAAATTTTCCCAAGCGCAGTCTGAAAAAGCTTCCCCAATGGAGTTGAGGAATCATCCCCAGTAGACTCCGGAAGTCCGTCCCCGGCGGAGTATAAAGATAAATATCCCCAGCCGAGTTCAAAGGAAGATTGTCCCCAACAAAGCTCAAAGGATTATCCCCATTATAGTCTAACGGGTTATCCCCAGTGAAGCCGCAACTGAAAGATCATTCCCAGTGGAGTTCTTTCCTTTCACAAACAGGAATTCAACCCCCAACAGGATTCAGTATCACCAGCAACGATAATTCATCCCAACGGAATTTATCAGTGGAATCCTCAGTAGAGCATCTCTTTCCCACAGAGTAATCTCCTCATCAGTATATTCCCAAACGGAGTTATCCTCTCCTGCAGGTTTATTCTCTCAATCACCTTCGTTCGTCATCCCCGGCGGAAACGAAGAATCCAACTCTATTCTCCAGCAGCTATCCGAGATTTATTTTCCCCGGCTAAAACATTACATTTCCATACATCATGATACATGCATATACGCATCATACAACACAATATCATTTATTTTGAGATCATTGCTTGATCCATATCATGCATTGCATATGACTGACCTTTACCTTTCAGGAAAGATGCAGTTAAGTTCTCAGCTATGTCGAAGACCCGACCGATTCTTAAATCTCAACTGAATTATCCTCGGTTGAATTTCAGGTAAGGTTCTCATTCTCGACAGTTTTCCTCCGTCATAGTGTGGATGAGTTCTACAATCTCAACGGTATACTACGTTGAAGACCAGACAGTTCCTAGATCTTGATGAAGATGTTTCCCTCTGTCATAGTGTGGACGAGTTCTGCAATCTCAACGGTATACTACGTTGAAGACCAGACAGTTCCTAGATCTTGATGTTTTCCTCCATCATAGTGTGGACGAGTTCTGCAATCTCAACGGTATACTACGTTGAAGACCATACAGTTCCTAGATCTTGATGTTTTCCTCCGTCATAGTGTGGATGAGTTCTACAATCTCAACGGTATACTACGCTGAAGACCAGACAGTTCCTAGATCTTGATGAAGATGTTTCCCTCCGTCATAGTGTGGACGAGTTATGCAATCTCAACGGTATACTACGTTGAAGACTAGACAGTTCCTAGATCTTGATGTTTTCCTCCGTCATAGTGTGGACGAGTTATGCAATCTCAACGGTATACTACGTTGAAGGCCAGACAATTCCTAGATCTTGATGTTTTCCTCCTTCATAGTGTGGACGAGTTCTACAATCTCAACGGTATACTACGTTGAAGACCAGACAGTTCCTAGATCTTGATGAAGATGTTTCCCTCCGTCATAGTGTGGACGAGTTCTGCAATCTCAACGGTATACTATGTTGAAGACCAGACAGTTCCTAGATCTTGATGTTTTCCTCCGTCATAGTGTGGACGAGTTCTATAATCTCAACGGTATACTACGTTGAAGACTAGACAATTCTTAGATCTTGATGAAGATGTTTCCCTCCGTCATATTGTGGACGAGTTCTACAATCTCAACAGTATACTACGTTGAAGACCAGACAGTTCCTAGATCTTGATGAAGATGTTTCCCTCCGTCAAAGCATGGACGAGTTCTACAATCTCAACGGTATACTATGTTGAAGACCAGACAGTTCCTAGATCTTGATGTTTTCCTCCGTCATAGTGTGGACGAGTTCTACAATCTCAACGGTATACTACGTTGAAGACTAGACAATTCCTAGATCTTGATGAAGATGTTTCCCTCTGTCATAATGTGGACGAGTTCTACAATCTCAACGGTATACTACGTTGAAGACCAAACAGTTCTTAGATCTTGATGTTTTCCTCTGTCACAGTGTGGACGAGTTCTACAATCTCAACGGTATACTACGTTGAAGACCAGACAGTTCCTAGATCTTGATGAAGATGTTTCCCTCCGTCAAAGCATGGACGAGTTCTACAATCTCAACGGTATACAACGTTGAAGACCAGACAGTTCCTAGATCTTGATGTTTTTCCTCCGTCATAATATGGATGAGTTCTACAATCTCAACGGGATACTATGTTGAAGACCAGACAGTTCCCAAATCTCGACAAAAGTTAGACTTCCCCAGCGGAATCTTCTACAACAGCAGGTATGCAAGTTCTCGCTAAGGAATCTCTTATGCGATCGACGCTCCAACATATGGAATTTGTAACCCCATCCTCCTGCCAACAATCTCCAAATGGCATCTATAAGCCCATTCCCGACATCACAAGGCTGACACCACTTCATGCAAGTGCAAATTTCTGGGCACTCTAGTGTTCAATCATCTTCCACCTTCGGATCACGAAAGGCACGAAAGCCAATCTACCTCCTCAGGTTTAAGAAGATTGAACAGGGGCAGCTGTTGTACCCCAAAATTTTCCCTCTCACATTTCTCAAGACATTGCAAGAAAAATCTCCAAGTGGCTCAAGCTTGCTCAAAAGTTGGACAGACAATCATCTCCTAAGGTAGTCAACCCCAAATTAGGGTTTTGTGTTGCATCAAGATCCTTGAGTCCAAATGACCTCAAGTGATCCCCAATGTCCTAATATGTTCTCAAGGTCATCCATGTCAAATTTCAAGCCATGCAGAGGAAGTTTGGTCAGTCAATTGCTCAAAGGGTCCAAAAATCGACTATGCTAGGGCAAAAGTCAACTGTGACCTTTTAAACAGTCAAACTTCAATATTTTTTGTCAACATTCTCATTTTGAAGTATATTTCATCATTTGATCAAGGGTTTATCATGATTCATCAAGGATTGCTCAAAATTCATCAAGATTCAAAAGTTGCTAAATTAGGGTTTTACAAGAAAAGTCAACTCAACTTTGACCAAGCATAACGTTCTCATACTTTATGATAAATGACCCATCCAAAGATCATTTTGAATAGGATGCAATTTCCTACAATCCATATTCATACCCCAAGATCAAGAAATTCACTCACAAGAAGTTATAAACTTGGACATTATAGGTCATTTTTGAAAGTTAACAAAAACACCTTTTTTGTCAAGGCTTATAACTTGAGCATGGAATCTCAAAATGAGATGAGACCAAAACGGTTGGTTAGAGGACACCCCAAGCTTTCTAAAAAGTCCAAGAACACTTCAAAAAGTTCAAAATTGAAGAAGTTATGCATTTTTGAAGTTGGGAATTTTTGCAAAATTGCCAAAAGTCAACTATCCCCAAAACATCAAATTTTGTCAAAAGGGTCCATTCTTTTCCACTTGATTTGATCTTGCCCCATTACACACGTGTCCTAGATTCAGCCTTGAGATAATATTTCTTTTTTATTATTTTATTTGATTTTTTATTGAATTATTTCATTTTAAAATCAAATTAAATCATGTATAATCCAAATATTGATTACTTGAGATCTTTTTGGTTGTTTTAGGTCTTAATCATCATCAGATCAGCATTAAATTTGTATCTCATCATATCATGTACAAAAATATGGATTTTTTACAAATTAGGCAAGCTTTCAAAAGTGAATCAAATCAAATATGTAATGCATTGATGTGGAAGATTCAAGGCATATTTGTTAACCTAATGCATTCCACATTACATAAGCAAGAGAGGCACACGGAATTGAGGGTTGGAGGCTGCAAGAACAAGCAAAGAAAAACTTGAAAAAGTGGTGAAAAAGTGAGAATTCAAAATCATAGCAAGAGAGATTTTCAGAAGCAAAGAGCTATCGCAATCGATTACTAGGTATTCACTCAACCTTCTGGGATCAAAAGCAAGCATTTTTCGACCTCTTATAGCGCTGTAAGTATCACGTTTCTTGGCCCTGTATTCGAAATCATAGCTCTCTATTTTTGCATCATTCTGGCAAATCATGGACATATTTGTGATTCTTATGAGATTCCTAAACTTTTGGCAATACTTAATTTGATTTATATGGACTGTAAGCTCATAACAACATGGCTAGGGTGTCATGTGGGATTTTAGGGATTTGCGTTTCAGGTGAAATTGAATCTCGTGATAGACATGGTTGCACTCAGGAGAGGGAGACAAACATAACCATGCCTTTGGAGGTCGTTTTTATGGCCTGGAATTAATTTTGGGATCGACCTACGCATTTAGCTGCGGATCCAAATCCGTAGGTAAAGTTACAGGGGTTGGAGGTAAGGGATGATGGTGTGTCATCTCCCCAATGGTTGGTTCAAATAATTCGCGCGTTTTGTTTGTTTCTGATCCATGAGAATTATTTTGTTTTATTATATATTATTCTTATTATATAAACAGATGAAGCACAATGGCTTAGTGGAAGCAAGCGCTGGCAATGACCAACTGGACCTGGGTTCGAATCCCAGGTCCTCCAAATTTCTCAATGCATTTTTTCTTCAGGTGATCCTGTGTGTCTCCAAGCGTGAAGCTCATCATGCGTCCTCAAGCATCTGATGGCCAGATGGCCATAGGCCAAATCTGGTGATCCAGAATTGATGGTCCACCATGGATCCAGTCAACCAGCGCGTATGGAATCCAGAAAGTCAAACAGGGCCAGCGCCTAATGGGCCATACAATTGTTATCCTGACCCCCTTTTCAGGCCCATACACTTCTAACTCTCTCTATTTTGTTTTAATTATTTTATAATTTTTTATTTAATCAACTAACCAATCAAATTTTTTTTCTTTATAAAATTAAAACCAAAAAATATTTTCTTTATTAAATTAAATTTTAGTATTTTATTTTTTATTAACAAATTTAATTAATTTAGGCCACTAATTAGAATTAACTTTAATATATTTCTTTGTAAATAATTAAAACAAATTAGACTTAATTAGGTTTTTTTTACTAACATTGATTAATTTTATTTTATTTCTTTAAATACCAAAAAAACCAAAAAATATTTATTTTCATTAATTAATTTATTAATTTATTAATTTATTAATTAATTTAGGATAGTTTCTTTCTTAAAATAAAAACAAACAAATTTTTTTTCTTTAATAACAAAGGGTCAAAACCCTAGAACTCGCACTCTATTTATTTTCCGCACGCGATCTATTTATTCAATATTGTACTTATTCCCGGTTTGTAATAGCTTAATAGGATTTTTATTTATTTATCACTTTATTTATTATTCCGCATTTAAATTTCAAAGGGTTGCTTTTGGCGATGTAAATACCTGACGCCTTGTAATTTAATTTCTACAATTTATTTTCCGCAAAATATAGTTGTTAGATGTTTGATAATAGGAACGCATGACAAGAATGAATGTTTAACCTAAAATCAACTTAGATCACCTTTAACATGTACAAAGATAAAAATAAATTGAAAACGACACACTCGCACATGCGCACTCTTAGGGTACACCCCACTTGGTTGCCTTCGTAACGCGGTCATTGAGTATAGGTCACTTTAGAGGTCACCCTCTTGTCCAAAGATCATAGTCGCCTCGAAACAGTTGCCTCAGATATTGTTGCCTCAAAACAAATGATCTAAGACATTAGGGTTACCGCTAAAGCGTCCTAACATTACTTTGGTGACCGTAAGTCCCACATTCGAATTGACCCTTAAAACTCCAACGACGGTGCTACCTACTCATCAATAGTAGGATAGCATTGTCTAAAGGACATTAGCATAGAAAGATTCCTTTTTTGAGTAGGTAGATGGTTCTTAGATAATTGCTCTTTTAAAAAACAAAAACTCTTCACACTTACACTTTTTCGAACAAAGTTTTCAAATACACTTCATACACTCTTGAGGATAGAAGCAAGAGTTAAATCGAAGTTTTCAAACAAAAACTTTTTCAAACCCACAAGCACAAAGAAAACCATTTTGAAAACAATATGAGCAAGTACCTAAGAGCCCGTGGATAACCATGGATAAAAAGGGTGCTAACACCTTCCCTTTCTATAATCTACCCCCCGAACCCGAGAAATAATCTCAAAAAAGGAAGTTTTCTGTGCTTTTTTCCTTTCCTTGTTGGATAAAATAAAATCGGGTGGCGACTCTTGCTTACCGCGACATTTTGCGAACAAAAAACACAAAACGCAAAACCAGCATTCCAAAAAACAACCAGTTCTTCCCACCGTATCACAGGGTACATGAGCAGTTTTCAGGAATTTTACCAAAGCCTTTGCATGAGCCTCGAAACATAGTAATAAAGCTAGCATGGAAATTTTTGATGGAGGTTGCCCTAGTTGCTCAACTACATCGTAGTCGCTTCTTTTTATGATCTTGAGAATTTCCTCCATCTCTTTCTGGGAGGTCTCAGGGATAGCTACTGATTGTGCCTTCGTCTGGACAGGCTCAACCAGAATACCTTTACCTCGAGTCTCGGTTGACTCGGCAGCAGGAATGTTAGTAGGGGTGATAACAGGGATTGTAATTGTTTTGTCAACAGGAGTATCAGCAGAGATGATTGTGGGACTGGGAATAACCTTTGGAGGAGCAATAACAACAAGAATGATTACGGGTTCAGAAACAGCGGGGGAGCAATTTTTGGAGAGAATATCCTTCCGCTTCAGGTTATCTTACTAGTCCCTGCGATATTACTGATATTGGAATCAACTTTCTCAGAACTTGAATTTTCGGCAGCTGGCCAATCTTGCTTAATACCGTGGTAGTAGATATCCCCTCCATAATTCCATGGTACGGTTTTGTCTGACGAATACGGGATTGGTCCAGGCATTGTAATTATCAAAGGAGCTACTTTAGGAATTGATGTAATTTTAACGGGTCTTTTGGTAGAGACCCTGGAAAAATTGTCGAAAATGGTCACGATGGAAACATCATTATAAGAAACAGTTGGAATAGAAGTCTTCTCGAATAAAATTTCCTTGTTATCTATTAGGCATTGAACGCCTGCTTTTAACAAAGGACAGCTGGTTGGTGAGGGTAAATAGAAATGACAGCTTTCGTAATAGCATGGGAACACACCGACATTCAACAAGTTCTTTTTGATAGTCAGGAGTGGGGTCATAAGTTCATCAACTGAAGTAACAAACATATCTTCCTCAATGGCGTTGGCATTATGGCCGTGCTTGGGCATAAGGGCAGTAATGACATTAGTAATTTCTGGCGCATCGAATTCAATCTCTTTGGCTTCAAGGAGGTCTTGTACTTTGTTCTTCAGAGCCCAACAATTATTAGTGTCATGACCGAGACTCTTAGAATGGTATGCGCAGCGGGCATTAGGATGATAGTGAGGAGAGGTTGTATTAGGATTCTTTGGAGCTTCTTTCAAAGTCACTAGATTAGATCTTAATAAATGTGGCAATACTTGATATAGAGTCATGTTAATTCTGGTGAACTGTCTGACTGGTCTTTCCATTCTTGGCTGGTTGTTTCTTTGCTGAGCAGGCGCTGGTTTAGGAATCATGACAACCCCCACCATTGGATGGCGTTCAGCCCTATCTTGATTTCTCTGAGGATATACATCAACCACCTCTTTCTTTCCGATGAATGGTTTCCTTACAGCAGTAGAGGATGCATCTTTTTGAATTTTCCCACTCTTTATCCCGATTTCTACCCTTTCTCCGGTCAGTATCAACTCAGTAAAGCCTGTCGATGAACTCCCAATTAAGTCATTGAAGAAAGGACCAGACAAGGTGCCTAAAAACATGTCTACTAATTCTCTTTCAGATAAGGGAGGCTGGACTCTTCCTGCCAAGTCCCTCCATTTTTGCGCATAGTCCTTGAAGCCTTCACTTGAAACCATGGCCATACTCTGGATTTGAGTACGGGTAGGTGCAAGATCAGCGTTGTATTGGTATTGTTTGTAAAAGGCGGCGACAAGATCTTCCCATTTATGAACATTGGCTCTTTCTAACTGATAAAATCAATCAAGTTGAGTTCCAGACAGACTGTCTCGGAAGAAGTGTACCCATAAATCCTTGTCAGCGGTATGAGGCTGGATTTTCCTCACGTAGGACCGGAGATGCATTTTGGGACATGAAACTCCGTCATATTTGGCGAGCACAGGTGCTTTGAATTTTGGAGGAATGACAATCCCCGATACTAACCCCAACTCCTCAAAGTCCAATCCAGGCACTTTTTGGATTTCCATTGTACTTAACCGTTCTTCTAGATGCTTATACTTGTCATCGGCTAGAGGGTATTGTTCTTCAGAATAATCTTCTTCTTCCTCTTCCTCTTTTGACTCTGACTAGACAACTGTTTCTTTGCCCTTCCCATCTTGATTGTCTTTCTCACCGGATGTCGTTGCAAAGTCTAAGGCCCTTCTTGTTTGCCCTTGGAATCTTCTTCCCATGTTTAGAATTCCGATAATTTTCTTCATCTTCTTTTTCTTCTCCTCAACCAGCAAGGTCTTCAACTCTTCTTGTCCTTTGGCTAGAGTTAAGAACAACTGTTGAAACTGGGCATTCTGAGCTTGGAGGTCCTTTACCGTTTACTCGAGATCCATCTTACTGAAATAAACAGTAGAAAGATGAGGAGACTTGTTGCAAGAAACCTGCTTATGTTATGATGAATGGTAAATGCATATGCAATGATTTCAAGGATTTAAAAGATTCAAATTTGTTTTAGACAAAAAAGGAAACACATGTTATATTAATAAATTAAAGGTTGAGTACATTAATGCCTCATTGGTCAAAACAAATACAAAAAAACTCTAAGATAGAAAGGTAGTACGCATCCTCTTTGGTGCGATGTAGGCATTCAAGTTCCTCTCCTCATGGAGTTGCTTAGTGAGTTCCAAAAACTTCTTCTCGCTTGCATAGAATTGGGCTTCAAAAGTATCTCTCTCCCCCTTGAGTTGTATCCAATCTCTTTGTAAGTCTTCAAGAGAGGTGGGCATGTCAGGATGTAGGATAGTGTATGGAATATCTCCTTCCATGACATGCTCAATGATTACCAGGAGAATGGAGGGATAAGGCATTATAATACTTTGAGCACAAGTTTGTACCCATTTGAGGTAAGGCTCAAGAGGGATGGAATTATTATGCCCCAATGTCTTACTATCTACCTTGTTCAACATCCTCCAAGCTCGGATAAATCTCTGGCGAAGACCTTGATCGTTATTCTCGTAGTCAAATACCAAACCTTGAATCAGCATCTCGTGCGGGACATCCCTTCGGGAGTAACCAAATTGTCTTAAGGCTAATCAAGGGTTGTAGGTGATACCTCCCCTAATGCCAAGTAAATGGACATTAGGAAATTCTCCACAACGGTCGACAATAGTAACATTCTCTATAAATCGGGAACACCAATGGATGTCTGAATGTTTGAGTGTCATCAACCTTTATGACCACCTTGAACCTTGCTCATTCTTCAATACAGATTGGGGAAGATGCGAAATAAACCATCTTGCCAAGAGAGGAGTGCAACATATAAGGACACCTATCTTCCTCATGGTGCAAGTGTGAAAAGAGTGTAGGATGTCCCCTAGCAAAGTAGGCACTGGGTTGCGGGATATGAAGATTTTGACGGTGTTCACATCTATGAGTTGGTCAGGATTTGGAAACAAAACCATCCCATAGATGAGGAGAGCCACAATTTCCTCAAAAGCTTGCAGATCCAAAGAGTTTTAACAGTTTTGGGCTTTCTCAAACAAGAACTTTGCTAGGAAACCTTTGACACCACTCCTTGTTTCCCAATGAGTTGTGACATCAGATGATTGCAAGTGTAGAGCTTGAGCAATCTCTTCTGGCTTTGGGTCTCTTTCCATATCGTTAAAAGGTAGTTGATTGAGAATGGGAATCCTTAAGAGTCGGGAGAATTCTTCCAAAGTAGGCACAAGTTGATAATCAGGAAATGTGAAGCAATGGTGTAAAGGATCAAAGAACTGAAAGAGCACCTTCATCATGTCCTCATTTGTGTTGGAGGTGACCAAGTTGAGTATGCAACCGTGTCTCTCGGTGAATGGAGAGTTTTCAGGAATCCTTGAAGCTAGCTCCTTAAGTTGTGGAGGGATCCTTACAAGATTGACTTGAATAGTTTTCCTGCGAATATAATCCATGTCCTACAAAACAGAACAAAGATAAATCCCAAAATCCTTGAAATGGTTAGTGAATGTATATGATGTTATGATGTTCATGATGTTATGTAGAAGTATGTATATACAAACAAAGCAAATAAGTCCTTAGGTTTAGGCTTGCATGGAGTCTCATAGGTAAGTACCCTCTTGAAATTTAGTTGGCTCAAACCTGTCCTAGTAATAGTAACCAGGTTCTAAGGAGCTCAATATCACTGGTTTGCTTCCTTGGTCATTGTTTCAGCACAAACCTCTTTAATGGCGACCAAAATATCCCAAGAAACCAAACCTCAATGAGTGCAATATCGAGTATCTACCAACTTCGGACAACACCAAAGCCGATCACCTCACTACATCCTAAAGCCCAAGTTGGTCAAGTAAAGGTTCTAAAAGTTCATTAGTGCTTTATGACATCACTCAACGGCCCCGTATTCTCCTTGATTAACTCAAGAGCTACCGGTACCCATAAATATGTCACATTAACGTAGCTATTGCTTAGACCATGTCGGTATACCCCGCACAATTTCCACAATGTATTGCTACTTACCTATAAGGTATCCCAAATCCGGGTAGAGGATTCAAACCCAAACAAAGAACCATAATGTAAAGCATACAAGTCAAACAATGTAAGCAAGTAAATGTGATCTAACCCTAAGGTAACCCCACTATTAGAATTTTCCCCAGCAGAGTCGCCAGTTCTGTGATACAGTGGGAGAACTGACTTGAGGGTTTTGCATTTGATTGCAAATGTTGCGGTTAGTAAGAGTCGCCACCGACTTTTCTTTTATCCAAAAGGAAAGGTGAAAAAGCACAAGAAATACCTTTGAGATTTATTTCTTGAGTTCGGGGGGTAGATTATGAAAAGGAAAGGTGTTAGCACCCTTTCCATCCATGGTTTTCCATGGGCTCTTAGTTACTTGCTAGATCACTTGATTTTGTCTGAAATTGTGCTTTGTGTGGTTTTTGAAATTATTTTGTAAAGAGGCCATTGTTTAGGCAATCTTTGTAATGATTCTCGTTTGTAAGAATGTATACAAAGATGTTGATCTTTTGAAAATGTTTTCAAGTTTGTAATATGTTTTGAAAGTGTAGGTGTTTGTTTTGAAAATTGCAAGGATGTTTTGTTTAAAATTGAGCAAGTAATTAGGAGCATTCTACCTACTCAAAAGTCTTTTTTGTTCATTTTCTTTTCCTTTGACATTGTTATCTTACCATTGATTTGATAAGTAACCCTATCTTTGGATGTAAACAGGATGGGCGTGGGTCATCGTATAACCATGATTAGCAATGTTGCAAGGTATATTAGCATTCTCTTTAGGGACTAAGATCATTTGGAAGGCAACTTAGATAACGTCATCGAGGGACTATGATCTTGTATTTTGCTTGTTTTTGCTAAGATACCTCACATGCGTAATATGGCCATTTTATAAAGGCAACCAAGTGGATTTACCCTAGGGGTGTTTGTGTGCAAATGTATTATTTTCATGCTTGATTTTGTCTTGGATTAGGGTTTTCTAAGTATTGGTTTTAGTCTTTCTATACAAATCCTAATTACTAGCATGTTATGTATAAAGCGATAAATTGCGGAATTTAAAGTTACTACGCTATTACAACACTTGTGGGAGGGGGGTATACAAATTGTAAATGGGGATTGAAAGAATATAAACCTAATTAATCTATTATAACCAAGTTGAATTTGTACAAGAATTGAAATAAATAATGTACAAAATGAATAAATGTTCAAGAATATAAATGTGAATAAAATGGATATTTTTGTTTGGATTTTTTTAGGAAAAGTGAATTTGTTTTAACCTAATTAATTAAAAGAAAAATAATTTATTAAAATAATAAAAGTAAACCTAATTTAATAAGAAAGGATTTTAAATAAAACCCTAAGTCTATTAATTGATTAAAATAAATTAAGTTTAAGAAAAGTATTTTTTGTATTTTTGTCTTGAAAATAAATTATAGTATTATAAAATATTTTTGTCCTTTTTTTATATATTAAAATAAATATATTTTAATTGGTGTAAAAGAAAATAAATAATAACCTAGTTTTAAATTAAATTTACAAGACTAGTTAGTAAAATAAATAAAGTGTGGTTAAATAAAATATTTTTGTGAGAAAAAAATAAATAAACTAAGTTAAAGTAATTAAGAAAATAAAATAAATAAAAATAAGAAAAGAAAATAAAAATTGGGTCAAGGGGTGTGAACAACTTGCAAGGGGGTTAGGAAGCAAAAACAAAAACACCAAGGCCCAAAAAGGCCCAGCGCCCTACCAAAAAACAAAGTCAGAATGCAAAAATATGAAAAAATCAAAAGGGTACCACTGGGGTTCGAACCCAGGTCCCAAAGGTTACAAGCGCACGCTTCTACCACTGGGGTGACTATACATCTGTTAATATAAGCAAAGTAATAAATATATGATACAAAACGCGCCTTGATTACTTCATCTTCAACCTCCAGCCAAACCAATTATAACTTGTTCATTTCTCATCAAAAATGAAAACTGTAAACATGAAACTTGTAGCAAATTTCCTCACGGTTTCAAAAATGTAAAGCATTAAAACTATAGATTAAAGATAAGCATGAATTTCATTGGCCCTAAACTGAACCCTAAAAAAACTCAGAAAATTCAAACTTAAAATTCTCTAAGCTCAGGCAAAATTAATGGAAACTATGGACATGGTTAGCTTTGGGGCAATGATATCTAAATGTTTTTCACAAATAAATCATTGATGATGCCTGTATGAGAAGTTCCAAAGTTAGAAAACTTACCTTGCAAGAGGGTATCAGGTTTGAAGTTTGAGCAGCTTTCAAGGAGTTCCAATGGTTGGGTTAGATTCCTCAAGTTTTTAGGAAGTTAATGGAATGCTTAGCTTGAGCTGAAAGGGCCTGAGGAGTTCTGGAGAAGTCCAAGTGCAAAGCTCTATTTTTGAAAATGGAGGATGGTGTTAATGGTGTTACAGTTATGTAACAGGGTGTGGGATCAGTTCTAAATAAAGTTTAGAAGCTTTAGAAACAAAAGGCTTGAAAATGCACGAGGGAGTTATGAGTTTCAAGTTTTTGGTCAGTTTATGTGAAAATGGAAGTATGAGATATGTTTATAAGTTCTAGCAGTTTTCAGGGCTTGAGAATTCTTGTCTTTGGTGCAAATAGTTTGTGTATCTATAAGCAAAAGGATTGGAGTGGTTTTGACAATCAGAAGTACAAGTCTTTAACTTTTGGCTAGGTTACTTGATTTTGAAGAAAATAGGGAAACCAAGTTTCAATGTGAGGTACAAGCATGGGCTAGGTGATTGCAAGTGTCTAAAACATTTCTCATGAGTTATAGGACTTGTGTGATCAGAAGAGAACAAGTGCAAGGCTCAAGAATAAGTTTTGTGCAAAAAAGCACTTTATCAAAATGGCAATGTTTACTTTCTTCCAAAAATGGATATAAAGCATGTCCATGCATTGAATGCTTGAAATGAGACCTCTAACAGCTATGTAAACCATTAATTATGGAGTTCCTAACAAGTTTGAGGCCTGTAAAGTAGAGTTTATGCAGCATAGTTTGAATTTTGAATTTGGTTTATCACAAAATGACTTGTAATTCAAGTGATAAAACCCTAACTTCATCTCTTCGATTCTCCCTAATCAAAAATGATCTCAAGGAGTTCTTGGACATTTTATAAAGCTTACAATGTGATATAAAACCCATATTTTAATTGATTTTGAATATTCCCCTTGGAACTATATGAAAAAGTTCCATAAAGTTGGATCAAAATCCTGACCAAATTAGGGCAAAATTTCACTAAATGTTTTGTTTCATGACCACGTGTTCATAAAATTATAACTTGAGATCCAAGCACTTTTGGAAGAAGTTGTGTGAAGAAAAGTTGTATATTTCATGGAGATCTACAACTTTCAAGTTGGAAGTTTCTCTTGAATCATCTTGCATCATGGTGAAAAATTTGTTCAAAGTTGTGCAAAAACATGAAATTTCCAACACTTAGAAAAATTTCTAAGTTTAGAAATTTTGACTTTTCAAAATGCAATCTTGACTTTTTGATTTATTGATGAAGAAGTTTCATATTTTGACATGTTTTGATGAATTGTGATCTTTGGCATTTGATTTTGACCAAAAAGTCCAAGTTTGACTTTTCAGTATACAATTGACTTTTGATCAGTTGACTAAAAAATTCATCTGTCAATCCAATGGACTTGCAATGTTTTAAACCATGTCTTTAGGTCAAAATGATGCAATTGGACTCTTGAGATAATGCCTTAAACCAATTGATAATTTCCTAGGTCAAAAATCAGAAATAGCCTTTTCCCAGTCAAAACCCTAATTTTGACCATTTTGCCCTTTTGGAGATTTGATCAAATTTCTTGAGGGATTATGGTCCAAAATTGATCAAATGATACATATGGGTTTAAGATGTTGATGTGGATAAAAAATTATGAAGTTTGACTGTAAATTGTCCATAATTGACTTTTTCCCCAATACAATTGATTTTTAGGTCAACTGCTCAATTGATTGAGCAAAAGTGTGATTCAAAGCTTGAAACTTGACATGAGTTATCTTGGGGGTCCATAATGATCCATTAAAACCATATGAGGCATTGGAAGTTCAAAAATCCTTGTGCAAACTCAAACCTTAATTTTGGTCATCAGTGCTTAAGGAGGTGTCTTGAGCTGATCAAACCCTAGTGCAGTCTTGAGCTAAGGAGATCTTGTGAGCAAATTCTTGATAAGTGAGAGGGAAAATTTTGGGGTATAACATCCCTCCAGGGCTGTCGGAAAGCCAACTTGGGCATTTAATTGGGTTGGGATTTTCCAGCCAAATTATGCCTACTTTTACCCCAACTATTATTGTTATCATGAGATAAAAAATAGATGAATGCAACCATGAAATGGTCAATATGCTCACTCAATAGATGAGTCTAATATTAAGACTGTTAATTGAAAATCCGATGCAGAGTTATCAGGCATTAGCAGCTCAGATGACTCAAATGGGAGATTTTTTGGGTGCTCCCAGAGTGCCAATTCGATAGGATGCACCCCCACCATGTGAGGTACCAGTGCAGTACGAGGAAGTTTTCAATGAAGAGGTCGAACAGGATCCACTGACTCCTCCACGTGTCGACCCCATACTTAGGGTAGTATAACACCCCCAGCAGTAATAGCAAACCAAAACCAAAATACCGACCAACTGGTCAGGCAGGTTCGATGTGAAACAATGGTTGAGGAACAAAACCTAGAAGCCATTGTCGAACGAATAATGGTTAGGAATTGGATGTGTAATACGGTGGGAGAACTGACTTAGTTTTGCATTTTATCGCAAATGTCGCAGATAGGAAGAGTCGCCGCCGACTTTTCTTTTATCCCATAAGGAAAGGGTGAAAAAAATAGGAAAGACCTTCGAGATTTTCTTGAGTTCGGGGGGTAGATTATGAAAAGGGAAGGTGTTAGCACCCTTTTCATCTGTAGTTATCTACGGGCTCTTGATCGCTAGCTTACTTTGTTTGAAATGCTTTGTGTTCGTGTATTTGAAAATATTTTTGAAAATGCCTAAGTACGACAACTTTGTAATGATTCTTGTATAAGTTAAGAATGCGTACAAAGTGTTTATTTTTTAAAATATTTCAGAAAAAGTGTTTGTGAAAAAGATGTTTTTGTGAGCAAGAGATTACGAGCGATCTACCTACTAAAATGTCTTTCGTGTTATCTTCCTCCTCCTTTAGATAGTGTTATCCCACCATTAGTTAGTAGGAAGCCCTATCGTTAGATATGAAGGGACAGGCGTGGGTCATCGTTATGGTCATAGAAGGCAACATATATGGATACCTTAGAAATTCGAAGGGACTGTCGTGTAGGCAACATCGAGGGACAAGATCATTTCTTGTAGGCAACTCGAGGGACATCATGGAACTATTATCTTTATGATGATTTTAACTGAGGGTATTTGCTAAGGGTATCCCTATGTTCGAGGGACGTGACTGTGTTTCCGAAGGTAACAAGTGAGGTTATCTTAGAGGTGTATGTGTGAAGAGTGATTCAATTAAGTTATTTTATCTTGATTAGGGTTATCTAACGATTGGTTTTAGATCTTTCTATACATGCCTAGTTACTATACAGTAATAAGGAAAACAGTAAATTGCGGAAAGTAAAGGTGCGAAAAGTAAACCTAAACTATTACAAGGCTTCGAAAGTGGGGATACAAAACCATAAAACTTGAGGAAAATAGTAAACCCTAATTAAAAACTATTACAAACCATAGCAATTACATAATTGGGAAAAAGCTAATGCGAAAGTAATACGCGAAGCGATAAAAAGGAAAAGAAACAGAAAAATTGTTTGGTGATTGTTTGATGAAAAAGAAATTTGATAATCAACCTAAAAACTAGTTAATTTGATATATATATAAAAAGTTTAGTAAAACTTAAAAAAAAGAACTAAATTAATTTTAATTAAGAAAAAGAGGAATTAATTTAATTAAAAAACCTAAAGTCTAAGTTTATTTTAATTAAGCAAATTAAAAAAATAATTATGTTGTATAAAAAACGTAATGGTTAAAGATTAAAAAAAAGAATTTGGGCCTGAAGGTAGTAAATCTGGGGGTGGGGGTGGAGAGCAACATCTCCAAGCCCCAATTAGCTTGGTCCGTCTGATCCAATGTGAGGGGCTGAGGATGATGCATCATGAGGAAGCGCTGCCGGAGCGTTGGATGTTGTTGATGCTGATCTGGTGATGATCCAATGTATAGAAGTGAGCGAGGGTGCACCATTACACTAGAATGATGCACATAGAATAATTTTCCATCCTTCACTTGAACGGTTACAAGTGTCCCAAAGGTGGCGACACTTGTTACCACTGTACCGATCCCTGAGCTTATAATAAAAAAGAAGAAGAAAAAAAACACAACAAGCTAAGTTATTGTTGAACCAAAAAATAATCAAAGATTAAAAACTCTCACTCTTCTCAAGCGTTCACTCTCTTCCCTTTTATATTTTCTTGAACGACACTTTTCATCTCTCTTGTGCCACTACCCATCTTCTTCACCCTTCTGCTTTCAAATCGGAGGCTGCAGCGCCTCCTGTATCCCACCGTGCCTCAATCACCAGAGTGCAGCCTCCAAACTCGGCGTCTGCTAGCCAAGGCTAATCCAGTTCCATCTCATGTCGTCACTGTCTTCTACCTTCTTGTCATCTCCGATCTGACTTTGATCTTCGACTTCATCGCTTTTTCATTTTAACCTAAAAACCTCTGATTCACTCTCTGTCCGAACTGACTGAGAAACATCCGATAACTCTTCAAATTGATGAAAATGGCCGAGAACAAAGGTAAATCTGCTTTAATCTTATTCTTCCTTTACGTTTCCATTCTCGCCTTTGTTTTGTGCTTTTGTTATTGTGATGTTCGTTAACACAAATTTGGTGTTGTTGTTTGAAGGTTGTTGAATCTGTTGCAAAGGAAATCGGTTGTGTTGATGTTGATTAAAGTTATCTTGATGAAATAGATGAAGGCTGAAACGATTTAAGGAGGGAGGAAACCTTTTTTTTGGTGATTGAAGTCTCTTTCCCTCCGGCGAGGTATTTCTGACTCTGTAATGTTTGTGTTCTTCCTTTTCTTCAAGGTTTTCTGAAGGGTTTTGTGTAGGAAGGTGATGATAAAAAATAGGGCTAGGGTTTGTGCTAGTTGCGCAACTGTTTCTGTGATTTTCTTGAACAATGGATATGTCCTTTGAGAATTGTGCGATGATTCTTTTATATCATCAGATTAGGGTTTCTGATTTGTTTGGGCTTTCATTCTTACACATTTTGATATCTGATATGTTTATATTTTCTGATTTCTGTGATGTTTTTCTGAGAACTTTTTATGGATCTGAGTTTTGATAACAGACTGTGAAACTGTTTTATGGGCTTTTATGAAACCTGGTGTGATTTTTGTGAATTCCGTATTGCTTACTGCTTGGGTTGGACTGTTGTGATTCTGTACTTGCATTGTTGTTTTTGAATTACTGCAGGAAATACTTCTTTACACCTCTCTTTGTGAACCAAAACAAAATTTGTGATTTGCAATAGAGGTTCCCCTGGGCCTATGATTATTCATTAAATTTCTGACTTTGGTTGTGAAAATGCATGAGGCCTTTGTGTTTCTTGTGAACATGATTGAAATGACCCCTATATTCTAATTCCTATCACGACACCCTAATGATGATTTTGAGCTTGAAAACTTCTTAACAATTCTTGTTTATGTCTTTTTGATGATTGCTTTCTAACCAATTCGTGTTTTCTTTTCCTTGTTTCATGTGATGGAGGATGAGAGGAAGATGATTGGTCTTTGGCAGGAAGAAGAAGAATTTGTGGCTTGACTTGGAAAATTGGAGGGAGACTCAAAATAAAGTCAATGGAAAGTCTCTTTAGGAATCATAAGTTTAGGCTTAGGAACATGGATGATTTTATAGTCTTGATAATGTAATTTGAAACTTAAGAACTAATAAACTTGAAACCCTCTTGTAACAAAAGAAGTGGTGATGTATGAAGCTAAATAGCATTTGGAATGTTCTTGCATTCTTTGGAAAGTAAGGATACTTTGTAGAATTTTTAATCGAACTTGGATCTTTGGTAAATTTGGATGATCTTGAATGAATTTTAATATGAAGTAATGAATTTGAAATACTTGAAATACTTGAAATACTTGAAATACTTGAAATACTTGGATATGAAACTTGCAACTTGAAATGAAGTAAATTTGTCCCTTCGTTTCAAAGAGAAGCCACGAGACAATGTGATTTATCATATGCATAAAGAACCACTTATCTTGATTCGTCACACTTGATTTCCTCTTTCACTAATTCAAATTTAAACTCACTAAAATTGCCTTGAAATGATGCTTGAAACAAATTTCAATTTTCAACTTTCTCCCCGCATTTAGCATGTCTAAACTTATCAAATGAGCCTTCAATTCTCAAATTCCAAACTAACTTGTATTTTTAAGCGATGAACAATTGAGGATAAACAAGCTTTGATCATAATAAATCCATTGCAATGACGAAGATAGGCTTTGACATATCTTGATGGAGAAGATTATATCTTTGAAATAATAACCTCCTGATAATCATACTTCAATAATCAAAGTTTTAGCACAAAAGCCAAAAGATAGGAAAAGCTGCGATTCGTTGCCAAACCCTCGAAATCCTGAATCTTCTCATGAAACAAAGAATTCGCTGAGATGCCATGAGGTATGAAAAAGCCTTGGTAGCTTGAGTAGTTGAAAACCCTAGGAGCATGAAGGCGACATCTTGGAGAAAAATGGGAGGGAAAATTTTAGGGTACAACATGATTAATAGTGGAAGTCAGAGGACCACATATGTTTCTCCGTTGCCAGATTTCATGTTACACATGGAGTTACCAAGGGGTTGGAAACTCCCAAAATTCACTAAGTTTTTAGGGGATGTCAAAGAGTCCACTATCGAGCATGTTGCCAGATACCAAACGGAACTTGACAATTTAGTAGTGAATAAGGATTTGAGGATGAAATATTTTCTCAACTCCCTTACAAAGATTGCGTTCACTTGGTTTACAGCGCTTCCCCCACAGTCGATCCAAACATGAACCCAGTTAGATAAATTGTTCCATGAGAAATTCCACATGGGGCAGTCCAAGATAAGCCTAACAGAATTGTCCAGTGTCAAACGAAAGAGCATTGAGTCAATAGATCAATACCTTAACAAGTTAGACTTCTAAAAACACAATATTTTACACAAGTCCTTGAACATGAGTTGGTCGAAATGGCTGCAAATGGGTTAGAGTATTCCATTAGGAAGAAATTACTGGACACTCAGTCTTTGAAGGATATGTCTCAATTAGCTATCAAAGTTCGACTGATTGAATGTTTGAATGCTGAAAAAACTAAGCCAAACAAGTATCACAAAAAATGGAAAGTTGTTTATGTGGCAACTGACAGATGTTCTTCTGATGAAAACAAGTCAGGGGAAGAAACAAAGGTTAATATGGATAAACTACAACCTATGCCTCCTTATGCATGTAAACATTTGAAACCATCGAACATGAAAAACCCCGTCGAAACCGAAAAGAATGGCAAAGCCATCACCAAGACCTATACTTTCGACATAATGAAATGTGATGAGATATTTGATTTGTTAGTAGTTGATGGTCAAATTGTGGTCCACCAGGGCCTAAAGAATCCCCCACTTGAACAGAAGAAGAAAAAGGGATTCTGTCAATTTCATAATTTTCTTGGTCATAAAACTTCTCAATATGTTCTTTTCATGGATTTGGTGCACAAATCGTTGAAACATTGAAAGCTCCAGTTTGGCGATAAGCCAAAGATACAAGTCAACACTGACCCTTTGAAAGTTAAAGAGGCTTTATACTCAAAGCCTCTAGATTGCATGATGGTCGAAGCTACTAAGGGCCTCGACATAGAAGTTATAATGATTGGTGACATAGAAGTCATGATGGTCAGAACCAATGATAGTTTCAACCTAAAGATGGAAGAGGGATTACATGAAGTGTACCCTTAGCCTGAAGAAAGCTTGGCTAGCTTTCAAGAGAAATGCAGAGTGAAAGAGTCGAAGGAAAAATTATGCCCAAGATACAATGCTGTGTTTGATAAAGAAGTAACTGAGAAGTATGAAGTTGTCAAAAAAGAGGCTCTTAAGCAAGAGAAACCTCCGGTCCCAAGGTTTGTTTTTGACAAGCAAGGAAATCCCCGATGCAACGAGGAATACAAAAAATTGTTTCAATAGTCGCGGCCAAAAACCTTTCGCCCTCCATTAGATATTCCACAAGAAAAATGGATGGAGCCAGTAAGCCAAAAGGGGGGCAAGAGGTCGAAGTGGAGAGTGATTATGCAAGAAGCTGAGACCTAGGAAAAGAAAGCTGAGTCAAAGGGTTATCAAGTTTCTCTCAACTATAAGGGAAAAAACCCAATGACAATGACTCAGTGGAGGCGTTATCAGAGGAACAAAAAGGCGACAAAGGAAGCTTCAACATCTCAGTTGAAGCAAATCAAAGAAAATAGCCATGTCGAAAACATACTACCAGCAGAAGCTACAAAGCCAATAGAGTTTCCAATACCAAAGGTGTATTATCCAAGTCGAAACTGACTGAAAAAGAAAAAGCCATAGCAAATCAAAGAATGGCTATGAGGGTAGCTCCTTTAGGTAACACAAAGCTGGTGGTGACACAAAATATGGAATATACTCCTGCACATGAGTATACTCCTACATCTGAAGGCGAAGAGGAGGAACCTGATTATGAACCTTCACCAAAAGATGATATGGTCGACGATGACTATGATTATGGTGAAGACTTCATCATTAACTGTGGAATTGTGTCAATTCTGCCTGCAGAATATGACAGGGTGTCGGAAGTATCAGAAAACAAAGAAGATTTTACTTCCGATAAACAGTGGTGTGGTTGAAGAACAGAAGGCTGTGTTTGAAAAACCAAGCCCGTGAATGTTGTGTCATCTCAAGCCTTTATTCATAAGGATAAAGGTGGATGGCATGTCAATGAACAAGGTGTTTATCGATGGTGGGGCAGTTGTAAATTTAATGCCACATGCTCTATTTAAGAAAATGGGGAAGTGTGGGTCAGAGCTTCGACCTCACAACATGGTTTTATCGAACTATGAAGGAAAAACCAATAGCATACTGGATGTTATCCAAGTCAAATTGGCCGTCGGAACAACAATCAGATTAACATTGTTCATGGTTATAAATTCCAAAACCAACTTTAATCTATTACTTGGCCGTGAGTGGATCCATGGAATAGGTGCAGTTTCGTCGACTTTACACCAAAGAATTTCCATTTGGAGAAAAGGCGGCGTAGTAGAGAACATAAAAGTTGATCAGAGCTACTACAAAGTCGATGATGTGAAAGATGGAAAGAGGTCTTTCGACCAATATTTAGCGAATGTAGCGCCTTGTCATGATGAGAGTCACATTTCTAATAAAAACTCAAATCATTTTCTCAGTTTAGATCTTGACCATGGCTTAATGTATGCCTTAACTTCTTTCAATTTAAAAGACAAATTTTCGTTTTATTTTGTTTTAAGTAAATTGCTATTTTAATTTGGGATAGTTTTAAAAGAATTCAATAAAGTCACTTAGAAACTTCAAAGTCTAAATAATTTATTCTAAATAGATATTATTATTGTAATTTATAATTTATTTCTAGTATACTATTTTGATAAATGATTATTTTAAAAAGTTAATAATAATTAAAGATTTTAATTTTAATTTCAAATGGTATATTTAATTCAGATATGCATATTTAAAAATCCTCTGAAAATAAAATATTAAATTATTTCAGATATGCATATCTGAAGACCTCCTAAAAATAAAATATTTGGTTCAGATATGTATGTCCAAATTAAAGGAGTATTACAGAAATTTCTTCAGAAGCCTTTAAGAAGACATAAGGTTGTACTAAAAAATTCTCATAAGTGGGGGTGGGAGGAAAAATACTGTGAATGATAATCGGGCTTTAAGGCCCAAGGTCCAAATCCTTCGGACCAACTCTTATTCCGGCCTGAATCTCATGACGAGTAAGCAAGTAATAAATAACAGAAAAAAAAGGAAAAAAACATTTTTAGAAAGGACACTTCTTCATTACACACCACCACCACCTTCTTCTCTCTGTGATTCTTCTACGCACACTCCTTCTTCTTCTCCCTCTCATTCTCCCTTCCCCTGTTTCTCTCTCTCTCTCTCTCGGGCTTCGCTGCTTCAGATCTCGCAGCGTAACAGAGTCTCGCCCTCTCACATTCCCAAATCAAATCCCCCTCTGATCTCTCCACCACCGCAATCATGGCTGCCAATGCCCCCATCACCATGAAGGAGGCCTTAACGGTTCGTTCATTTCACCGAATTCCGCATTTTCATAACTCAATTTCCTCCCTCAGATCTCAACTTCAATCAGCATTGTCACCTTATTAATTTTCAAATTAATTGATTAATTGTTTTTGAATATTGCAGTTGGGAAGCGTTGGAATCAATCCACAATTCATCACGTTCACTCACGTGACGATGGAATCTGAGAAGTTTATATGTGTTAGGGAAACTGGTCCTTCCAATAGTGTTGTTATGATTGATATGAATATGCCAATGCAGCCTTTGAGACGACCGATCACTGCTGATTCTGCTCTAATGAACCCTAATACCAGAATTCTCGCTCTTAAAGGTATACATTTTACCGCTCCGATTTGTGAGGTCGGCTTTTGTTTCCGGATTATGTAATGTGATTGTTAATTAGATTTGTAGATCCTAAAATTGTGATTGGAAATGATTTGGCTAGCTATAGGAAGTTAGATTTGATAAATCCATGTGGATTTTATTTTATTTTTGTTTACTTTAATTTGAATGTGGTATTGTCAATGTAGCTCAAGTTCCTGGAACTACTCAGGACCATTTGCAAGTATTTAATATTGAAACGAAAACAAAGATGAAATCATATCAAATGACCCAGCAGGTGTGGAATTGTAAATCATTTGGATTGGATGTTTGGCGGGTTGGATTATATCTCTGATTATTATTAATTATCATGTGTTTCATTTTCTTTAGGTTGTGTTTTGGAAGTGGATAACTGCAAAGATGTTAGGCATAGTCACTCAGACATCTGTGTATCATTGGTCAATTGAAGGTGAAAACATATTATTTTATGGCTTCTGTGCGCTCGTAATTCTACCTGAATCTGAATATGTCTCTAAGTTTGTAGTATTACTGGAACTTTTTGAACTGACAATTTATTATTTTGTACCATTCTCATTTGCAGGCGATGGTGAGCCAGTGAAGGTGTTTGACCGAACAGCTAATCTGGCAAATAACCAAATCATCAATTATCGTTGTGATCCTAGTGAGAAGTGGCTGGTTTTGATTGGAATTGCTCCTGGTTCTCCTGAGGTATGTGTTATCTTTCCTATAGCAACTTTCCATGCCTTTGTATTAGTTGACTTATAAATAATAAGTTGCAAATTCTGCCACTCTTCTGTTATATCAAGGGTTGACTGTTGTCCTTATTTTCATACCTGGGGAGGCACTTCTGTAAACTCTTGGGCTGTAAGTTGTAACATATTGCTCTCCCCTCATTCTCACCACAAAATGTTATGCTCTAAAAAGATATTTGTGATGGGTGGTGCATGGGTTTGTAATGCAAGTAGGTAGTTTATAGTTTATGGAGTATAGCTCATTAGCTTGTTTATGAATTGCATGTTGAAGCACTTAGGAAGTAAGTATCAATACTTTCAGTTGTAAATAATTTGATTTGATGATCTGTGCTATGCAGCACCGACACCTCTGAAAAAAGGCGTGTCCGTGTCCGTGTCGGTATCAGACACTTGCACTGACATTTGTGATTACATTTACTTTATTCATTTTTTAAAATTATTACTGACGTCACCTTGTTAGTGTTGGGGTCAAATTCGGGGTGCCGTGCTTCATAGACTTTGTGTTTTACTTAATCTTTATTGTCAGTTTTATGGGTAGTTTATACAAATTAAAATAGAATTAAGATATAAAAATATCAATACTTTTTGTATAAAATATATTTACTTGAGCTTATTTTCCCGCTTATTCAATAGATGGTGCAAATCTATATTTTCCCATGCTCTTTAATTTTGTATCTTTTTTACTTAACCTTTTTTAGGTTGCACATTACATATGTTTTTTTCATTTTAACTTTTTGATGTTTTTCCTTACTATGTGCACTAAACACCAAGATTCAAGACTTGGGGTACTCTTGCTTTCAAGCTACTTTTCAAATGTTCTTCTCCAAATTTTTCCATACCTACTGAATGATTTTTTTCTAATTAATGAACTGGTTGTGTACTTATATTTGAAGATTTGGACACGCACATCTTTTCCTGTTTACATTCCCCTGTTTAACAGTTTCTGAATACTTCATCTTTTGACATGATTCAGATTCCAGCACATCAAGGTTTCTGAAATCATTAATTGTTGGTGTAACGTTGTTTTATTTTTTTTGGTTATAGAGACCACAACTTGTAAAAGGAAACATGCAACTCTTTGCAGTGGATCAACAACGGAGTCAGGCTCTTGAAGCACATGCTGCCTCATTTGCCTCGTTCAGAGTACGCCTGTCTTCTTTATGATTCATTTATTTTGATTGCAATTCTTTGGCTTGTGTAGGTTGAATGTTGTTTTGTATTGTAATTTATGCAATGTGCAGGTTACTGGAAATGATAAGGATTCAATTCTTATTTGTTTTGCATCCAAGACCATTAATGCTGGACAGGTTACATCAAAGATGCATGTCATTGAACTTGGTGCCCAGCCAGGTATAAGCATGGCTAAATTATCAATTAACAACATAATGGTACATTCCTACATGGTATAAAAATAAAATAAAAAGAGATTTTTTATCATCAAGTTACTTAATAGATACGAGATAATGGATATTAAGTGACTTTAATTTAGAATCATTAAATATCATACATATATGAACACCCTCCAAATGAGGTAAAGATATTTTTCAAATAGACTAACAGAAAATACTGTAATAAGATTTCCGTGGACTGTCTATTATTAGAAGTATACGTTATTAGTACCTCCTCCTTATACTTTTCTTGCCACCACCTGGGTGTATTGTGGCGTTTGATATCAGGCAAGCCATCATTTAGTAAAAAACAAGCAGATCTGTTCTTTCCTCCAGACTTTGCTGATGACTTTCCTGTATCAATGCAGGTATAAGTGTAAACTTCATTTAGGATTCTCTATCCAAAAAGATATTATGTTGAATATTTATCTATTTTTTATTGTGCAGATTTCAAATAAATATGGTTTGATATATGTTATCACAAAACTTGGTCTTTTATTTGTCTATGATATGGAGACTGCCACCGCAGTTTACAGAAATCGAATCAGTCCCGATCCTATATTTTTGACCTCAGAAGCATCATCGGAAGGGGGATTTTATGCCATAAATAGACGTGGCCAAGTATTGCTAGCTACTGTGAATGAGGCAACCATTGTACCTTTTGTTAGTGGCCAGGTATTTTATGTGTTACACTGTGTTTTTGATTAAATAAGAATGCTTTTCTTTTTGTATCTACTTAATACTTTTTTGGGCACTTTGCAGTTAAACAATTTGGAGCTTGCTGTTAATCTTGCTAAAAGAGGAAACCTCCCCGGTGCAGAAGAATTGGTAACTTAACTATTATTATATTTTTTGTTCCATTGTCTACTGTCTCACTAGATTGTAGCTGCACTTAAAGTGTTTCAGGAGTGTTGTTCATAATAGAACAAATATCAGCTAGGAGATTAACATAAAAGTACAAGATAATGGGCCCGTTTGTTTTAGCTTTTTTTAAAAATGATTTTTATAGTGTTGCATAATTTTGTATAAAAAAAATTTACAAAGAAACTTTTCATAAAAGCTTTAAATGAAAATTTGGTTTGAATAGTTATTTTTAAAATGTTATTTAGGTATTTCATCTTATTGAAATTTTTTTTGGATATCAAAATTTCAAAAAATCACTTAATTTTGAAGCTATTTCAAATAGATTTTCATAAAAATCATTTTTGAAATACAACTTTTTGAAAAAATTGCAATTTTGACTATATTTTGGTCTTCAATAATGTATGTTCATGTTATATGATGTCAAAATTAGTGTTTCAATTTAGAAAAAACGAATATAAAAAAACTTGTAATATTTTGAAAAACGGTTTTGTAAAATCTATTTTCAAAAATACAAAGAAAAAATCTATTTTTTTAAAGCTGAAACAAACTGGCCCAATGATTGAACAATATATTCACGTGGCATCTGAAATGCACACTTGACAGTTTGAAGAGTGAAATTTGATCAAAAGCATGTGAGAAAAGTTTAATGTTGGTGAAATATATGTACAGTAAATATATTTTATGCACTTTCTTTTCCACTTAGTTAATTTGAACAATGAGAAATATGGATATTCTCTTCATTTTATCCCCCAGTGATTGTAAAATTTCTATTTTTCTTTTCCAGGTTGTTCAGCGTTTTCAAGAGTTATTTGCTCAGACCAAGTATAAGGAAGCTGCAGAGCTTGCTGCAGAATCACCACGAGGAATACTTCGAACTCCTGATACAGTTGCTAAATTTCAGGTATATCTTGTATACCTATTGTTACTCTTAGAATTGTGGTTGAACCTATCTCACCCCCCTCACCGGATCTTGTCACGTATTGTTCGATGTGAGATCCGGGTCTTGAACTTGGCTTTGATACCATCTTAGAATTGTAGTTGGACCTAACTTATCCCTACAAAACCAGCTTGTAAGGTGAGGATTGTCCCCATTATAAACATATGTTCATGTCATTTATTGTCCGATGCGAGACTCGTAACAATTACTTTTATATTTGTCGTTTTGGGCAAGTTAATGCATTTGGTTTGGAGTCTTCCTTTTGAAATCGGGCCACATAAATATGGAAACTTTATATACTCTTCATATCTTTTATTTATTTATTTGCCTCTGTAATTTGCTTCAGAGTGTACCTGTGCAAGCGGGACAAACACCACCACTGTTGCAATACTTTGGAACTCTGTTAACCAGGGGTAAACTGAATGCTTTTGAGTCGTTGGAACTATCACGACTTGTCGTAAATCAGAACAAAAAGAACTTGTTAGAAAATTGGCTAGCAGAGGACAAATTGGAATGCAGCGAGGAGCTTGGTGACCTTGTGAAGGTCCTGACAGAAATTTAAATTGATTATCTCTTTTTCATTTGAACTTATTAATTTAAATTGGTGACCTTGCTGATTTCTTACTTATTTTCTTTTGCCTTCCTAATTTGTATAAGGCTTGCATATAATGCAGACAGTTGATAATGACCTTGCACTGAAAATCTATATTAAAGCTAGAGCTACACCGAAAGTTGTGGCAGCTTTTGCAGAGAGGAGGGAGTTTGATAAGATCCTGATTTATTCCAAGCAGGTAATTTTTTATCAGGCTAAGTAGAATCATAAAGTAGAGGTGCTGCAATTTTATTCTTATATAATTTACAGCAGTTAAAATTTCTGTTTTGTTTTGTAGTGTATTTCTGATGTAATGCTTTTTCTTTGCTGAAGGTTGGATATACACCTGATTACATGTTCCTTCTGCAAACAATTTTACGGACAGACCCGCAGGTAAGCAGGTTTTTTCTGAACAAAATTGATTAGATGATGCCTTACCATCTGAGTTGCTTCAATTTTGTGATATAGTGATTTTTAGTCTAAAGTTTGAGCATAACCGAACTTGCTTAAAATAGTAGTCCAAATTGGAAATGGTTTCTTAATGCTTATGATGTTTTCCTTTCAGTAACATTTATATCCAGCTAATCCACTATGAATTGTTTCTTTTTTGAGCATCATTGTTTTTTTATAGAGTCGCATATTTTGAAACTTGATTGATTGCAGGGTGCTGTAAATTTTGCTCTCATGATGTCTCAAATGGAAGGAGGTTGCCCTGTGGACTACAACACAATAACTGATCTCTTTCTTCAGGTTTATTTGCGTTTTACTGTTATTGTTTGAACTTTAAAACATGCCTGGTTTGTGGTGCTCGTTTCATTTATAAGTCAGATGTAATTTTAAAAACGCAGAATCATGTATACAACTTTTACTCTTTTCTTTCCATTGTATTCTTTTTGTTTCTTTTTGGATAATTTAAAACGAGAAATGCTAATAATGATATGAAACCATTCCTTACTATCTTGAAGTTGCCTTTGGTAATACTAATATCTTGGTTTGGCCAATTTATTTTCCTCTAATTTCAATCACCGACAATTTTATACTTGGTTTGGCCAATTTATTTTCCTCTAATTTCAATAACTGACAATTTTATTTTTGAGTGCTGGAAATTTTGTTTATATATTTCTTATGTTAATTTTCAGAGGAATTTGATCCGCGAGGCAACAGCATTTTTGTTGGATGTGCTGAAGCCAAACCTACCTGAACATGGATATCTTCAAACAAAGGTTTTTATATTTTATGTCATATTGTCTGTGTCTCTGAACTCAATGGTATTATATACTTTTTTTTTACTTATATAAAAATGGCAATATTTTGTATTATTTTTAGGTTCTGGAGATTAATCTTGTGACGTTTCCAAATGTTGCTGATGCTATATTGGCCAATGGCATGTTCAGTCATTATGATCGCCCACGAATTGGACAACTCTGTGAAAAGGCTGGCCTTTTCATACGTGCTCTTCAGGTTCTTAGTTTCTAATCTTCTGATTACTTAGTAATGCTCTCTTTTGTCCAGTTGATTTCTAAGATCTTTCTGTCTGTCATTTGCAGCATTATGGCGAGTTGCCAGATATCAAACGTGTCATTGTGAATACACATGCCATTGAGCCTCAGGTTTGGATTACAACTGCTCCAACGTCTTAATCCAGCATAAAGTTGTTTGGATTCTTACTATAATGATTCTTTTCAGTCTTTAGTTGAGTTCTTTGGAACCCTTTCTCGAGAATGGGCACTTGAGTGTATGAAAGATCTTTTACTGGTGAATCTTAGGGGGAATCTTCAGATAATTGTTCAGGTACTATTCATGGACAATGTTGCCTTTAAGATTTTTATTTCTCACAAGGAAGTCGTTAATAAGAGAATCTTGCTTGTGCGTGATTTGTAGACTGCTAAGGAATATTCTGAGCAGCTGGGAGCTGATGCATGCATTAAACTCTTTGAGCAATTTAAATCCTATGAAGGACTATATTTTTTCTTGGGTTCATACTTGAGCTCCAGGTATTTCTTTCTTTTTGGAGAATGAACATGTCCTTATTTCACGAGTTTGCTGGACAGTTTGCTTTGCTTTTCTAGTTTTGTATCAATTATTGTAATTTTGGTTGCTGTCTTTCGTAGTGAGGATCCTGAGATTCACTTCAAGTACATTGAAGCTGCTGCTAAAACTGGACAAATTAAGGAGGTAGAGCGTGTGACTAGGGAATCAAACTTCTATGATGCCGAGAAGACCAAAAATTTTCTAATGGAGGCTAAACTTCCTGATGCACGCCCATTGATTAATGTGTGTGATCGTTTTGGTTTTGTTCCCGATCTCACACATTATCTTTATACCAACAATATGCTTCGCTATATTGAAGGTTATGTTCAAAAGGTAACTTTGTTTTCAGAGTTTTATTTAATTTGTGATTCTTAGGTATGTATGTTTTAAATATTTCTTAATGATTTTTAAAAGTGAGACTTAACTTTACTTCTTGCTTTTAGGTCAATCCTGGAAATGCTCCTCTAGTTGTTGGACAGTTGTTAGATGATGAATGCCCCGAAGATTTCATTAAAGGTCTCATACTTTCAGTTCGTTCTCTTCTGCCAGTTGAGCCTTTAGTTGAAGAGTGTGAGAAGAGGTGTGCTAGTTTTTCATACCTTCTTTCTCCAGCAGCATTGCAAATATTCTTTCCTGATTTCACCCTTTATGTATAGGAATCGTCTCCGCTTGCTGACTCAGTTCTTGGAGCATCTTGTGAGTGAAGGAAGCCAGGATGTACATGTGCATAATGCCTTGGGTAAAATCATCATCGACAGCAACAACAATCCTGAGCATTTTCTCACAACCAACCCTTATTATGATTCTCGTGTTGTTGGTAAATATTGTGAGAAGCGAGATCCTACTCTTGCTGTTGTTGCTTACCGAAGAGGTCAATGCGATGATGAGCTTGTTAATGTTACTAATAAAAATTCCCTGTTCAAACTCCAAGCAAGGTACATAGTCATAGACTTCCCTTCATAAGGAAGATGTCGTTGTATATTTTATAACGCTAGTACTAGGCACTAACTTTATTTCCTCGTGTTTGTATCAGATATGTTGTGGAAAGGATGGATGCTGACCTCTGGGAGAAAGTTCTTGATCCTGAGAATGAATTCAGAAGACAGTTGATTGATCAAGTGGTGTCCACTGCTTTGCCTGAAAGCAAGAGTCCCGAACAAGTTTCAGCTGCAGTGAAAGCTTTTATGACTGCTGATCTTCCTCATGAGTTAATCGAGCTTCTTGAAAAGATTGTGCTACAAAATTCTGCTTTTAACGGAAACTTTAATCTGCAAAATTTACTGATCCTCACTGCAATAAAGGCAGATCCTTCAAGAGTTATGGACTACATAAATAGGTTGGATAACTTTGATGGACCTGCCGTTGGGGAGGTGGCAGTGGAAGCACAATTATATGAAGAAGCATTTATTATTTTCAAGAAATTTAATTTGAATGTTCAGGCTGTTAATGTTCTGCTAGATAACCTTAAGACCATTGATCGTGCTGTGGAATTTGCTTTCCGGGTTGAAGAAGATGCTGTTTGGAGCCAGGTGGCAAAGACACAACTGAGAGAAGGATTAGTAAGTGATGCAATTGAGTCGTTCATTCGTGCAGATGATTCAACTCATTTCTTAGAGGTTATAAAGGCTGCTGAAGATGGAGAGGCATACCATGATCTGGTAAAATACCTTCTCATGGTTAGGCAGAAGACCAAAGAGCCCAAGGTGGACAGTGAGCTCATTTATGCCTATGCAAAGATTGATCGTCTTGGTGAAATTGAAGAGTTTATACTGATGCCAAACGTTGCCAATTTACCAGTTGTTGGAGACCGCTTGTATGATGAAGCTCTATATGAGGCTGCAAAAATTATATTTGCTTTTATCTCTAACTGGGCTAAGTTAGCAGTAACATTGGTTAAGCTTCAACAGTTTCAGGGCGCTGTTGATGCTGCCAGGAAAGCAAACAGTTCAAAAACTTGGAAGGAAGTTTGTTTCGCCTGTGTTGATGCTGAGGAATTCCGCTTAGCTCAGATTTGTGGTCTCAATGTCATCATCCAGGTGATATGCTTTTCTATTATAGAATTTAACATTTGAAAGTTCTCCACATGAGGATTAATTGTCATGACTTCACTATGAGAAGGTTATACAAATTGTACTATATTGGAAATATTTAAGTGCGAGTTGAAGGATGTAAGTACTAGTAAATACTAAAAAGTATAAACTAGTGGCAGAAAAACTGTAGATTGCTTTAACTAATTTTCTGTTGTCTGAATAATTACTATATTGTTATGAAGGTGGATGATTTGGAAGAGGTTAGTGAGTTTTACCAGAACAGAGGATGCTTCAATGAACTCATTTCTCTGATGGAGAGTGGGCTAGGATTGGAGCGAGCACACATGGGAATCTTTACTGAATTGGGCGTTCTTTACGCAAGATATCGCTTTGAGAAGCTAATGGAACACATTAAGTTGTTCTCAAGCCGGCTTAATATTCCAAAGGTTATTCGAGCATGTGATGAACAGCAGCACTGGAAAGAACTTACATACTTGTACATCCAATATGATGAGTATGATAATGCTGCAACTACTGTAATGAATCACTCTCCCGAAGCATGGGACCACATGCAATTCAAAGATATTATAGTTAAAGTTGCAAGTGTGGAACTCTACTATAAAGCTGTTCACTTCTACTTGCAAGAACATCCTGAAGTAGTAAACGATCTTCTAAATGTGATTGCTCTTCGTGTGGACCATACTCGTGTAGTTGACATAATGCGGAAGGTTTGCATTTCTCATTCCCAATGATTAAATCCATTCATTTTTATTCTTACTGATATAATTAATTGGCTTTCAATGTTGTCCTGTAATAATATCTTTGTTTATTTTCGGTTGTTAGGCTGGCCACCTCAAATTGATCAAGCCTTACATGATTGCCGTCCAAAGCAATAATGTATCTGCTGTCAATGAAGCTCTAAATGAAATTTATGTTGAGGAAGAGGACTATGACAGACTTCGAGAATCAATAGACCTGCATGACAACTTTGATCAAATAGGTCTTGCACAGAAGGTGAATTTGAGAATCCCACCCACGTATCTTCTGTCATATTTTTTGGGAGCTAACGAATTTTGAGATTCAAATGTTACTGGGAAATATATATTTTTTGAATTATTATTTACTGCCTTTTACAATACAAATGTGCAGATTGAGAAGCACGAACTTCTTGAAATGAGGCGTGTTGCTGCATACATCTATAAGAAAGCTGGAAGATGGAAGCAATCCATTGCTTTGTCAAAGAAAGACAATCTTTACAAGGACTGTATGGAAACTTGCTCTCAATCTGGTGACCGTGAACTCTCAGAGGATTTGCTTGTCTACTTTATTGAGAAGGTGCTTACTTTTTTATCCTTAAAATCATTAAACTCTGTTTTTTAAGATTAGATACTAATTAGATTGGTCCTTTTGTCAAAGTGGAATTTGATTCCTGCTTCACTTTGATATATATCTTTGTTTCTTCCATTCTTTGCTTCTTCCAGATTAAGTTTTAACTATTAACTTTAACTAAGGAATAACTTTGATATATTTGCAGGGGAAGAAAGAGTGTTTTGCATCATGTCTCTTTGTCTGCTATGATATTATCCGGCCAGATGTTGCTCTTGAATTGGCTTGGATGAATAACATGATTGATTTTTGTTTCCCATATCTCTTACAAGTATGTTTTTTTTTTTGGGAATCTTTTAATTAAATTTATTAACAGACTTTGTTTTTAACATCTGTTTTTAAAAATGTTCTATAGTTTATCCGAGAGTATACAGGCAAGGTAGATGAGCTTATCAAGGATAGAATTGAAGCACAAAATGAGGAGAAAGCTAAGGAGAAGGAAGAGAAGAATGTAATTGCTCAACAGGTACCCTTTTCAAACTTCCATTCAAATGGCAATCGGTTTTATTTTGTTTGATTATGAAATTAACAATGTTTTCAATGATCTCCAGAATATGTATGCCCAGTTGCTACCACTTGCTTTGCCAGCACCACCGATGCCAGGTATGGGAGGAGGAGGAGGGTATGCCCCTCCCCCACCACAACCGCCCATGGGTGGAATGGGGATGCCACCGATGCCTCCTTATGGCTTGCCTCCAATGGGCTACTGATCTCTCAATTAACAACAGAGCAGAGAATTTCGGCATAAATATTATGGGTGAAGCTGGATAGTTTAGAATCTTTCATTTTTGCATTCAAGGTGACTTCTTTAGGGCTTTTAAGAATCTGCATGGTGGCAACCAAATATCTCCCTTCTAGCCTGATGGTACTACTTATCCAATGATTGCGGATTTCTTCATTGAAAGTTGAGTTCTGATGATTCTTTTGGTTTCTTTCTCTTTGGATTGTTTGATCATTTTTTGCTAGAGCCTGGATGTTAATAATCCTGGTTGATCTTTTTGAGGCTTTGGCTTGGTTGCGGCGTGTATAGATTTTTCTCTAACTATTATTATTTGGTTTCATAGTTGTGTAGTCATAAATGTATTCTGATTAGGACTTGGAAATTTCATTTTTTCTTGGTATATATATTTTTCCATCTAATATTAAAAATGATCTCTTACTATCTGGCAGTTACCTTTCCTTAAAGTCTTGAATGATCAGTATTATTTATTTTTTTTCTATTTAGTTTCAGCACTTGAAATCTCAACTTCCATCATTATTTCATGATAAAGACATACCATAAAGAAGCCGAGTTTGGTGAGCTTTTTAAGTATTAGTTATAAGTTATTTTAGTTAAGAAGTTTATGTTTTACCCTAGTTGCTTCAATTAAATCATTTTGTTATAATTTACGTTAATATATAAATAATATAAAGATGTTTTTAGATTCAATATGAGAAATAATTCTAAAGGCTCGAAAGTTGTAATTATGTGAGAATTTGATAAGTTTTGGAAAATGTGATTTTGAGATTTAAAAAAGAATTTTTATGAATATTTTTTTGAAATTTGTTGTTTGGCGAGCTTCGAACAAAATAAACATATAAAATAATTTGGTCGACTCGACTTATGGAAATGTGAGTATTTAAAAATTTGAGCAATATAAAGGGGACAAATCAATTTGGGGCTTGCCGGTAGATTTTGTACACTACTTAGGTTACACTTGTAGAGGGGACGAGTGATTTTAGAGGTATATAATTAGTTTTAATATGTTAGATATTTATAAAGTAGAATAAGTTGTTGATGCTAACTTTTCTGGTCCGTTCTAGTAACTAAGGATGATCCAATCCACTTCTGCTATTAGGGGTGGTTCAATAGTTTTGGTCTAATCAGTCTGGATGGACGAAAGACATCTTTCTCTCTTGCCCCTCGGTTGGAGACGCGAGATCGGTTGTCCATCAGAGCCAACGAGACCACCACTGCCTTTAGACCGTACTCCTGTCTGTGTCAACGACTAGTCTTCACCCTGTCCGTCACGCGCGTAGTAATTATCCAGGAACAACCATAGCGCGCCTGCTCGAAACTACGTTCCTGCTCGGAGTAACGACTAGTTCTGAGTAGATTTGCCCGTCATAACGGCTAGTTCCTGACAGTTACCTATTTTTGGGACTTGATATCCAGGCCAAGAAATAGGAACCAATGGCAAAGCGCCAAGGACATTATATAAATCCTCACACTTGTGAGGGACAAATATTCAATATTCACTCTAAAACCCTAAACTCTCTCCTGTATCTCTTTGCACTCTTACTTGAACGTCAGAGTGCCTTGCAGGTACACCTCCTCCTCCTTGATTTCAACTTTGCAGACGCAGCGATCGACCTATTACATGTTCTGGTCACCGATAAGATCAGTGGCGTCGTCTGAGGGAAACTGCTTTCGCCATCTTTTTTTCCTCAAAAACTAAAGATCAAAGCGATATTTCAAGATTCAACGAAGAGATCGGCCCATTACAGGTTCTGGCCACCGATAAGATCAGTGGTGCCGTCTGTGGGAAACTGCTTTCGCCATCTTTTTTTTCTCAGAAACTAAAGATCAAAGCGACATTTCAAGATTCAACATCATGGCCGATCAAGATGACAACCATCTCACCGGCAAAACTGTCATCTCCCATGTCCGTAAGACATACAATGACGAAGATAATTATCTCCACGAAGATGATATCCTAAGAGAAGGTTGCACGATGTCTCCCTCTTCCATCGATGCTGAAGACGACGACATCTACTTCTTGGAGGCCAACAAGCCCAAAAAGGTCCAAAAAGAAGAGTCTGCCACATTCCAACCTGTTCAGGTACCAGCCAACGATGACCTAACTATGGCATCATTTCTCACAACATAAATCAGACCAACGCTTTGATCCTACAACAAAACAACAGGATCAGAGCCTTGGAGAAAAATCGCCGCTCAAGATCTCTTTTGAGGAGGTATAGAAGACATAAGTCTCACAACCCATCACCAATACGACCAAGTCATCGTCCAGCTCCAGAAAAACCAGAAGCATTATCGATCAATAAGCGCGGCCGTACTCATCCTCAGAGAGACTGACGTTACCCGGTCACGAAGAAGACCAGAGGTAATGAGCGATCAAAGAACCATCATTCTCCCTCGCCCAAGCCAAAGGGTCACCCGAGAAGTACGTCTCCTCGACGGGAAGATATTCTCCGACGAGGGAGAAATAATCACTCTCCTTCATCATCACCATACTGAAGCGAAGACGATGAGCCCCACGGTCCACTATTAAGAGAAATCACTGAGGCTCCCCTACCAGTTGGGCTGGAGAAGCCTTCCCATCTAGGAACTTACGATGGAGTCATCGATCCTGAAGAGCACAAAAGCCTCCCCGACGAGTCGATCACGTCTTGAAAGAACCAGGGGAAATAGTTCACCAGGCACTTTACTGTCTCCCGCTGACACCCGAAATCCGAAACATCGTTGGAGGCGATCATCCAAGGGAAAGACGAATCCCTCCGGGCATTTGAAAGGTTCAACTACGAAGCCGTCCAAGTCTCCACGACTGACGAGATGAAGAAATACTTGCTGGAGTGCGGGCTATGTTCCCACAGTGATTTTGCCAAGGCGGTTGGCATAGAAACACCTGCTACACTAGATGTCCTCCTTCTCAAGGCTCAGACATACATTCAGTATGAAGAAAAGGAAGTTACAAATAATGTATGAGACTCACGACATTAGAAGAATGCCAAGTTCTCAAAACATGATGACACAAGGCAGCTCAGTCGATATAATGTACTCTCACGAGCAAGTCACCAAACCCTGGGGCTACGTCAAATTGATAGTCACCTCCGGGGAAAAAAAAACAGCCAGAGCCATTAAAGTCCAGTTCCTGGTGATTGACTGTCTGTCCCTGTATCAACGGATTTTCAGGAGGCCAACATTGGTCGAACTAATAGCAGTACCCTCCACCGTACATCTAAAGATGAAGTACTACACTTTGAAAGGTCTTGTCGCCAGACTCCACGAAGATATAGAAGCGGTAAGGAGATGCTTTGAGGAAGCCTCCAAAGGGATGAACTCCATCAGAGCAACACCCAAAGCAGCCGGTGATTCTGCCCGTCCCAGTAGCTCAAAAGAGCCAAAACAGCTGCCACACGTTGACACGATCGATCTAGACAACCGTTTCACTAAGGATGACCTCCAGAAGTAGCAGAAGAAGGGGAAAGAAGCTTGGATGACTATGGAGGGCTCCTCGACACCAGTAAGCAGTGATGATATTGCACATCCCCTGTAACTAATTCCAGGCGGGGAGTTCGAGATCACCCCCTCGGCAGCGACCCCAACAAAGGAGTAAAGATCGTGATTGATCTCCTAGACTCGGCGAGGAATCAACAAAAGGCGTGCCTGAGGGAGAATGCATATTTGTTTTCCTAGAGCGCCTCGAAGATGCCCGATCTGGATCCAAAGATAGCATGTCACCAGCTGGAAATAGATCATGCCCTTAAGGCAGTTGCTCAGCATAGGAGAAAGTAGTCTCTAGAGAAAATGGAGGCTGCCGAGCAAGCTGTAAAAGACCTCTCAGGAAAAATTCATTTGTGAAGTCCAGTACATAACCTGGTTATCTAATGTTGTACTAGTAAAAAAATTTAATGGAAAATGACGAATGTGTGTTGACTATACCGATCCTAATAGGGCTTTCCCCAAAGATGTTTATCCCCAACCCAACATAGATAGATTAGTTGATAATTCTGCTGGTTTTAAATTGTTGTCTTTTATGGATGCATTCTCTGGATACAACCAAATTCCCATGGCAAAAAGCGATATAAAATACATGACTTTCATGACCGAATCGGGTAACTATTACTACAACGTAATTCCCTTTGACTTGAAAAACACGAGGCCATGTACCAAAGGATGACGAATAAAGTCTTTCGGGGAGAGATTGGAGACATACTCGAGGTCTATATGGACGACATGATCGTGAAATCCCAAGAGGAATTCGACCATACGCTCCACCTAAAAAGGGTATTCGATCAAGCAAGGAAGTGTAAAACGTTATTCAACCCAGAAAAATGCACCTTCAATGTACGGGAAGAAAAATTCCCCGGCTTCTACCTGACAGAAAGAGGGATTGTGGCCAACCCCAAAAATTGTAGGGTATTCTCTAAGTTTCCGACGCTAAATTAAAAAAAGTCAATCTAATCTCTGAATGGGATGCTCACCTTGTTATCCCGCTTCGTGGCAAAATCTGCCCAACACACACTTCCCCTTTCCAAACTTCTTCACAAAGAAGTAACATTTTGGTGGACCAAAGAGTGAGAGCAAGCTCTCTTCCACCTCAAACGAGCACTCTCACAACCACTGGTCCTCGCAACCAGATAATGGAGAAACTCTCTACCTTTATCTCGCCGTTGCGACCAAGACTGTCAGTGCGTCCCTCATATGGGAAACCCCTGAGGGACATAAACCCATATACTTTAGAGAAATCCCCTACAAGCCCCATAGCTCAGGTATCAGTAGATCGAAAAGGTGGCTTTGAACCTTATCAATGCAGCAAGAAAACTAAGGCACTACTTCCTAGCCCACATGATCATCGTGCAAACAAATCAACCCGTAAAGCAGCTGCTCGGTCGTCCAAACATAGCAGGAATAATACTCAGATGGTTGTTAAAACTGTATGAGTTCGACATCAGGTATACAGTCAGAAAGGCCCTTAAATCCCAAGTACTAGCCGACTTCATGGCAGAAATGACTTCACCATCTCCCCTAACATGCACGACACACAAATGAACTATCTTCGTGGACGGAGCGTCCAGCTCCTCAGGAAGTGGGGCATGTATCATCCTGGAGAGCGAGAAGGGAATCTTGATCGAAGTTTCCCTCACTTTTTCCTTTCTAACCTCCAACTATCAGGCAAAATATGAAGCTTTCCTCACAAGATTGCACTTGGCAGAAGACTTGTGAGATGAGGAGGTGAAAATCTTCACGAACTCCCAGCTCCTCGCCTCTCAAGTACAGGGAGAATATCAAGTCAAGAATAATATCCTCTCCGAATACTTGATTCCAGTCTGAGAAAGAATGAAAAAAATTGAGTCCATAGAGGTACAACATGTTCCCCATTAACATAACACCCGAGTAGATATCCTGTCAAAACTAGCGAGCACCAAAAGGAAGGGAGGAAACAAATCGGTGATCCAGGAGATATTTCCTTGACCAAGCATCGAAAAACCCTCCACAACTTTGGACGTAAATGCCATCGGCGATAGTAACTGCTAGATGACCCAGGTATACAATTACCTAACAAATGGGGAACTGCCTGCCAACCAGAAAGAAGCCAGCATGGTCAAACGTCGAGCCAACTCTTACGTTTTGGTCGAAAATAAACTATACAGACGAGGATTCTCCATTCCCCTCCACAAATGCGTCAAAGAAACCAGATTCGCCCATGTCTTGCGCAAAATTCATGAAGGAATCAATGCCAATACCTCGAAGGAAGATCCCTCGCCCGAAAGGCTCTACGAGTAGGATATTATTGACATACCATGTAGCACGATGCAAAAGAGCACATGAAGAAATGCGATAAATGCCAATGTCACAGGGATATGCACTTGGTGTCTCCCAACGAGCTCAAGTTCCCCTCGTCCCCGTGGCCCTTTGCATGGTAGGGACTAGATATCCTCAGACCATTCATCGTAGGATCAAAACAGAACAAGTATCTAATAGTAGGCGTAGACTACCTCACAAAATGGATAGAAGCAGAGGCCCTAGCCAAAATAACAACATAAAACATACTCTATTTCTACAAACGAATCATAATTGCCCGATTTGGCATACCCCAAGCCATTGTTACTGACAACGGGACACAATTCACGGACATAAACTTTCAAGAATTAAACACTAAACTGGGCACCATTAAGCACTTCACTTCTGTCGAGAACCCTCAAATAAATGGGCAAGCCAAAGTTGTGAACATGGTGATCCTACGAGGCCTCAAACGAAGGCTTGACGAAGCATAAAAGATATGGGTCTAGGAGCTACACAGTATACGCTGGGCCTACTGAACAAATCCTCACTTGACCACTGGGGAAACCCCATTCCGACTAGCATACGAGAAAAAAACAGTGATCCTAGTAGAAATCAGCGAGCCATCCAGGAGAACTGAATCCCCTCTCAACGAGGAAATGAATGATAAGGCACTAAGAGAAGAGCTTGACCTTTTTGAGGAAGACCGATCGAGGGAAGCCCTCCGAGAATCCTCACTAAAATAAAGAATAATCATTCGCCATGACGCAAAAGTCGTACAACAAGAATTCGAAGTCGGAAGCCTAGTCATAAGGCGAAATCACAAATATTCTCGCGAAGGAAAACTCGCTGCAAACTGGGAAAGTCCCTATCGCGTCTGGGAAATGACGGAGAATGGGGCCTACTACCTCGAAAATATTCACGGGGAAGAACTTGCTCGACCTTAGAACACCGAAAAACCGAATCAATATTATAGCTAAAAGCTAAAAGTTGGCGTGTTCGAACAAAACAACGAACACAATACCTTGAATTCAGACAAAAAGGCGAGTATCCACTCTTTAACAAGCAAATACTCATCCCGGTAAGGAAAACTCTAACAATGGAAGAACACCCAGCTCGCGATGGGAAGTTTACGCCACAGAGCTCAGACCTTCGAAATGAGACCTGAGCTCCGTCCCTGCCTGAAAAACAATCCTGACCACTCGACTAGTTCTCCGCACTATCAAGCACAAATAACTGTCAAGCAAAACCCCATGACAACTTAGTGAAAATAACGAATAAAACATCTCAAAACGTGCATAAACAAATAAAGGCAGATACGAGAAAAAAGAACATAATTAAACTTCAAATGGTCATAAAGACCATAATTGTTAAGATATTACATAAAGAGGGCCAAGCCCCCATTCAAAAAAATTAAAGCTAAAAGGCCACGCGGACCGAAATTGTTAGGATATTACATTAATTGGGTAAAAGCCCCGAATTTGTTTTACAAAAACAAATGACACACAGGCCGACTAGATACAAAATGACAAAAACTTAATCAATAGAGTTTGGTCTTTCATCCTGGTTGGGATGCACGCCCTCTCTATCTTCTCCACCAAGGTTGAGAAACTTGGGGACGAATATCTGCCTGTCGACCACACTATAGAGGAACCCGGTCCCGGACACGTTAAGCTTAACATCAGGGTTCACAATCTTAAGCTGATCCATCGTATTATTGAAGCTATCCTTGCCAATCACCACACAGTCTTCCTCGATTAGACAGATGCAGGCAACCAACTCAGCACAAGTTCTCAACTGTCTTAGCTCCTCAGATTCATCCTCAACCGGAGCCGCATCAGCTTCCAAAGTGGCGACCCTATCATTAAGCTCCTTCTTGTCAGACTTCAGCTTGGCCATCTCTTAATCCTATTCGATCCATGATGTTTTATGTTTTTCCATCTCCTCTTTCTCAGACTTCAACTTGGATATCCTCTCCTCGAGAGCCGCGTTGGCTGCACATACATCCTTCACCTCCTTAATAGTCGAGGTCCCCTATTTTTGATATGGATCTGTGCCAGCTCTAAGATCCTCATCATGGCAGCTGTATCTTGATTGAGAGTCTCCCTCTTATTCTGTCGAAAAAGGCCCTCTAAAACTAGAGATTATGCTCGTGAAACTTTCAAAGAGGGACCCCCTCGAAGTAACTTCTTTCCAACCAACAAGGAGACAGTTCAAACTGGTCCACCATCCTCTCCACAATCAAGCAAACAATTCCTCCTCTATGCGATGACGTTTTCTGGCTGAAGTCACATGCTTCGAAGAAGACTTCTCGCCAGCAGGGGTCAAAGAAGATGTCCCCGATCCGGTAGGAGGCAGGACCGCGACACCTAGACAACTCTTCTGAAGATGAATTTTCTTCAATTTCCTTGCCTTATTGAATGCGACTATCTTGACCATACGCTTATGGGCATTAGACATTTCACCTACAACAAGCAACAAGCATAAATCAGCAAAATGAGGAAGACAAACAAAAACGAGCCAACAACCCAAAGCTACCTAAAAGTGATAGGGTATCCTCGTAAGTGGCATACTTAAGGAGCCCCTTAGTATTGATAAGCCGAGCTTTCATCATGATTTCCCCGTCATCATCAAGGATAAGTTCCCCTCCCTTAGTTACACAGACAACAGGGACAAAATTATCGACGAAGGCCACAAGCTTGTTATAGCCATCCAAATCCTCCCCTTCCAAGTTGCTCAGTCGCATGAGGTACTCCTTAGTCTTTCAGTCAAAGTGATCTCGACTCCAAGCAAACCAGAATATCTAAACCTGATACCTTTTTTGTCGACCATCCTTGCTGAAGAGGGGATTCCCATCATCGTCCTGCATGATCTCCCAGATGAGGGAGGAAGCGATGGACCTCCTCGACACCATCATAATAACATACTAAGAGCCCATGGAAAACCATGGATGAAAAGGGTGCTAGCACCTTCCCTTTTCATAATCTACCCTCAAAACTCAAGAAAACATCTCAAAGGTCTTTCCTGTGCTTTTTTACCTTTCCTTTTGGATAAAAGAAAAGCCGGTGACGACTCTTGCTAACCGCAACATTTGCAAACAAAATCGCAAAACCTCAAGTCAGTTCTCCTACTGCATCACAGAACTGACGACTCTGCTGGGGAAATTCTAAAAAGTGGGGTTACCTTAGGGTTTTAGATCACATTTACTTGCTTACATTGTTTGACTTGTACGCTTTACATTTTGGTTCTTTGTTTGGGTTTAAATCCTCCACCCGAATTTGGGAAACATTATAGGTAAATAGCAATACGTTGTGGAAACTGTGCGGGGTATACCGACATGGTCTAAGCAATAGCTATATTAGTGTGACATATTTGTGGGTACCGGTAGCCTTTGAGTCAATCAAAGAGAATACGGGGCCGCTGAGTGATGTCATGAAGCACTAATGAACTTCTAGAACCTTTACTTGACCAACTTGGCCTTTTAGGATGTAGTGAGATGACCGACTTTGGTGCAGTCCGAAGTTGGTAGATACTCGATACTACACTCATTAGGGGTTGGTTTCTTGGGATATTTCGGTCGCCAGTAAAGAGGCTTGAACTGAAACAATGAACAAAGGAAACAATCCAGTGATATTGAGCTCCTTAGAACTCGGTTACTATTGTTAGGACAGGTTGAGCCAACTAAACTTCAAGAGGGTACTTACCTATGAAACCCCATACAAGCCTAAACTAATAACTGTTTGATTTGCTTGTACATATATACTTGTGCATAACATCATGGACATCATGAGCATCATGTGCATCCTCTAACCATTTCAAGGATTTTGGAGATTCATCTTTGTTCTTGTTTTGTAGGTTATGGATTCACTTCGCAGGAAAACTATTCAAATCAACCTTGTAAGAATTCCTCCACAACTCAAGGAGTTGGCTTCAAGGATCCCTGAGAATTCTCCATTCACCGAGAGACATGGTCTTCTACTCAACTTGGTCACTTCCAACACAGAGGAGGATATGATGAAGGTTCTCTTCCAGTTCTTTGACCCTTTGCATCATTTCTTCACATTTCCTGACTATCAACTTGTGCCCACTTTGGAAGAATTCTCTCAACTTCTGAGGATTCCTATTATCAATCAACTACCCTTCAACGGTATGGAAAGAGATCCAAATCCAGAAGAGATTGCTCAAGCCCTGCACTTGCACTCATCTGATGTCACAACTCATTGGGAAACTAGAAGTGGTGTCAAAGGCTTCTTGAAAAAGTTTCTGTTTGAGAAGGCCCAAAGCTGTTGGAATTCCCTAGACTTGCAAGATTTTGAGGAGATTGTAGCTCTTCTCATCTATGGGATGGTCTTGTTCCCTAATCCTGACCAACTCATAGATGTAAGCGCTGTCAAAATCTTCATGTCTCGCAACCCGGTGCCTACATTGCTTGGGGATATCCTACACTCTTTTCACACTTGTACAATGAGGAAAAGAGGTGTTCTTATGTGTTGTACTCCTCTCCTGGAAAGATGGTTTATTTCTCATCTTCCCCAATCAGTCTTGAAGAATGAGCAAGGTTTGAGGTGGTCACAAAGGTTGATGACACTTAAACATTCAGATATTCATTGGTGTTCTCGATCCAAAGAGAATGTTACCATTGTTAACTGTTGTGGGGAATTCCCTAATGTACCTCTACTTGGTATTAGGGGAGGCATCACCTACAACCCGTGCTTAGCTCTAAGACAATTTGGTTATGCCCAAAGGGATGACCTACATGATATGCTGATTCAAGGATTGGTTTTCGACTACGACAACGACGATCAAGGACTCCGCCAGAGATTCATCTGAACTTGGAGGATGCTAAACAAGGTGGATAGCAAGACTTTGGGACACAAGAATCATATCCCTCTTGAGCCTTACCTCAAGTGGGTACGAACCCGTGTTCAAAGTCTTATGATGCCTTATCCTTCCATTCTCCCAGTGATTATAGAGCCTGTTAAGGAAGGAGAAGTTCCACACACTATCCTATATCCTGACATGCCGACATCACTCGAAGACCTACAAAGGGATTGGATACAGCTCGAAGGAGAGCGCGATACTTTCGAAGCCCAATTCTATGCAAGCAAGAAGAAGGTTTTGGAACTCACTCGGCTACTTCATGAAGAGCAGACTCTCAATACCTACATTGCACCAAAGAGGATGCGCAATGTCTTTTTACCTTAGAATTTTGTATTATTTTTCCCAAGCGGCATTGATGTACTCAAATTCTATTTTATTAATATGACGTGTGTTTCTTTTTTGTTTAAAACAAATTTGAATTTTTAAATCCTTGAAAGCATTGCATGAATACATATCATTCATCATAAACATAAACAGGTCTTTGCAACAAGTTTCCTCATCTCTCTACTGTTTATTTCAGTATGATGGATCTCGAATAAACGGTCAAAGATCTGCAAGCTCAGAATATGCAATTTCAACAGTTACTCATGACCTTAGCCAAGGGGCAAGAGGAGCTGAAGACTCTGCTAGAAAAAGAGAAAAAGAAAAAGAAGAAGAAGTCAGCTGGTGTGGTAATCATGGGCAGAAGGTTTCAGGGACAAGCCAGAAGGACCTTAGAATTTCCAACAACATCTGAAGAAGGGGAGAGAAAAGGAAAAGAAACGGCAGTACCATCAGATTCTGAAGAAGAGGAGGAAGAGGAGGATTACTCTGAACAACAATATCCTCCGGCTGATGACAAGTACAAACACCTTGAAGAGCGACTAAGCGCTATGGAAATCCAGAGAGTACCGGGGCTAGATTTTAAAGAGTTAGGGCTGGTGTCAGGAATTGTGATCCCGCCAAAGTTTAAAGTGCCACTATTTTCCAAGTATGATGAGGTGTCTTGTCCTAAAATGCACCTCAGATCATATGTCAGGAAGATTCAACCACACTCTGCCGACAAAGACTTGTGGGTCCACTTTTTCCAAGACAGTTTATCAAGAATGCAACTTGATTGGTTCTACCAATTAGAAAGGGAAGACGTCCATAATTGGGAAGATCTGGCAGCAACCTTCTATAAACAATATCAGTACAACGCCGACTTGGTGCCTACCCGTACTCAACTGCAGAGTATGGCTATGGCTTCCAATGAGGGCTTTAAAGATTACGCGCGAAAGTGGAGAGATATTTCTGGAAGGGTGCAACCCCCTCTATCTGAAAGAGGGTTGGTGGACATGTTCTTGGGAACTCTATCAGGTCCTTTCTTCAATCATCTGATTGGGAGTTCCTCTGTAGGGTTTACTGAATTGGTATTAACCGGCGAAAGGGTAGAGGCTGGTATAAGAAGTGGGAAAATTCAGAAAGATGCGTCTGCCTCTACAGCTGTGAAGAAACCCTTCACCGGAAGAAAGGAAGTATCTGCTGTCTATTCACAGAGGAATCAGGGAAGAACTGAGCGCCGACCAACGGTAGGGGCCGTCATGATTCCAAAGCCTGCATCAGACCAGCCAAGAACTAACCAGCAAAGGGTGGAAAGGCCAGTTCGTCAATTCACCAAGATTAACATGACTCCATCCCAAGTTTTACCACATCTCCTGAAGTTGAATCTGGCCACTCTAAAAGAGGCCCCAAAGAATCCTAATATTGCGTCTCCACACTACCATCCCAACGCCAGATGCGCGTACCATTCTGAAAGTCCAGGGCACGACACCAACAACTGTTGGGCTCTGAAGAACAAAATCCAAGACCTGATAGATGCAAAGGAAGTTGAGTTTGAAGCGCCTGAGAAACCGAATGTTATTTCCGCTCCGATGCCTAGGCATGGTCACAATGCCAACACTATCAAAGAAGATTTGTTTGTTGCTACCGTGGATGAATTGTTGACTCCGCTCCCGATTATTAAGTTGAATTTGTTGAAAGCTGGTATATTCCTAAGTTGTGACAAAGACTTCCATGTTTGTCTATCCTCATCATTTGACTGCCCTCTGTTGAAGAAAGGTATCCAACGACTGATGGATAACCAATAAATTTTGTTTGAGAATGCTCCTATTTCACCCGTTCCAGTTAAAGAAGTTTCAATTATAACCATCTACGCCAATCCTTCCAGGGCCCCTAAAAGACCCGTTAGGATTACACCTGCTCCAAAGACTACTCCACTTAAGATTACAATGCCCGGGCCGGCCCCATACAAATCAGATAAAACACTACCATGGAATTACGGTGGAGAAATCTACTACCATGGTATTAAACAAGACGAACTGACTGCCGAAGAAGAAAGCTCCGAAGAGGACAATTCCGACATTAGCAATATTTCCGGAACTAGCAAGATTACCCGCAGTGGTAGAATCTTCTCTCCAGAGATTGCTCCTCCAAGGGCAATCTTTGGACCCGTGGCCATTCCGAAGATTACCTTTACACCAGTGATTATACCTGCAAGCGTACCTACCGACAAAGACAATACAATTCCTATCCCTACTTCCACATCTGAGAATAAAGGAAAGAACGTTCAAGAAGAGCCTGTCCGGACGAAGGCTCAATCACTAGCTATTCCTGAAACATCCAAGAAGGAGATGAAGAAATCCAGAGGATAATAAAAAAGAGTGATTATGATGTGGTTGAACAGTTGGGGGCAAACCCCTTCCAAGATCTCTATGCTATCTCTGCTGCTGTACTCTGAAGCACATGCCAAAGCTCTGGTAAAATTTCTGAAGACAGCTCATGTGCCACAAGAGACGTCTACTGACCAGTTCCAAGACTGTGTGGCCAGTTTGACAGCTGATAATGGCCTGGGTTTCTCTGATGCTGACTTGACACCCAGAGGGAGAAAACACAACGAGGCATTACATGTCTCAGTGGAGTGTAGAGGAACAACCCTAGCCCATGTTTTGGTCGATACGGGATCATCTTTGAATGTCTTGCCGAAAAAAGCCCTTGACAGATTGGATTGCAAGGGGCTGACTTTAAAACCCAGCAACATAGTGGTGAGAGCTTTTGATGGTTCTAAGAGGATGGTCCACGGGGAGGTGGACATCCCAATAAAGGTGGGAACTCAGGTTTTCAACTCAACCTTCTATGTGATGGACATCCGTCCTTCTTATTCCTGTCTGTTAGGACGCCCCTGGATCTACAATGTTGGTGTTGTCACCTCCACCTTGCATCAGATGCTAAAGTACCCCGTCCAAGGAAAGATCATAACTGACCACGGGGAGGAGGAGTACATGATTAGTCATCTGAATTCTTTCCGATATGTGGAGTTAGATGGCGAATTCATTAAAACCCCTTTCCAACATTTTGAAGAAGTATCTCCAGAAGTAGCGGCGACCAAGGCGGTATCCTTGATTCCTAAGATCACAAGACCTCCACCTCGGATGTCATCTCTAAAGGATGCAAAGGCAGTAGTGGAAGAGGGGGATGCATCATCTGGGGGCAGCTTCCAAACATCCCGTACAAATCAGACAAGTTTGGCTTGGGGTTTACTTCAACTGGTCAGAAGGCTGTACGCCGTGCCCGTGCTGGGGGGGCCACTTGTAAGGATTAACAACCAAGGGGTCAATGCAGTAGAGGATAGTGAAGAGGATGACAGCTTGGAAGATTGGATATTTCCTACTGTCAGTGGAGGACTTCACAACTGGGAAGCCAGAGACTTTGTCCCAATAACTTTCATATCTCAGTAATTTATCTTTTACATCTCTGTTGGACTTGTAATATTCACGAACAATTCGCACTTTAAAAACCTTGTGTCTTACCCGAGGCACAATGGTCCATTTGTAAGGGTTTTTATTTCATCTTCATATGACATTCAATGAATCATGGACTCTTTTTCACATATAAACCTTTTCTGCTTATTGTCTTTCTTTTACATTTTATTGTTTTAAGATGGCTATACCCTTACACACACCCACACTCACAAATGCAGGTACCCTTCCATTCCGGATCCCATGGGTAACGATACTGCTATAGCCTTCAGTGACTCTGAAGATCTGATCTACCAAGCCGAATACGAAGGTGAGGAAGATTATGAGGTGCCAGGGGAATTGGCCAGACTACTACAACAAGAGGAAAGAGTTATTCAGCCTCATGAGGAGTTGTTGGATACAATCAACTTGGGTACCGAGGAGGATAAAAAGGAAATCAAAGTAGGTGCCAATCTAGAGCCGAGTGTCAAGGAGCGCCTAATTCAGCTATTGCATGATTATGTTGAGATCTTTGCCTGGTCATACGAAGACATGCCGGGACTCGATACAGACATTGTGGTACATCATCTACCCACAAGAGAAGACTGTCCACCACTGAAACAAAAAGTCCTCCGCATGAGACCTGACATGTCAGAGAAGATCAAAGCAGAAGTTATGAAACAATTCTATGCTGGATTTCTGGTTGTTACTTCCTATCCTCAATGGGTGGCCAACATTGTTCCCGTACCTAAAAAGGACGACAAAGTAAGAATATGTGTGGATTATAGAGATTTAAATAGGGCCAGCCCTAAAGATGATTTTCCACTTCCACACATTGACATCCTGGTTGACAATACATCCCAACACAAAGTATTTTCTTTCATGGACGGATTCTCAGGCTATAACCAGATCAAAATGGCACTTGAGGACATGGAAAAAACTACATTTGTCACACAGTGGGGTACATTCTGCTACAAAGTGATGCCATTTAGACTGAAGAATGCCGGGGCAACCTATCAACGCGCCATGGTAGCTTTGTTTCATGATATGATACATCATGAGATAGAGGTCTACGTAGATGACATGATAGCCCGATCACAAACTGAAGAAGAACACCTTGATCACTTGCAAAAGCTGTTTGTAAGATTGAAGGAGTACAAGTTAAGATTGAATCCAAACAAGTGTACATTCGGAGTCCGGTCCGGTAAACTCTTAGGGTTCATTGTCAGCAATAAAGGCATCGAGGTTGATCCTGCCAAGGTTAAAGCGATACAAGAAATGCCTGCTCCTCGCACTGAGAAGGAAGTCAGAGGTTTTTTGGGACGCCTAAAATATATTGCCAGATTCATTTCTCACCTAACATCTACTTGTGAACCAATCTTCAAACTATTGAAGAAAGATCAAGTAGTCAAGTGGAATGATGAGTGTCAGATTGATTTCGATAAAGTCAAGGAGTATTTACAAGAGCCTCATGTCTTGATGCCGCCAGTCGAGGGAAGACCATTAATCATGTATCTGACCGTTTTAGAGAACTCAATGGGGTGCATATTGGGGCAGCATGACGAGTCTGGCCGAAAAGAGCACGCTATTTACTACCTGAGCAAAACGTTTACCGACTGTGAAACCAGATATTCACTGCTCGAGAAAACTTGATGCGCTCTGGTATGGGCTGCTCGCCGGTTAAGACAGTACATGTTGACTCATACCACTTTGCTGATATCTAAGATGGATCTGATAAAGTACATCTTTGAGAAGCCTGCTATGTCTGGAAGAATAGCTAGATGGCAGATGATCCTAACAGAATATGACATACAGTACACTACCCAAAAAGCTATAAAGGGCAGTGTGCTAGCTGATCATCTTGCTCATCAAGCTGTAGAAGATTATCAGTCCATGAAGTTTGACTTCCCTGACGAAGACATCATGACATTAGACGACGGTGAAGAGATCAGACCATATGACGGACCTGGACAAGGATCCCGATGGACCCTGTTCTTTGACGGGGCATCCAATGCACTTGGTAACGGTATCAGCGTTGTGCTCATATCCCCGGAAGGATGCCATACTCCTTTTACCGCCAGACTTTGCTTCAACTGTACGAACAACATGGCGGAATACGAAGCATGCATCTTTGGTCTCAAGGATACCATAGACTTGGGAATTAAATCCTTAGTTGTGTTCGGGGATTCAGCTTTGGTCATCAGTCAGATCAAAGGAGAATGGGACACTAAGCATCCAAACCTTATCCCTTACAAAGAACATGTTTTGACATTGTTATCACATTTCGAGCAGATTACCTTCGAGCACTTCCCGCGAGAAGAAAATCAGCTAGCAGATGCTCTAGCTACAATGTCATCTATGTTTAAACTTAATTGGGATAACGAGGCTCCCTAGATCACCATTGAACGAATGGATGAACCAACACACTATCACGAGATTAATACCGAAGAAGTAGTGGACCAACCTTGGTTTCATGAAGTCAAAAGGTATCTCGAGGCTCAAGAATATCCAGAAGGAGCTTCAGTCAATGACAAAAAGTTCTTAAGGAGAGTCTCTGCTAAGTTCTTCCTAAGTAATGGCATCATGTACAAACGCAATCATGATTATATTTTGCTCCGTTGTGTGGACAAGATTGAAGCTGAAAAGATCATGGCTGAATTGCATGAAGGTACCTTTGGCACTCACTCTAGTGGGCATACGATGGCGAAGAAAATTCTACGGGCAGGCTATTATTGGTCTACCATGGAAGCTGACTGCTATCAACACTCCCGGACCTGTCATAAATGTCAAGTCTATGCAGACAAGGTGCACGTGCCTCCGGTTCCTCTAAATGTCTTAACAGCTCCTTGGCCTTTCGCTATGTGGGGAATCGACATGATTGGGGATATCAAGCCTACAACCTCTAATGGACACCGCTTCATCCTAGTGGCCATTGATTATTTCATAAAGTGGGTCGAAGCAGCTTCCTTCGCATCCATTACTAAGAATGTTGTTGCCCGCTTCATAAAGCAAAATCTCATTTGCCGGTACGGTATCCTAGAAAGGATCATCACTGATAACAGTACAAACCTTAAAAATATTATGATCACCGCCTTGTGCGAGCAGTTCAAGATTCAACATCACAATTCATCCCCCTATCGGCCAAAGATGAATGGTGTCGTCGAAGCTGCAAATAAAAACATTAAAAAGATCATACAGAAGATGACAGTCACCTACAAGGACTGGCATGAAATGCTACCGTTTGCTCTCCACGGGTACCGTACCATGACTCGCACTTCAACTAGGGTAACACCCTATTCTTTAGTTTATGGCATGGAGGTTGTTCTACCTATTGAGGTTCAAATCCCCTCTTTAAGAATCATGAAGGATGCAGGTTTGAGTGAGGATGATTGGATTCAAACCCGACTTGATCAGTTGAACTTAATTAATGAAAAGAGACTTACTGCTGTTTGCCATGGTCAGACGTATCAGAAGCGGATGATCAAAGCTTTCAACAAGAAAGTCAGACGCCAGGTATATCAAGTTGGAGATCTAGTGATCAAGCGCATCATCTTGCCACAAAGTGATCCCAAGGGTAAATGGACTCCTACCTATGAAGGACCATTTGTAATCAGGAACATCTTTTCAGGGGGGGAAATGATCTTAACCACCATGGACGGGGACGACCTGCCACACCCTGCGAACGTGGACATAGTCAAAAGATGCTACGCATAAGAGACCCGCTAGGTTGACACATCTAGGAAAAACAAGGGCATCCCGACGAACCAAAATATTCAGGAAAAAATTAGGGATAAAATAAAAAAAATCTGTACACCCAGCAAGTTGAAAACCCGAAAGGGCGACTTGGGCAAAAAAAGGGTTTCTCGGTGGATTGAAAACCCGAAAGGGCGGTCCAGGCAAAAGTTAGGGAATTAAAGCATATGACTATGTCTTGTCGGATCACTTTAAGGACAATCTCTTCACTGATAAACTCAGAGCTTCTGATCAATTCAATCATTTTTGGACGAAGAAACTGATGGATAAGATATTCGTAGATACGGAGGCTATAGCAGAATGGGAACCCCATGGGATTATCACATATAGCTATCTTTCTTTGTATAAATTTTTCTTACTTTTATGACACCATCCTCTTACTAGGATGTCTGTCTCCTTTGTAAAAAATACTTATTCAAAGTAAATATCAAAGATATCTCTTTCAAAGTACAGAAAACTATTTGCCTTTTTCTTTACACTTGTGTTTTTATTTGCAAAAAACGTCCAATGATTCATTAATGAACATATGCATTTGAACATAATTACTGTTTACTAATAAACGAAATGGAAAAGAACAATTACTGACAGGTTGAAAGAATAGGAAAACGTCTTTGGGCTGTTCCATGAGCAATCCCTACAGTACATCATTAAGATCCCCAGCGGAGCTAAAACTTCCAACTACCAATCCCCAGCGGAAACCATTCAGTTTCTCCAAATTCCCCAGCAGGTCATCTTGAAGCCTGAAAATCAACCGGATAACAGCTAACTTCTGTTTCTCCTTAACCTAGGATAATCCCCCAGTAGAGTGGCAGACGACCGAAACTCCTGAACTTTTTCCAAACAGGAATAAGATTTTTCCCCAACAGAGTTTTCATTGCTCCCCAACAGAATGAAGATTCTCCTTATTAATTCCCAGCAGAAGTCATCAAAATTCTCTGGATTCCCCAAGCAGATTACTCAAGCAGTATATGGCATTGCTCGCAACAGATTTTTTGTCAATACTCCAACTTCAAGGCATGAAGAATCCATATATTCTCAGCAATCAAGGATTTATTTTCCTCAGCAATACAACGAATCAGCTTATATGCGTATACATTACATCCATATATCATAAACATTGACAAAACACATATATTGCATCATACATTTCATGCAACATAACTTTGTGTTTCAGCTAACATTTTACCCTTTTTAGGATAAGATTAACAGCTACTGTTGTACCCCAAAATTAGCCCTCCCATTTTCTCAACATTTTCTCATCACAAGGCCCTTGGAGCTCAGGATCCAGTTGGGATTTCCTCTGCTCAAGACTTCTCCTTGCACTGTTGACCCAAATTAGGGTTTGTGTTTGAACAAAGATATTTTGACCTAAAATGCCTAAGATGACTTTCATGCTTCATGTTAGACTCCCAAGTTTATCCATACCAAGTTTCAAGTCTTGATTCCAAATTTTGCCCAGTCAATTGGACAGTTGACCTAGAAATCAACTGTATTGGGGAAAAAGTCAACTGTGGCCAATTGACAGTCAAATCTC